>JAACJP010000023.1:0-694998 GCA_013368375.1 Tricholomella constricta
GTCGTTCGGAGGTCGTGAGCGTCGACAAGGACGTTCGCAAGAGCTTGTTCGAACGAATGAAGCTTAAGCGATACGAGAGTGAAGCAGAATAGATTCGAGAAAGTGAGAGAGAACAAGAACGAGAACAGAGACTAGTCGTAACAATTGGTAATATCGAGGTAAAGAGTCTGAAAAGAAGTGGTGCCATCATATATACGGTGGACGTGCGTGGGAAAGCGTAAGTGATTGCGAGTTTAGGGGCGGTCGTGACAAGGTAGCGGAAAAGGGAAAGAAGCGGAGGACGACGGCGAATTTGAGCGCCTGGGAGTTGAAACTGGAGGAATTCAAGGTGGAGTGCCCCGACTGGATTGCGCGCGACGTTCCGGTGCGTGGAGTCGGTCGTTCTTTCTGTTGTCCTCTCCTCTGACCCCTTGTGTTCTTTGGTAGTGCAAGCGTTGTGAGCGCGCTGGACAGACTTGCATCCAACGACCGGGTAGTGGACCTTGCGCGCGGTGCAAGATACAGTCGAAAGGCTGCGTCGCGTCGGCCGCTTCCGGTGGCAAGGCTTCGGGTTCGCGGTCGCGCCGTCGCCCCATTTCGCGTCCGACCGTCGAGGATTCTGGTGGTGAGGTGCAGATCGTCTCTTCGCCGACCGACGCGCGCCAAGGCCTGTATGCGGCCGACGGGCCCTTTGGTATCGGTGCTCCTGCCGCGCGCTTGGGACTGGGACAGTCGGAGGCGCTCCCGTTCCTCGGTTCTGACTATCTCCTGCGTGGACGGGTTCCCGAGGGTGCTTGTCTGCCGACGGGGGCCGATTTGGTTGGGTTGGGGCGGGACCGGGAGGCGACGTCGGCAATGGTCGCGTGCTTCTCTCGTGCCGACGTGGAGCGGGCGCTGTCGTCGCGACACGCCTTACTCTGTGGTTTGGTACAGGAGGCCCAGATGGCGGAAGCGCGGGTGGAGATTCTCCGGTCTAACCTGGCAGCGCTGAACAAACAGTTTGTCGAGACAACTGTCGCCGTCCGGCTTCTCCAAGACCGCTACGACCAAATGCGCGCGACCGACGGGGTCGACATGGGACGAGGTTCCGACGGTGATGAGAGCGACGAGGAGGGTGAGGGTCCCGAACGTGCGGGCAGCGACTTCGAGGAGGAGACGGTGGAGGGGTGAGGGCGAGCAGTCGGTCGGGTCGGGACGCGCGCGCGATTGGAGTCTTGGCCGCGCCGCGTTTCTTCTTTTCTTGGAGCTGTGTGCTGTTTGTGTTTCGGTAGGCCCGCAAAATGGGCGATGTTACTGTAAAAAAAATATCTGTGTCTTTTGTTGTTTTTGAAAAAATATCTGTGTCTTTTGTTGTTTTGTGAATTAAGGTGTGAGGGGCCAAGGACTGAGTGGGGCTTTGAGCTGTGTGTGAAGTGTGAATAAATGAGGAGCGACGATTGCGTCAGTGGGGCTATAATGAAACGAAGGGAACCAGTCGGAGTCTGGGTGGCGTCAACCTGCGGCTCTGTTAGGTCGGTCGGTGAAGGTCGGGCAGGGCGTGGGGGCGAGTAAGGGGCGAATACAATATAAATAAAAGGGTATATGTTCGGTCGTTGCGAACTTGATCAATTCTTTTCCTCTGCCGAGTCGGAATCGTCGCTTACGACTTCCGGTCGGTCTTCATCGTCGGCGAGCGTTGTCGCTTCTAGTTCTTTGAGTCGTCTGGTGTCGATGTCTAGAGCGCTATTGGGCAAGGGGATGTTGTTTCGTGCAAAGTAGGGGGTGAGTCGGAATGCTGCTACGGGTCGGTGCAAGACTGTGCCGTCGAGTTCGCAGAGTATGTAGGCGCCGCCCCGGTTTCGTGATATGACGACAAGTGGTCCTAAGTATCGCGGCCGCATTTTTCGATTGAGTGACTTCTCGATTTTGGTGTTACGCATGAGGATGAGGTCTCCCCGTTTAAAGTTGTAATCACGGAGCGTCCTGGCGTGTTTGATTTCGAATCGGATCGCCGCTTGCCGTCGTGCTGCGTAGACGTCGGAGTGTAGTCGGTCTAGGTCAGTGGCGCGTTTCTGTAAGGCGATCGCGCGACGTGTTAAGAGGTCGGTGGAGGAAAGTATGGAGTCGGGCGGGGGTTGCATATACGTAGCTTCCACGATATCGAGTGGTAGGAGCGGGTGGGTGCCCGTTGCGGCGTAATAAGGGGAACATCCCATTCTTTTACGGATCGTAACGCGTTCGGCCCAAAATACTGAATAGGCGGATTGCGACCATTTGTTTTCATTCCCGTCGGCAGCTTTAAAAAGGGATTGCCGGACATCGAAGTGGGGTCGTTCGATGAGGCCGTTGGCTTTAGAGTTATAGCCCGAGATGCGAATGCTGTGAACGTGGTACTTCTTCGTAAGGTGTTCGGCGGCCTTGATAAAGGCTGGTCCATTGTCGGTGACAATTTTGCGTAGTCCACCCCAGCGGCAGACGATGTCCTCGTACATCCAATCGCCCAATGTACGGCTGTTTTCTTTTCGCAGTGCGCGCCATTCGGGGAAGTGGATTAGGGAACAGCGACCTTGAACGATATATTTGAATCCGTTGGAGGTCGGTAGGTGCATGGTGTCAATATATATCTTCGCGAACAGTGGTGCGGGTGTTGCGACGGTCGGGGGAATAAGGACTTTGGTGGTCTGTTGAATCTGGCATATGTGGCAAGTTTGTACAAACCAAACGACGTCGGCTCGAACGTTGGGCCACCAGAAGCGTTCGAGGAGGGTCGCGCGGGTCGCGTAAAATCGCTTATGTCCGAGGTTGTCGTGGACCGATCGTAAGATCTCCAGTCGCGTCTCGGGTCGGGCGACTAGCTTGTGTGCGCCTTGTCTGTCCCGTCGCCACAGTCGCGTCCCATCTACGAAGAAACCCGTAGCGTAACGGATGAAGGTCGCGTACTGTTCATCGGACATATTATCAGGTCGTTTGAGGTCAGTTAACCATTGCCTAACAATGTTGATGCGCTGGTCCTGGGCTTTCGCCGCGTCGGTCCTAGGTATATCATCGTATGACATGTCGGTCGGGTTCGCATTAGGGTTGCGTATTCCTGTATCGTCGTCGGTGCGGATTTTAGGTTGTCGCGGAAAGTCGGTTACGAGTTCTTGAGCCGTTGGGTCTGGTGGCGTCGGGTCGGTGTCAGCTGCCACCATCTCCTCCTTACTTGAGATCTGAGCTAGGGCGAAGGTCTGGCAAACATGTAATGGCGACGGTGGTTGGGGCAGTGGTTGTATAATATGCATCAGGCTTTGCATTCGGTCGACCCAGTCCTCAAAGTCGGCTTCGTCTTCGTCGTAAGTATCGGGTGGATCGTCGGGCTGTCGGGGGCGACGCGACAATCCGTCGGGACCATGGAAGGTGCCTTTAACGTGAACGAGCTCGAAGTGGAACATGAGGACAGAGACAATCCATCTATTGACGGAGGCGGATGGTTGGATATCGGGATTGGAAAGCATGCCTTTGATGTAGCGGGCGTCGACTTCGACGACCAGGTTTCGGACGCCTATGACGTAGAGCCGCAAGGCTCCGAGTGCGCGGAAGAGGCCATAAAATTCCAGTTTGGGTTGCGAAAAATGCGATTCACGGTCGTTCAGCGTAATGGAGCCGAAGCGGTTGTATCTGTGTCGTGTTCGGTTGATTGGGTCGGTCTGACAGAGGTAAAATCCGACTGCTATGTGTGAGGTATCGACGGCGAGTATAACGGGGTCGTCGGAGGTGTAGTCGATGGGGACAAGGGGCTTAGCTTCTGCGATTGCTTCGACGATATCGCGCTGCACTGCTATTTGGTCGGGCCCGAATTCGAAGATGGCATCTTTACGGGTTAGTTTTACGAGGTGGTGTGCGCGGTGAGCGAAGTTCTTGACAAATATTCTTAGTACTCCGACAGTTCCTAGGAAGGCGCGCAGTTCCGACAGTGTGGCACAGGATGTCCATTTTCGCAATAACGTGAGGCGGTCCACATCGGGGACACGCCCAGCCGGTGTGCAAACGTGTCCCAGGACTTTGAATTGCGGCGCACATATGACTAGTTTCTTGCCTGAGAAGGTACCGCCGCAGTATTTCATACGTTGGAGAATTCGGTTGACGTTATTGAAGAACTCCCAAATTGCGAGGCGTACATCGGAATTGTCGGGATGTGTTGTCGGTAGGCCTGTGTCGGGGTCGGGGTACCAAGTCGCGGGACCCTTGATAGGAGCATCATTGATATATGGCAGCGTGTGGTCGGGGATTTCGGGTTGCAGGATGTAAGTAACATCGTCATGGAATATGGGGACGGAATTGGTCCAGCCCATAGGCAGGGTTACGAGGCGCAATGCGCCAAAAGGTGTTTGAAAGGTAGTGAGGTCGCGCGACGATGGCGCGATCAATCGCTCATCGTAACCGACGAATAGGTCTAACATGGCGCCACAAATGCGACCGGCAAATTGTTCGGCGACGTGGTCTGGAATCGGTGTTACTCCGGAGTGTCGTATGGTGACGCGGTTTAGGGGTTCAAGGCTGTGGACGAGGCGGAGTTTGCCGTTTTTCTTTAGGGTACAGAACCAGCGCGATCGGTAGCTGGAGTTGGATGGCTCGTAGACACCGGCTGCGAGCTTGGTTTTAATAATGTCGCACACTTCATCGTAGATACCTGGGGGGATGGGGATGTTTCGTTCGATCCATGGGGTGTGGGCGACAACTGGGATATCAATAGGTGGAAAGAAGTCCGATCGGAAGCGACCGCGCTCCGAGGAGGGTAGGGCCGGCAAGCGGCAATGCCCGCTACCTTGCGCAGTTTAAGTACAGATATTTGTAGACGCAGGGCAAATTTTGCATTTGACTTTGAACTATCAATAAGTATACAGCGACTGTCTTTCAATCAATTTTTGTCGGTTCAAAGTTGACGGCTTTGGGAGTGTAGACTATGCGTCACGATCATGGTCACGCAATGAAATGATTATGTAATTGGTTTAAAGCAAATTTTTTAGGGCACGTAACATTTTCCCAACACACGCCCGACCTTTGTCTTCTTGTTGCAGCCTTATAAAGGTGAATGCAGAACTCAAAGATGCACAAACTTTGCAGCCCAATATGGGTGAATGAGAGTGCAGAATGTCTGTGTGTTGGCATTGATTTGTAACTTGTACCTATGGCTTTAGAGAATTGCGGTGTGTACAAACCGTCATCTAGTATCTGTTTTTACTGAATTAAGAGCACAACAGGTTCACCAGAAGCACCTGGTCAAACATTCAACTCTCCTCTCCCCTCGTGTTCAAGAGAGTGGCATTTGTGCCCTTCACATGAGAAGGCTCTTGTGTGTGGCAAATTTGCCCTCAGAGCATTCGCATATCATCCTCTACGGACACTCACTCGGCGGCGTCGTCGCGCTCTGCCTCTTCTCCCACCTCAAGGACCACGCTCCCCACCGTCGCCCCGAATCCAGCCCTGCCCCCGACTCCGACTCCGACGAGGTGGTGGCTACGGACACAGACACGGACTCGGCGCGCAAGATACGTATACGAGGGCTCATCCTCGAGAACCCCTTCGCCTCCGTCCCTGGCATGTACCCGCAGCGCTGGGTCCGATAACGCCACCTCCAGTCGCTCGTGTGGGATCGGGCGAGGCGCGGGCCGCCGCACCGTGCTGGTCCGTCTGGCACAGAAGATGTTGGTGCTGGTGAGCGAGTACGACGAGGTCGTCCCCTGGGAGATGGGCGCGCAACTCGTGCACGCTGCAACGCGGGGAAGCCCCTCTCGCAATGCATCGGCGGCGGCGGCGGAGGAGCTGAAGGAGGAGGGGATGGTGACGCGATTGGTCGTGATCCCCGGCGCGCTCTGCCCTCGAAACGGCAGCCAGCGTTGGCGATCCTGCGCTCTTTGACCAGGTTCGTGCTGCAGAGCCGGACGAGTCCTGGTGGACAGTTGATCCCACATCCCCGCAACTACCAGACAACCTGACGCACTCTGCCCTCTGCACATCCTCTGCAGTTCATGAAGCCATCATCAGATCTTCTAGGTTTCGGATATTCTCCCAACATCCTGCCCCTTGCTGCTACGACACGGTATGACGTCGTCACTGTCCTCGTCTCCGGTCAATCCGTCGAAGTTGAGCACGACTGTAAGTCAAATTGCAATATTTTAGATCGTAATGCACTCATAATCATGTCGTTCTTTGATACAGTGTCTGAGGCGTACAATTTCAGCAAGTTGGAGAGGGCTTCTAACAACCTCTTCTACATCGTCGACTCCAGCAACAATGCCGTGCCCATCTACGCCAATGCTGATACCCACCGCGCCAAGTTGACTGGCAAGGTCGCTGTCACCCGTCGTGCTGAAGCGCAGTCGTGAAATGTTGATGTCTGGGCGTAGAACAAGAAAGGGCTGGAGTGCCGTGAGGAGGGAGGAGCTGTGCTGCACGTTCGTCAGTCTCGATGTTCCTTCTGTCCCTCATCCTTCATTAACCGGAAGCTTAGCCCATGGTCTCTTGCTTACCTCCTTCCTGTTGGTTCAATAGCTGTCGTTCTCATCGGAATATTACAGGAGGATGGGTAGGACATCATTGGCACTATTGTGCAGGCGCCTACTACCGGCCAAGGTGCGTGCGTGGGTGTCCTTCAAAGCCCAACGATGTATCGTTCCTGTACTTTGTTTCTGACGTGTTGTCTGGCCCAGTGGCGCGCGATCAAATTTCGCAAAACATGCTCAACTTCCTGACTAAGTTCCATGATCGAAAGTGCAATGTCTGCTAATGGTACGCTTCTTTTCATTCGTGCCTTCACGGTGGACGTCGTCACCCATGCGGACCTGCAACGCCACCGCTGCGCGCTACTCGGATCTCACGCCCAAGTCCGTCGAGGTATTGATGATGTGGCAGGCAGGCGACGAGTACCTGAACGAAGCGAAAGTTATCCTCGATAGGACGTATGCCGCCTTGCGGCTGTCGACGTGGATCGGTATTGACGCAATGGCTGAGGCGTGGACATATATTGGCATGGCGATTTGCATAGGGTAGGACTTGGGGATGCACCGCAGCGCGAATGGCTGGATTCGTGTGGACCTTGGCAGAAGGCTGTTTAGTGAGTGGGAAATCCATGAAAGAAAGCGTATTTGGTTCACTTGTGTGATCATGGATAAATATGTCTCGACGTATATTGTGTTTGTATACGGCTTCAAGTTTGACCATCTCGTGTACGCTCGTACGTGATTTCCTTACGTGCCTACAATTTTGCGCTTTAGCTTTCTCCTCAGCTTCATGTAGAACTCGAAATTGAACTGACGATCGTGTTTGGTTGATTTTTTTCTTTCTTTGATGGGCAGATTACGAGTTGGGATAGCTGCTGGCGTACCAGGGCAAGGTGGAAGAGATCAAGACGGAGTTTGAGCTTCTCGTTTCGGTGAGCTATGTCCTGTGTCCCATGTCCGTGGTGTAGGTGTGTGTTGAACTGTGGTTGAAATGTAGGGAAATACTTTGAGGTCGGGTCGTTGGGGCGCAGGGTAAGTTTCTTCTTTCGCTTGTGTTAGCGTGGAGGTATGTGCCTTTCTCGCTCTCTGCCGCAACAGCTGTGTTTCCCCCCCCTATCACTATAGCTGCGCTGGACGATATACGAAGCACAGGCTGAAGTTTAGCTGCCCATATAGGATTCCATCGCCTTTGGGGTGATCGAGTCCTTTTGGTCGGCGAGAGTGACGTTCTATGGCGTAGGCGGCGGTGGAGGCAGATTTCTGGAAATTGCGGAGCGAAGATCTATTTGTTGGACTCAACCAGCGGCTTCAACGTTATCTGAGGTGTTGCCCAGTTCTGGCAAGGGAAGCCTACCTCAGTTATGTCGACATTTGGTATTGCGTGGTAGTGTTGTTCCTAATAATTTTCGTTTATATGTAGGAATCCTGGGTGTTCGCGGTCGAGGTCTTCTTTGCGCTCCAGAGTGTAGCGTCCCGTGGGTCGGAATGGTGGTGGATTGGGATGTAAGATCGGTATGTCGGCGAGGGGATCGCCCAATATGTTTCGTTCTATCCTGAAGTGATCGGGGCAGCTGGCGACGATAGATCGTACTTTCTGCACGACGGGTTTGTACTTCTTTTTAGTTTGTACACCCTTCGCTTTAACGACGAACGTGTCTGTGTCGGTCGGAATTGGTAAACCGGTGTTGTGACCGTAGTGCAGTAGGGAGTCGGCGGAGTTCGTTGGGGAGGTGAGGATAAAAGATTTGTTGACGGGGAATAGGGGCGTTAGACTTGGTGCTGTGATGTAGAGTGAAGCCAACTGGGCATCGTAGGTAACGTTGCTATTAGGTTCGGAAGGGAGTTCGCAAAAGGAAATAACAGTCGGGGTATAGCTCCGCGGGTCGTACTCGAGGAGGAGCGCAAGATCGCCGTGATCATGGCTTAGTTCCTCGAGAGTATACGAAAATTTACGTCTTTCTTGGGGCGGCGACGCTGTCCGCGTGCGAAGGTCGGGATTGCGATGACTTCCTGAGTGTTTGGATCGGTGATAGTTATAATGGTGTCGTCAGCAGAGCGCGTTTTGACATTGGAGCAGGTGAGTACGTCGAATGGTTGGCCGAGGAGTATGTCGTATGCGGGGTTACGAATGACGTGCATCTGGAGATAGAGAGTGACTTCGCCTATGGTGCATGGTATGTTTCGCGCTAGTCCGAGCGATGGGTCAGTCGTGCCGTTCGCGGACTGCATCTGGAGAACGATGGTTGGGTCGTATTTAACTCCCAATCCATGGCAGACCTCCTCCGACATTGCGATGATTTGACATCCGCTATCCACAATGCTTTCAATTTGTTCCCTTGCGTCGACCATCAGCATGATGGATCTAAGCGCGTGCGATTCCATCGCGACGATCAGTCTGTCGGGGCATTCTCCCGGTAACAGGTTTTGGTAGTATGTGTCGTAGACGTCGCCGGTGACTAGCGCACCTGGTGGTGGCGTCGCGTTGTCGCTATTGCCTTCGCAGGGGAGAGCATCGAGTTCTTCTATGTAGGCGGACGTAGGGGCTTCCTTGTATACCGTAATAAGGTTGCTGTTTATGATCCTCTTGGGTGTGTTGGCGTCCCTGAATTTTCCGCGGATCTCTGGTGCGACTCCGCAAAGTTCTCTGACGGTTACCGACATTGTCGAGTCGAGCGCGCGTTCAAAGAGGTCGGCCGATTTAGTTGGGTCGGAAATGGGTGCTTGGGTTCGATATGCGCTATCGGTTTTCGCTTTTTCGGTGGCAGCTAAGTTCCGCGTGGTGGGAGGTACGTAGCGATTGTCGGGAATATTGGAGAATGGATGAATTGGCGCTTTGTCGCGCGTAGCGGTCGCGGGGTCGGTTCTGGTGCTAGGGATCAGCGGTATGTTGGATGGTAGCGGGGGAGCTTTAGCGTCGCTTTTCTTCGGGTCCGGTGTAGTTCGCGCTGTGGGTACTTCCTTAGCGGTCGGAGCGTCGGCGTCTTGAATGGTCTCGATAGTGACAGGTCGCTTCTGCGGCGCGCGACTAATAAGCTCTACTCCGTCAAAGACCTCTTTCCGTGCGCGCAATGTGTTGAGTTCCCGCTCCAATACGACCATTCGATCCTCGATTTTCAAGTCGTGGTTGGTGATATCGTTGAATTGTAGTATTTCTAGCATCATACCCTCGGTCGGGTTCGCGTTAGCCGATAGCTGTCCTGTTGCTAATTGGTTGGGGTTATGTCTGTGCCATTCGTCGATCTTGTCCTTTATGTATCTGCCTGGTGTACCAAGTGGTATGAGTGCACCACTTGGTAGCCCTATTTTGTTGTCTTCGGGTCGGCGGCGGCAGCGCCCTTCGGCCATGTATTGTTGACATATGGGACAGTTGGGAATGTAATGTCCTTCGCCACCGCAAAAGTGACAGTTGTCGTGGGGTACCCGGTTTGGTCGGTTACCGTCGCTCCCTGTAGTATGTTCTAACCGGTGGATATGTTGTTCTAGGAGATGGATCTTTTCATAGAGCTCTTCCAGTTTGAGGGGCTGGCCCATGGTCGCCGGTTTGGTCGCGTCCGCTAACGATCCGCTTGGCGCGATTGTAACCTGTGGTGGCGCCCGTACATGCTCCTCTTGTCGCCCAATGGCGCTGGTTCCGTGGAGAATGTGTTCGGCCGCCGCGCGAATGTTTTTGGTAGAGTAGGGGTCATCGGGGTGGTGGTTCGGATCTAAGATTTCGAGTCTGCGATGGATTTTTGACCATAAGTCGGACTGGAATGCGCGGCGAAATTGGCGGTCGCGTTCGTTTTTCGAGAGTCGGTCCTTGCTGACAAGGAATTGAGTGATTGGCAGGAACTGTCGGTAATATTCTCCGAGGTCGCTGTTGGATTGGATCCCTAGTCGGTGTCGTTCTCTGATCAGGTGGTCGAGATCGGCCATCGAGTACTTTCTCTCCTCGCTAGCTCCTGGGTAAAGTGCCATTATCGCTTTTCGCCAGTCGTCGTGCGCGCCGTTCGCGAACTCGTCGAGTTGTTCCCATAGGTTGGCCATATCGATATCGGTGTATCTTGTGGCGTGCATTTTCTTTTCTCGTTCGTCTACCACATTACATTCGGTGAAGAGGTGATCCAGGTCTGAGAAATACCGTCGTAGTTCGCGTGCGCGTTCGGGTGAGAACGTCGGTGCCGAACTTTGTCCGCGCAGGCATTGGCTTCATAACGACCGGTGGTTGTGCCATGACAGCTGGTGTTGGTCTCTGAAGAGGGGACGGAGCGGGGGAGGGGGAATATGACGGCGAGGAAGACGCTGAGGTTTCTGGTGTCGTAGGCAGTAGCGGAGCGAGTCTAAATTCTACTCCTTGATCGGTAGTAGGGAGTTCCGACGTAAAGGGGTCGGAGTCTGAGTTGGTTCGGGCGGTCGGTGTAGGCGATGATAGATCTGATAAAGGGCTATAGAAGAGGGGACTGAGGTTGTTGTGGATTGCGCGATGTGGGGTTACTGAGTGAAAGAGTGGGGAGAGGGATTCTGAGTCGGTGTCGGCCTCTCCGAAGACAGCGCGGATTTCGGCACGAAGGGTTCGGGCTCTCGTTTCTTGTCGCGTTTCTGGCGGAATGGTCGCCGCGTCGTAGGTTTTTACGATGAAGTGGGAGAAGGTTGCGTGTTCGGCGGTGGTTTTTAAAACCCTCGCGGTGGGCTCCAGAATGATAGTGCTAGAAGGCCTGTGGGTGCTGTACGCAACAACAAAACAACTAACAACTATAGGGGGCGAGAAGTGTTAAAAGTTCCCAAACACGCCAGTGTGTAGGGCTAAAAGGATGGTCTGGACGAAGGTAAAGACGACCCGACTCGATATTAGTCGAACCGACGACGATGCGACGAGCGCGACCGTATGCGATAGTTCCCAGCTGGAACGGGTCGGCGACGCGACTGTTGATGTCGGTGACGCGACAACGAGACGAACGATGCTAAAACGGAGAACTCACGGGTTCGGGCGGCGGTTACGGGCGAACAGATACGGCGGTTTACGAGATTTACTACAGTGGCGACGGTCACAGCGGTTTGCGACGGGTTTATACGATGAGGACGGTGCGGAGACGGCGAAGACGATGGTTTTTGAGCTATTAACTCTGAACGTGAGGGAAAATACGGGCTATAATTCACTGGGGAACGGTAGGTACTACATGGGATTGTTTATATGGTAAAGCCAGATCACCGACTCTTAGTGCGACCATGCAGGTGTTTCGCGTTAGGTTGTCGCCAAGTCTGGCGCCGCGCGGCGTTTTTCTGAGGACAAGTCGAGTGTGGCGTGTTATTGATCGGATACTAGTGTCGGATCGGATACTAGTGTCGGATCGGATACGTGATCAGGGCAATCGGCGATTACGGGACTCCATGAGTTAGTCGGATCTGTGCCGTGAATAGGAGACGGAGTGGCTTTGTTGGTCAATGCGTCATGGGTAAGGCGCCAAGTCAGGGGTTTGACGTTTTGACAGATGAACGTGCGTGGTCGCTTGGTGACTACATGGTTACTCCGATCGCCGGCGCCCTAGAACTAGGTCGGCCGAGTCGGGTAGGTCGCGTGCGGTCGGGAGTTGGTCGGCGGGTTAGTCGGTGAGTCGGTCGATGTTGTCGCGTGCGTCTTTTGGGCGGTTTACAGTGGTCGGGACGTCGGATCGGTGACCAGTCGAAGAGGGTGCATATCAACGGCCTGCAAGGAAAGCCGCTAGAGAGTCGTCCTGAGCTTGTTGAAGGTCCTGGTTATAACGGGCGCGCTTTGCAGTCGACGAGTTGCGTGGTTGCATGTCGGCGTTTGTGGCCAGAAATGATCAAGTCAGCGGCGACGAAAGTAGAGAGCTGCCTCTCTACTTTTGGAGCGGAAACAAGCCACATGTGCACATGCTTATATCAACAATTTTTATAACAATAACAATCTCACGCGTTTGAAGTGATAAAATGTGTTGTTGCTTTGTTTCGTCAAAGTTTGTCACAAAGCTGAATGGAATCGCGACTTTCGAGAGGTGGTGAGGGGGCTCCCCCTAAGAGCCCCCCTAGCCAGACCCCTAGAAGAGGATACAATTGTCTATACCGATGGCTCGTGCATCAACAACGGCTGCGAAGACGCCAAAGCCGGAAGCGGCTTATGGTACAGACCAGACGATGCAAGAAACCTGTCCCTCAGACTACCCGATACCCTAGAACAAACTAATAACACCGGGGAAGCAGTAGCCATCCTAGTAGCCGCCCAAAAAGCGGGCCCTACAGCTAACCTAATAATTAGAAGCGATTCCCAAATCACCATAGACGGACTCACAAAGAACCTCCCCAAGTGGGAAAGTAAAGTGTAAGGGAGATTGCCGTCCTCTCCCTAGTAATGACCCCGGGGTTATGCTACCCGATGGCTAGAGTTAAATCTGACTAAAAGGCAAAGTGGTAACAGAGGACTATGGTGTAGTGGTAACACGAGTCGCGGGTTCGACCCCCGCTAGTTCTAGTTTTCTTGGGGACGTGGGTTCGATTCCTGCCCGAGCTGTTACATAAAGGCTGGATAGGTGTAGCCAACAGTGCAATCCTCAAAGCAACAGTCGCCACCTTACGCCAGAGAGCAGGTAAAACCGTACTGCAAAAAGTCAAGGGCCATAGCGACGACCCCGGGAACGACGGAGCCGACAGGCTCGCCGGAATCGGGGCAAGAAAAGAAATATCAGACGAAATCGACCTATCAATCCCCAAACCTTTCCATGTTTCCGGAGCTAAAATCTCAAAAATGAGCCAAGCGCTACTATACAGAGGAATCCTAGAAACACGTACACCGAAAGTGAGACGAAGCACGCTCATAAACTTAGACATGACCCGACACGCGGTCCACGCCATAACAGGCACCCTGCCAACAGACTCTGTGCTATGGAAGTCAATACGTAACAGACACATCTCTAAAAAAATATCCGCATACCTATGGAAAGTAATGCACAACGCTTACAAGTGCGGGAAGTACTGGGACAACATACCTGGATGCGAATTGAGAGGCCAATGCCAAGCATGCGGGAAAGAGGAATCCATGGACCACATCCTTACCAAATGCCAAAATACGGGCCAATCCGTCATATGGCAACTAGTCAACAAGATCCTCGAGGAAAAGGAAGCACCCCAGGTTACCCCCTCGATCGGCGCCATACTCGGCTGCAGAACGACGAATTTCCGTGACCCAAACCAGAAAGCAAATCCCGGGCTGAGTAGATTCTACACTATAATAATGTCAGAGTCAGCCCACCTAATCTGGAAACTAAGATGTGAGTGGAAGATTGGGCGAGAAGCGGACCCCGATAAGAGACATACGAACGACGAAATAAAAAATAAATGGCTGCACGCCATCAACACAAGACTTAAATTTGACTGCCTTATGACCGACAAGAACAGATACGGCAAGAAGGCGCTACGCCCCTCCCTTGTCAAAAGCACCTGGAAAGGTGTGCTCAGAAACGAGAAGCACTTACCAACCAACTGGACGTACAGCACCGGGGTTTTAGTGGGTATGAGTACGGCCCGTCCCCCTGGACGGAACCGATAGCCCTACAAAGGCCATTGGACCCAAGGGGCCTGCGGCGGGGAATTCCGAGACGTCATCCTCCCCCCTCGTCCACCCAGACCCTTTTTTTCGGGGTCCTCCTCCTAAAGGAGAAGTATCTATATGAGGAAGCTCGCATCATTTTCCAATCGTTCGTCGTCGTCGTCCGTCAAGAACACAAATATCTAGCTTCTCAACACTTTCAACGGAGGACGTTGTTTTGCTGCTACTGCTCATAACAGATATATTGATGCCGCCCTCTTTCTCGGGAATTGCCTGATGTCATCTTCAAAAACTGTTCTTTCCAACTTTTCTTCTGCTTTGAAAATCTGCCTCGGCACTGTCCTCCTGCGCAAACGTCGAAGAGCCCGTCGCTACTCGGGATCTCGTATTTAAGATGATAGGCCGTGGTATTCTCCTCCATCAGTTTCTCTTCTTCACGACTAATGTGTGTTGACATCGATCACCACTTTCTCTGAGCTGATAAAAGTCGGAGCAATAATCGCACTGGATAAAACACTTTCCAAAGTACTTATTGATCCCTGCAAAGACATTGAAAGTAGTCAGGGTACACCGTCATTAGAGAGGAGATTCTGGTGGATCAGAAAGGACTGCACTAGGGTTGATCCTTTTGTTTGGCATCGAAGTTGAGCAAGGATAGATTTGAAATAGAAAACACTACTTGAGCACAGTCATACGAGGAGGAATACATGTGCAGATAAAAGCGTCGAGAGTGATTAAGACAATAAGAAAATGATGCGAGCTTCCTCATATAGATACTTCTCCTTTAGGAGGAGGACCCCGAAAAAAAGGGTCCGGGTGGACGAGGGAGGAGGATGACGTCTCGGAATTCCCCGCCGCAGGCCCCTTGATTGGACCGACCTCGAGTCCCACACAGCCTCCCCCAGATGGGAGAAGCGTGCGAAGCACATTTCCTCGGAGTGGAATTTCTTCTTTATTAAATCTATAAACGTCCCGCGGAGTGAAATCCTCCGCCTATACCTGCCGGAGGGTGAGGCTAACGTTTGTTAGTTGTCCCCCCCCATACAAAGCACCACTAAAAAAAAAAAATATAAATAAAAGAGAGGTGGTGAGGGGCAGTATAATGTTAGATTAATGCGTGATAATAGACGTTATATTTGTGAATGTTACAGCGCTTCCGGAAAGTAATGAGAATGTGATTTTTTTTTGGACAATTGCCATATTTGGACACATCAGAATTACCGTCATTCTCGCTCGACATCATCTGTACCACAAGTAGACCCTCTTCTTCATGTCTCTTCATGCCGAGTTAGATGGTATTCAGCAAGAACTGACTAAATTAACACTGAAAAGCCGCACTTGAATGGTGTGCCACCAAACGAGCTCGTCCAATTATGTAGTCGGCTTCGTTGTTGTAGACTGGTTTGATGACAGCTTGTACAATAATTCATGTACATCCTATGAGAAAAGAAGGAGGCCTAACAACAGCATTGAATTTGGCAAAGAGAGGGCTCGCCAATGGTAAAGGCCTGTAGAGGCTAGCACACGAGATACCAAGTGTCACGGTGTTGACAATAAAGACCTTATCCCATTCAAATTTCCACAGTCAAGAACACATTCTTTGAGGTCTCTGCTGATTGCTCGATTTACCTTGGATTTACCATTGCGGAGAATCAGTGTAAAGCCATAGGTTTTATCAATTGCAGGTAATGTACAGACATGTGTGTTGCAAAATACAGTGATTCCATAAAAGGAAATGGCAAAAAAAAAAAATCCCATTCTCATTACTTTCCGGAAGCGCTGTAAAAAAAGTTAGCTAATACATGGGATGTTGACTGGGGATGGCCGGTGAGGTACCATCTGTATGCAAGAGGGGTAGTCGTGGTGAGATCCAAGGAAGAGAAGGGAAGGGAAGGAAGAAGGAGCTTTCACCCGGACTCTGGAGCCTGGAGGATATTCATACACTTCTTCACGTCCCCCATCTCCCTATCAAAATCTGTCCAGAAGCCTGAACGCTTCCTGCCCCAGATGCTGAGGAGGAGGACCATGCCCATCAAGAACACTGCCATCTATGTTCCTTTACATCAGCGGACAATATGTTTTAATATATGCCTTAAACTGTCTCGAGGGTCGTGCTCCAAGGGCAAATTTGCCACACACAAGAGCCTTCTCATGTGAAGGGCACAAATGCCACTCTCTTAAACATGAGGGGAGAGGAGAGTTGAATGTTTGAGCAGGTGCTTCTGGTAAACCTGTCGTGCTCTTGATTCAGTAAAAACAGATACTAGATGATGGCTTGTACACACCGTAATTCTCTAAAGCCATAAGCATATACAAGTTATAAATCAATGCCAACACACAGACATTATGCACTCTCATTCACCCATATTGGGCTGCAAAGTTTGTGCATCTTTGAGTTCTGCATTCACCTTTATAAGGCTGCAACAAGAAGACAAAGGTCAGGTGTGTGTTGGGAAAATGTTACGTGCCCTAAAAAATTTGCTTTAAACCAATTACATAATCATTTCATTGTGTGACCATGATGTGACGTTTAGTCTAGACTCCCAAAGACCGACAACAATTGAAAGGGGCTAGAGCGCGTCTAACTGACCCTGACAACGCGCGGACGGCTCGGACTCGTTGCTTTGTTGACGTGGGACACCCGCCGTTGGCGGGGGGTGCTTATGTAAGCGTGTCCCTGGGTCCCGAGGCGTTCTAAACGTTGCTTAGTTCCATACTTTTGAAACATGAGAGACCCAGAGTTTGTGGTTCGATCACACAAAGTGGAGCAAAGTGGGGCTGAAATTCCCCACATTTTCCCACAACCCGATCTTACAATCTACAGCCAAAAATCGATTTTGAAGCGACTACAAGACCCACTACCTAAAGGTAGCGGGAATCACATTCTTTTCGAACCTTGGATATTATCCATTTCCTTCCGTGAATCCACCGTTAAACCATTGTACTTATCCATCCTTTGATTCTTGGATTGCTTTTCAATCAGAATTCAAAAATATTCAAAATGTACCGGGTCTACTACATAAACGGAAGTTTACACGGAGAGGCTGACCATGCATCATGTAAGCCAATCTCGCGAGGGTGAGATCTTCCCCCGTCAGGTTTCTCACTTCCTGCCAAATCCCCTCGGGCCGAGCTCACACATCCTGGGGACTCGCAGACGCTCAAGTAGTCAAGGCTTTGGTATATTTCAATTTATGGGCTACCCCCCGCGGTGTGATAGCCGATCGCGATTTGTTGACTTTGCTTGTCCGCGACTGTTCTCAAAATTGATCGCCGCGATCAAAGGATCTGGGAAATCAGCGAGGTGCAATCATCGGTTCCGTCATAACAATCATGTCTGCTGCCGCCTCCCGACTCCGACTCGAATCGCCCTCTACAGAGGCAGAACCATATGAGGGCTTAGTTGAAGAAGTAGAAGAGGCCGAGAAGGATGCTTTTGAGAAGCTTACCACAATATCCCCACCCACCTCGCGTGGACCTGTGATTGCAATTGACCTTGATGATGTCCTGAGCCAAACGAACCAGATCGTCGCCGAATGTAAGGCTCAGCTCTTGAGGCCTGGAGGCATCGTTGTGAGATGCTTAAATTGACAAGTTCTCTAAGGGCACAATTCGAGGTTCGGGACGAACATGGATATTTCGTCGTTTTACTGTAAGCCTTTACACCCAACTTTGCCTCAGTAAGCTGGCTGACTCCTAATGCCCAGATTATTACTATTGGAAGGTATTGAGGTCAGCTCAATTTTCCTCTTACACGTGGCTCACTGTTTCGAAGAATCCTCTCTGGGGAACACCAAAAGAAACGTTCGAGAAAGTCAAAGACTTCTATAGAACAGACCTGCTCTATGATGCCAAGGTCGTGCCAGGCGCACGCGAAGGAGTACTGTCTTTGCGAAACATGGGTTTCAGGTTGATAATTGTGACGGCCAGGACGGAGGACAACGCAGACGAGAGCTGGGAATGGGTTAACAAACACTTTCCTGGTAAGTGCACATAGGCCTCGTTCTCAGTAGACCTAACAACTGTACAGGAATTTTCGACAGCATAATATGTACAGGGCAATTCAAGGATGCCCACAAAACTGGGCATGAGGTTGTAACCAAACTGAACAAGGCTCAGGTCGGGGATCGATGATGGAAGATTAAACATGATGCTAATTCTCCGTTTAGGTTTGTGCCGACCTCGGGGTGAAACTCCTGGTCGACGACTCTGCTGAAAACGCACTGCAATGCGCAACATTCAGTCATCCGACTTATGTTCTCTTGTTCGGAGACTACGAATGGAACAAGAGACTTTCTGGCCCAGCCGACGCAAAGGATGAGATGACCTTTGTTCGAAGACTGGAAGCAGAAGGGGGAAGGGAATTCTGGAAATATGAGGTGGTGGATGTTCCTGAGGGGGCACCACTACAGAGAGTGAAGGACTGGGGTGAGGTTGTTCGTTGGGTGCAGAGCGCCAGGAGCGAGGGTAGACTCTAGCTAGCAATTATCAGATAAGATGATGATCAGATCATTCTCATATGACAGTTGCTTGGACTTTCACATGTCTTGAAATCTTTGACGAGCCTCCTGCCCCATACTTATCATTTGCGTCTTTCCAAGGAGTATCCAAGCACATAGCTATATCGCTTCCCAGGCTGTTCACGTCTTGTCGAAACACTCTCGTTAACTCGGCTTCCATCATCGCTGGACACTCACAGGAATAATAATGGCAGCGTTCTCGACGCTGCGTGCCAAATCCTTCAATGAACGCTTTGCCCAGTTTGCCAAAGCTTATTCAGTACACCGTCCCTACGTTCAAAGGTTCTTGAACATCGCATTCGTCGCTTATGCTCTCGGAACGACATACCGTGGACTCGCGCCACGGCCATCTAGCTCAAATGCTGAAAGTGGGAAAGACAAGAGGCAGAGCAAAGGCAAGGGGAAGGGAAAGGTCGATGACAAGCAGCAGAGCGAAACTGGAAAGCCTCCTCGAGTTGCAGTACGTTCCTCGTATGGTAGCGATGCCTGCTAACTAGCGCTTACACCTTATCAGGTCGACGCGCTCTTCTACCAGCGGCTTTCAACCATCCTTCGAATTGTAATTCCAAGCATACGGTCCAAGGAGGCCCTGCTATTGTTTATGCACTCCAGTCTACTTATCTTCAGAACTGCAATATCACTTTACGTCGCAGCACTCGACGGCAAGTAAGTTTTTCTGCTAATCAAACATCTTCTGTTCTTTGCACGATTTCCAGTGGTGGAAACTGTCATATCATAATCGAGTTCTCCTCTCCGAGATAATCCCGTGCTAATTCTGCGACATAGGATTGTGGCAAGTCTCGTACGCGCACGACCTCTGGAATTCTTCTGGAACATCCTCCGTTGGCTGCTTGTCGCAATTCCAGCAACCTGGACGAACAGTTGGCTTAGTTATATCCAGAACAAACTTGCAATCGCGTACAGAACGCGACTGACGCGTGAGGTCATGAAGCAATACTTGGGCGAGGAGGCAGAAGGGCCTGATGGTAAAGTTTATTATAAAATTTGTGCGTGCACTCCCTTCTTGGCGCCCCTTATTCAAATTGAACTAGCCTTGCAGCAAATTTGGACGACCGGATAAAGAATCCTGACCAGTTGAGAGCTTCCCTTCGCTCTTAGGAGCTTTGTACTAAATTTACCCCTACCAGGATGATCACGCATGATATTCAACGATTTTCTACACATCTTGCGGCAATATACTCCAACATGGCAAAGCCAGTACTCGACGTCATACTTTATAATTACCAACTATCACAGAACGTTGGCGCGGAGGGGCTATTGATTCTCACCTTATTGGTTCAGTCCTCCGCTGTGATGTGTCAGTGTCACCCCCTATTCCATAACCCATGCCCATGCTGACGCTGCTCTTCAAGTACGACGTCTGACGCCGCCGTTCGGGATGTACACCGCCCTGTCGGCTCAGCTTACCGGTTCACTGCGTCATACACATTCACGGATCGCGGAGTTCGCGGAGGAGATAGCTTTCCTTGGTGGGGAGCAAACCGAAAAGACCCTTTTGGAGCGAGAATATGCGAGCGTTGTCCGGCACGAGAACCACGTGCTGAGTCGTCGGTGGTGGTTCGGATGTGTCGAAGAAGGTGTAATCAAATGGCTATGGGGAGCTTATGGGGTAAGTTGAGATCTTTCTACGCGCGCTTTTAGTAATTATCCGTCTCCAGCTTGTTCTATGTTCGATACCAGTCTTCTTCAAGTTGCCCGGAACGCGGATTGATCTCGGAGGCCGAACAGAAGGTTCATTGGCATATCTATCTGGAAACCCTGACACTGACAAGTCTCTACAAGGCTTCGTGACCAACCGACGCCTTCTACTCTCGTCTTCAGGTATGTCATAACCTTCTCCAGCGAACCCGAAGAGACGTGACTGGTTTGGTTTATTCAGATGCTTTCGGCCGTGTTATGTATTCATACAAAGATCTCTCGGAGCTCGCTGGTTACACTGCCCGAGTTTCTCTCCTTCTTGACACCATGAAAGATGTGCGCAAAGGTAAATTTGAGAAGGCCCTTGTCAACAGCGCAACCATCGGGGAGAATGCAAACAGTATGTCGTCGCCCTTCTGTCATGATACAAGTATCTTACATTCAAAAAGTTCTTCGAGGCCATGGGCAAGTGATTGAGTCAGAGGACATCCAGTTCGAGAACGTGCCTATTGTTACCCCAAACGGAGACGTCCTCGTCAAGAGTTTGAGCTTTCAAGTGAAGCCCGGAGTATGTACCACATTCGCTCATGTATGCTATTGAGACTGAACCCAGAGCAGCAACATCTCCTTATTGTGGGCCCTAATGGTAGGCATCGTAACACGCTGGATTTCTGACCTGACAGTTTCTAGGTTGTGGAAAATCCTCTCTTTTCCGTATTCTCGGTGGCCTCTGGCCCGTGTACGGCGGCATTGTCCGTAAACCCCCCGCGTCCGAGTTTATTCTCATTCCTCAGCGGCCATATCTTTCCCTTGGGACCTTACGTGACCAAGTAATCTATCCTCACTCGAAGGCGGAGATGGAAGCTCGTGCGTCGTATATCATAGTCACAGCGACTGAGGTACTCATGGCATCTTTGCAGGCGGCGTCACGGACTTCGATCTGCTCGATATTTTGGCCATTGTCGAGATGGACAATGTCGTAGAGAGAGAAGGTGGCTGGGATGCGACTCGAGAGTGGAGGGACGCTCTGAGTGGCGGAGATAAACAGAAAATTGCATGGGCAAGACTATTTTATCATAATCCCCGGGTAGGTTTTACATCGCGTCCAGCTATACATAAGTTTGACCACCCATTGTAGTATGCCATCCTGGACGAAGCGACATCACTGGTGCCTACAGAGATGGAGGGGCTCATGATGGAACATGCTACGCGTCTGGGAATCACACTCCTCACTGTATCACATCGACCATCTCTTTGGAAGTATCATGCCTTGATTCTCCACTATGACGGCCAAGGAGGCTACGTCTTGTACGCCACATTCGCTTCCTTCCTCTTTCTTTCGGGACCTCACTTTCCTGATTCTCCCTTCAGCACCAAGCTCGACGCAGAAAAGCGTCTTGCCCTGCAGGAGGAGAAGCAAAGCCTAGAGAGTAAACTTCTCGAAGTGTGAGTGCATGTGCTGCCATGGTTTCTTGACATAAACCTTAATTGACATCGTCCCTTCATGAAGTCCGAAGATGAAGGCGCGCCTAATGGAGTTGAAGGCTATTGCTGGGTAGTTAGGTATATGCGAGTCCACACTGTTAATTACGACTGCTCCACCTTGGATGCTCGCTCGTCAGGGACTTGCTATCATATAATATATCCCGAATTATCATTCCGTCAACGTCGTCCCGTTCTGCGATCAAGCCTGCCAGTGCTGCCACCATGCAATGTTTCAGAGGCAACAAGAGATGCATCATCATCGAGGAGGAACAATGTTGACATTCGTATTTAGCATGCCTCGGGCCTCGAGGACGTATTCATTAGCGTACATAAACCCCAGGACTGATCCAACCTCCAACTTATCCTGATCTCACGCGTTCTCTTAAGTTCCTAGTGCATGCCACAATGAAACCGTGGCCTTCCGTGCTCGGCACCACAGCTGTTGTGGTGATCTACGCCCTCATTTTTGCCGCCGTTCTCGTAACCGACCAGCTTCCTGCCGTACCAGATTCTCATCGTCAACATGGCCTTGACCTTGCGCAAGCCTGGAAAGACTTGCACGTCATCACAACGCGCCCACACCCGTACAACTCTCATGCCAACGACCTCGTACACGCATATCTCCTCTCACGTCTGGAGCCAATCGCTTCTGCCTACCCCCACGTCCATCTGGTCGACGACCGCGTGTCTAACGCATCAACTGAGCAGATATACTTCGAAGGAACCAATATCTTGGTCAAGGTTGATGGAACCGAGCCAGATGGGGCGGTGCTGTTCTCGGCGCACTATGATTCAGTGTCCACTTCAAATGGCGCGACGGATGATGGAATGGGGATTGTCTCGATGCTGCAGATGGTGACGAAGCTGGCAGAGACGAGAACCAAGAGGACTGCGATCTTCAACTTTAATAATGGCGAAGAGGATGGTTTGAATGGGGCACACGCGTGAGTCACGGTCTTGTATGCTTGTTCCGTATCTCATTCGCCCGCCTATTATCTAGGTTCTTACAACACCCGTGGTCGAATCTGACGGGTATATTCCTCAATCTCGAAGGCGCAGCCTCTGGAAGGTGCGTGTCGCGTCTCTGTATCCCTATATTTATTCAAGACCTATATCTACAGTCGACCTATACTCTTCCGAGGTACTTCCACGAAGCCTCTACGCGCCTTCCTCCACAAATATGTTCCCCACCCACACGGCACTGTACTCGCTGGCGATGCGTTCGCGCGAGGCATCATTCGCTCCAGAACCGACTATTCTGTCTACTCAGAAGGCGGGGGGATGCAAGGCTTGGACCTCGCTTTTTACAAAGGCCGTAGCAGTTACCACACGAGATATGACGCGATTCCTTTTCTGAGAGGTGGGACTCGTGCCCTTTGGAGCATGATGGAGGCGGTGGACGGCGCTGGACGCGCTTTACTCGACCAGGATGATGAAGAGCCTCCTGGAAATGTCGTTTATTTCGACCGTGAGTTCCATCAATGTTCAAGAATCGTTGTGTGGTATTCACTGTATGATGTCATCCAAGTATTTGGACGATTTATGGTGATGTTCTCACTTGAGGCGATGCAGACTTTCAATGTTGTATTCCTTGTCACTATTCCAATCATTGCGCTTTTCCTTGTGGCCTTCCGGCGTCTCGCAGCAACTCGATCGAGCCAGGCTGGACTCCTCTCTCGTTTATGGAACGCAGATGGAGGGCACGATTCCAGCTGGGTCAGATTTTGGCTTGCGTTGATAGCGGTTTTGGCCTCCCAGGTCGGGCTTGTATTAGCGTATGTGGCGTTGAACAAATATGTATGTCTATCCTGTCAATTTCATTTCTATCTGATAGATTTATATCCTTTGGACATTGCAGGTAATTTATTCCTACGCATACCTCATCATCACGACAGCAATCTCGTTGGTGTACTTGACGTTCTCCATCCCTCTCTCGTCGCTCTCAAATCTACGACGACCTGCTGCAGCTACCTCCGACGCAAATCCCCTGCTTCTTCAGCTTGTCGTTCTCACTTATCTCCTTCTTCTGACGATTACTGTGTTCATTCCAATTGGCGGAACATATATTTTCACCGTTCTCGCCACCTGCGCGTTCCTGGGCTGGGTGGTGGGTGCCGTGGACGAGGCAATCAATTATAGGAAGGATAGTGTGATCGATAGGAACGAAAGAGCAACGGAAGTGGATGGTGAGGGCGAGGGCGACCTGGAACCTACTGAAGTTACACCCCTCATTGAACGACAGCATTTTCAGTCTTCCTCGGTGGGTACTCCTAGAGGTGAAGGTCGACGCACAGGTGTCTGGTTCATCCAACTTTTGCTTGTCGTCCCAATACCTGTCATACTGGTTGCACACATCGGTGTTCTCTTGATTGGTGCAATGCCACAGGGCATTGCAGATGGTGGCCCCGTTTGGTTTGGTAAGTATCGCTACATACTCTCATGGTCCTGCATTGATTTTAAAATCATAGTTTATGCTGCGTTATGCATCATTTCGACCCTGCTTATCCTACCTCTCGCTCCGTTCTTACCTTCATATCCTTCCAGTCCACCACTCGCACTCGCACCTCCCTTCCAGCATCTCAACAGTCCAAAAACCCTCTTCCGCGTTCTGCTGGTCGTCTTTAGCATCAGTGCAGCGTATACATCGGGCCTTCTTGGGGTCCTCCTTACATCCACCGCACCACCTTCCAGGAGACTGGGGTTTCCTTTCTCGATTGAGAACCCATTAAAGGTCTTCTTTCAACAACGAGTGGAGGTCATTGCACCATGGGTTAGAGGAGACTTCAAGCCTGATGATGCGACTGGTATAAGAGTTCGACCCATGACTTACCTGACGGGCATTCCGCACTACCTAGATCGGATGATCATTCCGGCCTTGCCCTCTGCCGTTGACAATGGCGCGGAGTGTTTCAAGGATGACGATCGATCAGGACTGATTAGGTGTGGATGGCTCTCCGGGGATGACATGATACCGTTCCCTGGAAAGAATGGATCTGTTCACGAGCAGCACACGAAAACGGAACCCAGTGCGCAAGTCCTATCCAAGAATCCGTGGCTCCGGAGCAGCATCAGCAGACGTTCTCGGACATCAGCACGCATCTGGATACACGGTACCAACACCCGTGCGTGTAGGGTATACTTCGACAACGTCAAAGTGGTTAAGTGGGGCGTCGTCAAAGGCACTCCTGGTGTGCAAAAAGGTTATGAAGGGTACGAGACGAAAAGGGGCGAAGGCTTGAAAGAATTGAGGGTTTGGAGTCGGACATGGGATAGGGAATTCGAAATCGACGTCGAATTTGTTGAGGGGCCGGAGCTGATCAAGGGCAGCGTTGCCTGCGAGTGGTCGGAATACGAGAGCGGGAGGGTTGGTGTTCATGACCATATGGGCGGAAGCACGATTCCGGCTTATGAGGAGGTATTGCAATTCTTCCCTCGCTGGGCGACTTCGACGAAGCTTACAAACGGGTTGGTCGAGGTCTGGAGCGCGTTTGAGGTGTAGAGCTTCACTCTACGTGTCCTAGGTCAACACCTGAATAATCCAGAAAATACCCAAAGCCTTTAACTGAGGGAGTTCATCAATCTTTATTGAAGAGATACCGATGAATAGTCAGCTCATCTGAGGAGGTTGTGGGGAGATCACAAAGGGAGTCTCACCGGTCCTCCGTGCAGCTGACTTTACATTGTGGATTTTTCATTGGTCTTGCGTAAACGGACGTTGATAAATCTAAATCCATGGAACTTTACAAACAGTCATCTCCCCGTCAATCTTCTGATGTTTTTCACTCCATCAGCCCTCGTAGAATTCCTCTCCACCGCAGACGCCGCTTTCTCAATCTGCTCCTCTGTCATCACAGGTTTCTTCCCCAATTGCCTTTGAAACAAATCTTACACCAATGTCATAAGAAACCAGGGAACGGGACACACCTCTTTTTCTTCTTCGGGACAAAAAGTTCAAGCTCTTCATTCTCGTTTTCATCTTCCTGCTCTTCATCATTGTTGTTTGACGACGGCTGTCGGGGCCTGTATTTTTTGACTGGAAGGATGACTACAGAATCATCACGCCCGTTCAAGGATAGGTCGTCCATATCGCGCGCGAGTTTAGACACGCGGCTGGGGTTGCTTTTCGATGCGTGCGGCAGGACTTTCGATTGACCATTATCGCATTCTTGGGAGGAGAGCGCGCGCTGGGCCGTCTTCTTGGTCTTAGGAGTCTTGTCGTGGGCCGACGACGATGCTGCGGGAGGGACCCACTCATCTTCTTCATCAAAATCCTCCTGGTAATCGTCGTCAAATTCGTCTTCATCATCCTCAACGTCACTTCTAATTGTGCCAGACGCTGCCACACTTTCGTCGTCCCCGGTCTCGGTCTCTGTCATTTCTGCATCCTCGTGATCTGAGGGGAGTGGTTGATCGGGTATAAACTTCCGCACTTCCCGAATCTCTCTGCGCACAGTGCTGGATCGCGCATCTAATGCCCTCGGGGCGCTGGTTTTGTCTTTCTTTGCGAGTGGGGACAAGGACAAAGATCTGCTTGGGTCTGAATGGGAGTCGTCTTCGGATGCGAACTCCTCCCCGGATGCATCCTCGTCATCTACCTGAAACACATATATGCATTGGAAGCCACATTATGGAAGAATGACTTACGAGGCTCACCTCCTCTGCTTCAAAATGATCACTTAGGGGACGCTGTATCTGTGACTTCTTGACGGGACTTCCGAATAGCCCAGATTGGTGCAACATGTCGATTTTGGCATCTGTCTTGAGCTCATTCTGCTCGAGCTGGAAAGGGTTGAGCAATGGCTAGATACTGTGGCATATTTATTACCTCTTTCATCAGACGCCGAGAATACATCACCTCCATATTTCTCATTCGTTCCTCCATCTCCCGCATAACTTCTTCCCTTGTCTCGGCTTCGATGATCGCGCATCTCATTTCCGATTCAAACAGCTAAGGGGTATTTAATTGTTAATGATCATCTGTCGTAAAGTAGTGACGAACCCGCATACGCAAGTCCTCAACTTCATCGAAGAGGGCGTCAACGAGAGGGTTAATGGGCTCGTCATCATATGAATCGTCTTTCTCGTCGTTCGGCGGTTCGTCCTCTTGAGTCAAGACATCATTTAATAAACATCAGATGTAGTTGCAGCCATACGACTCACCTTCAAGAACTTCCAAAATTGCCTCAGCGGCCTGTTTTCCGCTCATTTGGCCACCTATGGAGATTGTAACTTTTCGATGGTAAGGCCTGGGTAATATTTCAGAATCTTTCAATGTCAGAGGACCCAATTCCTTGATCGTGGTGCCATTGATTTTGCCCGGCCCTTTCATCCCATTGGGGAAGCGATGCACCGGGGCAGGTGCTGGCGTTATGAATACTTCTCTTGCAAGAGCGGCGAACCTCATAACATGAGAATTCTCATCGTAACCTGTATCATACGGGTTCACGTTCACAATCATAACCTGGATGCAACAGAGATTTTATTGGCGGATGGGAAAAAGATAAAAGTGAAGACAACAGGGAACGTACAGCTTTGCCATCACCGATAAAATAGTCCATAAGGGCCTCGGTGAGCTTGCTATGCCTGAACGGAACGACGGCCAGACCCTTTTTTACATCCCTGGTGTCCATTCTACCTTCTTTTCCGATGCCTTCTTGTCCAAGACTCATGGCGAGTTTTCGCTGGTTCGACCGCATCACTTCCATGCATTGTCCAAGGACCATAAGGGACTTGTTGATGTTACCTGCTTCACGCAGGCGATCACCAGTCGTATGAGTATGCTTTGTGCGCTCGGACCCAGCAAGGTCGACTAGCGTCAAACGTGAAACTTGCAGAGCAGTTGGGTCCTGAATTTCTTCAGTACAAGAATTTATGCACGAGGAGACTCAAACGTACGTCTCTTTCACCTCTGTGACCTTTGACGACTTTGATGATCACCATTCCGTGGCTGCGGCTGCTCTCACTATTTGCGAGTGTACCAAAGACGCGTCTATGGAGCTGACCCAGTTTCACGAGAGCTTTGGCTTGCAATGCACTGTGAACTCGGAATTGACGTAGGCCAGAGATATATTTCCCAGTCGTCGCCGAGTCTCCATTATCAGACGCAGGAGAGGGTTTGAGAGGTAAAGCTGCTCGCGTCAAAACCATGGTTTTGCCAGTAGTCGGGCGGAGTACCCCACTGGCCGGCTTCGAGTCATCTTTGACGGATTCAAGAAGATCATATACTTTTTCATTGTACACTTCAGCGTACGAAAGCCAGATGGTGTACTCGTAGTTTCGATCGAGCTTGAGCACAGTGGGGTCGATATCTGAATCAGACGGCGACGACTCCAGATGTTGACCAAAAACCTCGGCCAAAGCTGGTTCTGGCGTTACAGGTAGTGGCTTCGAGTCATTCGGGTCCGCGGGCTCGATGCCCTGCAGTCGAATGGGACGGAACTATGGTTGATCAATTGTAAGGACACATTAGGAATGATAAAGGAGTCGATTTACCCTTCCGTCGCCATGAAGCCCCTCGATGCTATTGAAAATTACGTCGAGGGTCCGGGGTAGGATTCCCGCGCTGCCCTCCCGCGCTCCTCCTTGAACGGTATAGGTTTTGCCAGAGTTTGTCACTCCATACGTGAACAGGAGCCCATTCTGGCCCTGGAGTACATCGTTGACCAGTGGGAGTGTCGTTTTCGTGAAGAAATATGACTGGGATATGTCCGGTGGGAACACATGTGAAAACGTATATATCGAGGAGGGTGGAAGAGTAGATGGACGAAAGCGTGCAGGTTTGTTTTGTTGTTCGTTAGGGTCTGTCATCTGAACAGAGGTTTCAGAGAGTGGTGTCAGGTAGGGCTGGAAAACGGTTTGATCATCCCCCAAGTGTGGCCTAATTCTAAGGTATGCCTGAATATGCTTTTAGAACAGCCATGAGCGTCATCTGGGGTAGACAGACCATGATAGGCTCCCGGTCGGCATCAGAGACGGTGTTATTGGTCTGCTTTGCGGCCGTCTTTCGACTTGTTGCATGCTTTGGAGCAGTCTTAGATGCGGCTTCCACTGAATTATCTCTATTGACAAGAGGCTTGCGAGCTGCCGCTTTCTTCACAATCGTTGTTGTCGTGGTGGTCACAGGTGTGGCAGCCTTAGCTGTAGCCGCACGTGCCCTGGTTGTCCTTGTGGTGGGCGGGATGGGAGCTGGAGCAGTTTTTGTACGCGTTGAAGCTCGAGTTGCGGCTGTTGGTTTGTCTGCCATGGTGGATCAAGCTAAGGTGGTCCTCGTCAAGTGGCCTTTGGGGCCGGAAACTCCAGGCCTCAAACGCGAGGCAACAGCACGTGACATCATTGGCGCGTCGGTATGTACGAATACATTCTCATGCTTATTCGTTTTTCTATTACTATCAGACATCGTGGACCTTCTCTTGAGCGTTGGGTAGAGCTGAGCCGAACATACGGCTGCATAGATCATACCACAGTAATGTCGCGGCCCAATAAGCTCTTGAGTGGAACGGTCACATGATCGTTCGTTGTGAGCGCGTCGCAATTGTTTGGCTGCTTGGTCCTGATTTCAACAAGCTCCACCACAGGTTGACCACAGCTTACCTCCTAGGCTCACTTCATCCTCCATGGCTGTCAGCAAAGACTCGCCCAAACGGCGCAAGTCCATTGCTGCTCCTAATCAGAACAAGCCGGCCGTCCTTCCACGAGCCAAACGACGACCTCATAGCATAGTTTCTGGAGATCGCTTGAGCCCTTTTGCCAAAGCTCGTCGCTCCCTGGTACGTCTCACCACGGCTATTTAAGCCTGTTTATACTCTTACACAACAGCCAGGCCCCACGGAAGAGCATCTTGAAGGCTTTCACCAACATCCTGCACAATGGCGATGAGAATCCAGAGTCCCAACCGCAATCTCAAGCCGAATCTAGCTCTCAACCTCCCAACCTTTCGCACTCCCCTGATGATCCCAGTGTTACACACTCGATGGATATTACTAAAGATTTTACCACTAAAATCCACGACAATACAACGAGGAAATCATTTGGCGGACGTCGTGTCAGCTTCGCCGAGAATGTCCGAGTTCGTCTTATTGAAGGTATCAACAAAAAAGCCGATGGCACCGAATCCCCTCAATCCTCGCCCATCGCTGATTCACCGCCTGCACCACCGACATATCCACCAACGGACGAGAATGACTACCCAGGTGCCGCCTCGGGCAGCCGTCGCCGGAGTTCAGCACGATATTCAATTGCCTATAGCGAGGATATGGACTTGACTTCAATTGGTCCTCAAGGTTTTCTTGTCGTTGGCGATTCTGCCATTGCTGACGAAGAATTTGTCGACGACGACGCCATGGATATGACGGAGGTCATTCACGGGGACCTTATTCGTCAACGGTCCTTGTCTATGGGTACTCGCCCTCCTCTTGCTCAGCTTCATCATCCTGATCAGGACCACTCACGCTCTAATGGCCTCGACCAATCTCAATCTTCTGAGGAATCTGAATCCCAGGTGCTTTCAGATGCCGACTCTGATCGTTCGACACCGATGGACTTCACAATGCCGTTGAGTAGGTCAAAGCGGCCACCCGTGGAACATGATGCATTGTGGCATGCGCTGAGACAAGCCACTCATTCTGGAGATACGCCAATTGAGCGCGAGCCATCGTCGGACGACTTCGATCATGGGAGTGTACCACCTGTCGACGATGAGATGGATCTCGACGACGCTGTTCAAAGATTAATGCGTGTCCGACAATCACTGTCCTCCATACCAGTTATGCGTGCCGAGGATATTAATGGCGGAATCAATGGTCATCGTGAGCCACAGGACGACACATTCTCCACAGAGGGTAGCTTCGAAGACCAGGAAAACTACACAATGAATTTGAGTGCAGTGTTCGGTCGAGCAAGCCTAGGTGGCGCTGATATCGGACGAGTGAGTTTGGGGTCAACAATGGACGAGTCCGAGGTCTATGGAGCAATCGCTGTTCCTTCTCAATCCACTCCTCGACATTCCATTGCCCGGCCAGAACAACGGCAAACAAACCCGGGTCAGGACCATGGGCCAGCTTTTACCGTATTTCAGCCACCTCCTGCGTCAGAATCACATCCACTTTCGACAACAACCACAGAACCGCCTCCGCAACGCCCTGTAGTCACATTCTTGGCTCCTAGGGGCCCAACGTCGCCGTCAAAAACCATAAGTTCAACTTCGGCACCATCTTCTCCATCGATCGCTAAGCTGCCTCAAGCTCGCACTGGATTTTCTGCGGCGTTCGCTCCGCCTGTCGCGCGCTCGATCCTTAACAAACGCCCTCGACCATCCACGGACGAGGGGCGGAGTGCCGTGGATGCAGATAGGCCAAGTCCTGCCAAAAGGGCAGCCATCGCAGGAAAATGGCCAGCTGACTCCCACAACGTTGTATCCCCCGCTGCTCCATCGCCGAAGCTGAAACCGAAACCACTGTCACCGAGCAAGAAGGCACCCTTCCAGGCACCCGCGGTAACAACTTCCTCTCAACAACCATCTTCATCGCTCCGACGGCCTTCTGGCTACTTCGCAAAGAGGAAGAGTTTGGGCGGTACACTTGTATCACAGCCCCAAAAAGATGACGCGCCAGTTGCCGCGAAATCCTCGCCCAAAAAAAATGCCGCATTGGGTTTTGGACGAGCTAGTTTGGGCTCAGGCGCGGCAGATGCCTGGCAACATTTCGATAAAGACGCCGGGTCCGGAATTGAAAAAGGCAAGGAGAAGGTGGCGCTCCTTTGCGATCGAGAAACTGCGCGTCAGACTGCAGCAGCTCTTGCTATAACGCGAGGATCGCCAGCACCGGCTTCGCCCCAACCAGCCCCGCTTGCGGTTGAAACGCCTGCCTCACTCTCCCCCGTCGTAGACATCTCCACGCTCCTCGGTCCCGCAGGCGATGAAGACGAAGAAAATTTGGACGTGGATCCCACGGAACAGTGGAGAAACGCAGTTGAACCCAGTGAATTTGCTGAAAAAGACGACGTCCGTCTCTCCTACATATTTCGATGCATCATGTTACTGACCTCTGTACGCCTTCGTATAGCCTCCAATATCCATCAAGCAGTTCTTCGCTATGACAGGGATCAGATTTATGGACGAGCTGACTGCGCCTAGGCGATCCACACATCCATCCCAGCAGAATGCTCTTCAACCACGAGACGTTAGGGAGGTTCCCCTGGCGGAGTACGTCACCGCGATGGGAATGGACGTGCCTCAATTGGTTCTTTACTCGCGCGTCTCAAAGGACTTGGAGGCCTGGATCGAGAAGAGTAAGGCTGATTTTGAACAAGCTGAGGATGAAGCAGCAAAGATTACTCCAGAATTGTTCACCGAGTATTCGAGAGCGGATGAAGAGGGGCAGGCGGAACTCCTTGTGCGTGTTTTTCAGAAAGTGTAACGAGTCCTTGATATCGATAATCGCGCCCACAGCATCAACTGCAGTTGATACGAACCAATACGCGAGCGCTTGCAAAATCAGACTGGTACGACTGGAAGTTACAATGGCTGGAAGGTCTTCGCACTACCGCTGATCAGACATTCAAGTCTCTCGAAGCGGTATGCACCTGAGTTTTGAATATTCATGACATACTAACATATTTGCTGACTCTTTTAGGATGCTAAGGCTCTCGAGAGCATGAGAGCTTCGGCAGACGAGATCATTCCCGCTCTGAAGCAAGAATATGATAAGATCATGCAGGAACTTGAGAAGGAGACAGCTGAAGTGGCTGAGATAGAAGCCTGCGATCAGGAGTATCTTAATGAATTGAAAGCTTCCATTGCAGAGCAGAAGTACGAACTATTTTTTGGTCTCCTTGCGCCGTGCTGACTTGGATACCTCAGCATCGAGGTTGAAGCACTTCAGGCAGAGGTTGCTGAAAGCAAGGTTAAACTTCAGTCGCTCAAAGAACGGCTTGAAGAAACAGACGCTCAGAAGCAAGAAGCGAAAATTGCTATAGACGATGCGCAACGAGTACCGCATATCCAGAAGAATGGGACCCGCGCGGAGGTTTTCAGACTCAAAGGTACTTATTCTTTGCGAAAATAACACGCCGCTCACGCGCCTCAGATGAACTCGACTCCCTGGAAGATCTCCACATGTTCCGCGTGACAAAAGTCAACGCCGAGATGTTTGAGTATGTGTACGGGTCGAAGTTCCGAGTCACTATCCCCTGCACGAACTTCGTGCCAATAGTCAAACAACTCGACGTTACGAGGGTGGATGAAGCGAGGGCGCAAATTAAGGACAGCTTCCCGCGCCTCAGCGAGTTCCTCCTGCAAATGGCCAGAGAGCAAATCGTGCGGGGCGAGAATCGCACGACACGTCAGGTAAGCGCCACTCATCCCCAACCAGAAGCGTGTCATGGATCTCTACATTTCCTTCTCAGATCATTCACCGTCTGGGCGATTATTGGTCCTCATGCGCACAGCTTCGGGCGCAACTGAAGCTCCTCACGATCAAGTTTCCCATCGAAATTGAAGTCGTGAAAGGTTCACGAGAACAACCTCCCAGCTTCAAAGTCAAGGTCATGGTCTTGTTCCCTTCTGTGAAGGCGAAGGCCTTTATTTGGTTTTTGTTTGGTGCAAATACCTTGTGTTATTGGCCTGTGGCTATTCGTTCGCTAGGTTGTGAGGTTGAAGTCATATATGGCAATGTTGAGTGAGTTCCTTCCTCTCCGATCTATGTACCTCGTGGGCAGTATTTATCCTTGTTCTAGTCGTGACATCATCGCCAATGCAGTTGCTGACCGGCTTAGCCAGGCTAGCCCTGAGGACAACTATGCTTGTTTATTAGATGCATGCATCGAAGGCCAGGAGATTTATCATTAACCTATCGTTTTATTTTCTGTATTTGTTCTTGTAACATTTGTCGGTTTGTAGTAGTAGTAGTACCGGCATGGTCCAATTCCTGAACGCCGGGGGAGGAGATTGTCCCGATGTAATTTACAGGCAAGTATCAATAACTTAATCTATTCTACATCTTCGTCTCGGGCACGGCCTCACTCCTGGCCTCACTACTTTCTGTGAGCTAGGCCGTAATTCAGGTGAAGAGGGGCCATCTTTCATGATGTTAATGGTCATTTATAATCAGGACGAGCACGCGAAAATCACGTAGGGTGGCAATAAGCTTCAAAGTATTATATTATAATACCTGGGATTCCGTCCTGCGTATAACAAAAACAAGTTCAAGGTTGCGACAGGATGGAAAGATAATGGAGAATGGATAGAACACTAAAAATACAACAGCATGTAGTGGTGGGGCATGAAGTCATAGATATCACGGTCATGAGGAAGAGGCTGGGAAATACAAGGTCAAAGCGTGCCGAAAAACTATGCCAGGATACGCACGGTGGGGCTACAAGGCAGAGTGGGACAACTGGTCCAATTCTGCCAAAAGGAGCAACAAAACATCCTTCTCTTCTCTGACAACTTCGAGCTCCATCTCGGCCAGTTGACGAACAGACGCCCACTCCGAAGCCGCAACACGCGCAGAGCACGCCACCTCAGCTGAGTTGCGTTGTACCTTCAATGCGGTATCGTGGGTTGCTTGTGCAATCTGCTGGCCTCGGACAATGGCCTCTTCGACCGCCTGGTCGCGCTGGGCCTGTGCCCGTTGCAATTGTTGCTCCAAAGCCAAAGTATACACCGCTCGCTCCTCCTCGGCGCGTTCGCGAATCTCTAAGCTCCCGCGCATCTGTTCCTCCATGTACACAACCTGCTTCGTCAACTCCTGAGCCTCCCGACTCCGGGCTTCCTTCAAATTATGTATTTCCTCCTCCATAGACTGCATCTGCATCAATCGTTCCTTCGCCATGTTCTCAGCGGCCGCCAGCTGTAACCGCAGGAGGGTAACGATGGCGGCATCGACGGCAGGTATCTCTGAGGATATGTCGTATCGAATCGATTGATAGTGGTTGACGGCTGGCGAGGGAGTCACATCCGGTAACAGGACCTGCGAAATAGAGCCATAACCTCCAGGTGAGCTCAATGTGCTGAGACAAGGGCTCTCCGGGATGTCGAGTTGACCATTGCTTGGAGTTGGCGACACCGCGCCGGGACGGAACGGTGCAGGGAAGTCCGAAAGCATGGTTTCAATTTCGTCCTCTCCCAGCGTCCTCGAAGCGTCACTCGCGAGTTGCTCCCATGACAATATGGACCCCCGTGCCTGCTTCTCGCCGCGTTGTTGAGGTGGTCGAAGGGACGATGATGAAGACTCTGCGTCGGGTGGAAGTGGCGAGAGGTATGACATGTTGGCACGGGTAGGGAGGAAATTGACGCGAGTGGGAGTTTGAGGTGGAAGGCGTGTGCGATTGCGGGTGGTCTGGGTCCTAGGCATTGCTGGCGTTGGTGCTGCGAGAGACGCAACAGGGGCGAGCAGTAACTCGACGTCCTCGACTTCACAATCCTCACTGTTGCCTTCAGAAATATGTGACATATTTCCGACGGCAGCAGGACTGGGGGTTGGGGTTCCGCAAGTCGAGGCGCTACGTGAATGGCGAGCAAGTGGGGATTCATTGAGGGACGGGTGGGGAGAAGGGCTCGCTCTTGAACCCTTCTCTTGAGCAGCACGCCTTGACGCGGCTATGTTTTTAAAATTAGGCGTCTTTGGGGAACGGCAAGTGGGAGAGCTTGTGGAGGATGTTGAGGAGGGAGGGCGAGGAATGGACGAAGCAACGACAGAGACAGAACCTGCCATTTTCGCCAATTTCGTTGGGCGAGTAGGTGATGACTTTGCGTTCGAAAGTGTAAACTTAGCCTTGACTGGAGTTGTCGGAGGAGTGGCATTAACGGTGCTGGATAGATTAGCTTTCAATGCAGCACGTTGAGGAAGAGGGCTGATAGGGCGCAAGCCCTTCTCAGACAGGGACACAACGGCGTCCTTCTTCTGTCGGTCCTCCTTCTCGTCTTCAGAGCTGCTGAACCGTCTGCGCGTACCGAATGTGGGCGAGGGTGACTGGGCAGGTTCAAGCAACGCAGACCTGGGTCGATATTTCGGGAGTGCAGAACCAGCGGTCCGTGGACGGAGTGTAGATATTTTGCCTGTCGGGTCCACTACCTTCGACGACTGCTCGTCCGTGACTACACGGCCAGGTCCAGCAGGCACTCGCCGGCGAGTGACCGTCTTGGAGTCTGGTGTAGTTACGCGCTTGGTAACCTGTGGTTTGGTGTCACCCATCGACGCTCGGGGAGCGGCTGGCTTCAAGGCGATTCCACTGAGGCGGCGGGAACTTGTCTCCTTCGCCTTGCGGGCACTTTTATCTGGATCCCTGCCGTTGTCCTTGTTGATCACATCCGCAAAAGCCTTGCCGGCAAGACCCAAGGAATGCCTAAGAGAACTTCTTGTGGAAGGCTTGTTTCGGGGGCTGCCACTGGCAGCGGAGTGGGTAGGTTTGCTCATGGCAGGGAAGCAAAGGCTATAGAATGGATAGAAATGGTGATATAGTCGTTAAAGGAAGTCGTTAAGTCGTTGCACTCGCGTGAAGATTGCGTTTCGTTGCCAAGTGGCGATGGCATTCATATAATATCATCAAAACTTGAACCAAGTCGCCAAATACGCGACCACCGAGTTTGCGCCTATTTGCTCTACCACATAAACCTAATCTCCCCCCGTGGCAAGTATAGAAATACTCCCATCGTCGCTGCATTAATGCCAGCATACCATACCCCTTCAAACGCGAGTGCCCACCCCGGCATGTTCACTACCTGCGATCTCAGCAGGATGTACGGTATCAAAAAGTAGCGTGGTTCTAGCAATGGAGTTGGAAGGAGGGTAGGTAGGATGAACACAGGCAGGATCAGGGTCTGAAGCAAGGTTTGCTCGCGGCCTGGAGAGTTCTTCTCAATCGACCGTGACATGAAGAGAGAACATCACATACCAACACGCAAGAACCACGCCCATGCACAAGCAATGTAGGCTGGAATTAACGCGTACGGGACGATGGGGTGTAGCATGTAAATCCGACGCCACAAATAAAATGTGTAATGTCGATTGTCCGCCAGTAGGAATGGATGATGAGTACTAAAAAAGTCAATCAGTCACGCTGATGTTCAGATGACCAGATGACCAGCACCAACGTGAAGAGTTTGACCGTCACGGCCATTGCGATCGACATAAATATGGTGATCGAGGAGCGTCTATTGAGAAAACATGAGTTTCTGGAGAGGACAACGGGCAAAGGAGGGGCATCACATTTTACTTCCGAACATACGATACCACACGTCTCGAACCAGCCTACGAGGACCACCAGGGCCGCTAATGAGTACTGGCCATCCCAATGCAGTTGTGAATGCAATGAAGTAATAGAGCTGAGGGACATGAAAAGCTGGCACATGGTTGTCCTTGTCACCTACCCCACAGGAATTAGTAGGACATATTATTATTGAGTTCAACTCTTAACGGGCCTACCCAAGACGATCCCGCCATTCCAAGCAACAAAGGCTCCGAAGACGGCAAGAACCAACATGTACGGCACCAGGGACGGAAGTATGTCCACGAGGACGCCAGGAGCACTCAGCACCGATTTCACCAGGTCACCTGAAACGAGTGTTAGACCTAGACCGCCCGAAAGCATACCTTGCAACCTACCAGGACCGGCAGCAAGTGCAGGGGGGTCATGAAGCTTTTTCGGTGGCGCCGCACTGGGTGCGGCACGTCTAAACCGCAGGTACATGAGCTGGCTCGATGCGTATGCATATAGAACCCAGACCACATTGGTTTGGCGGAACGTGCAGCTGATCAGGCCAAGCTACCCCCGACGCACATTAAAAGCCCATTCGGACAATGGAGAAACGAGACACACCAGGGCAGCGAGCCAGTGCCGATCCTGTGACGCCGCGACCACGGTCCAGACAACGAAAATGAGACTGGGAGCTTCGGTATAATAAAGGAAGCCGAAAAACCATGCAATGGGGAATGCACTCAGGATCAGGGCTTCTATGGATGGAGAAAGGAGCGAGAGTGGTGGTCGTATTCGTTTATGAAAACACAGGAGACGTGTTAAAACAGGGGGCAACGATAGTAGTGCCAGCATCGTCGTAAGCCTCAGCATAGGTAGAGTACATTTGAACATGAAGACGCGTTTCAGCAGCACGCTCATAACATATCTGTTTGGGCATTGTGGTCAGACATTGCAAAACCAGACTTTTGCAGCTTACAATCCGGGGGGTGTAGTTATTTTTGGGTCCCATGTCAAGAAATCTCCGCGGCAGTACGCTTGGGCTTGTGGGACATGGAAGGGCTCGTCCTTGTGTACCAACACGTCAGCTTGTAAACTCTGTCTGTCTCAACTAGCTCTAAGAGTCTTACCATGTAAGGCTCTCCAACAATGGTGTTTAGTTCCTTGAGAACGGTTATACATGCCCCGCAGAACACAAGATAATAGATGGCCTCAGACATAGTGACGAGAGATAATCGAAGTTCAAGAGGCTCGGCAACCAATCGGGAGCTGTTGCGATCGGCGTAAACAGAGATAAGATGAGAAGTATGGTATCGAGGGATCGCACGGGGAACCCTTGCTTCAAAAGGGTGGAAAACAGCCAAGCAATGCACAATTCAGTTCGAGGACAAAGCCTGTTTTTCCGATCATCTACATGCTGAATTGTCTTAACTGTTTCCAGATTCACAACGCTTACAAATAGAAAGGCGCCTAGTACGAGTACAATGAAATCTCCACTTTATTCAGATCTCAAGAACTGAGATCAAGTTCCTCCGGGCCAATGGGCTTTTCCGCCTGGGGCGTGATTCGAGCACCGTGGCGTCGTTCACCAGAGTTCTTGTAGTCAACAACAGCGGACTGAAGCACAAAAAGTCAATTATCGTAAGACATCCCGAACAATATATAAGACCCACATGAGCGGTGATCCTATTGTCCCATAGCACAACGGTGTTAGGCTGCCACTTCACACGGGCTTGATTGTCTGCGCTTTTGTCGATGTGGTCAAACAAGAACTTCAAGATACTTTCTAGATCAAAAATTAGTAACCCTGTATAGCGTTTAACTACTGAGAACGAACCTGATTCCTCGCGCTTAAGGCCGACGATGCGACGCGTGAATTGCCTGTTGACGTAGAGAGCTTCCTCTCCCGTGACAGGGTGCCTCCGCACAACAGGGTGGACATTCTCAACGGGCTCGCGGCGGACGATTCCTCCCCTGCGTCCGGTACGAGAGAAGTCTGCCTGCTCGACGCCGGAATGCAAGGCCTTCAAAGTCCGCAGGAAGGCAACGAACTGGGGAGACAGCTTCTTCAAAGTCGACACTTGGGAGGTGAAGAGGGTGTCGCCTCCGGTGGTGGGCTGGGCCAGTAGGAAGAAGGTCGTGAGGCCAGGGGGCTGCAGCTCATAGGAAACATCGGAATGCCAGAAAGTGGTGGTAATGCTGTCGTCATACTCGAAATTGAAGGTGGAGTTTGCATCTCTTGAAGCTTTGATCAGTGTGCTGGGCTCGCAGCGCAGAGAAGTTGGTGAAACTATACCTGTACACGAGGTGGACCTCTGGATAGCCTTCGGGATGGCCAGAGGTAGGATGGATGTGAAGGCTGTAAATTGACGAGTTCAGCCAGGATCGAGGGTGTCATCCGGCGTAAGAGATAATTACCGTCCAAAGTGGCTTCCCCATGCCTTGTAGAATTCAGGCCCTCGGTCGATGAAATCTTGCTGATCCCTGAAGACTACCACACCCCTTCGGGCGACCTAGAACAAAAGGCGTTATGGCAAGAAGCATGACGCAAATGCTAGATTCGTACTTCCAAAGCGAGTTGGTCCCGAGCATCGTTGCTTAACTCAGCGAGATTGACGCCATGTACCTCGCTGCCGAGATTGGGAGTCAACTCTACAAGTGTAGCATTCTCAAGGAATGATCGGGGATTCGAGTGACTCAAGGCACGCTGGCCAGGATCTACATGCTCGAACGGGGTGAGGGGAGGATAATGGTCCTGCGAGAAGTGTGGGAGAAGATGTGCGTAGCGATAAGGCTCTACTTCGTCTTTCTTTTTGTCCATTTCCTCGGCAGGGCGAAGTTTCAGGGTCGCCGATACGGGCTGCGCGAGCTCAGTGGTGGTAGTAGACATTTGGTTGATTATGGGTGCGATGAGAATGTGATTTGACTTGAAGCCGCTCTGCCCACAGGACACCTCTTTCTAAAAGGCGAGTCGGGTGCATTTCAGCCATTCAACGGGATCCCACCATGACACAGGTGGTCAGGAGACTGGACTGAGTTTGGGAGCTTGCATGTGCAATGATTCTACGCCTCATGACCGCTCGTGCGAACGGACCGGATGCCTGGAGCCAAGTTTCGTAAGAAATTTCAAAAAATATACACCGAAGAGAAGCTTAAGCCCGAGGACGACATTAGCGCAGGAAATAGCACGGAAGTCTGTAGCTTGCCAGTGGAAAAAATCCGGTTCATAAGACTAGATGGGCGGGGGGATATGTGTAAGATCCGTCGGAGGTATGTTAAGACAAGATTTCTCCCGGAGATCTGTTCTCAGGATGTAGACCGTGGAGACTAGATTAACAATAGGCGGAACAGCATTGCAGAGAGGACCGGCGTGACCGGCGTTGAGGTGTTGTGAGAGGCACGTGCACATGTCATTCTGAGATAAGATAAGATAAGATGTCAGATTGGATCGGCAATGCCTTGTGATCACCGAGGCTTCCCAGAATGACCATGACAATAACAACAATAACGACGCCGCCCTTCATTCCGCGTTCATCAGAATCACACGTCTGTATCTGGTCTGCTTCTCTAGTCTATATCTGGGTGCACTGCCAGAGAGCTCTCTTCACATTTCTTCACTTGCAGCGCTTTTGCGTAGATTCCGATCGACAAAGAAGTGACAGAACTCGTTCAATGCCACACCATGTTTGTAGTGTTCCAAAGAACCTCTGGATCATGTTCGGGGAGCGCTTGAGGAACCCAAAGGTGACAGGACCACGCACCGCTGAGCATACACATCACCCCTGAGCCTGATTCACGGATTTCTGTCTGGAAAGGGCAACCAGCACTATTGTCTTAATTGTCTCAGTCAGACCCTACCTTTCTGCTGTGGCTTCGCACTGATCGTCCATGGAAAGCGTATCTCTGGCCCTTATAACCGGTTCTCCTCATAAGGGCGCTGGAGCCCGTTCCATTTCTTCACCCGTCTCTTCCCCCCGCCGTGGTCCCCCCACCCAACTTGCTTTCCATCGCCATACCTGCCACAGTCAGTTCTTACCATGGAGGATACTAACGCCTATACCAGTGGGGCGGCCGAACATGTCTCCATTCCGACTTACCGGCCTCGGCAGGTTCCCGATGTGCCCGAGGATGTCGACTTCATCATGGAACACTTGAACGATCCTAACTTGGACCTCAAAAAGCCACGGTCTATTCGCTCGATGAGCGAGCTCAGGTCGAAGGAACCCAAGACTTATGAGCAATCCGAGGATGGGTTATCCCGTTACGAGTCGGACCGGTATTCTACCTCGCGTGCCGAGTCCAGGAATTCAACGTCCATCGAATTTGACGAGTACGTTATAAGATCCTCTTTCTTGGTATAGTCGTCATATTTTTGGCAGTGAATCCCCGTACCCCGAAGTTCGTGCCGCGGTCGCGAGCGTCGATGATCCTCTCATGCCCGTCAACACTTTCCGAATGTGCGTTTCCTCGGGAAAAAATCATCATACGAATTTTTTAAACAGGTGTCCCTTCTAGGTGGTTTCTCGGTCTCTTCTTCACTATCGCAGTTTCTGGAACGAATCAATTGTTTTCTTTGCGCTGTATGTTTCTCTGATTCTCTCTCTTCTCGACCTGAACCTCAATCAAACTCCCAGACCCCTCCGTCTTTGTCACCGGAATTGTTGCACAGCTACTCGCTTTGCCCATGGGCAAGGGCTTAGAGTACATCCTCCCTACAACCAGGTTCAACACCTTCGGTTACGTGTGGTCCTTAAACCCAGGGCCCTTCTCTATCAAGGAGCACGTCTGCATTACCGTCATGGCTAACGTCGTCATGTCTGGTGCCTACGCCACAGACGTCATTATCGCCCAGAGGATCTTCTACGGGCAACAGGTGTCGTACGCCTACCAAATTCTCCTCGTCCTTTCCACACAGATCATCGGGTTCTCCTTTGGCGGCTTCCTCCGCCAATTCGTCGTTTGGCCCTCGAGCATGATTTGGCCGGGTGCACTCGTCAGCTCTGCCCTATTTAACACTCTTCACCGCAGTTTTGGAAAGAGCGAGCGCGGCCACATGCCTCGTGAACGCTTCTTCCTCATTGCGCTGATCTGCAGCTTCGTCTGGTTCTGGATCCCCGGATACCTCTTTACGGCGCTTAGTGTCTTCAACTGGGCTTGTTGGATCGCACCCAAGAACCTTGTTGTAAACGCGCTCTTTGGCACGAGCACTGGCCTGGGCATGGGAATTCTGACCTTCGATTGGTCGATGATTGCGTATATTGGAAGCCCGTTGGTTACTCCGGTGCGAATTACCTTCAATGCTCATAACCGACTTGCGCTGACGTGTATGATTCTAGTGGTGGTCTGAAGCAAACATAGTTGCAGCCTTTGTCGTCATCTTCTGGATTATAGCTCCAATTCTTTATTGTGCGTCGTCCTCCTCAGTCATCCATGTCACATATTAAACCTCAGCACGTAGTCACCAATGCATGGGATAGTTCTTTCCTTCCCATTTCCTCCTATTTCTCCTTCGACAATACAGGCAGCCGTTACAATGCCCGCGCCATTGTTACCCCCGATGGATTCTTCAATCAAGAGGCATACGCGGCGTACTCTCCCTTGCTCATGTCTACGACCTTGGCCCTTGCATATGGCGTCGCTTTTGCAGCATTCATTTCTATCTTCGTCCATACTTTCTGTGTGTTATTTTTGATATTTTCTTGCGACGTCTACCTGACATCAGTCTCCGACAGTGTGGTTCCGTCGTGACATTATGCGCCGATTCCGAAGCAGCCTCAAGGACGAGCGCGACGTTCATTCCCGTCTCATGCTCCACTATCCCGAGGTTCCATCATGGTGGTTCGGAATTGTCTTTGTTGCTTGCTTCGTCGTATTGCTTGTCACCGTTTCCGTTTTCCCGACACAGCTTCCTGCTTGGGCTGCCCTTATCGGCGTCATCATCGCTGCGATTCTATCCCTTCCTGTCTCCATGTTACAGGCTATCACCAATCAGCAGGTTCCCACCCAGGTTATGTACGAGCTCATAATCGGCTACATGCTCCCTGGCCGTCCCATCGCCAATATGGTTTTCAAGGTCATTGGTTACATCGGTACCAATCAGGCTATGACCTTTTCTGGTGATATGAAGCTTGGACACTACATGAAGGTTCCTCCTCGCATCATGTTTTCAGTGCAGCTGGTCGCGGCCTTCGTCAGCTGCTTCGTTGTGATATTTGTGCAAGACTGGATGCTCAACAACATCGAGGATGTCTGCACGCGCACGCAAAAGGACGGCTTCGTTTGCCCCTCGTCGAACACTTTCGCCACTGCCTCGTTGATCTGGGGTGGAATCGGCCCTCAGCGGCTGTTTAGCCCTGGTGCTCCGTAAGTCTCTCTATTCCATTGACCACACCCGGCTTACGCCTAGAAACAGATACTCTGCTCTCTTGTGGTTCTTCCTCGTCGGCGGGCTTGCCCCGATCCCATTCTACCTCCTCTCCCGCCGTTACCCTCTCTCCTTCTGGCGTTACATCAACATTCCAGTCTGCTTCGCCGGTCTCGGTGCCTTGCCTCCAGCAAGCGGCATCAACTACGCGTCATGGGGCATTGTTGGGTTCATTTTCAACTTCTTCATCCGTCGCTACCACTTCAGGTGGTGGATGCGCTACAACTACATACTATCGGCTGCTCTCGAGGCTGGCGTCGTGATAGCGCTGATCGTGATCTTCTTCGCCATCCAGTACCCGACAGGTATTGAAATTGAATGGTGGGGTAATATGTAAGTTCATCTTCGCTCGTGGGCCTTCATGTGCTAACGATTCCCTTGGCAGGGTGTGGATTGACACAGCGGACACCATGGGCATTCCCTTCCGCGAGCTCGCGCCGGATGCCACCATTGGACCCAAGGTCTGGTCATGATGGCGGGCCAGTGGGTAGAGACGCTTTCTTCTCGTTAGGACTGATAATCATCATACATACCACTGTAGCATCTACGACCTCATTCCTTTTCTTGCATCTGCTTTTTTGGCCCGACTATTACTTATTAACTTCACTTTCGGCGCTACCTCCATATCACCAGCCCCTCATCATCGGCCCAGAGCCACATGCTACTCTATATACGACCTAAAATGACTGCAATGACAAATGCCACGGTTGACCTTTAGTTGGATGACCTACAAGTTTCAGGAGTCACAGTGGAAACTCTATACTGAGAGGTTCGTTGTGCGTGTCGGCAAAGAAATGACAAAGAAATCATTGAAAAAATCGCACCGCCTGAAGCATATACGTTCAAAGATGCTAGGGACAATGAACCATTTCAAGTCAACATGTCATCTCGACAGATATGTATGTAACAGATATATCAATAAGAAAATACAGCGACGGCCTTCACGCAGGCACTCCCCAGATCCTGACCTCCCTACCAGTGGTACCCCAGATCTCCTTCCCTTGCTCCCCGAACACCAAATCCGAGACCTCTCCTCCTTCGTCAAGCTTGATAAGCTCCTCCCACGTCTTGTGTGCGAACACCCGCGCACCTACGTTGCCCGCAACGCCCAAGAACTGCGCGCTCTGATCGTACAGCACCTTGTTCACCTTAAAATCATCTCCCAGGGAGATCGTATGCGTCGCCTTCTGCTTGCGCAGATCCCAGATGGCGACGGACGAGAGGGAATTTGGACTGAGGAGGTGATACCCATTCTCCGAGAACGCTAATGTGTGAACAGTGAAGGGAACACATTCGGGGGGAGTAAGGGATGCGGCAATAGCGCCAGTGCGGATGTCATAGATCTGGATCGTCGACGCCGGCGTGCCAAGCGCCAGGAGGGTACCGTCAGGATGGACGGAAAGGGAGGTGAAAGCCTCCTCCGACGGCACCGACCGGAATACTTGGTTGAAGTTCGTCAAATCGTGGAGAGAGTAGGTCTTGTCGGCAGAGGAAAGGGCAAGGAGGGTGGACGTCGGATGAACGGCCAAGCCTGTGAGCTCTCCCTTGTGGTTTCTAATCGTGCTTTTCGGGATGTATTCTTGAGACGCGGTATCCAGAGACCATACTTTGGCAGTTTTATCTGCGCTGGCAGAGATGAGCAAGGTGGATTCGCCGTCTCGTTCGCGAAAGGCAACATGGTTGATTTTTTTTGTATGACCTTTCAGGGAGGCCAAGACCTTGTCCGTGCCACGGTCGTATAGCTGGACGATTTTGTCATTTCCTCCTGTTAAAAATTGCGAAGGTGAGACGCGGGACACAGCAAGGCTAGTAATTCCAGCGGGTGACGCTGAATGGAGGGATGGAATGGTATGCTTGGCAGTGAAAGTTTTGACTTCGGCAGCAGTGGAGTATCCCGCAGGTGGCTTCCTCTTCTTACGAGCGGCAGAGAGTGTTTGATGTGTCTCATCAATACGAGCGATGACGGCGGCAGGAAGGCCCTCCTCAGCGGCTCCCTCTTCGGCCATTTCCACATCTCCTCCGGCTGTATCGGTGGGTGTGATGCCCATAGTAGCCTGTACGTTTGCCAGGGCTCTGAAAGAAAAGGATTTGAGTCCGGTTGACAGAACTCAAGGACATTACAAACGCACTCTCGGGCTGCATCGCGTTCGTGAATGAGACGTGCAACTACACGGCTAGCCGCGTCTTGAGAGTAGAGGGCATGACTAAGCTCTTGACGAGTCGAGTTATATTGCTGTTTGAGCACAAAAGTCTCTAGGACGATAGCATCCCACTCGTTTTGCAGTGTATGGAGGAGCGCAGGGATGGAAGTCTGGCTGGGAGGGCGTGGCGTAGCAGTTTCGGGGCCTAGGTATGAATATGAGTATATTCCGTCGCGCGACTTAGCATCGTAAATCCATGCGTACTGGCTTTGATTGTAATAAGATCAGCCTCTTCAATTTTGTCCCCAGTGATTGGGTCCGTGCCATTTTCGGTGATATATTTGAGAATCAGGCGACGCTCGTAGACTTTTCCCGACTTTGCAGAGACAACGGGCTCCTGGGGGGGTTCTCCTGAAATTCCACAAAAAAACATGGCGAGAGGGGGGAGGTTGAAGTTACTGGATATTTGCGTAGCTTTGGTCCAACGCCGTTGTTTTCGCCTATTTACTCTCAGATCCTCCGTCGATCAGCCATGTCTGAAAAGCAGCAGCGCCTGGTGTACTCGGTAATCGAGTTTCTCAACCAATCTATTGAGGATGGCACGGTCAAGGCGGACGATAAGGAGAGTCTAGAGGTTGCCAGTGCGTCCATGTTCGGAAACTCTCAATTTTGTGTTTGTCTGAACACAATCACGCAGTCCAGTGCATTGGCGAGGCGTTCAACGTCGATCCATTGAACCAAGAGCAGGCCGAGAAACTTAGCGTGAAGCCTGCTACTCTTCAGACAATATTCGATGTCTTCATCAAGACTCGTGACAAAATCAGCTCCGGCGCACCGTCCAGCCCTGCATCTGCTGCGGCGTCTTCGTCAAGGTCCAAGGCTCCTTCGGATGAGGACAAGGCGCAAGCTGAGACGCACAAGCAAACTGGTAACACGCTAATGTCGAGCAAGAAATATGACGAGGCCATCCAATCTTACGATAAAGCAGTCGCCATGGATCCTACCAACCCTGTGTACTATTCCAATCGCGCGGCTGCATACTCGAGCAAGGGCGACCACCTTGCTGCAGTTGGAGATGCTGAGAAGGCCCTCTCCGTCGATCCCAACTTCGTCAAGGCATATCATAGACTAGGGTATTTCTTATCCTTTTCTTTTTTTTTCCTGCGTTGGCGCACAAGATAATAATGAAATCTGTTACCAGACATGCTCAATATTCGCTTGGTGACTTCGAAGCAGCCGCCAGCGCGTTTGAACGAGGTCTCAAGCTAGAGCCCTCCAACTCAGGCTTGAAGTCGGGATTGCAAAATGCACAGGCCCGCATTGAACCAGCAGGTGGCTCGCCCCCCACTTCTGAATCTGCCACTCCGACGACCAGGAGACCTGCTACTGGCACTGGTCCTGGACTCGGTGGTATGGCTGATATGCTTAGAGGGGTCGGTGGTGGTGGAGGGGGAATGCCTGATCTGGCGAGTTTGATGAACAATCCGCAGATGATGGCCATGGCACAGCAAATGGCAGCTAACGGAGGGCTCGCCAGTCTGATGCAGAACCCTGCGGTTGCTAATATGGTACGCGATTTGGCTCGCTCTTCTGTCCCATAATTACACTTTCGTCATAGATGGGCCGTGTTCAGTCTGGGGATATGCCTTCCATGGAGGAACTTATGAGTGATCCCGGTCTGAGAGAAATGTATGTCTATTCGCCTCCTTCCCCGATGCGTATCTCAAATCGGGCTCCAGGGCAAACCAATTTGGTGGGGCTGGGCGTTAGGCCAGATGTCACACATTTGCCTTCAAGACCTCTTCAAAGATGATGCGATAGACCGGCGGATGTATGATACACATGGATAAATGGACGGTTTAACGGATGAGCAATTCACACAGAGCTATGAATCCCAGCACCTTTGCGCAAGTTGCCAATATGAAATAAAATCTGGTTATGGCCGCATCTCCAGAAATCATAATCACGGCAGTTGGCTGGCCTCAGATGTCCCTATAAGCCTCACCCAATCTAGGGAGAGCCGGCTCTTCAAGTGCAGGACTCAGGCGGAAGCAGTGTTGTGTCGATCATTAACCTGTCATCAGGGTCAGTGACCGGTCACCGTTTGGTCATGACTTGACTTTGGTGTACGTATGTCGGTGCGCCTTTATAATTGTAGTAAAAAGTCCTATTACCATGTTTTTGAGCTTGAAATAGGGCATCCCTCGAGCTCTCCACATGTTATCCTCATTCCAAACCCTCTCCCGCCTTTTTATACTGCAATTTTACTCAGAGCCCTTCGAAACTATAACTGCGGCCCTTACTTGTGTGTATATACTTTATATAAGTACCCCAGAATTCACCTCCTGATGGATTTTATTTATCTAATTGAAACTACAACCTGACTTTGCAGTAAGTGAACTCCTCCAATTGATATGAAATTTATCGAGGTTATTGACAGGATAGAGAAAACCCGCTGATGCTGTCGTTCGTGCCACAGTATGTTCAAAGCTCACCTGGCAAGTATCAGACTGCGGACAATCACCTTTCTCGTCACCCTCATGCGCATCCTCAAGTTGAGCGCCTGTTATGTGTACGATGGAAACATCGTATGCAGTAAACCTTATTGCTATCGAGTTGCTAATTGCGATTTGGGATGGTCGTGGAGGTAGGCCCTTGTCCTTGTGCCACGGTTACGCGATGGACGGTACACGATAGTCGAGGTACAAATGTAGATTAGAGCTACATACGTCCAAGGAAATATCGTCGTGATGGGGGATCCAGCAGCTGAACCTATGAGGCGGGGCCTTACATTCACTACTCAAGTAGTATGCATACATTAGTATGAACCAAGCGACTGATATCGCCATTAGAATTTCAAGGTATTACACGTAACGAAAGGCGGACGGCGCAGACAACGGACCTATGCGATCGACCTTGAAGGATCCGAAGTATGCTTAGGCGAACCGGTAGGCAGTGGAGTAGAAAGGACGGGACAATCAGTGTATGCGCTGATCGATCTACGATATCAGCCAAACAAGTCTGTTACAGACGAGATGGATGCCGCGCAGAAGACAAAGCAAGGTGAAGGCCAGATGTCCATGAGCATAACAGGTCTTGGAAAGGTTAAATGTCGCCCTCTGTAGAAGCTTTTTGCCGCATCTTCTTGGTTTTCGAAGGCAGTTGACGGGCGAGAGCGGGTGGAACCGTAGAAAGTTGAGCGGGCTGCTCTGAGGGGTGGCCCTAGACCATCTTAATTGACGTGGCGCAGGACAGTCAGACGCCACTCACATGCTTTAAATGGTATCGGAGCCCACTGGCTTGTCGATATGCCTTGAAGCATTGAGGATGATGGCAAACGTAAGTCCGTCTAGTTTCCTCACCAGTCTCCGGATCACTACTAGAACCTGACGCCGGGGATGGACGTCGAATACTGTTGCCAGCTTGCCTTTGTGAGGAGAAAGTGGATGACATGGCAGCCCGGAAATGAGCGGTCGAGCTTTAAAGGTTCAAGTCATTCAACCGCAGTTAGTTGTTGAATGAGGAGACATACAGCTGCAGGTGGTATTGAAGCCCATTCAAACTCTGTGAAACCCCCCATTTGTTATTTATGTCTGGCTCAGATGCGGAAATTTTTACCTTCCATGATTTCCCACAACCGGTCAAGGCACATCTGAAAGGCCTGTCCCCAGGAATGTCCCTCGCATGATCAACCTTGCTATGTTCAAGCAACTCCTTCGAGGTCGCAAAACATGAAGAGCTGACTGATGCGTCTGTAGGCCAACATCCTTCCCGGCCGCATGCATATGGTTGAACGGAAGAACTGATAGATGTCAGAAATCTGGCAAAAAGTTGAGAGATAGCCTTGACTTACTCTGGCGTCAAAGGGAGCGAGGATGACAGGCGATGTGGCTTATCAGGGTTTTCGGGTTTCCGTCCTTTCCGCTTCCTTACGCGCTGAGATCGACGTCTGGGCGATACAACAGCGAAATTCGATTGATCGTTTATGGAGAAATTCGTCGGGAGGTCGACAGGTGAGGAGCAGGAATTAGGAGTCGAAGGGTCGGATAGCGATAGTGAAAAGTGGAAGGGGGTAGATAAGGTTGATGACATATTGTCAGGGACACTGCGATCAAGAGAAATGTCCAATCCTTGCAGTGGCACTTGTGCAGAAGCAGGCGATGCGAAAAGATCGGGTATAAAATGTTCCCAAGGGTCTCCTTCAATCTCCGGAATCATATCATCGGTTGGAAGGTGAGCACCATTGTCGCCTTCTGGATAATGAAACACCCCATCTTCATCGAAATGAACTCCTAAAAATATTCGGGACAAGTTCTCGTCGTGTTCAAAAGGAATGGGGAAGTCGTCCTGCGACGATTGGTTGGTCATGCCGCGGTAGGCGTCGTCATGGGCAGGGTGCGGTTCGGAGTTCGACTGCTCACCCTCGTAGATCGTGGGCAATGGTCTCGGGGTCTGGGGAATGTCAGTAAGAGCTGCACTCAGGGACGACGATGAGAACTGAAACGGAGCGACGTCTGGAGTGACGGAGAGCACCTCCGGTGTCGGTTCCGTGAAGGAGTGGTTCTGAATAGAGCCCTCTTCATGTGGAAAACACGGATAAGCCTCCGGTGGATAATAGGGATACGACGGTGTCCAATTGGAGAAGTCAGTCCCGTGTGGTGCAACCACCTGGACAGCCCGAGAACCTGACGGATCCGAGATCTCACTTGGAATTGGATCGTAGAACACTTTCGACGCCCTTTTGGCAAGAAGCCGATACCTGAACATCGGACAGTGTCAATGATCATCCGTTGCAGATCAGGTTCATGCCATCACCTGTTCCGACATCCCAGCCCGCTACGCTGGAGTTCCTGGCCAAGTTGCCCCCATTTTCCTCCTATTTCATTGTAAATTTCCATCAATCTCTTGTCCTCCTCTGGCGTCCACTCGTCTTTCTTTAAATGTGGATCCAAAGCCTCTCTGTACCGCTTGGAGCACGCATCATCCGTCCGTCCAGGAATCTCTCTAGCAATCGCCGACCACTTTGCACCATGGATGTGATACAGGGACAACAGTTTATTATCCTCTGCTGACGTCCAAGCAGTCTTCTTTATCGTTGGAGACAAAGAGTGAAGCCAGCGCTTAAGGTGCAAGTATTAGATCCGACTTAAAGTGATTCAGAAATAAATGAATACCTTTCTGCAAGCCTTATTCGTTCTATCGGGAACTAGACTTGCCACATTTTTCCAATTCTCATGTTCTCCGTGGATATGGACAGCATTGGTCAACAATGCGTCTTAAGTACAGCGTCAGCCAAAACAATTATCTGTGCTTGCATATCTCTCCACCTTCTTCTTCGCTCCAAGGACGGCTAGGAATTCTTTCAGCCATGAAAGCAAACGATCATAAGTTCATGACAAGCGTTGGTCGAGATGGTGGAGATGGAGCCTGTGAGAGTCACACAGGAGTCACATGCGGTTTTCGGCGTGAGTCTGAATCACATCTGCCAGTTCGTGACACACCGAACTTGTCATACCTCGCGCTCAGTCATGTCGCTCGCACTTGGATACTCCTCTGGTGAAGAAGAAGACCCAAAGGCCGCTGTAAAAGACGCTTTTGGATTATCATCTCTCCCTTCGGCCAAAAAACCACGAACAGAAGTGAACGATGTTCAATTAGTGCCTCAACCTGCACCTGATGTTTTGTCCGAAGTGTGTGGACACCTCTGCTATTGCGTAGTTTTAGCTGAAATGTTGTGAATAGGATCCACTACACCAAACCTCACTAATAACGCGACCTACTGATACACAGATGAATGTAAACATACCCTTTAACGACATGATATTGCCAGTACAAGGCCCTCAAAATCCTTTTGGTGATCGAAATCGCTTCCTCAACCAAAACGCACTGGCTGGTCACGTCGAGGAACAGTCCATGACGGAACATGCCTTTAGGTCGCAACATCTAACGCACTCCATTCTTGGTTACTCCGCAAACCCTTCAGTAGACCCTAACGCTCCCGCCGTTCTGGGCTCCTTCGAAAGCGCGCAGGCCAATGGATTCGCGACCATCGATACGGTCAGGGCTACTAGAGGACAACGGAACGAGTTGAAGCGGAAGAGGAAGAACAATGGCGATCTCGATGTTGTTGACGGAGAGGGAGCTTACGTTGGCCCTTGGGCTTCATGGGAAGGAGAAGAGCCGCAGACCAGCTTTTTGGCTGGAGTCGAGGCTGTTGAAGAGGGCGATGAAGAGGAAGAGGAGGAAGAGGCCGAGCCTGCGTTCATAGTCAAAAAGGCGAAACCTAAACGAGGCACTGTCGGCCAGGAGACTTCGGTGTTCCATGGAAAGTCCATGACGGACTACCAAGGTCGAACATACATGTCGCCCCCCGTTGCAGAAGCTCCCAATCTTCTTGCGGAAACAGGTTCCCAAGATTGCTTCATTCCCAAAGTCTGTATACACACATGGACTGGTCACACTCAAGGTGTGTCAGTGATCCGCACGTTCCCTGAGACCGGACACTTGCTGCTAAGCGGATCTATGGATACAAAAATCAAGGTAGGTCTTATTCTCAGCCCACATCCATCCCGTTCTCATTCGTTGTTGTAGCTTTGGGACGTGTACACACATGGTAATTGCTTGCGCACGTTCCACGGGCATACCAAGGCAGTCAAGGATGTATCCTTCTCGAACGATGGTCGCCAGTTCCTTTCTTGCGGCTATGACCGTCAGATGAAACTTTGGGATACAGAAACTGGGCAATGCCTCAAACGCTTCAGCAATGGTAAAATACCATACGTTGTTCGATTTCACCCAGACGAAGACAAGCAACATATCTTCCTGGCTGGTATGTCAGATAAGAAGATCATTCAGGTAAGAACTTGTGAATACGAGTTTGATTGGGTCCATTTGATTCCCTGGCCATAGTATGACATGAACTCCGGGGAAATCACACAAGAGTATGACCAACATCTTGGACCTGTCAACACCATCACATTCGTCGATGAGAACCGAAGATTTGTGACAACCTCAGACGACAAAACAATCAGAGCTTGGGACTTCGATATCCCAGTTGTGATAAAATACATCGCCGAACCACACATGCACTCCATGCCTGCCGTGACCCTTCATCCGTCCAGTACGTCTGGTTATGCCTCCTATATCAGAGCAACATTTGATTTTTGACTGTCCGTAGAAAAGTACTTTGCGGCACAATCACTTGATAACCAGATTCTTATCTACAGTACTGACAACTTCCGCCAAAATCGGAAAAAACGGTTTGCGGGACATTCTGTAGCTGGATACGCTTGCGAGGTAGGATTCTCGCCGGACGGAAAGTGGATCAGTAGTGGCGATGGTGAGGGTAATGTCGTCTTTTGGGACTGGAAGACAGGGCGCATCAAGTCCCGGTTGAAGGCGCATTCGAAGGTTGTCATTGCCCATGAATGGCTCCCTCACGAGACAGTACGCGTTATTCTGGTGGTATTGTCGACCATATGCTAAACTTCATCACTCAACAGTCAAAAGTGATCACTGCATCTTGGGATGGACTTATTAAACTATGGGTGCATACCCTCGGCTTCCTTGCATGTTCCGTTCTAACATCCCTCTGCCTACAGGATTAAGTTCGCATGCGCGTATTAAGATAGTCATGTCATTTTCTTCGGTTCCTGTCACTCTCGCAGCCTCTCCAAAATCATCTGATTACTCACGTGCTTTCCCAATGGCGTCCGGCGAACCAGTCCGTATGTCAATCAATGAAAATTCTTCAATCTACCCAAGTATTACTCACTTCACAGCCTTGTATGCATCTGATAAATCACTCTATATACAGCCTGACATCTGGCCGCTCATAACGTGATCGTCTTTCCAAACCACTTCTTGAGCCGCTAAAGGGACGACAGTTGTCGAACTTCCCAGATCATCGCCCACGAAGGTCATCCGATGAGATGTCGAAACGATAGACAATGCCTTGGAGATAGCTGTCATTCCTTTCGCAAGGCTCGCCTCGTTGGGACTCTGCGAAGTCTGTACGACATCAAGGGTTTTGAGCCGATGTTCCAAACTTTTCCTGTTCGCCCAACTAAGCCAGACTGTCTAAGTCTATGATTGGCCTTCATTTCATCCGTTCTCCTTGCACCCCATAGGAATTGATCGCTTTGTCTGTTTGGGCCCACGAAACCGGCCATATTCAGTTGCAATGCTTACCCTCTTTCACGACATCGACCCACTTCGTCAGCGATGCCAACTTAGTTGTAATGCACGCGCCCATTTTCCTTCATGTCGGTTTCCAGTCGTCGACTGAAATTCTCCAGGAACAACCCACGGTAGCGTGTTGGCCGAAGCAGATGGAGAAAGCTCAATAATCGGAGTATATACCATTGATTTGGGGGAAATCATTGGCATGTAGCATGCTTCTGGGTTATTGTTCACACGTCCTGTTTCTCTGCGCGATAGCAATGTTAATGTCGATGCATTTACAGGATTGTCGGAATGTAACATTCTGTGATCCTTCGACAGTGATTCCAGCCGCCAAAAAATGCATCATTGAAGGTGGACATCTTGTCAACAGATGAGTGTTCACGTACATGTCCACGTCAACTTGAAACTGTGTAGAGTGTTTATGTTACCAGATGCGGCAAAGCGGATACAACTTCCTCTCCCACCCAACGGCATAATCTTCTCAGCCATTGATCTATAAAGGCCATGTCGAAATCAACGATACACCAGAAACTCCGCTCCTCTATACGCAACGAAAATGCTGTTCTCTACGCGCTCCTTTGCAATTTTCTTTCTGGTCATTGCGACAGCTGTCTCCGCTTTACCTGCTCTTCCAGTTAGTGCCTCCCCCCATGGTCATTTCCTTGATGATGTCGACCCTCATTTAGGTCGATTCTGATTTGAGACGCGAGGCGTCCAACAATCGTGACTGGAGGAGGCGAAAAGACCTTGCATCTGGACCCAATTCCGACTGGAAGCGCGAGGCTTCTAACAGAGACTGGAGGCGTAAAGAGCTCGCATCCGGTTCCAACTCTGACTGGAATCATGAGGCGTTCAATAAAGACTGGCGGCGTGAAGAACTTGCGTCAGGTCCCAATTCCGACTGGAAGCGTGAAGCGTCCAACACCGGATCAGAGGAGAGAAGAGCTCGCATCAGGTCCAAACTCGAGCTGGAAGCGGCGCGGGAGTGAGGACAAGGACTGGTAATGTGGAATCGCGGGCAACGCATGCCGAAGGACATGGACCGACGTCCAGGTTAGGTGAGTTCGATAGCCTTCCACCGAACCAGACAGTTATAGATTTCCCACAGTTATTCAGTGTAGATAGTATTCGGGAAAAAATGCAAGGGCAATTCCAGAGCAAATCATTCATGCCACACTGCTAAAGGAAGCAAGAACCAAACCAACCACTCCAAAGAGCATGAACAGGAGTATAGAGCGTCTTAATTTGAGTGCTGGGCGCTGGGCACTCACCAGTATCAAGAGATGAATGGAACATGGCGCTATAGTGTAGTGGTTATCACTCGAGATTCTGATCTTTTCGGCCTTCTCGTAACCCAGGTTCGAGCCCTGGTAGTGCCTTTTTGATGCTGGGTGACCTCTCGTGGAGCCAGCGTCGAGCTATCTAGAACTTGAAACTGCTTGTCGACAACATCAAATGAAGAAATCCCGTCACGCCGATCGAGTCTGGAGACATTTCTGGCGCCGTTTCCGTTGTGTAGAGGGATCCGGATTGGATCCTCTGCACTGATTTGAGGTTCAGGAGGACGAGATCGTTCCTTCCTATTGGGGCTCCGGAATCTCAGCTTTCTGCAACTTGTATTTTCTGCGTCGTCAGACTTTTCCGGGAAGTCAGCCACTCCACTGTCAGAAGAGCCACCAGCGTACGATGAACTCTAGTTTTGCTTGTAGGAGGTGAGACTGCAGGACAGGAAAAATGATTATGTGAATACTACTACTTCATATTTCCGCCCATCCGCCATCCCCTTCCTCCCCGAAACTAAAGAACGCAAGGCAAAACACTATTGCACTGGCTCCAAGCCTCATCCCAAGCCCGCGATAGAGCTGGCCAATACCTGTATGCCTAAGCCAACCACCTTCACCAGTGTCTTTCTCTTCCAAATCGGATGCAGCCCGCTCCTTGCCCTTTACGCTCGACTGACTTCCTCTGCGCTTCCTAGTTCTTCGTATTGGTAGGTCCGATCTCTCCTCAGTCAAGATATGCCAGAAGGCATCCACAATTCCGTTGTACGGAGCCGGCCGCAGCTCGACACAGCCCTTCAAAGGTTTCGCCGTTCCGCGCACCTGGACTTGCAGCCGTCTACGGATCGTCTCGAATGGGAGGGTGACGAGCAGGCCGAGACAGCTCCCTCCGAGCTCAACAAATCCCCAGGCCCAGGGATTCGCCTCCTCTGAAATCTGGACTCCGAGGTATTTGGCAAGCATGCTTGGAAACGCCAGAGACACAATAGGGCGGAGAGCATTGTCGATTACCGTGGGAAGGAAGAGGTGAGGGTGGAAGTAAATTCCTTTAAGACCTCCTTCGTCCCGCAGAATTTGAGAGAGAGCATCCAAGGGACCTAAGTATGTTTTGTAGCGCGATATGAAGGATTGGACGATTAGGCGTGTTCGAATGAGGTCCAAGGGTGATAGCAAGAAGCCTGTGAGGAGATGCGAGGCGACAGGGAGGAGAAGAGGCGGTTGATGAAAAGGAGACATCGACGGGAAAAAGAGGGATTGAAGGAAATTATGGATCAGGGGTTGGAGGGTCGACGAGAGAATCTCCGTGATACAGGACGTCAGCAGACCTTGGTATAATTAGTCGGTTTCAGCAAGCAACGGTAACGCAGTATCACACCTTTCCATAAAGCTAAATAGCCCTCTCCGCGAAAACGTCCTATTCGTTTCATCATGCCCCATACCCCATCTGCGCTTCCTACTGGAATGATGAACTCTGGTCGCGTTCCCTCCTCCAGGACAGAACGACGAATGACGTAACCTTGATCGTCCGTTGGCCGTGGTGCAGCATGGCGAGTAGGGGTAGCATGTGGGTCTGTAAAGTATGGATCGTCATTGGAGGAGTCGCTCATCTGAAGAATAGTCAGCTAAAAGAAGATGTCTGCAAAAATAATGCGTACTGCATCGTCATTGTCCTCGACGAGTTCCGGCTCCTCCGGTTCGCCGGCATCACGAGGAACCCATTGAACTTGTAGGAGAAGCTTTCCCACTTCCCATGGCATAGCAATCGCAGTACTTGAATACTGCAGCACCGCTGACGCAACGAGCGCTTTAAACAGATTTGTGACATTTACGCCGGATGGTTCACTGAGATCCAGTGATGGAGAAAGGTCAAATATTGAGTTATGAGATGGTCGAGTGGACCATTGGTAAGAAGGTCCAGATGGACTAGGCTCCAGACTAGTAGCCGGTTGGGCGGTGGTAGGAGATGGTAGGAAAGCCCAAGCAGATGATGGGTCGATGTAGAGGTCACGTAGCGATGTTGGCGCACTCATAGCACACCGAGATTGTTGGTCGTAGAACGAGCGCCAGATATTTCGACTGCTACAAGCCTGTCAGTCGCCTCCAGGCAAGGGTTGGAACAAGGTAGGACTCAAGTTCAATGGCAAGTTGGACTTGGAGTCGGAGGAGACTTCATGTGACAAGATGGTCCTGCCAAATATGTATACACTGCGCGTTTGCCCATCATGTCTACTCTGTTTACTATTTAGTTATCTACCTCCGCTACAAGATAGCTAAGGACACTCGTGTCTCGGTAGACCACAATGGCTCTCATTAGACAGGGCAGCACCAAAACCTCAGTAAGGGAAGCTTTCCACTGTGAGGCTCGAGGTACACGTAGATGCGCAATGAGTTAAAAACCTGCTGCCCTCGCTAAAGTACGCTGAACCTCCCCCCAAATACGACAAGTGAGACGGATAGCGTAGAGATGCCAGTTAGATGCGACATGGTGCACAAAGCGTCGTTTTCCAGTCAACCACTTGATCTCCTCTCTTCGAACGTCTTGCTCAGTTCTGTCCTTCACTCGTGCAATTAAGACTCGTCCATATGACTTGTAACTTTAGCTGGAATAAAAGTCACCGCCGCCAGATGCTCCTCTTAAGAATCAGACATGCACCTATGGATGGATGGGGCAGCATGTTCTATTAATGTATCTTGAATAGATTGTTATCGAGGATGAGACAAGAGACTGGCGCGTTCGGCTCAGCAAAAACAAAGTCGAAGGAAATTTCGTTCACACAATTCATACAAGTCTGCAACAAACTATTGCATTGGCTTGTGCTGCCAAGTGTGAGCTCCTCGAGGTTTACAGGAGTTTGAAGCCTGGTTGGAGGCGCTCTACAAGATCTGGGCGTTCCCGCAGTTCAGGTACTTCACATGAAACTCGGGGTGGGCCGAATGCCTGTGACGAAATGTGACGTATGGATTTGAAAGGCGTGGTGACATCAGGATTGGTCCTAAAGTTCATAGTAATTCGCCTGCCACGCTCCTTGCACCCTTCCGTATCCCTCCACACATCTTGTTCTCATGGCCACCGATGGCGAAGCAGAGGTCAATGGTATTATGAAGCAGGACGTTGACAACGGGCAAGTTGCTGTACACTCTTTCGACCCTTCTGCACCTCCCAACGAAAAGGGGGCGCAAGCGGGAAAAGCTCGAGACCAACTGAAGAGTGTTCAAGCAAGCGAAGCAGCTGGAGGGAAAGGTTTGCCAAACGCTCAGGGATCGAATTCTGCGCCTGACATCATCATTGTCCCTCAGCTCTTCCTATCCAGCAAGGCCCAACCAGCGTCGTACCCACAATTCATGTAGAGGACACAGACTCGGGATCCAACAAATTTGTTGCTTCTGGAACCTCACAGTCAGTAGAGGAAACTCAAAGTGATTCAGCTGCCCTGCCAGGGTCATACCCCAGCACATCCACTCCCGCCATTCCCGACTGGTACCGCGTAGGGTGGCGCGAAATGTCTGGGATCGACGAGGCTCCCCTTTCGGAAGGTGAAGAAAAGGACAAGGGTGTCCTTGATATGTTTCTTTCGGAGCAGTTCTACGGCTCCTGGTACCACAACGCTGCAGTCATCGTCTTTGTGGGTATACCATATGTGGCGTGTCAATCATATAGTCTCTGACGTCTTGGCAGGCCGTATTCGCTTCTCATTTCCTTACACGTTTCAATTTCGGTTGGGGCTGGTTGTTCATTATCCTTGCCGTCTGCAACACTTACTACAGTACCTCGTTGGAGCGCGTCAGACGGCGGGCTCGTGATGATATTCAGCGCGAACTTGTGAAGACACGACTGGCTTCCGAGCACGAGTCCGCGGATTGGATCAATAACTTCCTCGATCGTTTCTGGTTGATATACGAGCCTGTTCTTTCCGCCACTGTCGTCTCGACCGTTGACCAAATACTTAGCACCAACACACCGGCTTTCCTAGATTCCCTTCGCTTGTCTCAGTTCACACTGGGTACCAAGGCGCCCCGCATCGACAAAGTCAGAACATTCCCAAAGACTGATGACGATGTCGTTATGATGGATTGGGGCATCTCATTCACCCCCAATGATATCGCTGACCTCACTCCTCGCCAAGCTGCCGCGAAGGTCAATCCCAAGGTTGTACTATCCGTCCGCGTAGGCAAGGGCCTTGCGACAGCTTCTATGCCCGTCCTTGTCGAAGATATCTCTTTTAGCGGCCTGATGCGTATCCGCATGAAATTAATGTCCAACTTTCCTCACGTCCAAATCGTCGACTTCTGCTTTCTGGAGAAGCCGGTCATTGATTATGTTCTGAAACCTGTCGGTGGTGAGACATTCGGATTCGATATTGGCAACGTAAGTTTCTCCATGACTCTAAGCCAATGACTCCACCGAGACTGACGAGAAGGCAGATTCCTGGATTGTCTGCCTTTATTCGTGAAATGACACACGGTACTCTTGGGCCCATGATGTACGACCCCAACGTGTTCACCCTGAATCTCGAGCAAATGTTATCGGGGAAGCCACTAGACGCTGCTATTGGAGTTATCCAGGTTAAAATTCACTCTGCCCGCGGGATCAAGGGGACTAAGATTGGTGGTGGGACACCTGATCCGTATATTGCTCTGACCATCAACGATCGTGTCGAACTGGCTCGCACGAAATACAAGAATAACACGTACGTACCAATGCTGTCTTTGAATCTGATTTTGACGATCCTTGCTTAATTCTTTAGCTATAACCCAACTTGGATGGAGACCAAATTCTTACTTGTCAACTCGCTCAACGAATCACTCATCCTTAACCTTTGGGATTATAACGATCACAGGAAGGATAGCCTCATGGGCTCGGCGAGCTTCGAATTATCAAAGCTCCTCGAAGACGCCACTCAGGAGGAGATTCGTTCTCCCATTCTCAAAGATGGAAAAGAACGAGGAGAATTGAGATACGATGTCTCATACTACCCCGTCTTGGAGCCTGAGGAAGGGCAGGAGCCTACTGAAACCTGTAAGCTATCACTATCGCTGTCATGTTCATGTTGACTAACACAGACCCCGATAGCCGTTGGTATAGTTCGCTTGACCCTTCACCAAGCGAAGGATCTGGACGCCAGCAGGTCCCTTGGTGGTGATTTGAACCCGTTGGCGAAGGTTTTTATTGGGAACTCGAAGAACGCCGCATATGCTACTCCCAGCTTCAAGCATACCAATAACCCCGTATGGGAATCGGCCTATGAATTCCTTTGCGCAGACAAATCCTCATCCGTCATCACCGTCAAAGCGGTTGATGACCGTGATTTCTTGAAGGACCCCGTTGTTGGATACATGTCTATCAAACTTACAGACTTGCTCGACTCAATGGGCGAGGCTGGAAGGGATTGGTTCCCCCTCAGCGGATGCAAGAGTGGCAAGATCAGAATTTCCGCTGAATGGAAACCGTTGAGCATGGCGGGCAGCTTAAGTGGAGCCGACCAGTACATGCCGCCCATTGGTGTTATTAGACTGTTGTTGGATAAGGCGACTGACGTCAAGTATGTCCCATCTATATGTTTGATTTCATCCCTCACTGACCGGATGATCCAGAAATGTTGAAGCAACTTTGGGTGGTAAGGTAGGACTATACCCGTCATTGTTGTTGTTTTCTGAGCTGATCTTCGACTTTTAGAGCGATCCGTATGTGCGGGTGCTCGTCAACAACGTCACAAAAGCCCGAACAGAAGTCATCAACAATAGTACGATATTCAATTTGATACTAAATAATCTCCCCGCCCCCTGATAAGTTTTCAGATCTTAACCCAGTCTGGGATCAGTTCGTCTACATCGCCGGTACGCTTCCGTCATGATTCTTCAGCGTTATGCCTGGCTCATGAGTCCTTATGACCTTAGTACATTCTTTGAGAGAGGTGAGCAATATCGAGAGTTTTTTCAGTCCTTTTGTCTTTTCTAACCACTCTTCTATGCCAACAGCACCTTTTGCTAGAATGTATGGATTATCAGAACTTGACGAGAGTGAGCATGCGTCTTGTTTTTTTGTTACTTATGTTATAAATGTATTACCGCCAGGACCGATCGCTTGGTACAGTCGAGCTTCACCTCGGTGAATTGGCGAAGGAATCCACCGATCCCCGTTATCCCTTCGAGTCGCTGGGTGCAAAAGACATCACTGCTCCTATCCAACTCGACAGAGGCAATGGTCATAAAGGAAATCTCCACTACAAGGCCGAGTTCATTCCAGCCCTTGCCCTCGATGGCGTCTCCTTCGATACTTCCGATAAAGGTGTTGCGACTTCTTTGGGAGGCAGTCAAGATGGCGACGGGACTTCAATCGCATCATCCGATGATCACGCTGCTCCGGTCGACATAACCATTAGATCTTCGAATAAGTCGGCAAATAACTCTCCGCCGAAGGCCCCTTCGACCCCTACGGTTCCAGAGACATCGACCACACCTGAAGGCAACAGCGATGTGGTGGTAAGCGCTAATGACACCGAGATGCCCCTCGCTGCCAAGGAGGAGCCTCCCAAGAAAGTCGAAATGGGCATAGAGGAGCTTCTTGCCCAACGTACGTCTCGGTCACATGAAAACCATAATGATGCTCACTTTATCTTCGCAGAATCGGGCATCATCGTGTTCAACGTCGTTTCGGGAACACTTGCAAAGAAGGCACGACTTGAGGTCCTCCTCGATGATGGATACTGGCCTTGCTTCACCACCCCAAAGGCACGGAGTACCCATGCTCAATGGGAGTTTGTTGGGGAAGGCTTTATCAAGGAAATTGATTTCAGCAGGGTCTGGTTGCGACTCAACCAGGCCGACGAAGGCGAAAAGGACGACGTCATCGCTGAATGGAAAGGTGACGCCAAATCATTTTTGCAGTCAACGCTGGTGATTGTCCCTCCAACTTTGTTGTTCTACAATGCTGAATATTTGCTGTAGACTTGCGTACAGTCATTTACGCTGCTGGATGAGGATGACCGCAATTCTTCGACGGTCAAGATCGAAGCCCGTTATGTCCCAGTCCCGGTCACGCTTGAACCTCGCGAGACTATCAACAGTGCGTGGTTTCTTATGATGAATTCCTGAAATATTCGATTCGACCTCTATACCTTTAGACCAAGGAACGCTTCGCGTGGAGCTACTTGATGGTTACCAGATTCACGGTGTCGACAGAGGAGGTAAAGTTGACTTGCGTCCTCCATGGGAGTTTTTGTTCATCATACTTCAATTAGGAAAATCGGATCCTTTCGCTGTCTTCACGCTCAATGGACAGAGGGTCTTCAAGTCGCAGACGAAGAAGAAAACTCTAAACCCGGAGTGGAATGAGAATTTTATGGTCCAAGTGGTACGACACACCACATCACTTTCTTGCTAGGGGCTCAGATCCAGGATTATAGCCATCCCGAGTTGGATCCGATTTCGAACTGGAGATATTCGATTGGAACCAGATCGAACAGGCGAAGAGCCTCGGTACAGCGAAGATAGATATCACAGAGATCGAGCCTTTCCAGGCAGCTGAGCGTATGCTCAAACTTTCGTCAGCGAAACATGGGGAGAAGGGCCAAGTACGAGTTCGACTGATGTTCCAGCCTGAAATCATCACAAGGTCGAGGAAAAATACATCAACGTTCTCGGGCGCTGGACGAGCGATGACGCAGATAGGAGGGCTCCCCGTCAGCGCTGGCAAGGGCGTGTTCCATGGCGTCGCTGGCGTATTCAGGAAAGATCACAACCAAGCACCAGAACCCAAGGACTTATCATCAGGACAAGCGTCACAGCCTGTGGGTCTCTCTGACAATCTGGATGCGAAGAGCGCTGCATTCCCTGTTTCCGACGGTGGCGGGGCGCCTCAGGAACCTGGAACTCTTCGGGTTACTGTTTTGAGCGCGAAAGACCTTACAACCCATGACAGCAAACCATATGCAACCATACGCGTGGGTGACAAGGAATTTAAAACGAAGCATGTCGGAAGGACGGCATCGCCTGAATGGTGAGTTTCCCCATACAATCACATCTATGACATGACGTTAAAGTAACTCGTGGTCAAGGAACGAGTCCTTCATGTTCACAGCTGGGATTCACACTCCGAAACTTTTTGCCTGGATACATGACCATAAAACGCTGGGCAAAGACAAGGATCTAGGTGAAGGCGAAGTTGACGTCAGTATCAGTTTTTCATGAATGCCACCTTGTGCTGATACAATGATTTAGATCTGGCGCCATTTACAACCCCACGGCGTGTCCTCCGCGGATGTCTTCCTTGAGCTTCGTCAAGGTGGTCTTTTGAGCCTGCGTCTGGAGTTCGACGCCACCCTTCACCCCAACGGAAGCAGCACCTCGATCTCGTCGGGTGAACGAGCACCTCGGTCTCTGTCGATAGCATCTCCCTCGCGATTTAGTATTGGAAGATCACGACGCCCTGCACCTGACGCTGAGGAGTAATGATGATGCATATACATGGGTCACTCCTATCTACTACGATGTCATTGCGGACTAGTTTCTTCAAAAGCATTCGATATCATGACATATATAATAATCACTGCTATCCTTATGTAACTTTTGAGGTGTCGGAGGGAGTCACGACGCGCTCTCTCGGCAAAGCATTGAAGTCGCGTCAAATTGGCATTGTGTTTCATTTAAATTGCCCTTGCCATGGCCTCATCCTCCCTACGGCCACACGACGCTACTGACGACGTACCCAAGACGCCTATACCCCATTCACTCATTCCATTTTTGCAACTGCAGTCACAAAATACGCTCACCCGCTTGTACCAATTACCTTCCTCATGCCTGTCCATCTATCGCCTGCTCGCACCCTTGGAACGACAGCTTGTTATGAGTCTGCTCTGGCTGGAATCTGCCATCCCTGCCTCAATGATGGCGGCATGGGTTGTGCATGAAGGAAAACAGTTGCGTTAATGGTGCACCTGCGCTGGATAGCTTCATGATGCCCATATAGGTTGTACGACGACGCGCTAGGCACACTTTCCCGCCTACATATTCTGCCCAACTTGGCGGTCAAGCTCGCGCTGAACTCGACGTTCAAGACCAGTTTTCGGCAAGCGATCACTGGGAGGTGAGTGGCTGTGGCCAAGCGGTGGGGATATGTTTGACGGGATGCATGCAGCGGAACGAGCGGGAGCTTTGGGGTGCCTGCCGAACTGGATGAGAAGCGCCCACCACTCGGTGTCGAGGGTCTCGATGGGTATGCTTTGGAGAGATGGGAGGTACGTACCATGTCGTTGCTCTTTGAGGTCTACTGTCAGTCGACACTCTATCGAATCCAGACCATCCTCCATTACATGGTGTCCTCTGGCACAGGTCAGAATCCTACCAAGCCCTCCACTGGTGTGCTGTACCTCCTTCAGACAAGCGGGCTAATGGTCAGTCACCGGTGAGTCTGCTTTCTTCTTTCAAAGAGTGTTTTTTATAAATTATCTATAGTGGTGCTCCCCTTCAGATCACATCAGCAGGCTTCCAGTTCCTCCTCCACTCCCCGCACGACCAGTTATGGGATCTTTTACTTCAGTATTTGCATTTGGCCGAGGTTCGATCCTTATATAAGGTGTCGCTTGTGGCCCTAAATATGTCGTACAGCAACGGCAAATGGATCTGGTCGAAGTCTTGAGCTTCTTATTCATGTTATCTACGATGCAGCTTGGCAGAGTCAGTTCTCCTGGAACCGACACTTTCCTCTCCGCTCATTGATTTCGAATCTAGGAATACTCTGCTGAGCATCTAGGTGTAAGCCAGAAAGCGATGTTGGAGGATCTACGGGACTACGGGCTTATATGGCAGCGAAAGGTGCGCCTATCTGCTTTCTGGAACCTTGTTTATCACTTCTGATGCTGACCATCACTAATAGCCTTCCTCGCGACGGTTTAGCCCAACTCGCCTGTCAACTACACTGACCTCCTCGTCGCCACCTTTGCCGACAACCACTGGAACGAGTTCAGGTCCTCAAGAAGGGTTTATCGTGCTGGAGACTAACTATCGAATATACGCCTACACAGGTGTGGTCTTTCTCTGTACGCCTAGTGTGACTGTGCATTTGACATGCTGCCAGACAATCCTTTACAAACGGCCGTCCTCAACCTCTTCGTTTCTCTAAAGTACCGCTTTCCCAATCTTGTGGTAGGCTCTATCACGCGCGACAGCGTAAAGAAGGCGCTCAACAACGGGATATCCGCTGAACAGGGGGGTCGCACCGTGGTCATAACTTCCGCGGACTGCTTCTGATGGTTTAAATAATGTGCAGATCATTAGCTATCTCGTCAGCCACGCGCATCCTCAAATGCGAAAAAACGTTAGTCACAGTCTTCCTTCGGAATATCGACTCATGTCTTTGCGCAGAACCCCCTCCTACCTGTGACCGTGCAGGACCAAATCCGACTATGGGAGCTCGAACGCAATAGGCTGAAATCTGCCGAAGGTCCCTCTCCACGATCACCCTGAGCTAAGTCTGATAACTAACGATGTCTTCATAGGATACCTATATACTTCATTCACATCGCAAGCAGACTACGAGCTGGTGCTTAATTATGCGAAGGAGCTCGGTGTGGTGTTGTGGGAGAGCCAGGCCAAGCGATGCTTTTTCGGAAGTCTTGAAGGACATGCGAATATCCGTGGGTTCATTGAGCGGAGGACCACCGGGGGCGTGTCATGATGTGCGGCGTACTCTTACATTGGGAGTTCTCGTTCCTTTGGGCGTGGGCGTAGTGGTATGTTGTTAATTTTTCTAGTTGAGTCTACCGGGTTGGAGTCCTGGCACTACTGGAAACACAGCGGGTAATGAAGCGCACTCCGCGCGAGAATAGGGAGGGTATCATGTACAGCTCCTACGTAGCTAGCTGCACACGCGCGAAAGGTCACGGACGAACCGCAGTACGAAGAGATGCTCACGGCCTGCCCGCCGGCTCAGAATGATCTGCTTTCGCATCAGCAAGGGCACAAGAACTATGTAAATTCCGTAGATGAACTCACATCACTCTGAAGCCCGTGCAACCTAAGCATCCGCTCCTGTATGCCAGGCACATCGTTCTCCGCGATCGCGACGAGGTAAAACCGTCCACGATCGGACATCAAATCCTGTGACCACGCGTTAGCAAGTGTGATGTGATACTCAACAACAGAGACACACTTCGACGCGTTCGAGGAAGACATCAGTCACGTTCATGCCGTCCACGCCGCCGGCCCAGGCCCCGGCGATGCCCCGCGCATCCTGGGCGCCGCTCGCCTCGTCGGGGATGGTAGGCACATACGGCGGGTTGAAGAGGATAACGTCAACGGAGCGTTTTAGTCGTAAGGATAGCGGGGCGGCGAAGGTTACGTTTATGGGGTCGAGCGCCACCTGTGGCGGCCGTGAACATAGGGTTTACTTGTGAAGGGGGTGTGTATGTGTACCTTGTTTTGTACGCCGGTAGAAAGGGTGCACCTGCATGCGTGTGGGTTTATATCTGTGCAGAGATACACTGTGGAGGATATATGTTGGATGTGAGAGAGGTGAGGTGTGCGGGTTACGTACGTACAGAGGGCCCGAGAATTTTAGCAATGAAGGCAGATACGCAGCCCGATCCTGAGCTATGGTGGAGGGGTGAGATAGAGGCCAGGAGGACTGGCTAGCATGCGCGACTCACCCGATCTCAAGAGTTATTCTGGGTCGTAGTTGCTTGAGCTCCTGCTCGTCGGCCTCGAGCGCGTCAAGGAGAAGAAAGGTGTCCTCTGAGCAAAAAAAGATCAGTCAAAGGGCCGCCAGAAAATGGCCAGGTGTACCAGCAGGTTCGTAGACACAGTCGTAGTCATCAGCAGTCAGATGGGAGAGATCTGGGGTAGGAATCATTGGAAAAGGAAAGTAACTGTCACTTGGGCGCACGATGACGCCAAGGTGCACCCTGTCGATTAGTCTACACTCTGCCTGTGTGGCAGGGCACTATAGTGTAGTGGTTATCACTCGGGATTTTGAAGAGATTCTACATTCCCGGAACCCAGGTTCGAACCCTGGTAGCGCCTATGTTTTTCTTTTGGGGCCGGCCGGGATTAGCCGAGTAGTTTAAGAAAAGATAGGGAGTGGGGGAGGAAGAGTTATTGACCATGTCCAAGAGAGAGTCCGCCGTCCCGCCGCCAGCGTCCATCGTGCCCCTCTTATCTCGAGCCCTTCATCGCATTCGCTCGACGCCGCCCCGTATCATAGCCTCGCCCCCGACACGTCCGTATTCGCCCCTCCTTGTCTTCACCATACTAATTCTCCTTTACAGAGCCCCGCAGAGCCGCTGTCGCCCTCATTATTCGTGTTGTACCATCCTCATCTGCCCCTGTACCACCCACAGCCGCTACCCCACCTACTCTCACCGAATTCTTCGAGTTTGATTGGGTTAATGATCCCAACGCACGCCCAGAAATCCTCTTTCTACACCGCAAAAATGCTTCTGCAGATGAAGTGACACTTGCACAGTCACGGCTGCGTAATACCAACGAGAGCCATGTCGCGTTCCCTGGTGGAAGGATGGAACCCGAGGACGAGGGCGGCCTCTACACAGGTGCGAACCCTCTCGCTTCTTGTCTCCTTTCACTCTAACTCGCTCTTCAGCCATGCGACAGACATGGGAAGAAATAGGTGTCGACCTCGCCGAGCGCCAGTACATATCTGTCGGCCAACTCGATGACCGTGAAATCACCACCTCTCTCGGAAAGCGCCTTCTTATGATCCTCTCGCCGTTCGTCTTCCTCCAAGTGACTCCTCAAGCCCCGCCCCCAGATCCGATCGAGTCCACTACCCTCCACTGGACTCCACTTGCTTCTCTCGTCTCGCCCTCCACCCCGCCTCGCTGGTCTACCGTCACCGTTGATGCCGCGTCCCGCCTCGCACCTAAACATTCTACAGCCTTACGCGTACTCATCCGTTTGCTCATCGGAAGCATGGAATTCCCTGCCATCCTGTTAGACAGTTCCAATATCGTGCCCCTGACCGACACCAAGAAACACGACACCCTCGAGAAAGGCGTTCCCGTCCGTCCGCAGCAGGATCTAAAGCTATGGGGCTTGTCTCTCGGCATGATGCTTGATCTCATGTCCTACATGATCTTCCCCCCGCCGACAGCCCGATTCAGTAGCCCGCTCGACAACGCAGACTCAGCTGCCTCCTCTCCTCTCTCAGCCGTCATGCAGCTCCCGTATCAAGCGGAATTTGAGGGTTTGCGCATGGACATCATCGCCCCGAGCCTCGCGAGCGTCTTCCCCCGATTCTCCTACCCGGACGTCAACTTCTGGATCTGGTGCGTTTTTCCCCTACCTTCTTATGTTCGTGTGCTGACTAGTATCTCGTCTACAAACAGGGTCTTTGGCAAGCGTTACCGCTCAGTTGTTCGGGGGTGGGAAGCAAGCGTTCGAGCCGGCGGCACCAACGACAGGCGGTACGTCCACCCGCATCTTATAATCTGATTCAACGGTCCTCAGAGCTGATTGGATCTTGTTGTATCCAGTATCAACTGGTCCGGATCCGCACTGAGCACGTTCTATGCGGCCATCCGCAAGGCGCTCGTTGTCGTCATCGTCGCACGTGCACTGGGCATCCTCTTTGGCGTTGCCTTCACTGTGTGGTGGCTGTTTGGCCGGTAGGCCAGCCACCCTTGCCCTTATGTCGTCATCGTCGAACAGCGGTACCACCCAATCACGACCTCATGACCATCACCGCACCCACAACGCCATTCCCATATTCTTTCCCGACTCTGTCATTCAACACTGCAGTAGAAGCCCCAGGTCCGTTATTAGACGCTAAGAATTTATCAATTATCTGGTACAGCACCTTTGTCTTTGCCTTGTCTTTTTTCCTTCCCTCCGCTCCTGTTTATTATTCCATTCCACCGGACGCGCCTCTCCTTCCATACATACATACAATCCCCGTCCCGCTTCCCATCCATTCAACCAGCGAATGAACGCGAATCCGAACTTTTTCGATATCAATGTTGCACAACACACACGTCACATACAAACTGGACTGTTGTAGTAGGGCCCACGCGCACGCAGAACCTTTCCATACATCACTACACGGAGATGACCTTACGATAACGATTGTTTTTATTACCTTTGTATCAACTGTACCATCGAGTTTGCGGGTGCGTTGCATTGCGTGAACTCGAGTGAGGTGTGCGGGGAACGTGGAGGTGCAGTCTTGGGGAAGGTAGTCCGAGTTGTGGACTTGGAGAGGGCGTTTGCATGTGATTGACCTGCACGGAGGCTGACAATCGCCGTTGCAAGAGTTGTATGCACAGTATTCAAGTAACAAAGCTAGTCAATATGTTTGGCGCACCCCATTTATGATGCATGTATGATGAGCGAACGCATGAATTGATCACTACTTTCGTCCAGTCTCCAGACCACGCACTATGGTTCTACGCGTGCATACACGCAGAGCCAATGTCGCGCCGTTCTACCAACAGTCGCTTTCGCTTGTACCTATATCTCAAATCTTTTACTTCACTATGGTCCATAGGTTATAGCTGTCTAGTCCCTCGGTGGCCAACATACAGAGGGGCACACAAGTCATCCCGAAGGCAATTGGCACTAGTCGAACCCACGCCCGGGAATTTCAACTTCGCTATGTATGGAGTATATCTATTGTGAATTCTTCGTGCGTACACGTATATATACATACGGTGTGCGTTGCCGTGCTTTACAAGGGCAGGCCGCAGACGTCGCAGTCCGGGCGGCTGTGGTCGTTCTCGAAGGTACAGTGCGGGCAGATGCGGACGCCGCTGGGGCCCGCGCCCGCACGTGCGGCTTCTTCGGCTGCGATTTGGTCGAATACTTCTTGTGGGATGTCTTCGTCCATGTGGGAAGACGACCCGGGTGCTGATGATGAGGGGCGCGCAGCTGTCATCACTATCGGGTCAGTATATGACGTTGAGAATGGAGACGATTAAAAACGCACGAGCGCTCTCCCGCGTGAAGGTCATCAGTGTATGCCAGCCTTCCGTCGCCAGCAAAGGATCAAGCAACGACGCGTCATCGAGAAGATTCGGTAGCGAGACCGTCTGCATGAGCACCTCCATATCCCCCTGCATATTCTGAATTGTCACCAATAAAATAAAACACGAGACGGAACTACTTACTGGCGAAAACAGCTGTGTTGTGCCCAGGAACGCGACAAGGTGCCAATCGCTCAACCATTTAGCAAGCTCAAGGCGTTTATGAGCTTCACCGGGTTTGGCGGTGCGACTGTTGAGAATGTTGGGTGCATCGAGGTCGGCAAGAGAAGACATGACCTGCTCGACGCGTTGGTCCTCAAGTCCGGGTCGGTTCTCTATCTTGAAGCGGGTTGAGCGGAATATAGGCGATGGGTTCTGGGGGAATCCGTGCGTGACCTGCAAGGCCAGAAAGTCGAATTTGGGTAGTTGAACGACAGAATAAATGGACATACATTCAACATGAGATACTCCACAGGAAAGCAGGGCTTCGCGCTCTTCTTCACCTCGAGCCCGTACTCGTTCTTGTACGTAAAAAACACGTCAGGAACATACCGCGCAGACTCCTGGCTTCTGTCTTCCTCTTTCACCCTGACAATGCCCGGATCCACACTAGCCTCGATCATGTCCGCTTCCACCATCGCAACTGCCTGCTCTGATACCTGGTAGGCAGAGACATCCACCTGGCCGTCTTCAGTTGCCGTCAACACAGCAGTCACCAGACGCGAAGCAAACTGTCCGGTCGGCGACGACCGCGAGACAGTAGGGTTGCCCTTCTGCATCGTCGCGGCAAATATCGCCTCTAAAGACGACAGGAAGAACGAACCTGGGTGCCGCTTGTACACATTCTTGGTACGGTCTTCTGGGGTCGGGTCCAGGTCGGTGAAGATGTATCCTACGATGGTCAACGGTGTAGAAACGGTTTTTCCCAGCTCTCGTATACGCGGTTCTTCCTCCCAGGGCAAGCCGAGTGTAAGCCCGTCCAGTTCTCCCTCCTGAGGTGGCTCGTGGATGGCCTCCACAATAGCCTTGACGCCCATTGGCACCTTGTCGTACGGCTCATAGCGGCCGATGAGCCACCCGAAACGCTGCAGACCTGTGCTGCGCCACGCTTGTAGAAAACGGTCGATAATGTCTGTTGACGCGATCTCCAAGTGGTCAACCATGCGAAAAGGCTGGGAGGCGAGAGTTATTGCGGAAGGCTGGCAAGATGTACAAATTCCGGCTGGCCATGGGGCATGACCACCGCTTGGGCAAGGCACTTTCACTTTATAGGAAAGAGGCGTTAAGGGAGGAAGCAATGAGGCGGCGGAAGCGGTGGCCTTCGGGGTAATCTTGCGAAGATACGCGTGGTACGACAGATGCTTGACGTTGTTTTCTTTGTGATAGGCGGCATCGTAAGGTTCGAGAGGCATGCAGTAGTCGCACATTCCGTTGACGCCGTGTTTGCAGAATCGCGAGTCGCGGCCCCGTGGTATCTTTCCTGATTGGCTACGCCAATATACATCTACTAGATCTTCGGTTACAAGCTCCCAGGGGCGTTTTGTGGCGTCCGAAGTGTTTGCCTGCGCTTCTAAAATAACGTCGTTGGTCCCTGAGGACGACGGCTTGGATTGGTATCCTACAAAGATGAGATCTCCGTGGCTGAAAAGAACATTCAGGCAATGCACATAAGATTGACGCCATCGTACTCACCTGAGTCCGAGATCCTTCAAACTTCTGCCCTTCAAGTCTGCAATCTTCACTTCGTTTCCCCGTGGCTGGTTGGAGATCGTAAAGCTCGTTGGGTCGGCATCGGTGGTAGTTTCCACGATCTATTAGCGACAAAGCTTAACCTCATGGCAGCCAGGCGGATTGACAGGGCGTACCTTGTTCAACAGCTCAGAAATATCAGTTGTGGGTAGTAGCTCAAATCTGAAATTCCCGTCCTTTGATCTAATTCGGATTAACTGGAAAAGGTTCAATGTTTCAACGATCACGAAGAAATGAAAGGGCTTGCCATTGTGCAATGGTAGAATGCGATGAAGATGATTCCACATGCAGCAACGCGTACGCGTAATGCTGACTCAACATCACGTGAATGTAGAAATGGACTGCCGAATCCGTTCGCGAAAATGACGGTGATGTTCGTATGTTGAGGCTCACGCAAGACATGCGTTTGTTGGAGCGGCTATACGTAGCGAGTAATGCAGGGTATCGTATACTTCAAATGCGAGATAAGTAGATTATTGACCCACTTTTCGATGCCCAGCGCAAGCTGATGTGTCTATGATCCCTGCAGTAGCGTTATGCCAGCTTAGCCGAGTCTTGAATTCTGAATGCCTCCCTCTTCATGAACGGAATCAACATTGGCCTTCTCCACAACCTCCAGGACGCTAGTATACGACGCGATGTCCCGTGTAATTCCAATTGGATATGCGGTCACGCCGGCTGGGTGACAAAACGAAGAAGTGGCGTATTTCTGGGTCCGTCTGTCGCAATCTTGTGAACGGATGGCGAATCACCATTGTTAGCTGAGGGCGTGTCTTCCTGAACTTCGTTCCTCCTCGGTATGGGCGTCTGGGCGTCTGTTCACACAACCCACTGCTGTCATGCTTCTTCTCAAAAAGGAGGAATCTAAAGCGTCGTCGTTTTCACCCTTTTCCCTCAAGGCTGATTCAGAGTTGACATTCTTGGAGCAACTACAATTTTCTTTTGACATGGATAGCGAGCCTCACAAAGGATCACCCTATACATCCCATCCTCGAGATACGCGACGAACGCGTTCATCATCTGCCTCGATGGGTGGCAGCCACAACGTAAGTGAGTCGTATCGATATCTTATAGAGTCTGACCACACCCACTTATCGAGGTTTATCCAGTTCAATCAGATGCTCATCACGCGGCCTTACTCGCTCAATTCGCCGCTGCAGCTGGGACGTCTTCACACGACTTGTCACCAATAAATCCTTATGGATCTCCAATGCCTCAGGAGGATTCGCATTCAAATTTCTCTAGGTTTCATGACCACCTCTTTGATCACGGTGATGTGGGACATGCGCAACTGTCTTCGTTATCTTTCTTGGATTTGTCTTGGCACCACCTTCCGCCACAGCTGCCCATCCACCTAGACCATCCCGCGAACCTTGAGAGAACATTTTCAAATCCGGGGACATTGATATATCCCGACGCGTCCTCTTCTCTCCCATTATCCACGTCAAAACCCCCAGAGAATCACCCATCGAAATGTTCATCATCCGCCAAAGCCGTTGCGTCTTCGTCCATTTCAACAGCTTCTCCAGAACAAGACGAGGCCGAAGGAGATCGTAATGTCACCGCTGAAGAGAAACGGCGGAGAAATACTGCGGCGTCCGGTAAGGCCGTTTCTATCAATCGTTCTCGCGACTCAAACCGAGATGTTCCCGTGCAACCCCAGCGCGTTTCAGGATAAAAAAAAAGCAGAGAACGGTATACTTGGAACGATCAATTTCAGACCTTACAGGCCGCGCGGAGGATCTTGAACGCGAGGCTGCTGATCTACGACGCGAGAACGGGTGGCTGAAGGAGATTGTCATGCTCAAGGGGAGTCGGCTTGCTGGTATGAATTTAGCAAGTCACTTTCTCGCGGAAAGCGCGCAACGCGTGGCGGAAGCTCCGTCTCAGTCTGCAGCGTCTAGTTCTACTTCAGGTAGTAAGGTGGCTGATCCTGGCTCGGACGACGCGTCTTCGGACGAGGAGGAAGCGAAAGCGCGGAAATCAAAAAAAGGGAAGTCAAGGAAGGAGTAGTATCGGGGGCCTGCGCTGGATTGTATCTCATAGACATATACACATCTCATCACGGAAGTAATCATTTTAAATCGATCCATGTTGAGTACGAGCACCAAAATAGTGTCTCTCCGACTCGTGCCTTGAACGGCAAGCTCCCACGGTCTCATTAAGGCGTCGACGTCAGTTTTGTTCAAGTGTTGCACTCCCATGTCCTTTGGCCGGCCACCGTCGATAAATGTTGGCTTCAAGCCAGCGCCGCCTGATCGCGGCTCCTTCCCTCTTGACCATTACGGTTCGTAACTACTTCTTGGTATGTACGTCCCGCGATGCTGACCGTTGATGATATTCTAGGCGAGTGCAAGGTCATGATGACGCTCTATATGAATTGCATGCGCGAGAACCAGAGTACCTCAACCCTTTGCAGAGAGTTGAGCAAAGATTATCTCGAGTGCCGTATGCAAAAGTGCGTCTGCTTTGCTGCTGCGTATCGTACCGGGTTCTTTTTCACTAATTGCCTGATCGTGCAGGGGTTTGATGGAGCGCGACGAGTGGAAGAATCTGGGAATGGCGAACCTCGATAAAAAGGACAAGAAGAAACCGCCAGACGAAACTCCCTTGTAATCATCTCAGGACCATCCTGCATCGACAATGAGCGTTATATTACTCTTAAGGCAGGCTTGCACCCTTATCTGCGCATGTAATGATATTGGACGGCATCGCATACGGCATCTAATACCCCTCTCGTGTGTATCGCGCTAGACTTCCAGCAAAACCCGGTGAATGCGGGCATACAGAACGTCTTCTCACCGTCAATCTGCTCCTTCACCGTCAAAAATCCTTTGGCAGTCAACGAGTGATTAGAGCATATGAGCTTTTTGTCTGTCCCTTTTTCCTAAGATAGACTATAGACGACAAAGCTCTTATTGACATTCATGCCAAGGTGCATCCGGCGAAAATTTGACTCTGTGATCAACAAGAGTGGAAAGGCTCATCACAAACGTCACAGGGCATGTTCGTTACCGCCAACCGCATGTGCGGTGGTTAAGGCGCCTCCAAGTTCACGGTGGCAGGTTCTTCGCCAACGTTCATATCCAATCAAAGAACGGGCTCATTTACTGGGGGACTTTGATTGGGATCAAGGTATATGTTACTGGTCGTGTTATGACTGACCGCTAGGCCCTTAAGTCAAGCATCCAACTGTGGACGTTGACGGTATTATTAACCGAGCATGATTGAGCAGAAAGGACTTTGAGTGGTGGCAAGCTCTTGGATATTGAAATAGAAATACAACATTGAAACGGTGTGATTTAAAGACTTGGAACGCGCGGAACGGATCGGGTAGTCGGATTTGGCGACCAAAAACTCCGCACAAAGTTGACCACAACCACCGCCCATCGTCGGCAGCCCATCTTCTTATCAGCCATGGCCACCTTGCAAGCCGTGAAAAAGGCGGTGAGCCTCGCGCCCACCGTCCGTACCCTTCCTTCCGGCGTCCCCGTCGCCCCTCTCCTTAATTTCGCTGTGCGAGCACCTCATGACAGCCACCACGGTACTTCGGGCCCCAGAGCTGACATTCCGCCCAAGTGGACTGGAGGCGTCTCAAGAACCTCCACGGGACTGGTCTCCAAGACGTATCTTAGTGGTAAATTCGCCGCCCACTAATTTTTTCGCGAGCTTTCGGAAGTACTCAAAAGCTTTTTTCTAGTCCCCACTCAGCAGTACCGTCTCCTTCATACCTCCGTAGCCCGCAAGGATGCCCCTGAGGTCCCCGACTTCTCTCACTACCGTACCAACCCCGACAGCAACCGTGCCCTATCCTACTTTATGGTTGGCTCCCTCGGTATCCTCTCCGCCTCCGCCGCCAAATCCACCGTGTCTGAGTTCCTGCAGACCATGGCTGCTTCCGCTGACGTTTTGGCTCTGGCAAAGGTTGAGGTCGACCTCACCAATATCCCCGAGGGCAAGAACGTGATTATCAAATGGCGAGGAAAGCCAGTCTTCATTAGGCATAGGACGCAGGGTGAGATCGAGGAGGCGCGTTCCGTGGACTGGAAGAGTTTCAGGGACCCCCAGTCTGATGAGGAGCGAGTGAAGAAACCCGACTGGCTCGTCATGTTGGGTGTATGCACTCATCTCGGATGTGTGCCCATAGGTGAGGCTGGAGACTACGGAGGCTGGTATGTCGCCCATATGTACACTTAATGGCTCTTTCTCACCGTTAGACGTAGGTTCTGCCCCTGTCACGGATCTCATTACGATATTTGTGCGTTTGAGGATTCATTGTCTATCTTGCCGATGCTAATTTTTTTCCGTCGCGATAGCCGGGCGTGCCCGTAAAGGCCCTGCTCCTCTTAACCTCGAGATTCCTGCCTACGAGTTCAACGACGCGGAAGGCAAGCTCGTCATCGGATAAATATGCTGCCAGCCTCTATTCCCGTAGACAAATATTGGGCTGTAATTTACTGTCGGGCCAGGGACGAAATAGATTCTGGTGCTTACATAACCTCAGATCCTGTGTTGCCGCAACCTTCGCTGCTCGTACCTTGAACATCATGGAAACGGTTGAGATACTGAACTTTCGCTCCGTATGGAACCTTGTGACTTCGCCACATAGCTTGTATTCTGTGGGTTTCGCCTGGCTTTTTGGAATGTGTGAGTCGCGAGCTCCTTTTACACATCCATGTCAAACTGAGCTTTGATGCAGCCCTCTGGGTATCATTCTTTGGAGGTCTTATTGCATTTAGAACCTTGCGTATGTGCTCGGGCTGTCTAGGTCAACTTGTATTGAACTATGAAACAAGCCCGCCAGCACTTTGGGAATCTACAACACAAAACATTCCCCATATACTTCGTTCTTTCTATAATTTTATCGTCCTCGCTTCTTGTCCTTTGGACTATCTCACACCCTCATGTCATCACTCACATCGCTCACCCAACTGTCGCGGACGTTGCGCAGGCCTATGCACTGACCATAGTGCTCCTTGGTCAAGGCTTCAACTATTTTACGATTGGACCATTGACAAGCAAGTGCGTAGAGGGAGGTTATCCAGGAAAAACGTCAAGGATAAGGATTTCTCACTTGCAATGTTTAGGATTATGTTCATGCGTCGCAAGTTGGAGAAGGAGGAGGGCAAGACTTACAACGAACCAGGAGTAAGAACCTCTGCCTTATGATTTCCGAAAAGATTAATCTTTCCGCAGATATCGGTTGAGATGAAGGCGCTAAACCGTCAGTTCGGCATGCTTCACGGCGTCAGTTCGCTCGTTAACCTTGCCGCCGTCATCGCGCTGAGCTTCCACGGGTTGTGGATCGGCAACGCTGGAGTCAGAGGAAGGGTGTCACCATTCGCCGATGTAACGTCCTCGTAGAATGTCATCGTTTCACTAAATGCACAGCGTGCATACGTAAGTAGTAAAAAAAATCATGTCAAATAATACACAAGATCGCACATGCTGAATCCCACTTCCTCTCATTATGCCCCTACTGTCTCTAGCTCTGGCAAATACCCTTCTCGTAAGCTCCTCTCCAGCTTTCTTATTTCCTCTACCGACGTGGCTTTTGCGATAGCGGCCTTGACTTTTTCTTGATCCTCTTTTGACATTAGACGACCCGCCTTGCCTGGTAGCGCTGCGAGCTTTGGCTCGTCCAATGTCAGCAACGACTTCGTCGACGGTGTCGTGACAGTCGTGGATATCGTTGTCGCAAGGGCCGTAGGCAAGTTATCTGCCGTCAAAAAGAGCGCCTTGGCATGTTGACGTTCCTACAAATCGGACGCAGCAGAAAGGCCACATGGGGGGAGATCGGTGAGTTTGTCGCATTCGAAGACCGCAGGAGGAGGTGCTGGTGAGCGCACCTTATCCCGAATTCTCTGGAAATCCAAAACTCTCAGCCCAGGAATTTTCCAGGCAAGCCACTCGCGATACCATTTTTTCTCCCGGACGGGGTTCCCCAGTAACGAGATGTACTTGAGGTGCTTCAGCTCCTTCAACGGTTCGAGATCGCCCAGCTCCACGATGTTATTATTCGTGAGAATGAGCGTGGTGAGGTTGGGTACAGATAGGTGTATCGATGGCGAGATGAAGGTAATACGGTTGTTAGCAAGAAGGAGCGTCTGGAGGCGTTTGAGCAACGGAAAGTTGCTGAGCGCGATGATAGCGTTATCTGTAAAGTCGATGGCATCGTGCTGGTCCTGTATACATCGTTGAAGGCACGCAGCAAGAAAAGGCCGAAAATTACGTACCCTGGTCACACCGAGATTTTCGATGGTTGGAATTTTGTAGCCTGTTAGACCGTTGTATGAGCATTTTAGCCGATAAAGCGGGCGTGCGCACCTCTGAGATCCAGCTGACGCTCTTTGACGGCGTTGAGGCCCGCCTGCGCCTGGGCTAGCAGCTCTGGAGTGAGCTTCATCGTCGGGGATGGTGGCGACTTGCAAAAGTTCAGACTCAGATCTTGAACGCGTTTGGTCACCTGCCGCCTTCCACCATTCCTCGTTTTGGTCCTCCCTCTTGTCTGCGACTATGAAACCTCTTCACCAACGCCTTCATCTGTGGGTTTAATCTAAAATTCTCTGTTATAGTTCGCTCAAGTTCTGCTAGATACACCGAGGGCGATGACACGTACATTTTCGTGCCCGTCGACGACGGCGTCGAAACGCAGTCGTTGACGATACATCGTGCTTCCGGCGACATTGTTTTAAACCGTGCGTTAGATCTCTCTTTAACACTTCAGTGAGCTGACGCGGAGTATAGGCCCTAATACGCCTCTACCAAACTATGCTCGACGTTCTCAAAGAACATTATACGGCATTGTTGGTCTGATATCCCTATCATTATGTGAGGCCCTCCGCTTGTCCTTCTCGATCTTTCTGATAACGTGCATAGCGGAATATGTAATCGTTATAACCGGCCGCGAACTCAAAGGTCGTTTAATGGGGCACGACATATACCGCGCCACGGCCTTTGATATTTTACCCTTGAATCCCAATGTATCAGTTCACAACCCACACCACCCGGTCGAGGCACACCTCCTCGCTCTCGTTCGCTCCCACTTGCATGGCGGCAACTTCTTGTTTGCGTATGGTTGGGACGTCACCCGGAGATTGCAGGCGCAGTGGGAGACGCAGGAAAAGGCGGCTCACAAGGCTTTGTGGGAGATGGTGAGTGGACAGTCATGTAATCTCAGGGCGATACTGAAACTGGAACAGGCGGACGATCGTTTCTTCTGGAACAGGTATGTTAGGAGGACATGGGTTTCCGTGCCCTGCTAAAACTGTTCGGACCTAGGTTTCTACAAACAAGGTTGATCGAGGCGAATGGTTCCAATGGGAAGCAGGATGTGCGCCTTTCGAATTTCTTTGCCTGGAATTTTTCTGAACGGCATTATCCACAGCTCTCCAAATTTGTTCTTCCAATTATGTATGGCAGTACGTATCCATGTCCAAAAGTTCATCCTTTGTGCTCACAAGGTTTTTTTATAGCATTTGATTTGCGGCCCGCCTTCATCCAAGGAAGGCACATGCAGCTTTGCCTTATTAGCCGTCGGTCTCGCTTCCGCGCTGGCACGCGGTACTTTCGACGCGGGATCGATCATGAGGGTCATGTCGCCAACTTCAACGAAACAGAACAGCTTCTCCTCGTCGAAGGCCCCACTACGCCTGGCGCGCAGCGAGTCACAGACGATTTGTTTGCCACGAAGCTGAGCTTTGTCCAGATCAGAGGTAGTGTGCCCGTATTCTGGGCTGAGGTGAATACCCTGAGATATAAACCGGATCTCCAAATCATGGATCTGCAAGAAACGGTGCGATGATTCTGTTCTAGTGCTCTTTTGTTTCTAGCTCTAAATCTATATTAAAGGCCGACGTGATGAAAAAACATCTGCAGGAACAGGTCTCGGTCTATGGCAACCAGTACTTGGTTAATTTGGTTAATCACAAAGGACACGAACAGCCTGTGAAAGAGGCGTACGAACGACACGTTGCAGAGGTATAGTGTGTTTTATTGCCCAATCGATATACTTTATTCAGTGATGGTCCTTACAGCTCAACTTGCCCAATGTCCGATATGAGTATTTCGATTTCCACAACGAATGCAGGAAAATGCGCTGGGATCGCATTTCTGTGCTTATCGACATCATGAAGGATGATTTGGAGAAGGAAGGGTGCGTCCTTCCCTCTCTATTTCAAAATGTTCTCATAACATTCGCCTTAGGTACTTTCGACTTGACGCAATACAACCCGAGCCCGTGAAATTGCAGCAGGGTGTCGTACGCACCAATTGCATGGACAACCTCGACCGAACCAACGTCGTACAGGCAGCCTTGGCGAAGTATACACTCAATTTGCAGCTGAGGGAGCTAGGAGTCCTACCCCCTGGTGCTAGCGTCGACCACTACGAGGGCTTCAGCAAAGACTTCAGAGAGAGTACGTGTCTCCATCTCACGCTTCCCTCACCTTCTTAGCCCTGCTGTAGTATGGGCCGACCATGCTGACGCGATTGCAACGGCGTACGGTGGATCCGGCGCGCTCAAGTCTGATTTCACACGTACGAACCAGCGGACACGGAAAGGTGCCGTAGAAGACGGGATGAAGTCCGTTTTGAGGTACCTCAAGAACAATTACTTCGACGGGGCGCGACAGGTACAGAAAAATGACTTAACCGTTGTGTGCCATATGTGATGCTGATGCCCATGCACTTCCAGGATGCATTCGACTTGGTGACAGGGAACTGGGTTCCTAGAAAAAATCCAGCAGCCGCAATGTTCCTTGTCACTGACGCCCGCCCACTCATTACTCGATCGGTATGGTCACGATGTCTATGCATGGTTTTGACTTTAACGAGCCCTTTTAATCTCAGGTCCCCGTCGCTGCGTCATTTTCGTTGTTCATGATCTGTGCTGGGCTGACCCTCCCTCGCACATCCGGTTCGTCTGACTTGATTACATGTTCAATGTTTAAAGCTGACACCTAGTGGTTAGATTACTCCCTTTTCTATTACTTCATGTTATGGTTTAGTCTCTTGGCCATTTCTCTCCTCTTCATTCTCATCCACGGAATTGACTATGTTTCCTGGCCACGACTTATACCACCCACGGATGTTATCTACTACAGTGGTCCAGGATATCGGTCGGGCAACCATGGAAAAGGTCTCAAGGATAACTTTGGAATTGCGAAGAGGTCGAGGTGGCTCGGAACTCCAAGAAGTCGGGTGGAGATGGATCACATTGAATTGGGAGATATGAAAAAGCGGGTCGATTGATTCTTGGTTCCGTGCTTGTGTACTCAATTCTTTGCCTGTACATCCTGTTTATAGCCTGCTATAGTGCTTGTGTGTAGATACAGAAGGCGAGTTGCGTTCCGTTATATGCTTTGATCGTTGCACGTTGTAACGTTGGACTGGATCACGGGAGCCGCGGAGTTGCAACCTGCAAATTTTATATTCCCGGCGTTTGCGACATCTCAGGCGTTGTCTCTCATCCCACGTCTCCCCACTCTTCCAGCAGATACTTATCAATGGCCAAAGGCACAAAACGCGCCTCTCCTGGCGCAGAGGCTGAGAAAAACCCTCTCACCGATATCGAACTCAGCGATGAGGACGCCAAAAAGCTTCAGGGCATTCAACGCGATATTGCGCGCGTTGAGCTAATCCTTGGTTTGTCCCTCGTTCTGTGTCTTCGATCACCCAGGGCTGATAACGACTCATTTAGAGCGCAGTGCTCAAGAAAAGCTGATCCCTGCGTACGAAAAGCGCCGCCAGGTCATTGCGGCGATCCCTAAGTTTTGGCCTGTCGCGTTGATGAACCACTCTATGTTCGCGTACCATGTCCAACACAGTGCCGATCAGCTCGCCCTGAGCTATCTTGAGGACGTTTGGGTCGTGAGGGACCCTGCAGAGCCTCGATGCTACAGCATCGAATTTGTGCGTCCCTTATAAACATGGTATATCACTTTGTCTGTAACACCGCGCCTCTAGACCTTCAAAGAGAACCCCTACTTTACCGACAAAGTGTTGAAGAAGGAATTCAAATATGTAGCCCCCCCAGCAGCCGCTGACGAAAAGCCGGACGAGGACGGCGTCACGGAATCGATGCTTGAGTTCTCGTGGGAGCGCGACGTCGTGCCTTCCGTGAGCAAAGCTTATTATACATCGTGATCATTCGCCACAAACTGAGTGTTTTATGTTTTAGGGCCAAAAAGTCAACTGGAAGGATGCCGAAAAGGCGCTGACAAAGTTGTACCCCCGCGATGACGAGGACGATATTGGAGATCCCGGCAGCTTCTTTAACTTCTTTGAACACGATACTGACCCGTCCGAGGTGGGTGCTCCACTGTAGGCTGCCTACTCGTGGTTTGAAAGCTGACCGCGGCTTTCATTTCAGATTGGTGTGGTAATAGCGAGTGAAATTTTCCCAGAGGCGATTGATTACTTCCTTGGAAACACGGGTGGAGATGAGCTCGATTCAGATGACGACGACGACGATGAGGACGATGACGCTGAGGAGATTGACCTTGAGAAGCCGAGAACAAAGAAACAAAAGGTTTGATATGTGATCGTATATTGGTACACGCCGTCCGTTGTATGGTTTTGCCCGGAAGATTATTTTTGAGAGAGCTGGTTTCATGGAACAAGGGTGTATGGTGGAACCGGCAGATGGCCGAGGCGAGGTAATACTAAACAGGAAGCACGAGGTCACAAGATGGTGGTTGAAATTTGTCCAGGGGCATCTCTGTCGCGGCCTGCCTGTCTTCTCCCTCAACCACCATGAAGTTTTTCTCAACGTCGTGTCTGGTTTCGGTCGCGAGTTTGCCCGTTCTCGCTGCTGCTCACGCTGGTCTCAATGAGTTTGCAGTCCGTGCCCAGCATGCACGCCAAGCCCCGCCGGAGAGCGTGACCGTATCGGGCGGCTCGACCACAAGCGGCGTTGCTCCAGCAACTACGATTCTGACCCCAGCGGTCCCGCCGACGACCGTCCCTGTCGGCGGCACCACTACCCAGGCCGCCTCTGGAACGTCCATTGTTTCTGCCCCGCCTGTCATTCCAACAACCCCGTCTACGACATATACCTTCTCGCTGCTCTCCACGAACCCCACTGCCGTTCCTTTGTCTAATATCGTTTCGACAGCCCCAAGCTCTGTCACCCGTCCACTTGACACCATCTTCACCCCCGGCTCGGTACCTACCTTCTTGCCAGGCGCGCCGCCTCTACCCAATGGCGAGTCCTCATCAACTTTCAAAAAAAAAATGCACCACTAAGCCTACCTTTTCAGCTAATCTGCTTTCGCCGGCCAGTTATCCTGCCCTTGATCGCCTGCCTCCCACAGATTCCCCAGAGGTTCAACAGTGGATACAAGAAGTCGCCAACTCGGGTGTCACCATCCCCAATATTCCCGTCAACAGTCTCGGTGAGTGACGCGTCGCTCCAAGGAACCTCCGTAGCCTAACGACTCCCGTCAAGGTGGATGCCCCAACAACTCTGCTGCGGCCGCTGATACTTCCCGCTGCTGGTGGACATGCGGTGGATGTACCCGCCCTACGGACATCACAGAGTGCCCGACTCCCATGACCTGGGGTCTTACTTATGACGACGGTCCTTCGTTCTACACTTCTGATCTCTTGAACTATCTGGATCAAGAGAAGCTCAAGTCCACCTTCTTTGTTGTGGGCTCGCGTGTCATTTCATTCCCCAGCATCCTCCAGACTCAGTACATGGGCGAGCACCAGATCGCAGTACACACCTGGAGTCACCCCCAACTGACTACGCTTTCCAACGATGAGATCATTGCGGAGCTCGGCTGGTCCAAGAAGGTCATCAAGGATGTCTTGGGCGTCACCCCCAACATGATGCGACCACCTTTCGGTGATATAGAGTCCGTCTCGCTGCTGATCGCGAAGTCGTCGAACTGATGAATTGTATTTCAACAAGTGATCGTGTCCGTGCCATCTCCATCGCTATGGGACTGACCCCAGTCATGTGGACGCGTATCAGTCCTATGGCTACCTTCGACACGGACGGTGGGGCCCAGCCAGCAATTTTTTTTGGAAAACTCCCCACTGACTTCATTATAATCAGACTTCGATATTCATGGAGGCCTCACCACCGTTGAACACGTCCTTCAAAACTGGGAAAACATCCTCGGCAATGTGACCACGAGGAAATCTGGCTTCATCGTACTGGAGCACGATCTATTCCAACAGTCGGTCGAAGTGGCTACCGGCTATATCCTCCCGGATGCTTTGGCCCACAAGCCTCCATTCACTATTCAACCTGTCGTTCAGTGTTTGAACAAGCCCCTCAAGGATGCTTATATAGAGACGAATGACAACAAAACCAATCCCCCTGCTCAATCTGGTTCGCACGCTGTTCTTTTCGTATCATCAATTTCCGTCTCACACACTTCCACACAGGTATAGCCGTGACGCTCTCCTCCGGCGCTCCTGGATCTGTACAGGCCACCGGCAAGGCGGACAGCAGCAACAATGCTGCCGCTCCTTTCCGCGTCAACACTGGACTGCTCGCCGCATCCCTTACCACCGTCGTAGGACTGGCTGCTGGCCTGGCTGCAGTGCTCTAAGCAGACATATTGGATGGCAACCTATAAACCTATATCCTCATGAATTAGATGCTCTTGACTGTCACAACAGATACTGCACATATATTCGGAGCTATTAATCTACAAGCCCTACAAACCGAATTCTGATCACGATACCCCTCGCTGCCTTGCATCCGAGTACGATCTTGATACGATCCGGTTCCAATTCCCTCTTGCACTTTGCACCGCTGTTCTTGAGCCTGTACATCTTATGTGTGCCAAAATCCTTCGCCATCTGTGGACTATTATCGATAATTTTCATCGTAACTTTAAGCAACTGCTGTTCTGGAGACCTAGCACCAGTAATCCTCTCCTTCAGAATCGTAATTCAATTGTGGTTGGCATTGTATGTTGCACACATTGCTTCCGTGAGCTTCCATGCCATAGAATTGTCAGCATTGCTAAGTTGCGCAACCTCGACTATCATTTCTGTACGGGCTTCTGGGCTACTAAGTATGCTACCCTGAACGACCTGAGTGTTTCGTAACTCCGGACAACCTCACTTCATCGGACTCATATGAGTAGAGATTTGATGTGATTAGGATATTAGAGCTGCGTTATGTTGAAGATTTGACGCCGAGAAATGAAATATAGACAGTTTGTCTTTTTTTTTCCAAGTATCACTGACCGTGACATATTGTCTCAGTCGGCCAGCCTGGCAAACCATAGGCCCCGGGCCATCCAGCAATTGCATGCGGGGCTTTTTTTTTACGCTCTTGTCGTATGTACTCCCTGGTCGACAGTGTTTTCTGTTCGGTGGCGCATGTGACGGTGGACCGAACACTTGTCATAATCATGCAGTAGTCAGCCGACTCAGGCGGCGATTACGGTTGACGAGAATGTACAGAATGATATAGTATTGTGTGTACCTCTTACAAGTCAGACTATGCAACAGCGAGTAGGCAGCCTAATCTGACCACTTCATGTATCGAGACTGTATATGATGGCACTGTACCAGGACATCTTCAAGAATCAAGTACTCAGCAATCCGGTGAGAATAGGATGCCCCAGGTGGACTCTGCTTCGTTGTGTCAACAGATGTACGCGTAACGCTCATGTCGTGATCACTGTACAGAGATGATTTGACTGAATAAGATCAGGGCGCTCAGAACCAGACCAGGGTAGCCAGTGGAAAGCGTTCTGGCCGTCGCGGCTCCGTAACCAAAAGCCACAAGCATCCCTTGTATAGTGTTGGTCGTAACATCGGTGGTGATCCGATGCCTAGGTGCCACAAGAGCAAAATCTGCGCATCTACACTCAAAAACTTGACGACTACGAGGCGGTGTTGGACACTTCAAGTCACTTGCCAAGCGTGGAGTGTCATTGACTGTCGTCTGCAGGTGATACGGAGTTGATATTTCCCATACCTCTCCTAAGATATAATCAACGTTCGGTAGGGAGATTACGTGGTTCCGAAGAAAGAGTCTGGTCATGAGATGATGGTGTACGAGGAAACAGGCGGAGTTGGGTGGCGAAGGGGTAAACTGAGGACAGCCGCGTGTAGTTAAGTGGAGTTATAGATAGGAGTGTGCGTATCGGCCTTGGTTCATGGCCAATCAATTCCCGAGTCTGCCATAGAATTGGTCACAAACCACGTGCGTCGGCCTCTACCCGATCAATGATCACAGACCTCTGTGGCTCAGCCGCGCTTGTACCTTATCATTCTTGTCCGTTCTCTCGCTGTCGACCCTTGTTCGCAGCTTCCCTTGCTGCTTTTGACCTTTTTTTGCATAGACGAGCTCCAGGAGAGCAATCCGTCTCTCACCCTATCATCCTAATTCCCACAGGTCCAAGTCATCCCTTTAAATACAATGGCTTCCGCAACATTTGCTACCGCATCAAGCAGCATGTCCTTTAACTCACCGAAGTTTATCGGTGCAGTCGAGGACGAATGGCAGCTTTACAGGTATGCTGGTAGATCTACTGGTACATTCCTGGAATTTATAAACACACCTCACCCAGCGACCGTGAATCTGACTATACCATCGGTTCACCCATCGGATTCGGCGCCTCCTCAATTGTATATGCTGCCACCTATCAGCATCCAGTCCCAAAGCCTTCCTCAGCGTTACCGCCACCAATACCATGCGCCCTCAAGGTTCTCGACCTTGACGCCCTTCCTCCGCGCTCCCTTGCACTTCTTCAGCGAGAAACAACTCTTATGTCTTTGTCGAAGCATCCGAACGTGCTGCGTGTTCGTGGCTCATGGATGACGGGTCACAAGCTCTACATTGCGTTACGTCTCATGAACAAGGGCAGTGCGGCTGACGTGATGCGGTATGGGTGGCCCGGGGGCATGGAAGAGGATGTTGTGCGGTGTATATTGCGACAGGCGCTTCAAGGTCTAAAGTGCGTAATTCTCACTTTTCTCTTGAGAATATACAAGTGCCTAATATCGATTACGATATAAAGTTACCTCCACATTAATGGCTTCATTCATCGCGACATCAAGGCTGCTAATCTCCTCATCGACGATGATGGAACAGTTCTTCTGGGTGACCTGGGGGTTGCAGCAGACCTTACAGAGGATACTTCTCAGCGCATCTCGACGTCGAAGATACACCGGGCTTCCGCCTCTACTGCGCTCGCTCAATCCGATTCGCATTCTACCAATAGTAGTGGTCATTCCGGAGCACCCAAAAGAGTTGTACTGTTTGATCACACTGTGCCTATGATCGAAAGACCTAGAATCTGCAAAAGGAAATCATTTGTAGGCACGGTGCGTCCGTGTCTTACCAAAATCACGCTTCGTGAGGCTCATCATGTGTTTAAGCCCTGCTGGATGGCTCCGGAGCTCATTCAAGGCCGACAATATGATTCCTCTGCTGATATCTGGAGCTTTGGTATCACAGCATTGGAACTGACGCAGGGGCGCCCGCCGAGATCGAGGGAAACACCTCAACGAGTTCTACTAAGAACGTGAGTTAATTATATCCTTCGTCGAGTCTTCACTCCCGATCTATTTTTATCTTCTCATCTCACGATGCACACAGGATTCAGGATGACCCACCAACGCTTGATCGTGAAGGAGGGACGTACAAGTACTCCCGTGCATTCAAAGAAATGGTGGATAGCTGTCTTGTCAAGGATCCTTCGAAACGGTAATAATATGATGACCTGCATATCGATGGTGTGCTGATGGTCACCGTCCTAGTCCGACAGCGCAAGACCTGCTTCAAACCCCGTTCTTCAAAGCTGCCAAGAAGAAATCTTATCTGGTTGGCGCCATTTTAAGTATGTCAACTCCATAAACCTTTTTGTCAGGACGATCTAATGAATTAACATTGCAAAACAAAAAAGAAAACTTGCCTCCCTTGACGCAGCGTCAGGAACGCCGCATCGCATTAAATTCGCCAACTCTGCACTCCCTAGACTCCTGGGATTTTGCTGCGACTACTCTTCATGCTGGAACTCCTGGCCTATATCAACGGAGGGTGTTTGAAGACTTGAACTTGTTGGAGGAACCTCAAGCACACGAGAGCGTGTTCGAAATGGAAGATGACGCAACTGAAGGAGAAATCAATGAGCAACACATCTCGGAAGAAATTTCTTGGGTCAATGAAGCTGACAACGATCAGGAAGATATATCTGAGGTTGATCCTTCGACCTCGTCGTCCTCACCGTCAGATTATGACTTCTCCTCCGGCCCGGCCCTTGCTGGCTCAAGCGCGCCTTCCTCCCTCATGAGCGATGCAAGCTCGCCTCCATCGGCCATTAGCTCTAAAACTGCCATCGAGAAGTCAGCGACAAGTGGATCTTCCGAAATCGCTCACAAAAATACTCTCACAGAGAAGTTTACGATGAAGAAATCGGGCTCTCAGTCCTCCAGCCAGGCACCTATACCCTCATCGTCCCCGTCTTCGAGCGTTCTGTCATCATCGCTGAGCCATCTGTCTTCCTCAGCAACGTCTCACCGTAAGGGCCTTTGGCATAAAGTTAAATCAAACGTCCGGGGAGCACGCAATCATTTTGGCGAAGATGAGAACGCTCAGGCCCCGCATCCAGTCGCTAAGAAGGAGAAGATTGGCCGATGGCGAGCGTCATCGTTACTTGGTTGAATATTTCAAATATCGGTAAACACCTTATCGCCTTGTTCATGTGGTTTGATTGACTGTCAGGCATTTTACAGGAATTCATTTGCTTTCCATCTTACGAATAATTTAACTCCACGCATTTCTGCCTCATTTGCATTGACTATCCTTATTGATGATGAAATAGTTATTCGCATGACATGTACATCTCATTGTTATACCTTGCCTGCAGCCGTAACGACATAATTAATTATCTCCATTGCCTTGCACGAAACGATGACCTTACCGTCTCCCCTGCCGGAGAGTCTAGTCGGAGCGGCCCAACAGCTCTCGGGACACGTCGTCACGTGTGCGAACAAAATCTACTCTCGACCATCCATAATGAGCGCAATGGACACTGATGAAGTTTCAGTGATTCTCCCTTCCTCTACAACCTCGGGGTTGACCCTATCCCTGTAAGTATCCTACCTTTCTCAAATCTCCTCTGGCACAAACAAATCATCGATCAGACACCCTCTACCGATTCTCAACGTTTCAGAGCACTTGACAAGGCTCAAGCTCCAGAAGAATGCCGCCTCGCCTTTTGGTACGGTATGGTTGGACTATCCCTGTGATTCGCTAATCTTTCAATCAGTACTCGGGGCGCTCCTTGGAACCCAGAATGGCCGCGAGGTCGAGATCGTCAATACCTTTGAACTAGCCGTGGAAGGAGAAGACGAGGCCGTCGATCACGGTTTTCTTGTCTCTCGGCGCGACCAGTGTGAGTATGCAGTCATCAGCCAGTCGTGATCTCCAAGTGGCTGAGCTGATTGCTCGAAAGACAAGCAGGTATTCCCCTCGTTGGAATTCATCGGCTGGTACACAGTCGCGCCACACCCGACAAGCCGCCATATAGCCCTACATGAACAAGCATGTTTTTTCTCATATGCGCATTCCACATCCTAATGAGTCTGATCAGTTTACAGGCTACTGCTCAACACCCCTCCTACTCGTTCTCCAGCCCAATATCAATCTAGCCTCTAGCTCGGTGAACTCGCAGACTCTTCCATTCAAAGCTTACGAACCTTCTGTTGAAATTCGGGATCGCAAGTCGCGCTCAGTCTTCATCGAAGTTCCTTACAATGTGGAGACTGGTGAAGCGGAACGAATTGCCGTGGATTGGACAGCTCGTGGGGGTGGAAGTGGAACTAGTTGTGCGTCTCTTCGTTTTCACATCAACGATCACTTTTACATTTGTCGTGATATCGCCTCAGTGGAGTCGCATCTGCAAACACAACGCTCCGCCGTCAAAATGCTGCACGAGCGGATATTGGTCCTGGTGAAATACGTGACGGATGTAATCGCAGGTGAACCACAACGACACATATTGCGCTTTCCTCGTTTACATACATCGCCGCAGGCCAAGCTATTAAGGATCACGTTACATTGCGTTCTCTTTCGGCCCTTATCGCGTCGTTACCAGCCACAGAGAACAGGGCTTTCCGCGACGAATTCGCCACAGTGAAACCCAGAGCTTTCTTATTCATAACCAATGCTCACGAATTTTGTTTGACAGGAGTACGCAGATGTCCAGCTAACGGCGGTCCTCTCGTCACTTACGAAATCGGCAAACATTTTGAACGACGTACAATTTCCGTTTTGAGTTTCATGCATTCGAGCTTGACTATTTTACATCACAGCTCGTCGACAAGCACCTTGTGCTGACGGCAGGGAGGGATGAGAGAGGCGGCGGCCGAAGGCGGGGAATGGGTAGGCAGGGAGCGCCTGGTGATTGGGATCGTCACCACTGACAATAGCCGTCTATTCTGCAACGCACTACGCTCTCTGTATCATTACCTGTATCTGTCACTTCCATCAAGGTTCATCCCCTTGCAACCCTCTCGATGTACGATTGAACTGACCGTATTCAATCACAAGAGTTTCGCAAAACAGTTTCTGGCTTCATTCGTCACGGAAACAGCTTTCCGGTTTTCAGCTTGAGCGATTTTTGAGCCCGAAAGCTCGCCGAGACGCGAGTCCTGAAAACCTTTCCTGATAACCTTATGCCTGGTCCACCAGCTACACTTTCACGCCTGCAGGTGCACCAGCCATAGTGAAATGACGGAAATGTTGGCCTCTTGACAATGTGATCGCCCCCAAAGGCATCGGCTCTCTACAGTGGTGACGGAATGTCATTGATATTGCATGCACACAGAGCAGAGAACCCTGCGTAAGCTTTCTGTAATTCTCGAAGGAGGTTACATGAACCAACGGGATGGGCGGATCCTTCAGGCCAAGCTCTATAGCGTCAAGAGAAGGAGCGTGTATAAGTCCATCGTACTTGCCACTCGGGCATCCCTGCCTTTCCCGCTCCAACTACTGAAAGGATTAACCCTTCTTGCCAGAAATACCGCATCGTCAGGGACTGGAGGAGAGACGAGGAGTGCACCAAGCGACGCTGGGCACGTCCCTGTGACCGGCTCCTCCTGCGTGTAGGATGCGCCAAAGCCGGTAAATATCCAACGGATCAGGACAGTAGAATACCCAAATTGACGCAAGAATATGGTGTGAACATCTCCTTTCCCGTGTATTGAGTATGCGAGGTCCTCGATTAAGCCACCCCAAGGTAGAATTGGCGCGGAAAGAAGGTATGCTGGACGTCGTTACTTCCCATGCGGTTGGATTATCTGAATATGTAATGCTGAACGTGGGCGAGATGTGTACAAAGGGAAATTGATGGTGTAAGCATGTACAAGAACGCGTAACGACCTGCCCTGAACCTCATCCTGGTCAGTGATCTTTTCATTCCTCCCTCATTCTCTCGGCCACGATGTCTGGTTTTGACGCGAATAATGTATATACGGTATCTGTCCACGATCCTCCTTCAGCAACCTCACCAGAATCTCCTTCGGAAACCGAGAAACTCCTCCTCGATTTCCTTCTTCAATATCGGGTTGGAACCGACTTTATTTACCGGTGAGCAACTCATTTGACCATGGCGCGTTTGGTACTCAATCTCGACCAGCGACAAACTGCGGGGAAACTTGCTCTTGAAACAGCACATTCTCGAGGTCGATCTGCGACACGTTGGCCTGTTCAATGACGAGCTTGCCCACGCAATCCAAGACAGACCGGCAGAGGTTCTGCCACTAGTGCGTCGTTGAAAGCCTCGTATATCCTCAATTTATTGACGTGCCTAAAGTTTGAGAATGCTGCTACCAAGGCTGCCAGAACCATAGTCTTTCCACTAGCCGGAGACTCAGAAGACCGCACGGAAGCAGCCGCGGAAGCGATCCCCAAGGTCCAAGTCACACTACGATCTGGCCTCAACATGCTTCAGTTTCGAGATCTCACCGCCGACACCATGAATAAGCTGGTGCGCATCCCGGGCATCGTCATTTCTGCGTCCGTCCTCTCGTCGCGGGCCACCAAACTGCACCTGCAGTGTCGTGCATGTCGTTCAACAAAAATCGTATACCCTTCGGGAGGGTTGGGAGGCGTGGGAGGTGGCTCAGATAGAGGTCTTCCTCGTTTCTGTGATGCGCCGGAACCAGATGGGCAGAAGAAGGACTGCCCCATCGATCCCTACCTCATCATGCACTCCAAGTCAGCATTTGCCGACCAACAAACGCTGAAGCTGCAAGAGGCGCCTGATATGGTTCCTGTTGGAGAACTTCCTCGACACATGCTGCTTTCCGCAGATCGATACTTGACTGGCAAGGTTGTCCCAGGTTCACGAATAATAGCCACCGGTATTTACTCGACTTTCCAATCGGCCAAAAATGTAGGCATTTGAGAACGATTCTGTTATCTCAGCTAACGTTTGCATAGAAAAATGCTGGCCCCGCCGCTCTCCGCCAACCATATCTACGTGTCATTCACCTAGAACTGTCGTCTCCTTCGGCAGCGGGCGGCGGGTCAAATCCATTCGGTGTGCAGTTCTCGCCCGAAGAAGAAGAAGAGTTTGGAGAGATGGCCAGAAGCGAAGGATTCTATGAACTATTCGCGAAAAGTGTTGCTCCTAGTATATATGGAAGCCTCGGTGAGTTGCAAGCGTTTCAGACGATTACGCGCATGTTGACACAGTCAGGAAGATATCAAGAAGGCCATTACATGCCTACTATTTGGTGGTTCCAAGAAAGTCTTGCCTGATGGAATGAGGTTGCGCGGTGACATCAATGTCCTCTTACTCGGTGACCCAGGCACAGCGAAGAGCCAGCTGCTCAAGTTCGTTGAGAAAGTAAGAGCAGTGGGTCCTGTACGTGAATTTCTGGTTAAAGGAAGATATAGGTTGCGCCGATCGCTGTCTACACATCAGGCAAGGGCTCTAGTGCAGCCGGTCTGACAGCTTCCGTTCAGCGCGACGCCGTTTCGGTAGACATTTTTTTTTGAACCATTGGCGATATATGTACCTAACAAATGTTCATCAGCGCGAATTTTATCTCGAAGGTGGAGCCATGGTCCTTGCTGACACAGGCGTTGTATGTATCGATGAGTTTGACAAGATGCGAGACGAGGACAGAGTCGCCATCCACGAAGCGATGGAACAGCAAACCATCTCGATTGCCAAAGCTGGAATTACAACTGTCCTGAATTCCCGCACTAGTGTCCTCGCCGCTGCGAATCCCGTGTTTGGGCGGTACGACGAGGGCAGAAGTCCTGGAGAGGTACGTACCATTTCAATGATGGCGACGACTCTGACTTCCGTTGTTCACAGAACATCGACTTCCAAACTACCATCCTGTCTCGATTTGACATGATTTTCATCGTCAAGGATGAGCACAACGAGACTCGGGACAAGGTATGCTGTTGTGGATCTAATTCTTCGAAAGCGACATAACCAGGAGTCAAGTAGATGATTGCACAACATGTCATGAACATTCACATGAACCGACCTAACCAAAGTACAGACGAGAATGGGGATAATGTCGGGGAACTTGGACTCGACAAGATGAAGCGATACATCTCGTATTGCAAGAGGTATCAATGAACTTGCCGAAGTAAACGCGGTTATTAATGACATTGTCAGCAAATGCGCACCCCGTCTTTCAGCGGACGCCCAGGAGATGTTGAGTAGCCACTTTGTGAGCTTGCGCAAGCAAGTGCAACAGGTGGAGCGGGACAACGACGAAAGGAGCTCAATCCCCATCACCGTTCGGTAGGTCACCGCCCCAGCTATCGCGGGTTTCACCTGCTAAATCATGCAGACAACTCGAGGCGATAATCCGAATATCTGAGTCACTTGCCAAGTTGACGCTCTCCCCGGTTGTTAAGAACCACCATGTCGAGGAAGCCATCCGGCTGTTCAAGTTCTCGACAATGGACGCCGTGTCCGCGGGCTCCGCTGATGGTCTGTCTCGCGGAGAGCTAAATGAAGAGATGACGAGAATTGAGCGCGAACTCCGGAGACGGCTGCCTGTTGGCTGGAGTACGAGCTATCAGAGCCTTGTGAGGGAGTTTGTGACACAGCAGGGATTTTCGAGCCACGCGCTGGAGCGGACGCTGTTCATCATGGAGAAGAGGGAGATCATCCGATTTTCGGGGCAGGTTCGTTTCTTGAAAGCTATATGTAGGCTAGGTCGACGCTGATATTCATCTTATGACAGAAAAAAGTTGTGCATAGGTTTGATTGTTCAAAATGGCATTGTTGGTTGGATATTGACATTGGTTTTTCGTTTTAGGGTCGGTGTCTGATCTAGTTGGTGTTGCGTTTATTTCACTCGCTTGTAGAATTTGCTGTCGATGTATTTTTGGCTTCACACTGTAGTCTTGTATGCTGTATGTGGTACCTTGACGTATAGATACTGGAAAGGGTTTAAATATCGCCCGCCTAGCTCAATCGGCCAGAGCGTCAGACTTTTACGGAAGGTCGGGTGACTGATCCCTGTGATCTGAAGGCTGCGAGTTCGACCCTCGCGGTGGGCTATTATATTTTTCCAGCCAGCGCTGGTTGAATTTATTTCCAACTTCAATGCGAGTTGCACGTATATTTCAGGGCAAAATGGCGGGCGGATCCATGGCATGAAAAAGATGAACACCGATTTGAGTAAGTAGCCCACCGCGAGGGTCGAACTCGCAGCCTTCAGATCACCTGGGAGATGATTAACCCGCCTGTAAGAGTCTGACGCTCTATCCGATTGAGCTAGGCGGGCTGTACTTTCCTTTTACGCGACTGGTTCAGTTCGTCCTGGCTCGATCGGATCGAAGAGACCTCACGAATGCAGGGACCCCACGAATGCAGGGAGGGATCCACAGCGATCGCTCCACGTTGAGGGTGACGAAAAAGGCCAGACTGTCGGAGAGAGATGGCCATGATGGGAGGCAGTGCGTGTTTCCATGCGGCTCTCCAATGTCGCTTACGCGTCCGGGGGGATTACATAAGATGCGCAGCAGGGCTATATGGGATTTGAGATTGGCTTCACATCGCTTTTGGTTTTCAACCACCATCTCCACTGACTCGCTCCTATTAAACACCCGTCCGCAGTCCTCCACACTTATGTTTGAACAGTCACAGTCCTCGCAGTTCCCTGCTGCTCTCTTTGATGTCTACTCTGACAACAAGCAGCACTTCTACGGCCTCGATTTCTCGTCGTTTCATTCACCTGCTGACCTCGCCGCCCCTTCAATCGATTGCTTTGAGAACGAGCTTGATCAGCTCGATCTCCTCGAGCTAGAAGTCACGCAAGTTAACAGCGCGTTTTCCCAGATCATTCCCACCTGTGGCCCACCCTCTTCTATAACCCTTTCCTCCGAGTCTTCTGCCCAGGACACTTTGTCTTTCTACTCGGAGCCCTTTCAGTCCCCCCAAACCAGCTATTCCTTCTCTCTTGACGAGATGGACTTTCAACGCATCCGCGTCGACGACTTCAGTACTTCGCAGTCACCCCTTTCCGTCCTGGACGGCTCCGACCCTACCTCCTTTGGGCCATTGCCACCTACCCCACCTCGCAGCCCGCCTGCGAAGGCATTCGAGAAGGCCTACATTCCCAGGTCTAGCTTCTCAGACTACGGTCCTCACAAGCGCCACTCAATCTCGGACAACTTCTTTACTCAGCTTGGCTACATCCCCGGCAACGCGCAGTCCACCATCTCCCCTTCCCATATATCCAACCCATCTCCTGTTGTGCCCTCCACCCCTCGCATGACCGACGACCTCAACAAGGGTGATCCCCGCAAGAAGTACAAGTGCTCAGCGTGTCCTCGAGGTATCTTTGTTCTCCTTTCGTAAATTATAATTCGTTACTCACTCATCTCTACAGCCTTTGCTCGAGCTTACAACCTCAAGACGCACATGGCCACCCATGATCCGAATAGGCTCAAGCCCCATGTTTGCCCTCACGAGTCGTGTGGCCGCTCTTTCAGCCGCAAGCATGACTTGGGCCGCCACCTCGTCAGCATCCATCGCGATGATTCGGACGCCATCTCTCACCACTCGGGATCGTCAAAAGTGTCCATTGGCGTCGAGAAGGGGCCGCGCGGATGGTGTGATTCGTGTGGCAAGGGCTACGTTGGCAAGGCCGGCGCATGCGACTGCCACGACGTCAAGTAATCACAATATCAACTGATAAGCTGATTGGATTTACCTCACCTGTGTATGCATTCCTTATCCTCTGCTTCCTTCCACATCTGACGTCCCGTTCAGGCGATGCACAGCTCTCGCCCGGCTCTTCAGCAAATTCGTCTTATGTGCCCCTATGCATTCCTGACTGTCAAGTGGAATTCCTGTCGCGCCGAGCATCTTTCGATGTGTCACGTTCCGTACCGCCCTGTTCTATATATACTCGGCCCAGCGACGGACGTGATCTCGTTTTGAAAATCCTCTCTTTACATTTTTCACTCCTCGTCGTGGCTGCAGTCTGCGTCTGGCTACCCGTTTATCTATACATTCATTCACTTGACTGGACTGGACTTTTATTCTCTGGTTTGCCTTTGTTACGTGGAATCGTTACCCCTTCATTGCTTTGCCATTTGTATCTCATTTCTTCCACTACACATCTTACCCATCCGGACCACCTTCTCTTCCATATAAATCCTATCGAAACCTCGACATCAAATATCTTTTGCTACATTGTAAACAACGCTTTATATACAAACAGATAAATGAGTGGTTTATCGCTCCTTCATTCCGAGCATCACAATTGCGTACGCGTTGGCCACCAGCACGACAGACCAGATGATATAAGCAATAGACGAAAGCACACGCCCGTTGCTGAAATCAAGCGTTTCAAGAACAGCAACAGAGGACGTCTTGACCGTCTCTGCCATCATCGGCTTGTCGCCCAGGTTCGGTGGCCCTTCCTCAACCTCGTGAACGGACGCCTCATCCGTTTCAACGAGCCGCTGGATTGGTTTTCGGACGCGCATTACGACTTCAGAGGAGGAGAGATAAATGAGCGGGAACGCGATGAAAGGCAAGACGACGGAGAGCGCTACTTGGGAAGCAACCAAGAGGGTGCTGATTCCTTCTCGTCCGACGGCGACAGCAACAATTACCGAGGGAACGAGACTTATAAGCCTCGTGATAAGTCGCCGCAAGAAAGGCTGAGACTTTGTCAGGCGGAGGCGCAACAACATAGATGTTTGCATACTGAGACTCTCCATTCAATAAATCCCTCGGAGACGATTTGTCCAGCTAGTGTAGCAGTTATGCTTGCTGTCTGCCCAGCGCACAAAAGTGCAAGTGCAAATACGAAGGCTGCGCCTATCGTTCGACCGCTTAAAGGGAGAGGATGGAACCCAAGGAGGTGCTGGGGCTTACCATTCCCTATGTGCGACTTGATAAGCTCATGCGCCTCAAACAACCCAGCAGGGCCTCCCGCTTTGAACTGTGGCCCCTGGAAGAATACAGTCGACGCGAGGATAAGAATCCTGCATGACGAATCCAGCACATCAACAAAAAGGTCAGTGTCGTCACGAGAAATCCCACTGACGCAGAGTTGACAGGGACCGCGATGCCCAGAAGACTTGTAACGACGTCCACGATGCCGTGCGCCAGGTGCTGCTGGATGAACGCCAGAGAGTTGTTTTCACGCTCGCCGTATCTGGTGCGGTAGTCCTTCGCTGCGGCGATACGTTCTGCACGCGAGACGCGGAACAGTGGCAACATAACCGCGCGGATTCGGGACCGTAGAGTGCGTGGGGCCGTGGGCCCCGGCAGGCTACTGGGTGCTTCCGGCGGCGCGAGTGAAACGCGATCTTGGGCGGCGAGGGACGAGCCCAGGAAGAGCGCATGGGGCATGACGGTTGCGCCCAGAATCCCGACAGCTATTTGGTTGGATACATCAGTATCACATAGCTGTGGAACCGTAGGGTGGCGTTACCAGAGTAGACGGCATCCGGTTCTGATTGAAAGAGTCTTTTCGACGGAAGATATCCGAGAAACACATCGGGCCAGTGCGGCTTTACTTTTACCAGAAGCACGACGAAGCATGCGAAAACAACAAAGACCTGGAAGGGGCATGTTAGCCATCTGTGTTGAAAGAGAAGGAACCCGGTGACCCACGAAAATCATGATTATGCATTCAAAGACCCTGACAGGGCGGCCTTGCCCTCGAGATGGATCAGCGAAGGCCAAAAAAATGAGTACATCCGCGGCAGTCACTACGACACCCGCCCACAACGGCAGCCTGGGGAAGATGAGGCAAATACCAATAGCAGAGCCCAACAGCTCTGCCAAGTCGGTGGAAATGATGGAAATCTCAGAAAGAACGTAGAGAGGATACAACACCAGCCACCGAACAAGGCGAGGATTCTTAGGTCTGTCGTGCAGCAGGAGACGGCAATGGGATGCCAGATCTGATGTTGTGGTCAGTCGGGGACGTGTTATTGGCAAAAGTGCAGCTTCACCAAGACCCGTCACACAGCCGAGTTTACAGGCCAACGTCTTGGTGATTGTCAGGTTCATCCTAATAGCGATGGTCAACGCTTACTTGGAGAACCATGGCTCCTAGACCCGCCATGAGCAGCACAAAGAGCATTGGTCGGTATCCAAAGTTGGATCCAGCTTGGAGATCGACACTCCAATTTCCTCTAAGAGGATTCCCATTAGATCACTAGGTCTCTTGCGGGGTAAGGAGAGCCGTACGGGTCGAAATATGCCACTGCACATACGATACCTACACCAACATGTTTTCTCACATGGTGGACGACGGTGCGAAGCACAAATGCAACGGCGACTCGTGCTGTGGCCACATAAGTCCTTTGAGGGGCTAGGAGAGGCGTGTTTGCCTGGCGGGGCTCGTGCATCGAAGCAACAGAAGGACGGTGGGTGCTCAGTGAGCAGAGAAATCGGCAGACTCATAACAGATAGCGAGAAACCCAGCATAGCGGTAGAGGATTGGCAAAGGGGAATGCTGCTTCCCGTGCGAACGCAGAGACCGAACTTGTTGGGCACATGTTGGCGTTAACCTGCAGCGTCCGTCAACTGTAAGACTGCTCCGTTGTTCTGGAATTGTTGCCCTGGGCCACAATGGACATAAACGATCTTCACCCCCCAGACGACTACAGTCACCGCTTTTTCATTTGGCATGAGTGGATACAGGTCTGCTCTCAATGTATATTACTCGTATATAACGCTGACCTCAACAGGCCAATGGACCGCTGACGGCGGAGAATGTCTTCGACTACTTTGCAACCTCTATGTTTTACGATAAGCAGAGCAACAACCAGGTCCTGCGCATGCAGACTATACATTCGGGCTTGCCCATCGATAACGAGGCGGAAGAACTCAAGTATGCTCAACATCAATATCTTCACTCAACCACCACTCAAATATAGCGCGAATTTAGGCGATTTACTGGCGTGGAGTTCGCGGTCGTTCATTCCCAACCCCCGTCAATGTTCATAATCCAGAAAAGAGAGAGATTATCGCCCCAGGAAGGTTCGCGTTCTCAAGCGTCGCGTCCCCCACTGCACTTAAACCGACATCATCAGTCCGGCCTCTGGCGGCTTATTTCATCATGAATAACCGTATATACCAGTCCCCGGATGTCTACACCATCCTATCAAATCGCCTAGTAAGCAACCAATTCTAAGGGAGGGAGAGATGTCAAACATTACCCATATTCAGCTTACATCTCTCCATTCCCTGCAAACTTCTCTCGATACCTTGCGATCCCACCGGCCCGACTACACCCCTCGCACTGGCTTCGTGTGGCCAATCACGGACCCCTCACTTCCGACTGAAAGCACAAAGAAACGGACTGCGGATGACGATATCATACATGCGGACGAGGGAACATCGTCCATTGCCTCAATGAAGCGTAAGGTTCCCATCTCACCGGGAGCGCCGAAGCGGAAACAGAATAACATGCTCCTTTTGAATGCCATGCGCGCAACTGCCGCACACTCGAAAATGTCTCTCGCCTCGAGCACCTTTGCTGCCAGTGCCGAGAACTTACCCCTAGCAACACACATACGTTCTTCTGCTACCCCGGGTCCCAGCTCATCCCAGGCTACGACACCAAAGATCGTACAAAACGCGCCGACACCTCAGGAACCGGCCAAAGCCCCTGCTGGTGGCGGTAAGAAGAAACGGAAACGTAGGTAACATTGTGTTCCTGGCAAACCATGTATTGACTAAGGATGTACAGGGACTTCACTTGCTGCGCCGTTGGCGCCTAGTTAAAGTGCGTGTTAAACTTGAGCTGCACATGGATATCATCATTCTATTTCTGCGCGTTGAAGGCAGATCCTACCCTAAATAGACACCTATCGCATAGCAGTAGCGCATTCACTCCTCATCCTGGGCACTAGTCCGGCATTACATACAGATTCCGACCGCCGAGTAACACCGTGGTCTTGATGTGTAAGATGATTTGTTGGGCGGACAAGAATTCCACGCCGCCTGATTCTGTCTGGGACATGCAGTGAGCGATTGACCGGTTCTATCTTGCTCCAGCTCCTGTCAGTTTCCCCGTCAGCCACCCTAGAGGTGTCTTCAAGTTTCCTCCTCGGGGGCCAAGGCCACTCCCCACGCCCAAGGAAAGTGGGTTCGCAGATGCAAATGATTCCTTCCGCGCTCTTGATGTCTGTCGTACTGTTGAACGTGATGTGAGTCGAAATGGGAATAAGGCCGTGGTCATTTGTTTGACGGCAAGAAGATGAAGAGCGGGTGTAGCACACTCCGCGTGGAAGATGGTGAGAGGAATAGGTGTAAATCACATACCCGAAGCGTCTATTTCTTCCACATTTGTCTCCAGAACCAGTCCCCCTTGTATGATTTCCGCGAGAATATGGTGGACCTGATGCGGCACAGTAAGCTCAGATCGGACTGCGTTCTGAAAAGGGCTACTTCATCAAAGTGGAACACAAGATCCAGCTCACAGACATTTTCAAAAGCCCGATCCAGGCTCTCTACAAAAACCTACACGAAGTAAAAACAGGACGGTCTATGAGCAAGACCTTCGGACAACATAAGAGATTACTGCGACAGACCTGTATTAGATCTAAAATCCCAAGCTCACTCTCCGCACCATCCACAACGAAAACAAAGTAGAGAGTCGCGTAATTTCGATAGACAACCTGCCATCTGCCGCCTATTTCATCTTTCGGCCCTAAGAATGCCTCAAGTTCAGGAGCATCGAGAAAGTTGCAGAGGCCAGCAGGGCGAGTGTAGATAAGAGAAAAGATCTTCTGGACCAGGGTTTGAGAGGATTGGTGCAGGGGTGTGTAGAATTTCGTCAATCTCGCAACTCCTGAGGTGTTGACTGTGTGCAGCTGATAATTAGCCATGGAAGCAACCTCATCAAGAAAACTAACAGATGAGTACAGCATGGATCATTAGTCTGGTCTCGCTTTGAGGCCCGCTTGGGCCTATTCTGCGCTTAAGTAGAGCGTTTGTGAAGACGACCGACGATTCAGACGTAACTAAACTCGCGACATAATTATTGGTCACATGATTTGATTAGATACCAGCCCCAGCTACGATTCGTCTCGGGGAAGCTGCCACCCAGGCTGAAGCATCCCAGCGAGGTTGCTCACAGGCCCCGAAAGTCCCGCTTGGTTTTTGAAGCTCTCCAAAAAGTTTTTAATGAGATTGTAGTCCGGCGCTTCTTCGACCTGATCTTCATCCTCATCTCCTCGTTCAAGTGCAGCCTTGAGTTCCGCGTCCATAGCGCTCTCAATATCTTCGTCTTCGCCTTCAACTGTGGTTTTAGCCTTTCCCTTCTCTTTGTCAGCTGTTGTGGGAGTAGGTATTTTGCCTGCTTTGGTGGACTTTGGCCGCATACGTGCCAACTCCGTATCCATTGCTTGCATGACGGCTTCGAAGGAGTCAAGATTCGGGTTGACATTTGGCCGTGGCCCGGGTGTTGGCGTACGCCCTTGTGGCTGCTTCTCTGTGGCTGCAGGAGCTGCCATGGGTTCCTTCATGGCAAAAGCGCCCTTGGCAGCACTAGCTGGAAGAAAGGCTGGAAACAAAGTGAGAAAGGGGTATTTGGCAGCAGCGGGGGACCCACCACCGCGTTTTTGACGATCTTGGACTATTTCATTCCACTGGTCATCACTGATGCCAAGGGCTTGCCTAGAGAATGCCAGAAATTCTTCTTCTTCCTCTCCCATGTCAATTTCAATGTCTCCCACGACTTGGGGGCGTTCTTCGTCTGATTCGTCGGCCTCTACGTCCTCCTCTTCGTCCGTTTCATCGTCTGAGTCGACTCCGTCATATTTGTCGCGAGGAATTATGGGCTGCCGGATCGGCTTTGTTCGAGGCTGTTCAGCAGTTGATGGTTTCGCTTCTGGTTTATCAGCTTGTTCCACCTTTGCTTCGACGACATCTGTTCCGATATTCGCGGGAGCGACTCTCTGCGAATTACTGTGAAAGGATGAAGGCATCTTCCCGTACTCTGAGGGTTCTAACCCAGGAACCAGCTTGTCCATGTCGGCTTGTCTGGCGGCCAATTGAGTGGAATTTTCTTCCTCTTCATCAGATTGAGAGTATTCGTCGCTGAATTCTTCGTCTGAAAACAGGTCACTGTAGAAACACTTTAGTTATCCGAATTTCAAGAAAGGAAATAGTCTGCAACGTACTCTTCGAATCTCGCTCCGTCAAGATCGCCCTGGCCTTCTACGAAGCTTTCCACCTTCGTAGCTAATTCTTTCAGCTTCGTTGCTTGTGCCGAGGTCAAGCGCTCTTCCGCAATCTCATCAGTTTCTGGTATGTCCACGTCCATGGCATCTGTCCGCGCGGCGCTCTTAGTATTACCCATCGTCTGCTTTAACATTGCCTCAAAGTCTTGCGAGTCTACATTGAGCCAATCGTCGGAATCTTCCTCGTCCTGAGGTATTGAGACGGGATGAGATAAACCCGACACGATGTTATTAACCTGAGCTGCAAAGGACGGTCGACGAGCACCACTATTGAGATATAAATGCTTTGATGTGGCACAGGTCACGAAGAATGAACAACGCACTCTGCTTGGCGAACCTCGACAAACATGTCGGCAGCCTTGTTTTCCAGGATGTTCCAGAGTTCTGACCCTTCTATTTCACCTCTGAAGTAATCCGCGGAGACCAGGTTCTGTATGTACGTTGTGTATTCTGGATTTCGCCGCAGCGCATCTTTTTTGGCTTCGGCCTGAATGACGTGTGTTAGTACGCCCGGTCATCCGAGGGAGGAAGATGAAGGTAACTGATGCTTTGACAGTATCGCCAGTCGCAGACGAGGCATCTGGTCGACCTTTACTCTCATGGTAGAGCATCTCAAATCCCACCGCCTTATCAAAATCAAACTTGAGGGCGACTTCAACACATTCATAGGGATCAGCAACTTACTATTTTCATCCCAACGTCACGCCATCTCCACTCTTTCGTTCCTTCGGGTTCCTCCCAATGACCAAAGACTTTGGGAGGAGAAAACTTTTGTCCAACAAGCTGGGCATACGCTGTTCGCGTCATTTTCACTGTACTAAGGACACAAGTATTGGGAGGAAATCGGCTCATCCGATGCGCGGCCTGAAAAGACGTGATGTAAATTCGGGATCCACAATGATGAAGCGAGAGGTCGCACGCGCAACTGTATTGCATCCCTTGTATAGAAGGCTTCGACTGCCTTCTGGATTAAAGAAGGTTTATTTACCAGCGACTTGGCAACGTCGATGGGAATGTAGGCCTTCGTTTTGTGTTGGTGGCGCGTGGCGGCCGGGTACCTTCAAAAGATCAGTAAGTTTCAAGGTCTAAAAATGAGATACATACTGAGATATCCGCCGCCACACTGTATTCTCAACATCAGGAGGAGCCACCGTCAGAATGGACAGGTCTCTGACAAGCTTGATAGCATCCTGAGCAGAAATGTATTCATTGTCATCTTCAGTATTGGTACCGTCCCTGTCATTATCCTCGTTCGCGCCAGAAGACTGACGAGAGTGACGTTTTCTAGATGGTGGAGATATGTGTGAGATAGGAACAAGATGTAGGCGGAAGCTGTAGATCCAGACCTATGGAAGGTTTCAAATGTGAATGATGTATTCCCTCACCAAACAAGCGGATGGAGGGCGCACCCTGTTCTCGGAGTTTGATGGTTTTACCCATGATTGTAACGCTTCTGCGGCTTCGATCAAGAGGAACTCTCCATCTGAGTCGGATACACTGAAATTTCAAGAACAAAATTATATCTTAACATTTTCAAAAATGAACATAATTTCATACCTAATGACAAGATCCCATTTTGCGGAAACCTCTCTGAGAAGCCAGACTGTGCACCATTCGTCGTCCACGCAGTCCCCTACTCGCATCCTGCCTTCGAGTATCCACCTTGAACCATCATTGTCAGGATCGGGATCCGAGACCACTTTCAACTCGAAAGCATCGCGGTGCCAAACGAAGTCAAGAAGCAGGCTATCGGTGTAGGTTCGAATGCAAGCAGCAAAAGTTGTTACAGCAGCTTTGTCCGATAGATTTTTGGGAGGATATAGAGTATATTGAAGAGTATCTTCAGCGATAGCCGGAGGTCGGTTAAAAATATCCATAGTAATGCGGAAACCGAAGGGGAAGGCCGAAGGGGAAGGTATAAGTCCACGAGTCGCAGCAGATAGAGTCGTATTTCAGAGCCCTGATGTTGAGATTAGACCCACAGGGACAGAATCAAAACACGACTGGGTTCGGGACTCGGCGAGACACTGGTGGTGGTTATGATCAGACGGCACTGCCAAATAGTCTAGAGTCGTCAGAGCAAACATGATTCGGACTCGTCAGAGACGATGGCCACTACATCCTTCAAGGACCGCAACCTGATTGCGGTCATTGGGGATGAGGTGCGTTATACATTTTCATAGATGCCCTTGACGCTTATCTATCCTGTGTTTGCCAGGATTCAATTACCGGTGTCCTGTTGGCTGGAGTCGGTCACATAAATGAACAACAGAAGAAGAATTTCCTGGTAGTCGACGGCAGTACGTGTAGATCTTCTTCGCAGTACTGAAATTCTCTGATAGGAATCTCGCGTAGAAACCCAAGTGTCGACAATTGAGTCTGCGTTCCAGGAGTTCACTGAACGGAAAGACATTGCCATACTTTTGATTAACCAACATGCGCGTTCAGTTTGAATTTTCGATCGTCCCTGAAGCTCATGGTCCCGGAGTGCAGGTTGCAGAGAAGATCAGGCCAACGGTTGACAAGTATCAGCAAGCGTTCCCAGCGCTCCTCGAAATTCCATCCAAAGACCATCCATACGGTACTTATGACCTCACATGCTCATAGGGCTGCAGCTAATGTCGGAGCTAGACCCGTCCAAAGACTCGGTACTCAAACGTGTCCAGAAGTTGTTTGGAGATTAACGAGCATTACTCCGCATATTTCTTTACGCTCACGACGGACTTGTTTAATCATAACCTGAGCAACATTGCACATTTAATTAGTGAGGAGCATCAACAATATTTATCCAAGATACAAGCAATGGCTATGAATTGTTCCATCGCATTACGGGTTCGTTATCTCGTACTCCTGGCGTCCGCTCCACAAATATTCGGATTGCATTGGGATCTCGTGAACCTGACCATTTCGCCGTTAGGATAGAATGTCAAGATGATTTTGGGACCACTTACTTGGGATATCGATCAACAAGTACCGGAACACGAAGTAGCCATCCCCATTCTGCTAAGGTGTTGAGAGCCGGTGGTGAACAGATGATAAAGAGACCTTACCCGGATAAAATTGGCGTGAACCTGCCCATCGGTGTAGACCTGCCCATCTGGCACATGCTTGGGTTCAGAGGGTCCTCCTCTTGATCCTTTCAAGGTCGAAAACATTCCTGCGAAGCTCCAGGCACTGCTCTCTTCGCTCTTCTGCTGCTCCGGCGTGTTTGAAGGGTAAGGAGGAAGGGATGGAGGTGGTAGCGGCGCGCCGCTCAAGTATTTGAATAACCGTACCGTCTTGTCCCAGGCATTGTTGGCCTGCTCTTTAGTCCATGTTATTGACTCGTCAAGAGTAAGGTCAGAAAGAGAAGTTATTTTATCTTGTGTCCATTCAGTTGCTGTTTCCAAATATGACGCCTCCGAAGCTGGAGCGTCTGAGCCCGGGGGCCGTCCTTGAACATAGAATGTCATTATCATATGTTCCTGGCCGTAGGCATCGACCATTATTTGTGAAGTGACATGTCGGTTTCTGTGCCGAGGCCTAATGGCTGAGGGTGGATTATTGTGGAAGGATAATGGTCCGTGGAGGTATTTGGAAACCTGAAATGGTATAAATATTTGTTATGTGTGTAGGGACTTCATGAAACATACCTTGGAGGACGCCTTGATCCGTTCACATGCATCGCCATACAAAACTGTTGGCGAATTCTTCGAGAACAGCTCCGACGTAAGTGAGTACGCGAGCAGTGCAGATAAGCCGGCACCCAGTAATATCACCGTCAAATTTGTAGTCCGGGCAGTTGTTCGCATTACTGACAACAGTTCTTAACCGTGATCCGCTCATGAGCACGATGAAAACGTACCTTTGCCACCCGTGCTCAGCTCTGACCACTTCTGAACGCGTTCCCCCTTCCTCAGTGATGACTGTGCAAGCCCCAACTGGAAAGGTCCAACCGTGTCTCCCCTGGGTACCGCACGTCGTTTTGTGTCAAGCGACTGGGAGAGCGGTGAAAGCGTATCAGTGTCTTTATATGTCGCATATTTCCGCTTAGAGAGTGCGATCAGTCGAGGACTTTCCGACCAGGAGCGTGGTGAAGCTGTTGGACGGTACACCCGAAGTAGGGAACTTGAGATATTCATGGCTGCAGTTCGAGCAGAATTTTAGCGAATCTGGAGAGGTCCAATTTGGGAAACACAAGGCTTTTGATACACATGCACAAATAACAGCAATGCATGCGCAATTCAAATATTCAAATATTACTTTATCGTTCCTCATCGTTATAACGTAGTCGGGAATCGAATCTGTCATACTGTCATACAACGGATGTACATCCATAATCATGATCCTGGTACAATTACAATCGTGCATGCGCGCACGCTCATGATATTAGCATGATCTCCCCTCTATAGCTATGACCGTTCGCCACGAAGTCTACGGGCCAATGCAAGGTCTTTAGGCTGGATAGTCACGCGCTTGGCGTGAATAGCGGCCAAATTCGTGTCCTCGAACAACGATACAAGGTACGCCTCAGCGGCCTCCTGTAATGCCATGACCGCGGAGGACTGGAAGCGAAGGTCGGTCTGTGCGCAAAGCGTAGAGATGAATGCTTGGCCAACCAAGAGGGTTTATAGGAGTACACACCTTAAAGTCTTGCGCAATCTCACGGACGAGACGTTGGAAGGGGAGCTTGCGGATGAGCAGCTCGGTCGACTTCTGGTAGCGCCTGATTTCACGGAGAGCGACGGTACCGGGTCTGAAACGATGGGGCTTCTTAACACCACCAGTGGCATTCTGTATCACAATGAGAAAGTGAATTCAAGAATACCTGATAAACAGTCTCAAGGAAATAGTAACTTACAGCAGCGGTCTTGCGAGCTGCTGATTTGGAAGCAAGCTGCTTTCTGGGTGCTTTGCCTGAATAAAAAAATGACAGTGAGATGCTGCCTACGACGGTGAGGGTGTTTGTAAGAAGAGACCTACCTCCGGTGGACTTGCGGGCGGTTTGCTTAGTACGGGCCATTATTAATGTTTATGGAGATGATACAGAAGAGGTGTGAGCGCCCGCCTGGGAGATGATGGTGGTAAAAGACCAAGAAAGATTTGTCGGAGTCCCAACGGTCGCGCCTTTTACACTGTTTGGGACGCGACCTTGCGCGCCGTTTGTTGATTCAAATTGTCTTCTAACGATGAGCACGTGACAGACGCGTTTTGAGCCATAAACAGCGTCACGTTGTAGATTTCACAAGGACATTCTAGGCTCTAGCTATAATCCATACACATATCAGACCGCTCGCTTTTTCTCAACTTCCGCCAGCCTCTGCTTCTCTGCCTCCAGAACCTTGTTTTGGGCTGCTGCTCTGGCCGGCACAATCTTCCGTCGCTCTGTTGTGATCTTGAAATCCAATCTTTTGGCTTTTAACGCCTTCAGCGTCTTTCGCTCCACCAGACTGAAGTCCTCTGGATTTTCGCGTGCAAAATTGAATGGCTCGCGCAGCCCAACCGGCGGGTTGGTGATGATTCGCGGAGCCCTCGTGTAGTTCTTCGACGCGGAATGCATCATCAACGGATGCATGAGGACGACATCGCCTACTTCCCCAACCATCTCCACGAATCTTTTGCAGTTCTTGATCTCCTCCAAATGTGACCAATACCCTGGATCGTCCTTGGGATTTCCATAGGTGCTTGTCGATGGGATAAAGGAGAGCTCTGTCGGCAGCACACCTTCTGGATGAGCTGCAAGGTATCGGGCAATCAGGTCTATCCCATCCGGGGAAATCATTGTGCCTCCACCGCGGGGCTCAATATCAGAGTAGATTGGAATCACCAGAAGTGCCTGCTCTGGGGAGTCGAGATAATGAACCTAGACGACACGCAGTCAGCCCTATGTGCTGTATCATCCATGCAACAATATTCTTTACGAAGAAATCACCATCGACGTGCCAATTGTCCAGGTCCCGCGGGTCGACGCTCTTGTTATCTCTTTCGAGCTCGTCTGTGCCTAGATTGACGATGAAAGAATCGCCCCAGGAGCTAGATTTCTCGTCAATCCGGTCTGCACCTCCAAGAAGGTCCTGGATTGCATCCCATGCCTGTAACATTGTCGGCGTTTCATCGTGCTTATGAACTTTAAGTAAGGGCTCACCCTGGGTGCAAAATCAGCCACCGCCACTCGTTTGTGCCACGGCAAATGGATCCGTTCTCTGTCCCATGTTGATTTATCATTGGGATCCAGACCGAGCCGAACCCATATGCTAGCAGTCCACTCGTCTGCTTGCTCTTTCGTAAAGGCATTTTTGATTACCACGTATCCATCATCGAGAAATTGTTCCACTTGTTCCTCTGAAAAACGTCAATCGAGATGTGTGAAGGAAAGAGAGGGCTCACGATTTAAGAATTTTGGTTTGTACGGCTCGGTCATGGTGAAGGCAAGAGATTTGTCACTGGACCAAGTTTCCGATCTATATAGATGATTTTGAGAAGGACGTCCGGAGATGCCGGATAGTGTTCCGTCTCTGCAGTTCTACCGGATATATGGCTCCATGCTTCTTTGAACGTTTGCAGTCACTGCTCATGTTCACGAAGGTGCCTTGATGAGTACTGTGGGATCCGTCCACCGAGAGCATGAACTGGCCTTTAAAGTCCAACACTGTAACGCGGAGGAACGTCGGAGGGTGAGCGGTCACCTGCCTTCTGCGCGACTTTAGAATTCAAGGTGGTCGGAGAATGTTTCAATCAGGAATGATGTCTGTCAATTCTAATAGGAATATGTCCACGGATACAAGTTTGGTTATTCATTTCTCGAACGACTCCAAACGCTCTACGACGGATTTCTTGAGCTATGAGGGTGACAGCACTTTAGCACTTGTGGAATGGTCCAGAGCTGTAAACTTACAGCAGGGCTTGGTCCCGCCCCTTCAAAGTAATGAAGGACGAACTCTGTGGCAACCCAGTCATTCTCGATAGCCCCAAGATCTCTAAATACTAGAGTGCGAGGCCTCCCTGGAGTTGGCGCCGTAAGGAAGACATCAAGAGGGGCGTGTTTCGCGAGCGGAGAATTCGGGAAGAGGGATTTGAGCTTTCGCATGGGAGATCCAATGTCATATGCTTGTTCCTCTGTAAGGGTACCCTCCTTTTTGCCTAATGCCATCCTCGCTTGAAGAGCGCGCATGAACGCATCACGGAGGTGAGTGTACGACGTCGTTCGCACAGGAACTGTGATACAGTACAGTTTCAGCAGGCAGCCACACGAGAAACAACGACCTACCAAGTCGGACGACGCACGCAGAATTGTGCACAATTTGATTAATCTTCTCGTCTGGGCTCATGTCTCGGGATATCTGAAGAAGGTCAGTTTGAAATTAACGATGGCAGTCCGCTGGCTGACCTTGAGATTGGGGTTTTCCAAGTCTGCATAGAAGCCAACTGAGTATACTTTCATACCCAGTAATGAAACCGTTCGCACCCCAAAACCGACAAGGGTCATCGTGGGGATTTTAACCTTCGAGGGAATGCGCAAGGTCGTTGGGAATTCAATCGATGTCGCAGGGTCCACTATCATTCAATAATCAGACTTGAAAAGAGCAAAAGTGTCGCATTCGCAAACCTATAGTATCAACGTTATCCGGAATACTTGGCGCAGCGACCGCGTCAAGGTGAATCGTAGGCCCAAAGCTCAGTATGGCAGAGGCCGACAGAACCGTTGCCGCGCCCCATAAAAGCCTACGATTGACGAGGCTTGAGCTTTGCCTCGTCGAAGTATAAAGGCCGCGGTGATAGACTGGGGTAAAGAGGCCGCATCGTGCTCTCGTGGCGCGTGCAAGAGGTTGAAGAAGGTTGAACATGGAGAGTGCCAGTGATGGGCGTGCGACGGACCGGGATGTAAGGGCTTACATAATAAGCCTCCCACGTGGGTCGACAGGCACGCGACGATCGATGTCACCGGCTTGCGCGTCTCGTCTGCGTAGTACCTCCCTTGAGATTACTAACAGCTCATCCAGTGCCAGTGACGCGTCCACTCTCTGCTTTGATACATAAAGCCTGTGCTTCTCTGTAAGCCTCTTTCTGTAATCCCTCATCATGTCACTTACCTTTGAATCTCTTCCTGACCTCATTACATACCTTCCGAAGTCAAAGCATACAACATACATCATGGAGGACGACGGCTTCTCCATGACTGACACTCCCATCGAATCCGCGACGCTGACGGAACATGAGAAGCAGCTTGCATCCCTTCAAACCTACCTTGGCTCTGTGCCATATGAAACTGAATCGGTGGAAGAAATGCACCAGAAATTGGAGGAGATCGTTGGGAAGATTTTCATTTCTGCAAAGTCTCAGAACTGGCTTGTGCTTAGTACTTGGGATGGAATGCTCCAATGGTACGCCTCGGTGTTCTTCCTCAATCCGTAGATGCACTGAGTGAGACTCGTCAAACTTTAAGCTGGCTCTTGATGCGCTATCCCATGCCCAAATCGACGCGCGCCAAGTTCGTTCGCTTGTACTATGAACTGAGTCTGATCCCAGGCGTCGAACCACGGGTTACACGCAGCTGGACCGATATGCTATCTCGACTTTTGGCCAGCAAACCTGGTTCTAAGCGCAAGCTCGAGCCATCGGACCTTCAACTTCCCTGGCAGCCTCTCTGGCATGCCTTGCAGAAAGAGATATGGCCCAAGAAAGGCATTCAGGACGCTTCGTACGTCGCTTCACTTGTCCTATTATTTCACACTAACAATATGTATCAGTCGCAATGTTGTGAATATACTATTGTTTGTTGCGGAGCAATGTAAACGGTATTTCCCTGCTCGAGATATCCCTGTGATGCTTGAAAGCTTCCTACCGCTTCTCACCAAGGATGTATGTGGCGTGACCTTGGAATCTCCATTCACTCCTTGATGTCATATTCTAATCTAGACTGTGTTGATCATGATACCGGTCCTGACATCATTTCTTCCTCCCACTCATTCGCATCTATATATGCCTTCCCTCTTCAAGCTCTGGGAGGCATTCAACTCGTCTGTGGTTGATGACAGGCTGCTCGAGTTGGCTGGGCATCTGTCAGAAGAACATGTTTCTGGAACCAGCGGAGACGCTGGAGAAGAAGGGGGTGCGCGGTGGAAGGACATAGGGATTTGGACTCATACAGAATGGATGACGTTGGTCGGCAAGGGCTTAGGTTCCATGAGTAAGCACAAATGTTCTTCTTGCATCGAACATTCTGATTGTGGCGTAATCTTATTTACAGATGTACCTGTGGGGGCAACGCAGGTAATGCAGCGCGAAAAAAAGTCCCGCGGAATCTTCTAACTCTCTACTCACTAGGGTGCTTCGACAACTGGTGGTCAAGCAGATACTTTGGCAGACAAGGGATCTTTGAAAATAAAGAAACCCATTAATCGTTTCAGTTCGTCTACTTATTTTGCTCTCCACCGTGTTCTTCAGCTGGAGCGCGTTCACAGGTGCTTTTGCAAAGCTCCTCGTTTACTCCATGTCAGTCGATGGTGACATTCGAAACAATGAAAGCCAGAAGGGATATCTAGCGGGCTCAAAAGCCCTTGATTCGCTCGATCGTGTCATCACCAGCACGGAATCATTCTTTCATCCATCCAACTTCGGTTCATGGACGAGCATTGTAAGCGGGGAGATTCTCATTGCCTTACATTCCATGCCTCACGCTTCCTTCACAGTTGACAGCTTTTCTGAATCGCCTGGCTGCCGAATTTGTCAAACGCCTAAAGGAGGAAGAGCAGGAATCCTGTAAGACGCCCATCGTAGGTTTCGTAATACTTGTCTACAGTCGATTCCTATCCAAATCATTGAAATCTAGACCCGTCGTATCACACCAGCAATTCGTCGAGGCTTCGTAGCAGTCCTCCGCACACCTGCACTGCTAGCTATGTTCTCAAAGGATGCCGTCTGCGCCAGCTACGCACAGAGCGCGTTACGAGTTATGGCCATCCTGGAACCCGGCATGGTCATGCCTGAGCTCTTGGAACGCGCTTATGGAGGGCTCGAAATTGTTAATGAAACGCATCGCACAACAGCTGTCCTCAACATGCTTGCTGGCGTCGTTCTTCCCCTGGTGTCTGAAAACGTTTGGTTCGGTGGTCAGCGCCATCTTATCCCCCTACTCGAGCTATGTATCCCTGGTATCGATCTGGTTTATATCCTTTTTTTCCCATTCACCACATGTCCTGACGTTGCATTTTAGAATGATCCCTCCAAGACGATGTGTGCGACCGTCTTCATCGTTTCCGTAGTGCAACACATAAAGATTGGCGACTTGACCAAATACCAGTCTGGGATTTTGTACCCCTCGACTGATACCGACGTTGTCATGGGCGCTGACGACGATTATGGTCAAGGTGCTGATACGGCTATACCTACGCTGAGCAAAGAAGAAGAACGGACTCTTGTTCGAGAAAGTACGGCAAGCTTCGCAGGTGAGCTCGGTTCAACCGTACATTGGATGCGGCTCTCATCGAGTTAATTCAGATTGGGTGACATCTCTTGTCAGACGTGTTCTTGCCCTGTACGAGAATCTCCCCGAAGAAGGAGGTAGGAAAAACACCACTGGAGGCAAACAGGAAGAGGGTGTCTTGAAATCAATCAAATCCATGATGGATGTTGTCTGCCTCCACCTGTCCGACGAGCTCTTTGAACTCGTCTTGAACCTCCTCCATGATTACGCGACGACGAACGCAAAATCAAATGCTGTCCTGGCGTTCGGTCAACTCATTGCATGCATGGCTCGGGTCAAGCCTGACTTGACGATGGCTAAATTCCTACCTTACTGTATTTCCCAGATCGAAGAGGAGATAAGACATGGTGCCTCTAGCGTTAGGACGACGTCTTCACATGCAGCTATCCCATCAGACACTACGTTGCACTGGAGTGAGTCTTTATCACTTGCTTAATATATCGGCCTTCTTACGCCTCTCAGATCTCTCCATTCTCCGAGGGTGTCTCGGGTTTGGTGGCACCGTCGTGAGTCTCACAATGCTTGTTGCCCCACATGTCATTTTGATCACTCTACTTTTTTCAAAGCTTCTGAAATACAAGGAACAAATTCTCAACCTTATCATTTTACTTGTTGATAAGACGAAGAGCGAAAGAGGGTACACGAGTACCTCCCGTTTAATCTCTCGCACAATTCATACACTTGCAGAGGCCTATCCAACCAATAGCCGCTTTGTAAACTCCAGCGAATGGGACGACCCAGGTGCGTCGATACAAAAAAGGCAGTTCCAGCCAAGCTCACTTGCCTCCAGACTTCAATAGAGACCACAATCTACACTGGGGCCGTCTATATAATCCCGAAGACGTCGTTATCGAATGGCATGGTATGTTTCCCTTTCGGATCCAGCGTCACGTCTTCATCTTTTTGCTTCATAGTTCCAAATGACGATGAGATTGCATTCGTTCTTGAGATCCTTGATAAAGTTTTAGGGTCGACGTTGAAGAAGGTAGAATCGCTGCTTGAGAAGACCTCGTCGTGGGATAGTGTCGATCGCAATGATTTTTGTCGGTCAGTATTGTATCTTTTCGATATCAATTTGTTCCACTTATCAAACATCTTTTCTAGGTATCTCCTTGCTTGCAGGGCGGTGTGGGGCGGCCTTACAACGTTTTATAAAGAAGAACCGAAAGATGTCGCCAATCCTTGTCTCAACGATACCGAGCAGCCAGAGATGATTGTTTCTTCCCTTGATGTGAAAGCTGGGTTCACTCTGACTGATCCAAATGACCCACGATTCCAGAAGGTTGCGGCACACCGGCTGTGGTATGGCAATGTCTGCCAACGGGCAGCGTCTGCCCTGCGACAGAAAGCCGGCGGTGAAGACCATATCGACGCTGTAACGGTTGTAATTCGGGCCCTCGATTCATTCTTGCTGGGCTATGCTTTGAACAGAAACGAATTTGACTCTCTCCAGAAGAACTACGACCAGGCGAGAGAGTGAGTTTACCAGCCATCTTTCCATTTTTTTCTCTCATTTATCATTGGCGTAGTGCCAATCGCTTCTGGTTAAAACAACGAGAGAACTCGCGCCTTGTTCTCTTGAAGCGGGCTCAAGTATATCATAGCGGCCGTGTGTATATGCATGCATTATATCGGCGCCGAACTGCTCTAGATGATAAAATACTGGATGAATTGGTGGAACTATCGCTCTCTCCGTATACTAGAATCAGAAGGTGGTGCGTCTCATAACGCACGCATCACAACCTGGCTAATCGATTCTCACTCACAGACAAGCGCAGAGTGTGCTTCATAATACCTGCGGAGTACGTCCATCCTTTGACGTTGTACATCCCATTCTGAATTTGGGCAGTACTATGTTCGTTCCACTCGATATACCCTGCCTGTATTGTTCGATGCTCTCGGCAAAGGAAGCGAACCTGACCGAATGAAGGGTGCGCTCTATGTTCTTTGGAATAAAGGCATTGGTATGTCTGTCTTTTGCCTTGAATGTGACGCCTGACTAATTTTTTTGCAGCTGCATATGCACTTGGCGGTAAGCGCAATCGTACGTCGATCTTCCTTTTCAATCACACTCATTTCTCTGTAGACCTTGGATTCCATGGGCGTTATTTATTGTCTCTCCTCAACTGTCAACATGAGGAAAAGGTGTGTCCCGTCAGTTTACTCAGTACATCCGTTTCCTTAAAGTTGGTTCACTAGCCGTCTATACAAAAGCTAGTCAATACTCTTGCACAAGACTGTTTAGGCCACCTTACAGAAGAGGCCATTCACACGGATGCCTACATGCTCGTCACTCCGGGCGCTGAAGCAGCTTTGGATGACTTGTTGTCCGAGTTTACACCTAAACTTGTGAACCCGGGACTTTTGAAAGAAGCCTTGGAAAAGAGTTCGCTCAGAATATCGAAGCGAAACGCAGTGCATGATGATACGGTACATTCTACAAACGGACCTCCTGATGTTCGAACTCCTGACATCTTTATCGCAGGTCTCCTCGGTTCTTGAAGCTGCCGTGAGGCCTACAACACATGTAAATGACATGTCTGTCATTATCACGCAGTTAATTGACACTGCCAATTTACAGTGGCGATATGTTCAGATGGCATCCCGATTCCTGGCATGTTTGCTTCGGCGAGATGTTCCTACTGCCCCTGAAGTGGCTAGGTTCTTCATGGAACAAAGCCTTAGCCCACAGCCAACCATCCGTTTCACCGCACAAAAGTAAGGCTTCTTCTCTACTAATGACGCCATACTTTAATAATAATAAAATTGCCAGGGCTCTGGTAAAAATGCTGGCATTTGTCAAGTTAAGAACATATTCTAAATCGAGGGAGGAGTTGTGGCTTGAGGAATGGAGTAACCCTTTGAAGGAGGAGCTTGAGGTCAAGGATCCTGAAACGTTCATGCAACGGTTTAATCAGCCTGTTGGCGTTGACGGGTAAGTTAATTCTACTTGAACGCTTCAGCATTCTGAATAGATCCAGACTCTACGTCGATAAAATCCGCACAGGCTTCATTGGTTGGACTCGGACCATCAAAGCCTATAGAGTTGTTGGCGCCACGTCGGGTATCGTCTGGGACCCAGAGTCCCAGCCGTGTCTTGGCGTCATTCATGATGCTGTGACCCAGCCAAACTATTTTGCAGATCTATTACTACTCTGGAGCCAAGAATCCGGAAAGTCCGGAGGAACTGTCGAGCTACGCAGAGAGAATATCTCATTAATTAAAAGCTTAGGTTGGTTAATTTCGAAAGATCCTCGTATTTTGAGAGACCACTAACTCTCCTTCACAGTGAAAATATTCGAGCATAAAGGATTAGAAACTCTTCTGTCGACCATCGATGTTCACTTGTACGAGTCGGACAAATTCAAACAGCGCGCCAGCGCCGAGATTTTGAGTGGAGTGTTACGCGGTTCGTTCATTGGTAAATTAGTCCTTGTGTTTTGGCTGATACAGTTGCTAGGATCCAAACACTGGCCAAAAGCCCTCGTCGAAAATCTGTGGACATGGACAGCGGTTCGACTAGATCGTATTTTTGGGCAAATCAAGCCTGACACTGTTGTGTTTTGGGAAACCTTCTTCCATGTAAGAATTTATCATCGGGACACCTGGTATCAAACTAATTGCATGCCCAGTATCAATTGCGAGACCTGGATCCGCGTCGTAACCAAGTCCTGGTGGATTGGATATTGGCCCTTCCACTTGAATTTAGCGGGGATTCTGCTTTTGAAAGTAAGCAGCCCACATATTTATTATGAGCATCACTTCTAATCAGGTTGCACAGTGAGCAAATCTGTCGCCATCTTTGGCATGCTTATTGATAGTCTCGGCTTTTTCTTCAACTCGAAAGCCGACAAGTATATCCAGATTTTGTTCGATAATGCCAACACGGACTATGCTGAGGTACGTTTCCCTTGGTCAACATCATTTTGTCTGAACCGACCTCCCTTATGACCAGATGAGAGCACATATCTGTCAAAATCTCTTCACCCTCATTCGAAATCAATGGCGGCCGATCTATCCATCCACGAGTGCATTCCTCGCTGCTTGCGAAACATCTGACGACCCTTTGCAAATTCGGTATGGCCCAGCTCAGTCGATTTTCCTCACATCTAACAAAAGATGAATAGTCAAGCAAAATATTTAGACCGTGTTCTTAATATCAAAGCGAAGCTGCCACAATGGCGGGATGAACGTCTTCCGCCTCCGCGAGTCAGTCAATCTGAGGTAAGGCCTTTTTTGAGCTGCTGTCCCTGCAACATTCTCATGTCGGATTTCAGTATGACAAGGTTGGTTTAACTCGTAGGTTTTCACTTCACATAAGGAGCACTTGGCAGGATGCTGATGGATATCCCCAAGTGCTGCAATGGATCTGGGTTTCAGCGCATGGTGCCCAAGCTTGCTTGATCTTCCCATATGTCATTCCTTTGATGTACGTTTCGTGATAAATGTCGATGTCTCACAGGAAAACTAACCTTTTTTCACCGTAGGCCCGAGATACTTCGTATGTCGGAGCTCAATGATAGCTCTGACCTGCAGATGTACAGTTCGGCCGTCTTGTATGTCCTTTCCGCCATATCACCGCCTGTAGAATACGTCGCCGTGATTCTGGACATTTTTGCCTCGGCGATCAAGTCATCACAGGTAACTCATCCAACAGAAACTGCTATCGACTTTCAGCACTGAATTCTGCATGGCAGTCATGGCGAATTCGGCTACATGCATTGCCGGCACTAGTTGTATTTTTCTATCGCAATCTCTTGTCGATATCGCAGGATGGCGTTATGCAGGTCATGGATGTCCTTCTGGAATGTCTGGGCGATGAGAACGTGGAGGTTCGAGAGATGGCTTCCAAAACCCTATCCGGAATAGTCAGGTGTTCTCAGCGCCAGAGTATCTTACCCCTCAAGGCGAGTTTTCCGTTGTCTATTGTAGTGTGCTCGGAGTTTGATGACTTCCCCACAGAATCGCTTCGTATCGTTGACCCGTAAAGTCACCCTGCCTCCCAGACGCGATCCAACCTATACGGAATCTCTGCGGGCGCTCCATTCCGCGATCCTCGGATTGTGTGCCCTGATAGAAAGTCTCCCATACTCAGTCGAACCGTGGCTCCCCTCGCTTACTGAAGGTGGGCTTCTCGCGCTGTCCAACCGAGGTTTTCATCGCCTCATGGCCGTTTTTCCTCGTGTAGTATTGGCACCTCATGCCACTGATCCACCTCCCATCTCCACCACGATTCGGAAGTGCGCTTCCGAATTTAAGAAGGTATGCGACATTGAATTTTAACGATGTCGGGCTTCAGCTGATTGGAGTCGACACACAGACTCATCAAGTACGACACATCTTTATTCCAATGGAGCTGTGCTAATCTGTTTTTACAGGACACTTGGCACAAGGATCAATATATGTTCAACGAGGACCAACTCCAGAGCCTCTCTACCATGTTGGTCGGAACTTCTTACTGTGAGTCTCAGCTTGTGGAGTGGAGGCTAGACGAAATTGACATCTGGTTGAAGATGCATGAGGAGTGAGCTATATTCACGCCGAGATAGCGAACATTTAGAAAATGTAGACCTTGTATCAAGTACGAAAACGATATTTCTTATGTCAACAGAAAGCTGCCTGTCTCGGGATGAGGCACGTTTTGGGGTGTGACGTCACGCTCTTTGATCCCTCCCTCATCTCCTACTTGTCCGACGCGTCAATCCCTCAGTAAATGAAGCCGCTCAGCCCGTCTGACTCGGGTCTTCCGTGCTCTTCTTGACCTAGTACTTCTCCATCACAACAACTTTCTCAGTAACCCTTCACAAGCACGATGGCCATGATTCTACCACCACAACAACCTAATGACCCCCGAGTTACCCTACCTGTGAACCCAGCGAACCCACCAACTTTAGCAGACCTTAACAATGCTCAAAATTATAGGCAGAATGTTGTGGCAAGTGCTGGTGCGCACTCATCAGACAATTGCACTACAGCTAGTTCCATTTGTGATGTGACTGTGTTCATAGGTAGCCATCACGTCTCCAGTGCCACTCCAGGTGAAGTTGGTCGTGCAATGGCCTATGAGCACTCTTTGACACATGTAGTTTCGGCTGCAGCCCTTGGTGTAGGTTCGTACAACGTTCATTGTCCCGATTGCCTGTTCTCGTACTCAAACTTTCTCGAAGCCTTGGCTCCTCCTTGGTTTGCTCCTGTGCAGCGGCAGTTAAACCGCATGGAAATGTGTCTCTGCAAGGTTTGTCTGCATTTCTAAAAGTTGTGAAAAGTGTTTTCTTATTTATACATTGCTAAAGACGGTGAACAGTGCCAATGGTGATGGCTCCATCTACGAGTATCAAATCGTTCTGTTTGTCGATGAGACCGACCCCACTGGACATCCTGTTCATACCTTCGTTTCATATATGAATATTATCTGAATCGTCCCTGACATATGGTCATTACAGCACAATCTGCCGCATCTCACGTCAGTTGCAGTCATCAACACGCTATCAACGGTACATGCACAGAGGTATCTCATCGGATATGGTATCCAAAACATCACCGGTGGCGTGAATGCACGTCGTCGCCTTGTGAAGATCGCCATTGGTTGCAAAGTTGCATGACGAATGGAAGGGCTACGAGTGCGCCGTTGGGTAGTGTTTGGTATGGTTTCTTTCTGCCTGTTGATCATGACGCAAGGTATGTCCGTCGCAGATTCAGGTCTTTCATGTTACTCTGCGAAATTAATATTGAATGCCGAGGTTCAATTGAAACTTGGAGTGGAGCTCGAAACGTTCCCGGCGATCTAGGTGCTTAGCGGTGTACCAGTGCCATATGACCTATGCTTGTCAGAAATCTGTGGAATCATCTAGGGTTTGCCAAGGCAGATATACCGCGCGAGGAAAGCGGCTGGTCATCGATTCAGGGATCAAAGCGATTCCGCTAAGAAACGAATACTATCCGATGAGGATAGACATCGTAAACTCAAAGCTGAGTTGAAAGAGCTCCGCAAGGAGCAGAAACGACAGAAGGAGATGGAACGCGAGCTGAAAACACTGCGCAAGGAACTTGTGCGAAAGAGTCTAACATTCGATCAGAAGATCGAACATCTGAGAGCAGAGCAGGTAGCTCGCCGAAACAACAGACATGAATGAGTACCGGCTTGTCCAATGATTCGGTACGGTCCAACGTATTTCTCGGAGAGTTTTTTTGACGGTCGAGTGGTGCGGATGAACTTGGCTAGTACGAAGACTTGATCACCAATTTTGAAGTCAGGTGCGGGAAGTCGTCGCGCATCTGCGGATACTTTGAGCTTCCGCAATTATGAGGCGTAATTCTTGGTGAAGTTCATCTAAATCGACTGCGATTTATTCTCGGGCGTGCGTGGAAGTGAGATCACGTTCGGGATGGACAACGAGGTTCATGTGGTATGCCTTATAAACAAACAAACAACTGGCTGGCGCTCCTGGAGCGTCCAGCACAGATACTTCACACTCACGACAAGCCGCTTATCGATGGCAATCGTGGTAATCAGAGCCTTGCAGCGTGTTTAACATGTGTTCTGGCATCAGGGTTTGTGAGCTTCCCTGTAGGTGTGTTCGACGCGGGACCTGTGTAGGTGCGAGAACCGATAAGTCGGAATACATTGGGACGTTTCTGCACATTTATCCGGTCTAAACATCCGGCGTTTGCGGTGCCGTCTAGACTTGGAGGGCAGCTATCCAGGCCTCTGTACATTGGTGGGATCCAAATAAGTGGAAGGAGGAGCGGCGCACGATCGATAGGCGCTATGGGTATCTGACCTCGACTTTTTTTCCTGGTCCCATTTCGGGTCAATTCTGCGACGCGAACCTGTTGACGAGATAAAATGCCGACCAGTTCGGCAATCGTTCGGTACAAGGTGGGCACGCATGGCCATCGACTACAACCGAGTATTCTGTCCCCTCGATTTTGCTGATAACCAAGATAATGCAGGAATCATGGTGTACGCCGCTTAGAGTTGAGGGTGTAGGCAATGTTCGCGGACTTGTAATATGGTTGGAGCAGGTGATTCCATTTATAGCATGGAACTCTCGAGAAGCAGGTCGTGAAGAGATCGAACCAGACTTTTTCGTGGATCTACTAGTACAGATACTTGTTCTCGAACGCGTTTGTTGGTTGTGAACAATGTCGAGAACGGCCTCTGTAGTGCCTCGAATGTGTCAACGACCAAGTCACTTGGGTCATCTGTTTAAATGAAAGTTGATGTCGGAAAGGCAGTAGAAAAGCTGTGGCTGATATGACGCTCATCCGGATCTGAGGATCAACACGAGGCATCTCTTGACGGAGGAACATTCGCGAGTTGTGAAGTACACAGGACACAGAGACGATTTCCTGGTAAGGGATTGATTAATGCAGTGCCTTGAAGGATGAATGGTGTAGATTTGGTAAATCGTTATCGGCATCGATGAAGGACTTGAGTCACAAACTGCGGTGTGAAGTGAAGAACAATCTCGTTGACGACGAGGGCGGGGGGGTCAAGAATTTGGGCATTGTCAGGCTACACAGTGGGCGACGTAGAGTGCTGGGTAGAGTGCAGTCGTGAGTGCAGTCGTGAGTGCAGTCGTTGGGAACAGAAGGAATATTCGGAGTTTGATTGGAACAGGACCCTGATGGCCAGAAAGGGTAAAGGCTGGTTGGAGTCGGACAGGCATAATTTTCGATTCGCTGGGGTCGTCAAGCTCAACCTCTTCCCGCTCAACACTAGTACTTGATCTCGCAAGGCAGCAAACTGACTATTGACGTACTGTACGCCATTGACGAGCACGACACGGTAATTAATTATTGGGTGAAAAAAAGGACAGGCGTAGGGCACGTTGCGTGCGATCAAAAGCTTGAGGAGATTCCGTGAATGCCTCCCCCCAGCCTCACCTTCTCTTCCTTCTTAACCTCATCTTGTCCTCTAGATTCTAGCAATCCCCGTTCCTGTCATCAGCTGGTTTCTCCGACTTACCACGACCCAATCCTCACGATCCTCACGCCCCCAGCTTCGTTTTTATACCTATCTGTTTGCTCTGACAGCCCCTCCTCGCTCCCTCTTCCTCCAGAGGCCTCGTATCTATCACCTATCAAGTCCTTTTTATCCTCATCACTGGACCAAACCACAACTTTTTAATTATCTGGCAAGTTCCATCTCCCTCCCCGCTCCACTCCTCCCTTACTCCGTACTTACAGTAAATGCACGAAGCAGTCACGAATTCGACCAAGATCTTTGACCCAACCGACGACGACCTCCAGACCCCCACAGCCCGCAACCATCAACACTACACTACCGACAGCCTTCGTTGGTCCACCACACCTCACGATTCTAATACCGAGTCGACCCTAGAGGTAACGCTGTCTCCTTTGCCACGTGTTGTCCACAGCCCTCATCCTTCTATCGTGTCGTACACAGAATTGGCCCTTGTCGACCTCCAGCGACTCCACATCCCTTCCCTTGACCGCCATCCGCAGATCAGGTCTCAACAAAATATCACCTCCGTCAAACATGCCCACTCGTACTGAAAATAACACGTCCGACCGCACATCAGCGCCCGGCAATCGCTGGCGTTTCAACACAAACGGCCAGCTTGTCGACTCGGAGACCGCAGGTTGGGACCTCGCCGACGAGATTGTGAGGTTGAAGATTGGTGAAGGCACTGGCGACCCAGACGCTGTTCATAGCCAGATTCGCACCCCGCCCAAGTCCAAGATTGCATCCGTCGCTCACCTGAGCGAAGCGAGCCCTCTCGAGACTTCCTCAAACACAAGCATCAGCTCGTCTCCGCAAGCATCGGAACATGAGATTAGCATCTCCCACTCCCGCGGTTCATCCACCGACACCACTGTATCCAGCTCACAGGAGTCCATCGATTCCATCCCGAGCAATACTTTGTTGAACAAGCCTCCCCTCACCGTGAACACGGGTAACGAAATCAAAGAACGCCCACACTCCTTCAGCGGCGGTCTTTCGACTGCCGACCTCCGTCGCCTGCAGCAGGCTGGAGACGTACCTGACGTTGCTGATCGGCAACGACCTCAGGGACAGTATCGAGAAAATATGGGTGCTAATGCCGAGCTGTCGTACCCCTCCATCACGAACCACATACATCGTCCCCAACCCCAACCTCATCCTCAGATGTTTGATTACCGTAGCGGCCAGTCACAGCTCAACCAACCCCTTCACGACGACTTGCAGCTAGACTATAGTATCCAACAGCGCAACTTCAACCCCATATCTCAAGGACACCCTCTTGCAGTGCCTCCTGCGCCGGCGTTTGTTCAAGGGCGACCCAATAATAACATGCCTCCTGCGGGCTATCGTCAACCCCCTCGTGGATTCCAGGGCATGGTCGCCAACCCATCGGCGATGGCGTATCCTGGGCACACGTCTCATCTCTCCCTGGGTAACACGCAGCAATTGTACGACATGATGCTCCCTGGACCACATCACGAAGGGCACCATCCCGCCGTTGCACGTGTCCAGCAACAGCACAACGTCTTTCGCCCCACGCACCAACACTCTGCTTCTGATCCATCTGCGGCGATTCGTGATGCAGCCGCGATGGCTCTGATGAGCAACAGTATACAACCATTCGCTCCTGGGCTGTTCCAACCTGGTCCAGGCATGCCTGCGATGCCAATGTACCCCAACCAATATTACGCAGGCCAGGAGCAGTATCAGCTCCCGGACGCCGCAGCTATGGCCGCGCGCCTCCAGACTCAGTACACTGGCCAGTATGCTGTCCTTCCACCTCAGGGTTTAGGGATGAGCAGCGAATCTGTCTCCAGCCCAACTAGTACCAATGGTCAAGGACCGAGCGCGAACAACCGTAAGCTTGGTCTTTATAAAACGGAACTCTGTCGTAGTTGGGAGGAGAAGGGAACCTGCCGGTACGGGACGAAGTGCCAATTCGCTCATGGGGAAGACGAGCTTCGCAAGGTAGCTCGCCATCCGAAGGTCCGTCCGTAATCGTTCATTCGTGTTCCAAGCGTGCTGACTACGATGCTCGTCCAGTACAAGACCGAAATATGCAGGGTAAGCCTTGCGCTGTTTCAGCTTTGGGTACTTGCTCACCCCGTCTGACTTTAGACATTCTGGGTTTCGGGAACATGCCCTTACGGGAAAAGATGTTGCTTCATCCACACCGAGTTGCCGACGTCGGGTCCGACAGGTGCTCCCGGAAGTGGAGGCACGCCGGCGACTGACAGCGCTCCGCAGCAACGATCCGATGGACGCTCGCGTTCGCTCAGCACCAACAGCGACCCTAACGAAGCGAGCGTGTCGCTTTTGGCCCGCATCTCAGGAAAGCGCACCCAGGAACCGAATAACCTTGCCACACCCGTAGATGGCAATTCGTTCCAGTTCGCTCGTCCACCGACCGGCTCCTTGAGGGTTGACACGTCGGCGCTTGATATGTCCGTCAAACAGAACAAGTCTGCCTACCCCACCTTTGCGAGCAACGGCATCTTGTTGCCAGCCCCTGAGCAGAAATCGCAGAAATCGCCCGCCCCAGTCACGGCTGGTCCTGACTTGGGAAGGCATAATAATGCGCGTCGCGAAATCGTGGGCTACAACAACGTTCGTCATCAATCTCTCTTTTTTCCTAAAAGCCCCGGCCTGATATATAATATAGCAACAGCCGCAGCGTGTTCACAAGTCGACTGCTTCAACGAGCTCGAGCGTTCGCCATTCTTTCAATGGATCAGAGGCTGACGTCAACTTTAACCCCTCCCCTTCCGTGTCTGGCCATTCGTCCTTTGCCTTGTCTTCGGGCGATGGCCCTCCCAGGCCAAACGGGCACGTTAGAGCCGGAAGTGCGGGAAACTGGGGAAGCTTCTCCCGGAGCAGCCATCTTGCTCAGTCGGCTTATCCCAACGGCTCAAGCCCTGCCGGTGAAATCATGGCCAACTCGCCATGGTCATCGACCGAGCTTGCAGTAGGCACTTCGAGGTTGCACGAGCAGGTCTGGGGGTGATGATACGCATGGAGTTCACTTCATTTTTTCTCATGTTTTTGAACGGTTTTACACCATTGCTTATGCCGCCAGGACGGACAGGAGTCAGATTAACCGTTGTCTTCGAGGAGTTCTCTATACATACCTACGATTCCCTTTGTCTTTCTAGTTTTGTCAAAACACCCCAACTGTCGCAGTTTCATTATTCCCTTCTTGCTACTCGTTTCTGTCCCGGGTTACTTATCTCTCCAACCAAGTCCACATCGCATCTTAGTAAACCACATGTTTTTATTCCACGTCATCCAATATCGATATCATTCTTGTCAATTGATTAACGTTGATCTATTCCAAAAAAAAAAAAAGACTACGACGCCTCTACCCCTGTGGCGCCATGAATGGTGCGCGAACTTTGAGCAACATGCCTTGAATTAGATCCCTAGCGCACGGATCTCCCGTCTGAAGGCCGCCATACGACAAATGGCGTAACTGATATAGTCAAACTCCGGCTCCTCGACGTTCCTTTCCAAGTCCTCTCTCGCCTGGACAATCCCCCAAATGGCCCACATACCGTGCGAGGCGGCGCTCCAGTAGTGGACTTGCTTGTCGAGGTTTACCAACTGTAACTCATGCTCGCCATCGTCCAGCGTTGGGTATTCGCCTGAAATGGCGGTGTGGCCGAGATAAGCGGTGTAAAAGTTACGACGTTCTTCGTAGGTGGGGTACCGAGAAGGATCGAGGAGGTGGGGAGTTGAGGAATGATAGTTCGCAGTCCACTCGTGGAAGTGGTTGGCAATGTCGAACGATGCTGGATTGGGAGAGGCGTACTCGAAGTCAACGACTATCAACTGATAAAAACTCGTCACATGAGTTCCATACCCTGATAGAATCAGAGACGGAAAGGACGTACTTGACGATGTTCATCGACGAAATCCTTGGGGTGCTGCAACCTCAGGAGGTTGCCGTACTGGGCATCATTATGTGCGAAGACTCTCCTACTGCCGTTATGGACATCGTCTACCGTCGACAACCAATCCAAGTATTTATTCCATTCGCGTTTGAACGTTTGCAGGTCAATTTCCGCGCGTATAGTATCGTTAACAGACGGCAAAGCGAGCACTTCTTCGGCAGGACCCAACCAGGACAGAACATTCTTCTTTGCACCTATCTCCCATCCATTGCCCTCTCCGCGGGTTTGTGGTGAGGTATTCTCGATGACTTCGATGTCGACAGAATGAAGCTCTGCCATCCGTGCACCAATCCATCGACTGATTGTAGGGTCTCGAATATCGGATGACGTCAGTGTCGTTGATTCAAAGTACTCCTCTATCCGACCATTCTCAAAAGTTCCGTACACGCGAGGGCCAATCCGGTATTGAGAAGAAAGGATATGGAGCGTGTGCAGTTCCCTGGGACGAGAAATAAGAGAAGCTGACGAGAATCCATAGATCCGGAGCAGAACTGTACGAGATTTCCGCACAGAGGGGTATGAAACGAAGAATACGGCGTTGGTCAAGGATCCTGAAACCTTGTGGATTTTAATATTGCCTGGTGCAATTTCTGCGGTGGACCAGAAGGGTACACGAAGTGACCGTAGACACTCGAGCAGCTGGAGGGCAAATTCACGTGTCTTATATTGCCTGATTTGAAGGAAATTGGTCAATGTATGTACGACGGGATAGACGATGGCAACACTGGACCGTGTTTGGGGCTTTCAAAGTCAATCTTTCCAATGAGGGCAAGCCCAACACGGGTAAGATGAATATCAAGACATACGGGAAATTGATTCTCACCTGGCCTCTAACTTAACATTTGCGTGCCGCAAGCCTTCTTCTCGCACGACCTCTACAACACCCTCCGGTAACTGGACTGAGGAGGTCGAGGGAGAAGCACTGAGAATGTCCGTCAATGCATGTAGAGAGGCCGTGGATAGAGATCTTGTGATCTGAGGGGGACCAATGGAGAAAGAGGCAGGCGAAGGGGTTGCGGAGATCATTGGGGTCAGCAATGGAGAGGTCATGGTGGTAAGAGATCAAGTGTGTGAGCGCTTGTTTGCTTGCCATCACCATCTCTCTTGTTCGTTCACCTTGTCTGGCACCGTCCTCAGCTCGTCGACGATGTATCTGCAACTACCATATAGGTTTCCTAGACTCCAGCCTATTTTTTTTGGATGCTCGTGTGCCCTTAAATACCCTGGGTAAATACATCTCGACACCGGCCCGATTCTATTACAGTCCAAGTCATGCAATGCTTCGCAGTCATCGTCACTGTCGTAAACCAAGAGATTGTTAGTTGCTTTGCTCCGTAAAATCCGTGGATTCGCTCACGCTCGCAGTTTTTGTTTTCTTCACTGGAAGGATGCGGGATCTTTCTCCCTTTCGAATCCCAACGTTATCCGCCGTTCCAACTGGGATTGTGCCAAAAAGCTATTTTGGTCCAGGGAAAGCCGAGCGATCCACCGTCCTTACGGTACTCGAAACCTCCAAAGTGTCTGATGGATGCAAGCTAACCTGAGGCCTAACGAGACGGTTCCCACTGCCACCACCGACATAGATCGAAGGCTTGGACGCGGACCTTTTTGCAGAATATATTACGTGTGGTTCAAGACAAGTGATGGTTTAGACTTCCTGTGCTAGCCTAGATTGGGCATTCTGTATCTTCATCAGCAACTCGACACGGATGCGATTGTCAAGATATTCGCGTATAGGACAGCATTGAAGTCATCTGAGCGACCGTGTAATGTACCATCCTCGTTTTGTGTAGCAGTCCAGTGATTTTTCCTGACGGAAAACCCACGAATTTGCCGAGACTGCAGTAGCTGCTTTACCTTAAACCGACGGAATTCCAGGTGAGTCTACCGTTCGCGTTCATGTGCCTTCTTCGTTATTCAAACCATGCTGCATGAAACTCGACTCAATTCATTTCTAAACGAATGTATCAACATGAAATTGTGAGCAGATTTTTTCGGTCCAGGACAAATAAATATCTTCAACTTCCCAGGCCTTACAATTCCAAGCTTCAGTCTAGACGTCCTCCGATGCCGTTTAATTCACAAGCATCCCCTGTATAAGCAACGCCTGTGAATTAATATCTCCAAACGATTTACAGGGTGGAGTGAGCGAACCTTGCCCGATCTCTCATTTTGAACCCATTTTCCTGGGTACTAACTAATCCATGCTCTCAGAATCCGATCTCTCTATCTCCGAAATTTAACTCCAGAGTTTTAGGGTTGGAATGACTGGTAGCTTCTCCAGTGCACGAAACGAGCCGGGCCGCTATGTTGTGTCTTCTCCGATCAGCTTGAAAGCCACGCTCACACCTCTCGCATTATCTTTCCAAGCCAACGAGTTCCTGCCATGCGTGACTGTACGCTGTGTTGATTGCCGTTCCCTTATGTTCCGCACATCAGTATTCGTAGCACCACGGGGCAGATACGGGGACGGCACGTCCGCTAAAAGAGGAGTATTCAAGGGCCCTGATACAACAGATACCGATGCTCAACAGGCTTGAAAAATGTCGTTCACATCCCTGTCCCACTCCTTACCTCCGTGAATCAAGCGGTCGAGTACTCCTTAACCTTGTCTGTGGAAAAGCTTCCCCGGTTATACTTTCTCTAGTACCTACTCGCTTGTTGCTAGAGAATCCGTGTGGTCGGAATATTAAAACATTGTGGCCAAGTTAAAGGTGGTAATATTTTATCTAGATTATAGTACAAAGATCTATAGCATGCGCATTCACTATGCCTTGGTCTCGGCCGACGTTCTTATAGAATGCGTTTCGAGCTGCTCAGTCGGAGATTCTTTGATGGGCATCTTTTTCAATAAAAGTGACAGCTGGAAGACGCGTTAGCCGTTTATCGCAGTTGGATAATGCAGTAAGTGTCACCAGGAATGCGAGACCCAAGCAAGGTGAGCATACAATCCAGATCGTCTGAAAGATATTATAACCGAGGCACAGCTTCGAGGGTAGTAGACATACCTGGATTGATGAAGAGACGACGCGTAGGACTTGCTGCCTAAGGACTAGAGGCTCTATAGATCTGAGCAGTCCGTAATCGATCGAAGTCCCCGATTCGTCCATAGGGAGGTCTGCGGGCAGGCGATTGTACGCTCTGGCATAAAAAACGGCGCCTGCGACAGCCTGAGGATATATTAGGAGGCGGACTGCAGGGGGAGGCAATTTATTCTTACCAATCCAACCGTCGCGCCAGTGAACCTGACCAGGAAAAAGGCGCTGGTTCCTGTCGCTAACTCCCTAGGCCTTAGTGCTCTTGTGAACACCTGGTATGGCGCATGGAATAGCATCCCCAGTCCGATCCCAGAAACGAGGGGGAAACTGACTTGGGCGGAGAGGGAGGCGTTCTCATTCAGGAGTATGAGAAGGCCTTTGGAGAATGCATTAGCGAGCTCATTACATTTCTAATAAATGTCGCACCGAAACCCAAAGTTGAGATCATCAACCCAAAGGAAATCATTATATTCTGCCCGCTAGTGCTTTTTGTACGCCGTTGCCAGTATCCTATGAACCATGCTGCAGGCATAGATGCCAGAGATGATCCGAGAGCGTAGGGGAGGAGTTTGATGCCAGCTTGGAGCGGCGTCGAGCCGTTGGCGGCCTGGATGCGAGGTTTTTAAAAAAGGGTGGCGAAGAAGGGTACGGAGAGAGACATACCTGATAGTACAACGCAAGGTAAAATGTCCCAGCAGTGAAAGCGAAATTATGCAGAAACGTAACAATGAGTATTATGACTAAATTAATAAAAGTGAGCGGATTGTGATATCATGCTATTGGAAAAAGGCAGGAAGACGAACCTGCAGTGAGGTCTTTGAATGTGCTGGGGGGGAACAAGCATTCCCGTGACGTGTGTGCTTCGTAAACTCCTCCACAGACAAGGACAATGAGGCCCAGAATTATGAGCACCACAGTTGATGGCGCAGCCCCTGGTGAAAATATATTTTAGGCTAGTCGAACCTGAAATTAAATGTTACCCACAGCCATTATCGGTCGCAAAGCTAAAACCAAGGACAATACAACTGGTCCCGCCCATGAATAATATTCTGGGCCAAAGCGGTCAATACGCGATGTAATTCCAGAAGATGGAATGCAACCCACAATCCTCCAAAGTCGAATTTTGTGGCCATCGTACGCCATGAGGCATTAGACGACTTTCCAAGACGCACACCTCGGAGGGATGGGAAAAGCACAAGGAATCCAAACAGACAAACAGGTAGATTCAAGTAAACTATGAAGGCGTGAGCCCAGTTTTGTTGAGGTCACATGTGTTGCTTACATCCCCATCTCCAGCTTAATAGGCTAGAGTCGCTCTTACCTATAACAGGACATGAACAAATTCCGGTCACTGGCTAGGACGAATTGGCTCACTGCTGAATATTCCACCCAGAAGCGGTCCAGCTATCGCAGAGCAACTCCAGGTCAGGCTGAGCGCCTGCGACCATTTTGCCCGATGCTGAACCTCTACAATCTCGGCGGTGATAACCCAGACTGAGCTGACTATACCGCCGCCTCCGATGCCAGCTGTAGCAAGCTCGACGTTAGTCCCGAATCACTTGGGAAGCAGTGACCTTTACCTAGTGCTCGGGCCGCGATGAGCCAAGTTATTGTCTGATTACTGTCGTCACGAATATTCTGATTCTGAATCAACAGGTCCCTCACCTGAGCTGCTCCACACAGCAGAGAACCGAGAGCGAATATAGCCATGCTTGAGAACAGGACATTCTGCAAAGGGGATTGATTTTTGGACCTCAAAACTGAAAAGGTTTTGTCACGGACCTTGCGGCCAACAAGGTCGGAAATTCTGCCGTACAGCGGCTGCAAGGCAGTTTGGGTCAACATGTAAGCCACGCCAACCCAGGTGTATTGATTTTGGGATGCGTCGAGGTCACTTGCGATTGTCGGTAAACTCGTAGAAACAATGGTCTGGCATGATCGCGGACGTGAGCATTACAATTATCACCTCATGATGGCAATACTCACGGCATCGGTGGTGGCAAGGAATAAAGTCAAAGCCGCACTTGTAGATCACGTCGATCAGCACATTGTTCTGGCAAGGCACACTTCCAAATGCATACCCCAAGTGCGCCATCAAAAGCCTAAAGGTCGATAATTGTGCTTGCGCGGGTTGGTCGTCCTCCAATGTGGTGGAGGATACAGACCGGATACTGCTCGAGGTAGACTCCAGATATCCTGGCGTCGAGCAAGTGTCGGACGAAGGGGGGGTCGCCTTCTCGTCGAGCTTGTCAAAGTCGGCAAACGTAGACCCACTCGCGCGTGCGTTCGTGGAGACGACAAGGCTGTTCTGCATTGTAGGAATCGGACGCGGGAGCGCTGGGCCAGAGAGGGAACAGGTAATTGGAGGAGCGAGTAAATGTCCTTCTCTTGGTTAGCATCTTAGGGTAACGCGTTTTTATACCAACGTCGGTGGCTCCATCCCGTGGTATTCAGATCGGGGCAATAGAATCGACATAAGCATTAGTGTTCCCCTTTGGCAAAGTCTCCTCGGCTTGGAACTAGTGAGCAGTTTCTTACCATTCTCAGCTCTTAGCAAGGAGTCGGAGTGTGGACGAAGGGAGATCTCAGGAGCCGATATTAGGTCCAGTATCTAGATTACCGATTAGCGATAATTTGTTTGACACCTTTGTGAAAACCTCACCAAGCTTCCTCAAAAGAAACCCCTTTGACATCTTTGGGAATGCTACTGATTTCCACGACAGTTGACAATAACCGCCAGGCTTGGGAATGAAGAACATTCTGTTCAAGTTCTGGCAGAGAATCTTCAACCTTCGCCTCGTTGCAAGGTTCCAACCAGGAGTTTGGCCAAGGGTCGTAAGATTGCACAGATCGCCGTAGTAGGCTAAGGAACAGGGTACTACTTGCCCAAATTAAACGCGATCGTCACGAGTTGACCCAAACCTGAATGCGGGACCTAAAATTTGTGGCGTTCAATTTCATTGCGCAAAATTTAAACGTTAATCGAGGAGGAACCAACTAATTGCTCAAGCGGAGCTGAGTGGCGAGCTGAATTCAAGCGATCCATTATGGCGGAGTGTTTTATAGGGGTCTACGTAGTTAATATTATTCTAGATGTCGTCTTCATTACCCTGTAGCTCTTTTCCTTTCATCTTCCTTCTCTCCCCGTGCGTCCTCATTACCGGTATCCTTGGAAGCCTCTGGATTGACTGAATCGGTTCAGATGAGAAGATGGTACGAGGGTCGCCAACAAGAAGACATGCCGGGAAAAAAAATCAAAAGCCAATGAGCCTCCGAATGCCTTGCCAAGTACGAGACATCCAACCACCAGATGATGGCAGATAGTGGGTAAAAGGTTCCGTACCGTTATCTGTATCACTTGAGGGCGCCTTTTTCGCCTGTGAGGTTGTCTGTGCAGATTGTGGCCGACCCTCGACGTCGTCCGCGTATTGCTGCAGAAGCTCTCGTTGACGTTTTGTAAGAGACCTATGAATCGTAAATTTAATCAACTTCCACGAAACGTTCAAGCAAACCTTACCTAGGAAGCACGACTGAAAAGGCAACGAAGAGGTCGCCCTTCTCACCCCCATACGGTGGGGGCACTCCTCGCCCTTTCAGGACCATCTCTTCTCCCTGCTGTGTCCCACCAGGTATACGAACGTCGACGTCTCCGTCAAGAGTTGGTACGCGTACTTTCCCGCCAAGAAGAGCCGCGTGCATCGGGATACGGGCTTCATGATAGAGATTGGCACCTTGCCGTACGAATGACTTTGAAGCTGCGACCCTGACTCTAACGAAGAGGTCTCCAGTTGGACCCTTGCCAGATATCGGGGCATCTCCAGCTTTCGATACACGCAACGACATTCCATCTTCAACACCTGAAGGCTAGTCGTCAGTAGGAGGTTAGAAATATACAAGACATTTGTCACTTACCAGCAGGAATAGTTACTTGCACCGCCTTCGAAGTCCTGACACGCCCCATACCCCTGCAAGACGAACATTGTGCGTTCCGCGGGATAGTGCTCCCAACGCCGTCGCAAGTACGACAGGTATTGGCCATCTGGAATCCCCCACTTATTACGAACGTTTGGGTTCCCGATCCACCGCAAGCTGTACATGTCGTTCTCTTGGCGCCTTGCTTCAGACCGGTGCCAGAACAAGTACCGCAATTCGTCACAGGTGATACATGGACCGTCTTGGTGGTGCCTTTGCATGCCTCCATGAACGAAATATTGATTGAGGTTTCAATATTTGCTCCTCGAGACATTTCTGAAGACTGAGATTGGCGCCCAGCGAAGGAGCCAAACAGGTGCTCAAAAAGATCCCCAGCCTGGCCTTGGCTGAAAGAACCACCAAGATCTTGGAAGCCCGAGAAACCACCAGCTGAGAAACCTTGGAAACCTCCAGCGCCAGCGCGCCCGAACGCGTTCGGGTCGAACCCAGGTTGTTGAGAAGCGCTGCCGAACTTGTCGAATGCAGCCCGTTTCTTTTCGTCCTTCAGTGTCTACAGGACGTCGGGTTGTTTACTCAAGCCGAAGGTACAATGAAGCAAAAGTTCATACATCATATGCCTCTTGGATTTCGACAAATTTATCCTGAGCACCTTTATCAGGATTTGTATCAGGGTGGTATTTCCGTGCAAGCTGGCGAAATATGAGAGAGGCACATCCAGAGATGATGGAAATATTCACGCACAGCGAAATATGTTTTTTTAATCTCGGCCGCCGTTGCATCCGACTTAATTCCCAAAACATCATAAGGATTTTTGGAAGCTGAAAGGGGGCGTGTGGCATGAAGGAAACGCTACATCCTAAGGGTAAGTCGTCTGAAGTAGCAAATGCCAAACTTGCCAACCTTGTCACCAAGTTGTCTCGGCTTCGGAGAAGAATGGTAGTTGAGAGGACATGACCGAAGGAAGGAAAGGGACCGAGTATATGATCCGGGTTTTGGGCGAGAGCAAGAGTAGAAAGCAATGAACGAAGAGAAGCGCTGAGGAGGTAGACGCGGAGGCATGGGGTAGGCCGCGGGGAAGACCTGGACCAGACTACGGAACTCCACCAGGACTCTCTCTACCGTAACGCCAGGCAGTGTGAAATTTGAGATGCTTGTTCCTGTTTGCCTGCGCCGTCGCGGCCACGTGCCCCTGAACTGCCCAGCGTTCCGACCACCAATTGCTTCAGGCCTACCTTAAGCTCGCATTATATTCATCGCCCACAAAGCCCTGCGACTCGTTACTTAAGGCTCATTCGGGATATATTTAAGCGAATTCATGTAGACGATGTGGGACAGACAGTGCGCAGGTCAATGTGGTGGCGTGCGCTCCAGGTAATTGCTTTTTTGCTTACTGTAACGAGTGTTCCTCGTTTTCAATGTTTTCGAACTAGCCAAAGGCGGAAGGTATCCGTACTACTGGAACGTCGACACGTCAATATTTATTCTCGATATCTCCGTTATTACACTCGGTGTTTGTATGTAGGCGTCCGATAAGGCACACTGACCGTCAAGAATAGCGAAAGCTCTCCCTTCTTCAAGCCCTTGGCGTCATCTCCGTGCTCGAGCTTACATCTAAGTATGATATGATCATGAAGGCGGCGAAGTTGCGGGTATAACAATATAGAGCTCATTTAATTGGATCCCAGCCCCCACTTGTAACTGGAATCTGGATTCTGCACAACATAATGGGATGTAGTATCCGATCTCTTACTTAACATCTAGACCGCGATTAATGAGTCAGAGCTCCGAGCCCGCCACCAAGCCTTGCCGTACGACACAAGAATCTCTTCACCCTTTTTAATTTCTTGCCCTGAGCTACAAACGATCATACACATTTCTCCCCAAGGTGTTTTCGTATCGGAGAAGATGGCATTTGGTTTGGCGGTGACGCCTCGGTAATCGTTGATAAATCTTGCTTCATTGCCCATTTTACTGGCGTCAATGCCTACGTTGACGCCGTCATGGCCGCGGTAAAGCGAAAGGTCATAATCAGAATCGGGGCGATCATCGCAGTGTATCTCGCCTGGTGTTTGAAGTCAGTGTATGGAAGACACGGCACCTTCTGGACGTGTACCGATGTAGTCAATAATGTGCGTCTTGGGAGGAATTTTCTTCGCTGCAAAGAGACCGTATTGGCCGTAGGCTGGGTGTGAGGTTGAAGATATGGGACGGATGACAACAGGAGGACGGTGCGGTGCAGCCGGGCCTTTGGGATTGCCCAGTATAGTTAAACGAGTGACATGTGGGACAGAAGAATGGAATTGCGATGATTGCAAGTACTGAAGTTGTGAGGGCCAGCGAGGAGGAGACATTGTACTTTTGCCGCAATCAGATTCAAAGTCCTTCAAAGTCGACTTGACCGTGGGAAAGCACGCGGTTATCATTCGACATCCTCGTTGTTCTTTGAGCGGTTTCTGGTTGAGCTCCTCAAGCCTCTCTGTGTTAACTCGATGGGACGGTCGACCACCAAATCCGTCGCCCGTGTATACTGTGATGTCAACGCTCGTCTAGGTCCATCGTGGCATGAATATGGTTGACTATCTTCCTCCCATCGTTACTTCTTCTTATTATGCTTTTCCAGACAATCTCCAGGTGCAGTGGGGATCGCAGGATCACTATGAAATTGTGCGGAAAGTAGGGCGCGGGAAGTACTCCGAGGTTCGCTTCAAAATCTCTTTTTACTATTGCAAACTCCGAGACATTTCTCCACCTAGGTGTTCGAGGGTGTAAATGTGGTTACCGAAGAAAAATGTATCATCAAAGTCCTCAAACCCGTCAAGAAGAAGAAAATCAAGCGGGAAATAAAAATCCTCCAAAACCTGGCTGGGGGACCTAATGTTGTTTCGCTACTGGATGTGGTCCGCGACCCAGCCTCCAAGATCCCAAGCCTGATCACCGAATATGTCCATAATCTCGATTTCAAAGTTCTGTATCCTCGTTTCACGGACCTGGACGTCCGGTTCTACATGCTCGAACTCCTCAAGGTAATAGTTACTATTGCCCCAAGTGCGCATGATTAACTTTGACTGTTTTAAGGCCCTGGATTTCTGTCATTCGAAGGGAATCATGCACCGCGATGTAAAGCCACATAATGTCATGATAGATCATGAACACCGCAAGGTTCCTCCTTCATTTTCTCATCTACTTGGTTGCCCGTCTATCGCTAACCGACCCCCTTTGTTTTAGCTTCGACTGATTGACTGGGGTTTGGCAGAATTTTACCACCCGAAAACGGAGTACAATGTCCGAGTTGCATCAAGATACTTCAAGGGCCCTGAGCTTTTAGTCGATTTTCAGGAATATGACTACAGTTTGGATATGTGGAGCTATGGTTGCATGTTTGCGTCAATGGTACTTCCTCCCCGCCACGCACTTGGATTTCATTAATAACCTATGATGCAGATCTTCCGGAAGGAACCCTTCTTCCATGGTCATGATAATTATGACCAGTTGGTTAAGATCACCAAGGTCCTTGGAACCGAGGAGCTATTCGCATACCTGGACAAATACACCATTCGGCTTGATTCTCAATACAACGAGCTTATGGGAAGGTATGGCTCAGTTGACAATCTATCAGATCAATCGATTGGAACTGGGCTTCATTTAGGTACCCTAGAAAACCATGGACCCGTTTCATTACTTCGGAGAATCAGCGATGGATATCCAACGAAGCTATCGATTTCCTCGATAAACTTCTCCGTTATGACCACCAGGAGCGCCTGACTGCACGTGAAGCCCAAGCTCAGCCTTACTTCGGTACGCCGTCTCCATGTCACAAGGCCCTCCCTTACCGCATCTCGTTCATAGATCCTGTGAGGACAAGTCCACCTGCACCCCCTACCGATGGGGAAAGCGATTCCGCCTCCTCAGGCTAATACAGTCAACGTACTTGCTCTTAGTATCGCACCTGATCTGAGGATGCTGCTTTCGTACATGTCAGTATATTTAGATTCCTGAATTTTTCATCTTCATTCTGTTCAATCGAGGCGGCGAGACGGATAGAGGACGTTAGTTGCGACGACTGATCTACATTCATCTCCGTGGACCACATACAGACGACGCTTTCTCTCCCAGGTAGTAATTCCGTTCTCCTTGTGGCTCCTCCTGCAATCTTTCATTACTCGTTGACATACTGGGACACGTGTTATCGTGTCACACGTGCGTCTCCGTGCCTCCTGCATGTCTGGACATCATATGACTAGGCCAAACTTCGGCTGCGCGGTCGACCTGCGCCAGCTACTGCATGTGTCGCCAAATTCTCTTGTCTCCAGTTTTGATGAGCGATATCCGAGGTCACTCTGAAGAGCTTGTCCTTGTGGGCAAAGTGGCATGCAAAAACATCTTCATGTAGCTCATGTGTGTAGCTCGAGAGTCCTTTCTGCATGGCTGCTCTGTCTTGTGGTGAAGTACCGCATGGCCTGGCGTGTCTCTGGATGCTTAAAAACGACACTCCTTGGTGACCCGAGTCGTTAGCATTAGAAGGCTTCCCCCGCTGTGCTTTCCTGCGAGATGCGATTCTTGGCACTCTTTGCTTCCGCTGCTTTTCTTCTCAAGTCTTCGGCCTTCGACAACAGCCGTTATGATAATGTACGTACCTAGTATACTTACCTTGAAATGAACCAATTCAACGTGCTTGTCGAGGTCGCTGTGTATGTGCATACGTCGAACTAAGGCAATGTTTTACCCATACCTCCCGACAGTTACTGGGGCCAAAATTCTTACGGCGCAGCTCACGGGACGGACACTGCCAACTTCCAGAAAAGGCTTTCATACTATTGCAATGTAATTTTCCGATTTTATCTCGGATTTTGGAGCTGACGTTCGACCTGTAGGACAACGCAATCGATGTATTCCCGGTCGCTTTTTTGAATGTCTTTTTCGGTACTGGTGGACTTCCATCCATCAATCTCGCCAATGTACGTCAGACATCTGTCGATTGTGACGAAAAGTTATTTTTTCTGAAGTTGTGGGTATAGATATGTAGCCCCTCGGATAATGGGACGTTTCCCGGCACCAACCTTGCCAACTGCGCATCTCTAGCTTCTGACATCAATGCCTGTCAGGCGAAAGGCAAGATCGTCACTATCAGCTTAGGGGGCGCTTCTGCCTCTACTGGGTTCCAGTCCGATAGTCAGGCTTCCACGTTTGCTCAAACTATCTGGGATCTCTTCCTTGGCGGCAGTTCTTCTACTCGTCCATTCGGAAGTGCGGTTCTTGATGGGTAATGCTTTCTCTTGCCCGTGTCGTTAGTGATCTCACGATCGATTTGTTAGGGTGGACCTTGACATCGAAGGTGGCGGTTCCGCCTACTATGCAACGTTCGTGAACAAGATTCGTTCACTTGCAAGTGGAGCTGGTAAAAAGTATCCTCAACTCTCATCGAAAACGATCTTCTGCTGATCAGTTCCGAAGATACTATGTTACTGCTGCTCCGCAGTGCGTCTTCCCTGACGGCGCGCTAGGCGCCGTCCTCAACGCGGCCAACTTTGACGCAGTCTATGGTGGGCTGCATTTCTGTATTTTAATCACAACTTACATGATCTCACGTTTGGCTTCTCAACAGTCCAGTGAGTATACAGCGAATCAATCGATACGTTGCTCATGGCAGTTCGTAGGTTCTATAACAACCCTTGTGGCCTCCAATCATTTGGTCAAGCCAATGTGAGGAATTGTCCACATTCGTCATTTTATTTATCTGACCCATGACAAGAACTGGAACTATGGGATTTGGTGAGGGATGGTCGACTCGCAGCTGACGATCTTCCTCACTTCCTCATCTGACCCTATTCATCGATATAGGGATAACTGGGCGCGTGTTACCAGCCCGAACAAGAATGTCAAGATATACATTGGTGCACCTGCATCGAGCTCGGCTGCAGGAAGTGGATACGTGAGCATCGCTACCTTAAAGAACATCGCTGGAGAGATGCGAAAGAGTTTCCCTTCATTCGGCGGTGTCATGCTCTGGGACGCATCACAAGCTTATGGTAAATCACAAGCGCATCACATCACGCCCAAAATTCAAATATATCTTTCCAGCGAATAACCGCTACGACCTTGCGATCAAGAACGCCCTCGTCGCGGCGGGAGGAACTGGATTCACGTTCCCTTCTTGCAATGCACCAGCCTGGTCTTCCGGAACCAGTTACACGGGAGGCTCAAAGGTGTCGTTCAATGGGTAATGTTTCCTGCTTCTCACCACTTTGAAGCATGGAATTGAAGTTTTGTCAGGTATATCTGGCAGGTGCGATCTTATCAGTTCTCAGTGGATCAAACGAAGCTGATAATCGGAGCTCGCAGGCTAAATGGTTTGCATCGTCCCAACCAGCACATAACCCCAGCGGTGAATGGAGCGCAAGTAAGTAATAAAACCTCTACCGACGAATGAAAGTTCTCAAAGAGCGCAGTCAGCGCTTGTTCTGGGGCCGGGACGACGCCGACTTCGGGTGAAAGTTGCGCCGGAATTGCGGCTTGGTCCAGCACTGCTATATACACCGGAGGCGCTCAAGTCGTGTACAGGTAATATCCGGTTTCGCGTAGGATGCTTATAATCTTGACTCCACCTTAGTTCTCACCTCTGGACGGCTCAATGGTGGACGCAAGGGGAGACTCCCGGAGGTATGTGACTCCGCACCCCGAGAGGCTTATTATTCTCATCCACACAATCAGTCTCTTCCGTCTGGGTAGATAAGGGCACATGCACGTCCTTCCAGGCTATGAAAACTGTCCAATCAACAGAAGCCACCGGTGACAGCAAACCCGTTGTCTCCAAGACAAAGAATTCCCGATTCTTCAAGAGTTAGAGAACACAAGGATAGTATCTACAATCTAAGCTATGTTTGTGTATTGTTCATCAATTGCCAGCTTGAAGTAAAGTGCCAGAGCGGCGCGATGGTTGTCTTGTCTTTTATAAACGATTATGTCTTTCGGGATGCTGGCTTGATTCTGAACGAGGTAATTTTATCGCAACCCCATGTGCTGTGGCCATGATCACGTACCCGAATCACGCGATGGGATTGCCGACAAAGCTGCCGACGTATCACAGCGCGAAGAATTCAAAGACGCTGAGAGAAGCAGGGGCAGGGTGCTCTGAACAGAGCCGCCGTCAAATACCTCACACTCACCTTCGACCACATGTTCCCACTGCGCATTTTACCCCCAATAATTTTTCGCGGACCTTGCTTTTCTCGGAAGGCACTAATCATTTTTCAAGGGACCCGCTGTCGACGTGTTCATCCCCGGAAGTCCCTTTCATGCCATATATATTTCCAGTGATGATTGCAAACAACTGTGCCCTTCCCCCCCCCTAACATGGCTCCTCTCGTCGCCGTTCTCTGGTCGTCCCTGTTAACTTTACTGTTGCACACCTCGTACCTTGGCAGGGTAGTGTCGGCGTTTTCTAATGACAGGTCGGACAATGTAGGCATTCGATTAAATCCTTGATTGTTGCAACTAACACATTATATCTACAGCTTGCTGTGTGCGTGTGGACAGTCAAGTCATATGCAATACGAGTTTAACTGATAATACAGGTACTGGGGCCAAGATTCCGCTGGCCACCAGCAAAGGTGACTTTCTCGTTCACACTATATACAGCCATCCTGACAGCATATACCAGAATGTCATTCTACTGCGATGATGATACTATTGATGTAATCCCTATGGCCTTTCTTTACATCTTCCGAGGAAAAGGCGGTCTTCCACTCATTGATTTTTCAAATGTATCGTGCTCCATCAACCTTCCCCCAATGATCACTTCGACCAACCGCTTCGCATTCTGATAGATATGTGGCCTTGGGAGCGGACGAAAATTCGCTGGGAGTGACCTCACGGACTGCTCATTCCTGGAGTCGGATATTCGGAAATGTCAAGCGAAAGGAAAGATTGTGACCATCAGCCTTGGCGGAGCAACGTCGGAAGTAGGCTTTTCAAGTGAGGCACAAGCGGAGGCTTTTGGGCAGTTACTTTGGGATATGTTCTTGGGTAAGTATTCTCATGATTGTCTCACGGTCCGAAACTCATACCAATTATAGGTGGAAGTACGTGGTATTTTTTTGTTTTGGTGGAGATCCTTGATATTGACATTGATTGTAGAGGGCAGCATCCGACCTCTAGGGAACGTAGCATTGGACGGGTGAGCACTTTATTTAAGCGTATCCAACGGAGCGCGACCTGAACATGGAGACTCGGATGGCAGGATTGACCTTGATATAGAGAAAGGCTCCTCAGCCCACTATGCTGCCATGGTCAACAAAATCCGGTCACTCGCAAAGGGCGCAAGCAAACGGTAAGGCAATCATTAATTTCAAGTCGACCCGATACCCATAGACGCTTCGATGATTTTGTTCTTAGTTACTATATCACCGCCGCACCACAATGTCCTTTTCCAGATGTTTATATCAGCAGCGCGCTGAACAATGCATTCTTCGACGCTGTGTATGTTCAGTTTTGTGAGTTAACTCCCCATCTACTTGTACCTCTATACCTTTCTAATGTGTTCTGTAAGATAATAACTATTGCGGAACCGCCATGTCGGTAAGCCTTGAAGTGCTCGCTGACTTTCGTCTACTTACGTTATTCAGGAATTCAATTTCGATACTTGGTATGGCCCATACCAGCGCTCGCTCGCTCCGCTCGTGTAATACTGACGATACTTCCAGGGACAAATGGGCTAGGACACAATCTCCTAATCGCAACATCAAGGTATATCTTGGTGCGCCAGGCTCTTCGAAAGCCGCAGGCAATGGCTACGTCGATATTCAAACCTTGTCGAGGATCGCAAAAGATGCGCAAGACAGATATCCATCTTTCGGAGGCGTTATGTTATGGGATGCGGACGTGGCTTATAGTAAGCTTTCACCATAAGTTTCGACTTCTATTTCAATGAATTCATCCATGACTCCAGTGAACAACCGCTACGATCGAGCTATCAAAGATACCCTCACAGGCGGTGCTCCCAGGCCTAACCCTCCTCCAGATTCCGCCAATAGTGGTCCCACCAACACCCCAGAGACTGTTCAGGTCGAACCTTCCCTTCCAGAACTTAAGCTTCCTGATGACTTCAAGGACCCGCGCAAGACCGCACGAGTAAAACGCCCCAGCTTCACGCTGGGATTACGAAACGAGGCTGCTGCCAGTCCAGCCCCTGCAGAGCGCGCAAGGACTTCACGGTCCTTCCGATTCTAGACTCCTGAAGACCAGCTACGACGATGACAAAAGCGATACTTATGTATTTATAGAGACCATTTATGAAATCCTCCCCCATGTATATGACGATCTACCTCCGCGCTTGAAATTTCAAGACACCAAATGTAAGAACTCACATTACGAAGTATAACGGAAATATACTCGTTGTTTTCCCAAACTTTGAATGCCGGGTTTGATTTCCAGATCGACCGACCATCGCTCTGCCAAGAGGCGACGTGTACGTGGATGGATTAATGCCGCACCATCGCCGGGCGGACGAACCTCCAGGCTCTCAGACATGTACTCACTGGAGATATCAACGCGGCGTACTTGAAGCCAATAGTTTTTGCCCGCATTTAAATTGAAGACACCCCTCGTAAATGCCAAGTACCATGATCCCCGCACTAAGAACAGCCGGGCCCGGAGTGAGGGGCCTGACGTACTAGCATCTTGTGGCTCAGTGTGACTTTATGTATATAAATACACGCGACCAGCTCCGAATTATGAAAGAGCGAATTGTTGCGTGCCAGACCGATGCGAATTGTGGAACGATCGACGAAGCGGTCTGGAAGCGGTCATACATTACACACGTACGCGCAAGCGGTAAGACTGAAGCTTGATGGTGCAAAGAACAGCCAGCATGGGTAGTTTATCCAGGCTGGCATTGCCGAAACTTGCCCGAGCGCGTCATGCAGAGCTTCCGCGCGTTTATGGACCATGGCAGGATAAGAACACGTACACACGCATGCTTAATCGAACGCGAAGGTTGGACTGGCACAAGCAGCCAGTTTTAACCCTGTGAAGATCTTTCATGTCACCATGCCTGCGACTGGCTTGGCAATGCGAGACGGTGTGAGCCTACAAATTATGACAACGTGTCCGACACACGATGTGGTGCAAGAGAGGACCTTAGATGCAAGGTCAAGGGAAGGAACTGATGCGGTGACTCCGGTGCTCTCGGAGCTCGCACGATCTCAATAGCTGGAAAAATACAAAAAAACTTCTATCTAGGTGGCGATGAGGTAACGACAAAGCATGTATCAGCCAGGAATAGCCTCTGGGATGACACACGAATGGCTTCAAGGCTCCAGAAGGTTTGAAGAGAGAGTGGGTCAAATCACAGAGGGTCATAGGCGGCGAGAACATGTTAAGAGCCCTGCTTAGTTCGAGGGCGCCTACGGCGAAGACGCGTGCCCCGCGTCTGGGCCTACTTGCGCATTATCCGTCGGGATATATTGAGGAAATGCGCGAGCCGGTGCATTGACAGATGGTTGTATGGTCTCCGCAAGAAAAAGACCCGAGCGTGTAGGAAAGTTGCCAGGATAAGGATGCGCGCCATGATTAGACGCTGATGTTTCCCCGGTTGCTGGCGGTGGGAGGTAGTGAGACCAAGGATGTCGCCGTGGAGTTGAAAGGTAGCTTGATGACGAATGTACGTCAGCTGATTTTCGCGAAGGAAAATATTGCTGAGAGCCAGAGATCAACGGCGTTGAATGGATTGTAGGCTCTGTGGTGCCGGAGAAGGTGAGATAGTTCGGTGCAGAACCCGATACCGTGGCACTGGTAGTGGTAGAAGCAGCAACCCTAGCCCGAAGGGCGGCTCTTCTAAGGTCCCGGGCGGTGGGCGGTTTCGGTGGCTTTGGAGGTGGTGGTGGGCCAGGATCATAGTCGGGATTATAGCAATTCCAGTGCATGCCAGTCGGCTCACAAAGCCTGCCCCTGACAGCGTCAAAGGTATAATATACTGGTTTCGGGGCATTCTCCATGGCATTGGCCATGGCAATGAGTCGCTCATAGATGACAAAGCCAGAGTGCGCGTCATTGGCGGCATCTGCATCGTAAGAACGTAAGGACTAGATGCGGGTGTCGATGTGGAACAAACGAACGGACATTCGATCTGCCGAGATGTTAAATCGCCTTCCCAATTGCTGCGCGAAGTTTTATCTTTGGGTAAAGCAAGGTTTTCATACACCTCGATAAGCCGAGCAAGACCTAATGGATTGTTATATTTGCCTTTCCACCGCGCATTGTCTACGCAGCGGGCGAGTAAAGACAGATCAACGCAATTACGGGTCGATACTCCCCAGTCCTTGTAGAGCTTTATGACATCGCCTGAGGAACACCGAAATGAGTCGAAGATGCAGAGACAACGAGACAAAGGCGGCCTGACTCTGAATAGCAACACCGGCTTTTACGAAATCGGGACTCTCCAAAAAATCCCTGAGCTTCTCAGGGAATTCTAAAATTACATGGGGGTTTCAACACGACACCTGAAGCGCAGAGATACCGGAGCAAGGAAAGAGATGGACAAGGCATTACCTTGCATGGCGCTAATTTGAATGAGAAGAATGGTATTCCTGTTAGCAAGCTGAACCACGGCGACAGGATTCTCGGGGGTGTTTTTCGTAAAAGTGGGCTTCCATTCTAGATCAAAGCCTACAGGACCACTGAGGGTGGCGAGATGTGGGTTTGCCTGGTCGGGATCGCGAATGTAATGGAGGGTAGCATTAGGACTCAGATTTAGCCAGGAGTAGGGGACAAGGGAGGGCGCTGTGGCCATGAGAGTTGGTGGCTTCCAATGATGGAGTTTCAACGAACTGTCTTTACTTAAGGGAATGTGGCGAACCACGGTAGCGCCAAGCACCGTGCGAACAGATCAAATTTAGCTCTCATCCTATTGGCTGCTATTTGGGGCACGGGTCCAGCAGCTGTCACACCTGGGTCACACCCTTCGCAGACCAAGCCGCCAAGGCAAGTTGCTTTGCTTCAGTTCCGTCTTCCAAGGCCATCCTCGACGTCCGACGAACCCCATTTCATCTGATTCTCCTCCTTTCTCTTCCCGGGCATGTCCATAATGCGTTACAGCTACCGGGCGCCTCATCGCCAGCGCTAACTTGGCCCCGAACCCATCTAAAATAGCTCAATGAATGGATGGTCTTGGCAAAAAAGCTTGGATGTTCACAAAAATAGGTTTGTGTCCAGGACATAAGAGCGACCTCTGGGCAACCTTTCAATTCTTGGCCCCATCTATTTTCTCTGCTCCCCATGAGCTCCGTATCCTCCCCGACACTGGACTCCCCCACCCCTCGTAATCCCGACGACTTCAAGCAACTGGTCACGACTGCCTTCTCCGTCATTGAACAGGTCAGTCATTCATCTATCGTGCCCCACATTTGGTTCTCAGTGTTCGAAATAGGCTCCTCCCCCAACCCTCCGGGAAATACTGACCGCATACCGTGCTAAAGGTGATGGAGACCGCGATATGCTCCTTGCTATGCTAAATGCCAAAACTGCTGAGGACCAGGTTGGTGGCTTGTCGTTTTTCCTGAGTTGAACACCGACTTCCTCTCAATAGCGTATAGCCTCTGTTGCGTCACTTCAGCGAACTTTGCTGGAGGTTTATCAGGCTCCACGACAACAGAGCGTCCAATACCCACCGCCGCCGCCACATATCATGAATGACAGTCATCACTACCCAACCCCAAGCTTTGTGCAATCACCCCGCCTCTGTGATAAAAAACCCAGGCGCCAACACCACCAGCCACATCACCACCATCTATCATCTGGCAGTCGATCACCACCTCGCGTTCGCCATCATGCCAACCTGCCTCCAATGAGAGATGTGCAAATGTATCAACATGAGCATTTTCCTCGAAAACGCCACCGTTCCTCTCTCTCTCCTCCTTCCCCTCGCGGATACGAAGTGCGCCCCAATCCTCAACCCAGTTCCCAGCGTGACCACTTACCGCCTTCCCCGTATTCTTCTTCTGGAAGGAGTGACTCTGCGGAGTACTCGCCTCGCTCTCGGGCTTCAATGGCCATCGGCTCGCTGCTTTCATCCGGCCCAAGCCAAGAGGCAAACGGGGATGATCTATGAAACACCCACACATTCATATGTCGCTACCTCACACGAGATCCGGGTCCGTACCACACCCACCGACCCATCCATTCTTGCCGTCGCTTTCCATTTTTAATGATTTATTTTAGCTGTAGTTGTACACTACCTGTCACCCTTGTTACACTACCACCATTACACAGCATGTACATAATTGGTTCCCCGGACGTCGTCGAAGTCGTTTCTTGCGCACGTGTACATTTTAGCAGCCATGCGAATACGATACCCACTGGTCGTGTGTGTACATCTCTTAGAGGCGCCCAGACTCCTCAGCAGTGCGGGAACTTCGGACTCGCTAACTTAGCCAGACGCTTGGCCTCGAACATGTGTCCAAATGCCCAAGGAAGGGGCGCTTGGCGTCAGGTTAATTACAGAGCAAAATCAGTCATATGCATCAACCGTTACAGGATAGATCCACACGTCCAACATTTCAACGGACAGGTCCCTATTTTTGTATTACTGGGCGTGATGGCGAATGTATGGTTCCGAGGTTTCGTTTCGGGGATCCGGTTCGGACCGCCTTCTAGTCGTGATGCTATAAATAGAACTCCATGTGCCACTCACGTGACACGCGCGATGCGTTGTTTGGTTTTGATGTGCAGCGCCTTGTCAATGTCCGTGAAGGGAAACAACCATGTCTGACGATGAGTTCGACGTTATCCCGGATGAGTTTGCTGGTGTTGAGGGCATTAACTGGGATGAGCTGTTATCGGCTCCACCACCATCCTCGAGTGTCGATGCTCCACAGGATGAGGCCACAAACCATGAGGCTGTTGACGTACCTGGAGCCCGATCACCAAGTTCATCGACACAGTATTCGTGTGACGACGAAGAGTTGGACCCTGCTTTCTTTGTGGAACTGGATACGTTGGAGAAGAACATCTTACAAGCAGAAGCTGGACCGTCCAGGGTTTCTGGTGTGTTTCGAGTTTACAACCAAATGTGATGCCTCCACAGATTGACTTTTGCGCATATAGCGGCACTGAACACGCGTGTTTCTGGTGACTCTGAATCAGGTGAGCATCCACGCTTCTTGGCTAGAAGTCACGGAATGAATGAATCTTACCAGCACTGCCAGACGATGGTGGTAAGTGACTTGCCCTGTGGCCCAAACCTATCCTCACCTTTATTTCAAGCCTCGGGTTCCCACCTTCAGTCGAGAACTCTTATCAATCATTCCCATTTCTTCTCTAGTACGTGGCCGAGATCCTGGAAGCTAGTGACAGAAACGAACTGAAGGGTGAACCTAATATTAGACACTGTCGAAACCTCGCGGCCTCCAGCTTCATCTTCAGCCCGTATGTTCATGCCCCAAACCCTGCTCACGGGGAATCAACCTTATGTACTGACCACCCTGATCTTGACAGTTCAATCTTCTAAGACGGACGGACGTGATGACCATGATTCTGCACTGCAGACATTGCTAAAGAGACCCCGATCTAAATCCCCACGCGCCAAAGCTCATTCGCCGAACAAGAAGGGCAAGGGTAAAGCTCAAGGAAATGAGGGTGTATTACAAGTTCTGTCAGGCTTTGAGGACGAGCTGACATGTCCTATGTACGTCCCAAGCACATTCCCATGGGTCATGCACGTTCACATATTTGTTCTCGTAGATGTTCTGATATCTTGTCAGTCATCCAGGTTGTTCCACGTATCTATTTGATACTGAAGTTTCTTCAGCGTTGCGGCGCATCTCGGCAACCCCTGCGGGCACAGCTTCTGTGGTGAATGTGGCTGGAACTGGGAAATGAAATGCATCAAAGGTGGGAAAGTGAGTACCGGGCCGTTTGTCCTTTCTGAAAGTCTAATGACTGTGCTCCGCGTGTAGACAAACAATTGCCCGACTTGCCGCACGGAGCTATCAAGAGAGACGCCCATGATACCCAACTTCTCAATGGATAGCACCGTCGAGAAGCACATTGCTGCGCTGGGCCAGAGTGGAATTGCAGAGTGGAAGCCTGGTGGGAGCAAGCACAAAGAGTGGATCTCCCGGAAGGAGTAAGTGTGATTCTCAAGTTTTGAGCCGAGACTGGAATGTTCATCCTCGTGTAGACAATGGAAGAAGGGCGCAGCTGAGAGGGCTAAGGCTGAGATGAAGCCCAAACAGTTCATTTACATGGCACTGGATTTATCGACGAGTGATGATGAGGCTGAGGAGGCGGATGTAGTAGCACGGCCCCGGGGCCAGTGGGCGATGAGACGCGCGCGTCGACGGTGGCGCGCGTGACTTGGTGTACGATACTAGATGACGTCATCCAACCAACGTTGTCTCCCACATCCCTCCTTGCTTTGCATGCTTATCGCCTTCAGCCCCGCCCTCCTCGACGCCGTCCATGTTTCTGTCCCCGTAGGAGCTCTGCTTCCCGACGAAACGACCGCAGTTCTCAATTTTACGGCGACGCTAAACCTTGCCGACTACGACGAGCTCCAACAAAGTGGCGGGAGAATACAGCTTTGGTCAAACGTCCCGTCTGAGAGCGCGACCACCTCGTCAGCCGGGGGTTGGGCCTCGTGTGACTTTCAGGAGACGACGATTCCAACCTTCGCTGATGTCAGCGACTCGACGGTCGAGGTTTTTCTAGGTGATCTACGCCAGCATGATGCAGAATACCCTGGGCAACACGTTCTCTCGCTCGTGCTTTGTGCTCCACTTGCCAACAACGGTCAGTCGCGCTTTGCATTCACGTATCGCATCGTGTATCCCGATGGGGAGATAAGGTGGCTAGGCACCTTTGGGCAGAACGGGACGCTTGTCATTGAGGGTGTGGTCAGTGATCCCGCGCTCGTGCTGACGGAGGGGTGGATGCCCAGGGACAACGGTTATGTGTGGAAGGGTGTGGGCGCGGAGCGCCCATTGGACTTGAACGTGCTCAGGCTAGTGAAGCCAGCTGATTACGCCGTTTTAGCACTGGATGGAGACGTGTGAGCTCCTTTCCGATAATCGCCTTGTGGGATCGCGGTGCTAACGCCTGAATGACATGTAGTGCAGGCAAATCGTCCCTGGCATTCCTCGTACCGCGGCTTGCACCACACGCTGTATACATCCCTCCGACCTACGTTCTATGCGCATCCTCGGACGCCACGATCGCCGTCCTTTCAAAGGGTATTATCACCGGCTCTGGAACTGGCTCGCTGCTTTTGAAACCCCTTCAGTCTCACCAGCACGGACTCAGGGCCATTGCGGAGAGTATCTTGGCCCACTGCTCCACAGAGCGCGTGCAGGCGACGGCGCTCTATAAAGATGCGGGGCGTTTAATCGTCGCTTCAAGGGGTACTTGTTCCATCCAAGGCATTGTTGTTTCTACCTCTCCACATCGCGTTAAAGCACGACTCCTGCTTCCGCTTGACACACTCTCAGCGCTCCTTCCTGCCTACCCGACTCCGTTCGCGATTTTCTCGCCTCAAAGCCGAAATGTCCATTTCATTTCAGATCCATCTACACAAAACATCGCTTTTACCGGCTGCGGGCCTTTTGTCCTGAGCCCTATCCTCGATCTCAAGGATGAGGCATGCCAGGCATCCATTTTAAGTGCCTTCACGTCTGCGCGCCCTGCCGAGGATGATTCGGTGATCCTACCTACGCCCCCGCCGTCCCCGCAACTAGCACATTTCCCCACGTTCAACGGTGCCTCCTTCAGCCCTTCTGGATCCGTGCCCCTGCATGAGAGTGGTGTTGCACGGGGTCAGCCCAGTGCTCCCGAATCACAGAAGAAAGAACGGGATCGAGGAATCGCCGAGGGCCAGGTGATGCCACCAGTCCAGGGGGTTCAGGCACTATTCGCACAGTTACAGCAGCTGGTTGGGGTCGCGTTCTTTGCAGTGATGACCGTGTTCAAGCTGTTATTTGGAAAGCTCGAGCATGAGCGTGAGCCTGGGGATGAGGGTGATTCTGTAGCAGGCGCCCATGCCTTGGATGAAAAACAGGGAGGGTCCACTGATGACGAAGATGACGAAGCTTACGCGGCCCTGAACCTGGCGTCGTCCCAGGCTCCCGTCGATGCCCGTGGTTCTGGTGTTTCGTTCGTGGTGGATATCAGTAATGGAGCTGCCGTCCTGGCGTTGCGCAGTGTGTCTGCGGCGAGAGATGGCTTTGCTGGAGCTGTTGTGATGGAAATGGGCGGGCAACGCGTCGATGTCAAGGAGACGCGGCTCGAGAGTGGAGTTTCGCTGTTCGAATTCAATGGCGGTGATGGAGGAAGAGTCCGGATTTCATACACGCCTTGGAAATAATAACAGTGGATACTACGGTTCTTTGGTTTTTCCCAGTCTGGTCTCTGCATGGATTTTGAATGTATTATGCACGTCTTGATGTCTGTATTACTCTTGATTGTACAACACGAAGTACTTTTGCGGACTCCGGTTTACAAGTCGTCATCGTCACTTCTTCGTCCGGGTTGCGGGTCGTTCTGGATGCCAAACCTGGAGACGGACTGCGCAACGAGATCGTCAAGCATTTCCTGAGGTAGTGCGTACTCCGATCCCCGGACGGCTATCGCATATGCAGCTAATGGCAACGGTCAATACTCGAGGGGCAACAGCAAGAGATAAGACAGACCATCCTCGATCTTCTCTAGTGATTGTGCAGTAACTGCCTGCTTCTTGGACAGATCACGTACGTACGGCGTCATTCGTTCGAAATCTGGTTTCAATCATGGGTTTGAGCACGCGGGTTAAGACTGGACATTCGGTCACACCTGCTTTGCATGCCCGGACAAACGCACAGACTTCATTGGCTTTTGTGCGTCCGCCCCGGCGGCCAATTGACGAGATCGCGAAGCGCATGAGCTCGCCAGTGAGATCAGAGAGGCCCAGGAGGTAATTAGAGACGGTCAGTGGGAAATACTGTCCTCCCGCGAAATTAATTTGATAAACACGCAGTGGATGTACAGACACACGCACTGGTACTCCGTGCGCGTCACAGAGTGTCTGCTGCACCTGGTGGAAGGTGATGAGAGACCGGTGTTCGAGGTAGTGTGCGAAGCTGAGTGCTTCGATGTATTCCTGGAGGCCGGGCGAGACCTGGCGCTGGTACCGCCAGAAGCGGTCGCCCTCGAGCTCGGGCTTGAGGCTGGCGAATATGGCCTGGACTTCGCGGAGTTTTTCGTAGCCGCGGGTAGCTGCACACAGGGCACCGGAATTGTCGTCAGAGTCGTCGTCGATTACAAGGCGGTGAAGCAGAAATATAGTTCGCTTGGAGAGATTTGTGACATCGCGGCTGGCCTGGTGGGGGCAGGATTAGAATTGGTATAGACGAGAGTCGTGGACAGACCTTTATGAGACGCTCGCGTCTGTCGTTGTAGTCGTCGAGATCAGCCCTGAAGTTGTCGAAGACGGCGGTGGTGGGTTGCATTGGAGGGAGTCACGTGAAGAGTTAAATTAGGACGTAGGGGCAGCGAAAGTTGAACGGAGCGTCCATGGCCTACGCTCCTAAGCCCGGCTGCCCGATGTGCAGCATAGTCTCCTCGGCGTCCCACGCAACCCCAAACTCCCCCCGCTCACCGTCCTTTCCAGCGGGCTCCACCCAGCCAGAGGTTCTTTGGCGCGACGACAACTTTACCGCATATCGCGAAAAGGCGCATCCCCTCTCCTCCAAGGGCCACATCGTCGTCGCCTTCAAGTCTGTCCTTCTCTTATCTCTGCCAGTTCCAGTCCTAACCCCCGTACAGCTTGCATGTACCATCAATATATACTCTCGTGTGTCGCTTTCTTGTCCTCAAACGTCTCACCTAACTCCTCTTGCCAGTCCTCCAGTGACCTACCTCTCCTTGTCAACATCAGGAACCTCGCAAACCGCCTTCTCTCGTCCCTCCTGCCCCCTAACTCGCCCACCACCACCCCCTCGGGGCCCAGCACTCCCAACCCCTACCACTCCAGCAGCCCCCTCCAGGGTCACGAGAACCTGTTTCGCATCGGCTTCATTACGCCGCCCTTCAAAGACAACAAAATCCCTGTCACAGATCACCTCCACGCTCATGCGTACATCACCCCGGCAGATCTCATGGGCTGGTGGAGAGGTATCGCTTACGGTCCATTGGCATGGTATTCCATTGACGATTTGATTGCTGAGATCAGGTGAGTTGTCCGCCCTCCTCGTCGCGCGTTAACTCTCCTCTCACACCGCTCCAGGGAATCCGTCTCCAACAACCGCATCAAGTCTGGCTACGAGAACCGAACACAGGCACCCATCGACATGGTCCCGCACGCCGGCGCCCGCGCCGGCACCGCAGATGGCATAGAGACGTCTGAGCCGAGTATCGCCAACACTGACGCCGAGCTCGAAGACGGCGAGACAAACACCGCACGCCTGTTGTCGCCCCGGTCCTCGTCACTGCTCACACCACAGAGCCATATACCCACGTTACGCGTGTAGTCTGTCTGGATTTATTATCGCCATCCGAGTGTCCGTACTATATTATCACTTTCACGACGTCGCCGCGTACCATGGACAGTGTCCAGGGAGTCCTTTATACTTATATACCAAGCAATACGTACTTCATTCATGTACAGTTATCCGCCTCACCCATCCCGAAGCATAATCTTTAAACCTGCTGGTAATACAGCTGTTGAATCAAGCATCTATGTCATGTTGTCAGCGACCACGTCTCGCGCGTATCACAGCAAGGAGCTCACAGTAAGACGACCCCGTCAGCAGCGTCGACAGCGCCGCCAGCTGATCCTCGTTGAAACGTTTCGCGTCCTCATGCCACGTATCCTGGTGCGTCCTCTTGAAATTACTCGCGCACTTCCTGACCGTCGTTGAGATGGGGATCTGTGGAGACATAACGCAACGATCAGCGAGCTGAAACACGAAAGAGATTAGACGCCTACGGGATCATATGTATGTTCTGCCAAGATATTCGTCAGCAGCTCCGGCATCCACTTCTCGACGGTGTACGGATACGAGTCGACGAGCGCGCAAATGCCCAGAATCGCGGCGTGGCGCTGGCGGATTGCCTTGTTGTAGCCTGGGTCTTGACGGTTCGGGATGTGGCTAGCCTTGGCCAGGCGCACGAATCGATCCTGTCAAGAGGTATAATTAGGACACTAACTTTGGATCCTAAAATATCCTCACCTTGAGCGTCAGGACGCTGCGTCGAGGAGACAAGCGCAGAATCCCGGACAACGTTCTAACAATGGGAAATTGGAGTGACTTGTGGTGAAAACTTCGAATATCAACTCACGTCGCTGCCATCTCCCGTACCTCTACCACCTCGTCGTCCAAACATTTGCAAAGGACCTGTGGGAATGAGGTTGTGAAGATTGGAAGGATTAAGATATTTTCTAACCTCCAGCATCTCCACGATTTTGATTTCGGAAATCAGTGGAACTTGGCGGAAGTAAAACACTAGAGCGGCCCACTGTTGAGCGACAGAGAATAAACGATGTGTATCGCATACCTTGAACGAGCGGTAGTGCTGTGAGGCGAATTCGCCAGGACTTGGGAAAAACGTCAGCAACCGCGAGAGGAACAAGAATGAGCGCAGCGTACAGGCGAGTTTTGTATAGCCTCAAATATGGCGTCCAAGATCTGGCTTACCATGGGCAGAGGTGGCGTCACTCCACACATGCGCACCATCAGCGTGCTCGCGCGCGTTGCAAGTTCATTATTATCGTGTACTGGAGGTCACATTTCAGATCTGTTCGTCCGGGTTACTGAAGGGGAGATCACATACACTCGGCGAACTGGAACAACTCGGGCTGCAATTGTGGTAAGTCAGCGGTTTTTCTTCACAGGAAGGGACTGTGAAGGCTCGTACCATCAAAGGCAAGATGTAGTCGAAAGTCGAGATCGCATGAACATCATGCACAGCTTGGTAAAGCCACTTACACACGGTGACGCCAACTCTGGTGATATTGATTAGACAAGCCCTCAATCATAGTTGGTCTTATGACTCGTACCTGTCGTAGGTCGACTGGAACGCACGGACGCCGGGCGATCGCTCCTCACGCCACACTTTGAATCGGCCCACAAGCTCAATGACACGGTCTTTGTGGTAGGCTCCTCGCATACCCATGATGTCAAAGTCAATGGGTACGACGCGGCATTCTTTACTGAAGACCTCGGTAGATGGCGCAGTTGGCTTGGGTATCCACTAAACGTAAATTTAATGAATAGTTGTCCGTGGTAAGGAGTAAGCTGCTCACCTTGATCTTCTCTGTGAATGCGAGGAGCTCGCCAATGTATGCACGAAGCTATATCCCAGGTGAGTGGACGCTCCACAGTGAATTTCGTACATACATCATCATGCTCGCTGTTGATCTCTGACCAGGATCGCGCGAGTGCGTCGTCCGCCCAGGGAGTGAATTTTCGCCCCAGCTCTTCATAAAATGCGCGGAAATAGGACAGAACTTTCACTCCGTCAAACGTCATCTCGGCATTGTAGTCGATGTTGTTGAATTCGTTGACGACATAATCAACCAGCGGCTGGACCCGACGGGGGTCTGTACGATAAAAGATATACTAATTGATGATCAGAAAGAAATGCTTGTGTGTAGGCATGGATGGGGCATACCTCGAAGAACGATGTCCAAATCAGGAGGGTGTCCGTCTTGACGTTCTGGCCGAAGATCTGCTTAATGAATGGGGTAAACCACTTCCACAGATTCAGCTGCTTGGTGGTCGGCCAGTGTTTTGAACCTTTCGGGTGTTTTTTAGGATGCTAATTTCAATACTCGGTGAATGTCACATACCACAAATGACACCTGCCACAAGTTCCGCGGCCGCTCGCTGCTTGTTTTGGTCTTTGTTCTTTATCATCTTCTCCATTGTGGGCTTCAGCGCCTCAAAGGGTTCGTCCTCCAGCAGCTGGACTGTGGTGAATAGAAGTTTAGTAGACATCGGCAGTCGAGGAGATATCTGCGCACATATGGACTTCACAAATGATACGTTGTCTTGGGTGATGACAGTTTCATGGTTTTCTTCCGAGTATAGTCCAGCCACATTCTCCCAGTACGATGGATCTGTGGCGGATTCCCGGAATGTTTCCAGCGCAGCCTTGCTGGAAGGATCCCAAGACTGGAAAGCTGAGATTGTCGGGTTCGGTGGAAGGTACAGAGTAATCGAGTCCTCCCAGGCTACCCAGCCTGGTGGATTTCGGTCAAGAAATAAGCTAGAGAGGATATAAGTCCTGGAATGACTATAAATTACGTGGTCAACTGACGGTGTCCGAATCTCCTGTTTCATATCAAATGGTTTCATGTATGCCGCCAATACCTGGCTTGTCAGTTGGTGCGACGGCTCCACAACAACTTTCATCTTCAGCGGGTTACGAGTTTGCATAAGGGCCAAATCAGCAGGTGTCATGCAGAATGTTCTCAGTTTGATGTTGCGGGCACTCTTCGTGACTGCTCGTTGTGCATACTGTGACCTTCATCAGCTCAGTGTATCAGAAAAAGCTTGAGCAGGTACTCACGTAACGCTTGATAGATGAAAGGGGGAGGAGTTCAATGAAGATGATTACCCAGGGATAGTGATAGACTCACGATAGTGGGGTGGTCATCATGAACCCTGTCTAGGAAAAATTGTAGATGCTGTGACGAAGTCGGTGCATCGCGCCGAACTAGAGTTCGCAGGCACCGCGTAGCCAAGATTTCATACCGCCAATGGGTTCGTTCTGATTCACCAACTTCTAGAATCATCGTAATCTAAAAAAACGCATGAAGAATATGTCAAGAGGAAAATTAGGCGGGACAGACATTATTCTGTATGCCATCCTCCATCTTCTGAAGACGCTCAATCCGTTTGTTACGGCACCGAACCACCAAAGCCCCCTCCTTGGGACTATTGCCTATGTCAAGAGTAAACTTCAGCTGTGACAAGGCTTTGTCTACTCGAGGTGTCGGAATCTCGTATACCAAAAACAATGGTTCCAAAAAGCTGGAAAGACCTAAAGGTAGTGTCAGCAAAACACATCAAGCAATCATAGATTACAAACAGTTTTCGGCCACCGCGGAAACGCAGTCTTGGATCGAGGGCTACAATAAGGAGTTAGGGACCAGGTCATGCTATTGTCCAAAAGGATTGATTACCTTTTCATTGTGTTGACACCCAAGGAGACTTTTGAGGATCTTTGGTGCTAAGGTAGGCTCTATCAATGCACTTGTGAGCGATGTTCTTGACTACGCTGTTCAACGAGTACATACCAGAGATGGCGTATTTGCCTAAGTAGGGTGAGTTTATAGTCCACAAGGCCCCTTTCATCCGGTCGTCATCCGTCCCCGGCTCGAGAGCCTTCAGTAAGATGGGGAGTGCACGACGGCGGACACCATCATAAACCTGAAGTAATGAGTGAGAACTGTCAGAGTAAGCCAAACTATAGGCTAACCTCGCAGATAGATTCCAAGAGAGACTGGCTCGAACTACAGAGATTGAGATCGCGTTCAGTTCGAAGGAGCGTTAGCGCAGCATTACTAACCGCCTTATTACTGCGTAATGCCAGAGCGACCACTCCACGATATCGTCGATAAGAGCATCCTCAAGTGGTCCACGTCGACGTTCGATCGAGTTCCAATGAAGTCGCGCGGAATGATAATAGCTGAAAAGGGTCATTTGATGAACGGTGACATATGACATAAGAGTAGAACGTGGCGCACCGTGCTCGGCGAACGTAGACGGCCCTTGGCCAGACTTTTTGGTGAGCAAATTGACGCGCCACGTTCTTTTCATTTCGGTATTGCTCGTCGTTGAGACTATAGCTGTAAAAATCGTTAGATAAGGCCAAAGAATAGCAGGGCTGCATTACCTGTCCCTGCTATCACCGTATTCGAGCATATAGGTACGCACAGCTCTGATCTGCACCGAATGAGAAGCCCGCACTACGCGGTACGAAGTTTTACTGACCAGCATATCAACCGCATCCACTGTATTCTCTGCGCCTTGCTGTTGCAACGAGACCGAAGCCTTATGAAGGAAGCTTCCGAAACGCTCTTTCAATGAAGCAATATATTGATACCGCGGGTTTGCAGGATCTGTGAGACAGAAGCCAGAAACGACTGGTTCGATTGAAGCTATCATTTCTGGAACCTCATCGCTGCCTAATATGAGCATGATAGAGTTCCACAGCCGACAAATGATCTTACAGAATATCGCTGGTCAAGATCGCAGATTCCAAATCCTCGGAATTTATCGTCTCCTTGATCAATGTAGGAATTCCAGAGAAGGCGTTGCGAACAAAGCTGAGGTGACTGTGGAAAGTATCAGACACAGCGAATAAAACCAGGATCCTTTGACGAACCGACAAAAATCATTGCGCCAGACCTCGTCTCGAGGAATATCTGACAATAATGTCAGTCCACATGTATGTGAGATAGAGTCAACGAACCGGTTCCGATCAAATTCTCCAGGATCTCGAGAGTTGGCTCGATGAGCGTCTTGAAAATATCAAGTGCTAACTGGATCTCCTCGTCATCAGGTACATGCCATGAGATCTGCCAGTGGGTGAGAGATAGAAACCTGTACCCTAGGCCTTACGTACTGTGACTTCGTCTGGTGTGTATAGTTTGCCCCAATGTTGGTGATGATTGGTGCGGAACTCTGTGAAACGTGTTGGGCATTGACAGGTTCAGTTTTGATGGCCTTACCAGCACTCTCCCACTCTTCAGGATTAGCAAACTTGTTCTCCAGGGGATAGGTGTGTGTTAAAGTTAGTAGTGTGCTGGAAAGGAGTTCTCCACTCCAGGAATAACCGCGTTTGGAGAGGGTTTTGTTGTGGAGCAGTCGAAATAGGGACATTAAATCATCCTTGTACTTTAAGACCTGCCATGGGCAATTAAACTGAGGGAAATACTCGAACGGGGCAGAAACGTACAGATCGTCCATCACTTTGGAGGTCCGCAAGATCAGCAATGACCGTGAAGACGCTATGTACACTTACTTATATATCGTGCCTCGAAGGATTGCAAGATCTGGGAGAAATTAAGCCTCAGGCCTGAAGAGAAATGATTGATTGGCGTACTCCAGTGTAAAGTAGCATCCGATGGGAGTGGAGACGACACGGACGTCGTTCTGAGGGAACTGGCACCGTTTTCAAGTTCAACCTGAATATTGCGCACGCAGAAATGGAAGAATTTGGCGAGAGTTTTGACAGGATCTGCATTGGCAACACACTCTACGAGTTGATGAATCGCTCGAACAGCATTCGGCCGAACATTGGTGCTGGCATAGTCAAAGATCATGGTGAGTACCAGGTCATAAAGCGGCTCAGACAAGTGCACGCAGATCTGACTGCAGGCGCCAGTCACAGCATCAACAATCTGGACTAGTGCGTGTAAGCAAGAAGTAGTGGAGCCAAAATAGTTTGTTTCACCTTCTGTGGCCCCGCCGGCTGACCCATCTGGCCCTTCATCTGGAAGGTTTTCCAATAACTGGATCACCCTGCGGATAAAATTGGCTATCCAATCCGGGAAACTACCTGTGGAGTCCTGTTCCACGCAATGTCAGAACCAATCAAGAGTGATTGTGGGCCTCAGTACAAACCTTGAGCAAAGCATCCTCCTCTTCGTCCGTTAACCTCGACTCCAAATCTGTGTACTGGCTCTCCATGTCATCCAGGGAAAAGGACGGCAAGGTGACAGTGTTATTCAGAGGCAGTGTCGGTTCTGCATCAAGAAGGACCGGCCTTGATTCCTCGTTCATCGTCAGATCGCCAAACTTGATGAACTGGGATATCTCAACAAGAAAGGCAGTCGTACAAAGCTGACAGCAATTGGTTAGTGCGGAAATTATATAATGCAACACCACCCCTACCGTTTTTCCTGGGTCATTCTGCGCAGGGAATAAAGCTCTTCAGTAGGAAAGCGACATTATCGGAACGACGTACCAGATCGATTCCCGGAATCAAAAGCTGCAGAATCGGTACAAGATGCTTGGCGCCAGCATAATACACCTGACGGGAAACAATTGCGGGGGCTACGGCTCCAAGTGCTTTGATGACTGCGATCGTTCGCTGAGTCTGCGAAAATCAATGAATTTTTCAATTAAGGGAATTGGCTCAACGCACTTCAACCAAGGCTTCCAGGGATGGCACCGCTCGTTCAAGGATGGGATGCAGTATGAGATCAGGCTCCATAACACTCATCGATTTCAAACAGCTTTGGATGTTCGACACTGTCGTCGAATCCTGGGAGAACATGGCCAAAAGAGTTACGGTTCGGAGTGACTTGACGAGCTCTCGTTTCATCGCTTTCGTCAAGCGACGATGCTACAAAAATGACGTTAAAAAAAAGAAGATAACGCTGATTGAGCAAAAACGAACTAATGGAGTCTTGCAGTCTGGCTGCTGTTCCTCGTGCCACCCTACATGGTACCATGAACTTCGGAGAATGAGGAGTAAAAAAATGAAGTTCTTACGTTTGTTGAAGTCATACACGATGTATTTGATGAAAGCGGTTAGCTATCGGCAGAAAAGCGTGAGCAGTCGCGTCCGAAATGGTGCGGATGGCGTACATCATTCGTCCATGCCCCAGAATTGGAAGGATGGAAGAAGCTTTCTGTTGAAGCAATCAGTCTTGCGAGTGAATCCAAGGCTTTCGATCCGGCCAGATAGGTCCTCGAATGATCTTTCTTGCCTAGTGGCGCTGCGAGAAACTCCTTCAAGGTACTCGTTTGAATCTGCGGTGTGTTCATGCCGGACGGTAGAGGAGAGAAGAGGGGAGTCGGGGCATTAGAAGGGGGCACAGGGGCACCGTCTGGTGCCATTGAATACACGATGATGCGAGCCATGGATACTAATCACCAGTTCAGGTTCTGCATATGCGAACAAAAGGATTGGGGCATACAGATCCTCCAATTGGGCTTCGGCAGCCTCCCTATTTCAAATCCAGCCTGGTTATCTGCATTCGGGCCAGTTGTAAGTGAGCCGGCATCTGCAAGTGGAATCTCTGCAGAATCGTCTCGTCAACGCCGGGCTGGTAAAGGTATGGACGACCATACACACCCATCGAAGCAAGGCATTTGCACATGAAGAGATGCCACTCGTGCTCAGAAAAGATGCCAACGGCTTTGTACAGTCCTGTCCAAGTGGCTTCACCTTTCACTTCCTCTTGAGTCCAACGGGGCCTGTCCTCGCCTTCCACTCTCTCATCATCTGGCAGTTCCGCAATCTTGCGCGGGTCACTAACGGCGGGATCAACATGCATCTCCGCCAACCTTGAGAGAAAGTGCAACATCCTTTCATCATACATATAGGAGTTTATTGACTCCCACATCCGAAATAACATAGGCAGGTAAGATTGAGGGTGAGTGAGGGGTAGGAATGTGAGGAGATAGTACTGTGGCGCGAGGATGTTCTGAAGACGCGAATTAGCATTGAAAAATGGATCAGACGAGGATAGTATAGCTCACATCTAGCTGGGTTCCATCCAAGAGAGGTACGAATGTAGACAGCATTTCTTCAATCGCGGCAGGAGAGAAGAATCGACGTGCGTGATCAGCAATGTACCCCATGCACCACGATAACTGACTGTATGGTAAACTTATGAGTGCTAAAACAATTGGAGAGTGCGACTCGCGTGCGTACGTGTATTCAAACTGCCTCCGGGTTAAGAACAGATCGGATTTGAGAATTTCATAAATCGGCTTCCACGGGAGTCTCATATCCTCGATAGTTATCTTCGTCTTCGATTTCGTCAAGGTCCGGAAGGCGTCTGCGCACGTCGCCACCATTTGGGTCGACAGTCCAGGAATTGTGCTGACATGGAAATAAAGCTTGGCCAACAGAACACGTTTCGTCTTTGGAATGGGATACTTTAACATGGACCAGCTGTGATATCATGAGACGAAGCTATGAGGAGAGACGCATAACACTTACTAGGTCAACATGCTGTCCCACTGCTGAAGTCCGACTTCAAAATCCTTCGCCTCCACACATTGTGCGATGCGCAGGATAATGAAATCAAGCATTTCCATCATCTTTGAGATTGGTTCAATTGAGTAGGGCAGCGAATGTGCGTGGGCCTTTAGCTTCCGCAGGTAGTACCGATCACCCTCTGTAGCATCCATGTCATCGGTGTCCTCGTCCATAGGTTGTGTAGGTGGTGTGCCATTGATGCTGAGCAGCAAGAGGTCTGGGAGAACCATGGTGGTGTTGGAAAGTTGGAGATGTGGAAGGTGGCGTTGTGAGTCAAAAAAGAGAGTGTATATATGTCCTAATTGTGATCAAGGGCAAAGACCCTGCTGTTGGGATGCGGAGAATAATTGTCGGAAATCAAGATGGGCTATTCGCACTTGGGGGCACAGTTGTGTAAAAGTAGGATGATAACGTATTGTTGGCGCACTCGTCCGTGTCAAACATATTGAAGAGCCGGATCTCCGACATGAACATAAAATTACAAAATGACTTGAATCTGCCTATTCTACATGTAGTCGTCGTGTCAACCTGTCGCATTGAATGCAACTTCGTGAAGCTCCTTCACAGCCCTCTCACGTACTAGATCCCATACCCCATTCCGTTGGGCTCTGACATCTCCGAGGCCCTCCCTTATCTCTTGTAATCGTTCGACGTATTCGCGTCCGTCATCCTGAAGTTCTCGCAGCGTCGCCAATGATTTCTCGAGGCTTTCCAGCTGCATCTTTGGCGAAGCGAAATGAGAAGGTTCAAAAACCGGAGGGCCTCCAGAGGGATAAGAGAGCAGGAAGAGTTTATGCACGGGTGGTGTCAGGTCGGGGGCCCGTGCGAGTCTACGAGTACGGTCGTCGTCGTCGTCCGCATCGCCATCTTCATCCTCTTGCTTCGGGACAAGTGACGGATCTCCAGTGATTTCATCGGGGTCTTCACTCATGACCTGCCACAACCTGCCGAGAGCCCGCCTCATACTTGCTTCCCCTTCAATAAGCCCGTTGGTGGCGTGTTCCAACTCATCCAATAAGTTTGAGCGGAACGTATGAGTGACAGATTTGTCCATGACGAATGATGCATAACTAAGGTGCTGGGAATCGGGAGCTGGGTATGGTGATACGAGGGGAGGTGAGGGCGACCGTTGTAAGTGTGGAATGGTAGGTGGAGATGGAGAACGTCGTTCTTGAGGCAACAATAGCTTTATCCGTTTCCTTGCGCGTTCTTCTGCCTGTACCAATGGTTGGAAAGAGGGCATATGGGAAGTAGTGACCCACTCACCTCCCAGTCATCCATTGCCGGACCCCACGACGCTATTTTGCCTCTACGGACCCATCGTGCGCCTTTAACTGTTTTGTTTCCCCAGTTGCCACCTCTCGAGCCCGATTCTAACATCTCATTCTCGGACTCATAACCATGCGACGGGTAGTACCAGTTGTTTTGGTCGCTCAAAGGAAGTTGCGGGGAATATTCATCACTAGACCAGCATATGAGCTCATGACTGGCAGAAGAAGTGGGACGGCATACGTAGACGGCTCAGGATGGTGTGAGGGTTGCCCAGCGTTACTAGGGGCCGCAGATGAATAGGGCAGGGGGGTTTGGTTATCCATGGACGCGAAGCAAACGCGAAGGGACGTGAATGGAACAATTGCCACTCTAGAAAAATATATAAATAAATATAAAAAATAAAGTAAAGTAAAAAGAATTTTGCTAAGTAAAATACTCTGCAAAGGCCGAGGGCGGAAGATTACAAGGCCACGCTCCATCAAGAATTGTCTGTTCAAAATCCTGCTCACAGCATCGGAAGAGATCCATTGAAGCGCGGGAGAGTTCGAGCTGGAAAACAAGTCATTAGCAGTGATTAGCGCACAAGAGCGGAAATTACTAACCGAATCCTCATATTCCATTCCAACATTACGCCCCATATATAGGTGGACGAGCGTCGGCAAGCTGACAGCTAATCGGCTTTTAAGCTTTTTTCGAAGAGGTCGAAATAAAACTAGGTCTCGAGTATGTAATGCAGGATGGGACAGGCCTAAGACCTTCGAAGAAGCTATCAAAAAACTTTGGACCAGCCCGAATCATCAGAATGTGGCGCACCGACAGAAAATTCCACAAGCTGTGCCCCACGAGGATTTTATTCTTTATGAGATTTGCGACGCGACATTGAACATCTTGAAATTGGGGGGCTAAGCTCAAGGTACGTGATCCAGGTGTGTCCTCAAAAGAAAAATACACCAACCATTCATAAGCTCATGATACTGTAACCCTGTTTCCTGTGGCCTATAATCCTCTACGCGGTGCCTATCGGGCCCTGTTCGGAAAGTAAATGATTGCATTACAGCTGGCGCACTCACGTAGGACGGACAAGAGTGTCCAGGATCGTAAATCCTCGATAATCGACGATAGAGACGCGGCTGATGAGAGGTGAGTTCAACAAGTCGGGGTACGCACTATAAAAACGCACGCCACCATTGGTATTCGCTGGATGCGAAGTTTTGATTCGACAGTGCCAATATAAACGACCACGACCGCGACCGCGAGGTATGTCCTGTCAAGATATCAATTCGGTGCTTGCAAGCGTGCATAAATAAGGCCTGTACGTGCTCCTCTGTCCAATGAAGTCTAGGTGGTGGGCAGGTGGGCACTGATTGTATAGCGGACACGGCTTGGACTGGATTCTGCTCATAATAGTATGGCATTGGGGCCTGCACTGGCAGGGTATATCGACCACGGTTATCGAAGAATGACGAAGAGGCAGGAGACGGATACATTGATCGACAAGGGGACTGAAAACTGGTAGTATTAGAGTGACTTCAAGGAGATCAGCTTTATGCTGCACAGAATCTCATGGAGAAAGAAGGCTGTCTCCCTGGGGGAATTTGACGCGGTGACGTGATGCCATAGAGGAGACGTGGATAAGTCATAGAATACGACTGTCCGCCATTGGAAGTATTCAGGGGTGCAAGCAGCAAAGGTGACCAGCTACCCGTCGAATTATCGTGCTTGTCGCGACAGCTAGCATGCGAGACTTGGAAATTCTGGGTCGAAGACCCTCGTCACTTTCTGACTGGATTGAAGTCCATGTTCAAGAACTTGTGCAGAGGCCGCAACAGGCACCAGTCTGTGATTCGACCAACGAAATTTTTGACAGGACACCAAAGCAGAAGAAGCTTGACAATGACCCAAAATGGAGCGGCAGAGAAGGCGCTTCGATGTACACTTGAAGTCCCCTGGAGCGGTGTCCCAAGATGGGTCATCGCGCCCTAGGGTTCGGGTCGTGGCAGCTGGGATGAGATGGGAGAAGCGATGCAAACAGCTGGGGATGCCGGGAGTCTCAGGCACGTACTTTAAGACTCCACTTCCATATCGTGCATCTTTGCTCCCAAAATCCTGATTTAAACACCACAGATCTTCAGGCGGTACCGAGAAATCAACGAACCATCCAATATCCCAAGGCCCCGCATAATCAGTGCGTGAGACCTGGCCTTTACTAGGACGAAAGTTGAACCCTTGGAATTTGAAGCTTTCTTTCTGAGTGGCAGTCATGCTACCCCCAAAAGAGGTTCAAAGCGCCACAGAAACCTCCTGATAAAAGCGACATGTTACAGACGTTCAGGTTGTCAGAAATTTCAATACATTCTCAGGGACACACATTACTATAGACAATAAGCCTTACAAGCGTTGATTCTAGACCTGCTGTACGTAGCTCTTCCTGTTCCTAGAGTATAACTTAAACACCCATCATCACCAGGCGATATCAAGAACGAACCATCCAATAATCCTCCAAGTTTGCACTTTAAGGCGCAACTTCAGAGGACTGCGTCTTTTTTGACGAAGTTTCAAGTCTCAACCCTTCTTTCTGGGCAACACTGGGCTGCTCGAAGCTCCGCATTCCGTGTAGGCCCCATCGGCCCATCATCGCTTTGTCCTAAAACGATCGGCGAAGTAAATAAATGATCAAAATACTTATAATAATTCTGGACTGACCTCATCCCAGGGCGAACCTAAACGAAGGAAGGGGTCCGGGGAGTTAGGATCACCACCGAAATAGACAGATCATGAGATCTCACATGGCGTCGTTAGCATCTGTTCCCCGGTGAACACAGCGTTCGCGCCGGCCATAAAGCACATCGCCTGTTCCGATTCGGCAAGTGTGTTCCTCCCTGCGGCAAGGCGAATAATAGTCTGGGGTAGAACGATTCGAGCGGTTGCAATAGTGCGAACAAGTGTGTGGTAAGGAACGACCTGTTTGAGGAATGAGCTACCCCAAGTCACGATCCCAAAATTAAGCATACTGACCTCATTTTTCTCCAGAGGTGTTCCGGGAATAGGAACAAGAGCGTTGACAGGAAACGATTCAGGATGTTCTGGCATGCTGGACAGAGCTAGAGTCAGAACCTCAGATCTTAGGTTGTAGAAGATTTCAGCGTACTTCGAAACCTCCCAAATCAGGCCAACGCGGTCCGCGTCAGATTCTCCCAATCCAAGAATCCCTCCTGAGCATACACTGATCCCGGCATCGCGCACAGCACTGATGGTGTCTAAACGTTCGTCGTATGAACGAGTGGTGATAACCTATTGTAGGATAATCGATTAGAAATTCGAGTTCTGATTCCACATCGACATACTTGAGGATAAAATTCTCGGGATGTATCGAGATTGTGGTTATAGGCGGTCAACCCACTATAATCGTGGATCAACGCATTTTCGAGGAGAAGGGGGTAGTCCTTACGCTTCCTTCAGCCGTCGGGCCTGATCCGGAGAGAGCATACCGAGGGTCGTGCAGACTTCCATCCCCATGCCGCGGACCTCGCGGACCATCTCCAAAATTCGCTCAAAACCACTCTTACGACCGGCAAGGTCTCTCCAGGCGGCCCCCATGCAAAAACGAGTGCTTCCGTTCTCCTTCGCCTTCCGAGCGGCCTCGAGGACGGGTTCGAGCTGCACCAGGCGAGAAGCCTTGGTAGCGGTGTTGTAGCGTGATGATTGTGAGCAGTAGGAGCCTGGATCTTGCTCGATTACTGACTTGCAAGAGGGTAAGATGACTTACAGTCCTCAGAGCACCCACCGGCTGTGATAGGAAGGTCGGATCAGCGATGAGGGGGATATAGCGGCGCGAAACATACTTTTAATATTCATGAGAGTGCATAGCTGTACCTTGCTGGGATCGTGGTGCTGACGATGGACGGATGCAGAACGGAATACGAGATCGAGCAAAGGGGTGTCGTAGATGGCTTGAACTTCATCCCTTGCCCAGGCATGGGGAGCAGAGCTCGCGGTGCGAGAATTAGACGATGCATGGGTGGCAAGTGCTCGGGTAAGACGAGGTGCGCGTCGAAGAGGAACAGCGAAAAACATAGAGGCTAGGACGGATCGGTTTGGTGGTTGACGACAAACCTTTGGGGACCGGACTTTATCAAAAATTATTTAAACAAGTCCATCTGAGATTATGCGGCAATTGCCTGACAATTCCGCCCCGGATCCTCTCATCCCTCCGGCCATATCACCCCTTTCCCCGCGACAACTCCACGCTTCGGCCTGACAGGCTGTTCTCGCGACACTCATGTTTCTATACTCTGCGCTGCGGAACGCCATGTGGATAAGGAGTCCGCGACGAGCTAGTAGTTTGAATCGTGGACAGCTTTGCAGGCGCATACTTGACGCGATTTGTTTCAAGAGAGAAACGGAATGCAAGTAGAGTAGGCTACAATTGTTTCTCTGTGATCCGTGGACGTTGAAACAACTGTTGACGAAGGAAATTGATGCTGATTCCCAGCGTCGTTCTGCTCGTTCTCGAACCGTCACATTATGCAGGGTATTATGGAAGTGATATTCAGCTTTGGGCTTATGAAAGCCTGGCCCTGCCTTCAATCCTGCCGGAACGGCCTTCCGCGTGTGCCATGAATCATACACTCCTCGCGAAACGTCACGGTCATGCGCATGCGTTTGCATCGAATTTGTAGGCGACTTGGATCACGGTTTAAAATGGAGTATTGCTGGCCACTTCATCCTCCCTGACGCCAATTTGTTCATCCGAGTGCAGCGTGCACGACTAAAATATTGTTCGCCGTAAGTCTATGAATACAGGTCGTGGTGCGATATAAAAAAAACGACATGAAGAGGAGAAATACTGTAAGTAAGTAGCTATGGCTACAAAGTTCGGGAAAACTGCTGCGATATGATGATGCCCTCTGAGTGGGATTGAGTATTGTTTCTGCAGCCTTGGTCGAGACGGGGTACTAATTTCAGCAGTCTTCTTTCAGGCGCTCCTTCGATGCGTCGCGTGTACGACCCGATACGCGATCTTAACATTAATACACATTCGACGTCAGCATGACACCATCGCCAGGCGGACGATTCCACCCACCGTCATGATTAGTTTTTTGGACCTCCCTCCTGGCAACGTCGTCGGGGCTAGACTTCCTCGCCGCTCGCTTGGATCGCGTCTCCAGGAGCGGCGTGTTGGCTTGCCGGACAGCATTCCACTGTCGAAATGTGTACTCCGCCAACTGCCTCGAATACTCTTGCTTCTGTTGCTCGAGTGTTTGAGCGGCCATAGTTAAGGGGGGCGTGGGTTGTGTTGGGGGGGTTTGTATTTGGGCCGCCTTTATATACGAGACACAGATAAAGGGTAATGCGGGGCCTACCTTCAGCTCCATGACGTCTGGTGTCCAAGTGTCGCGGAGTCTGAATTAGCCCTTCCGTCGAATTCAGAAATAGACACTTTGCATGGCCGCAAACTATGCTTGCTATTAGCTATAGGGGGTATGATCATTGCTTGAATCGCCGAAATTCAACACTCAGCGACTTCAACCGACGTTTATTCTCAGACTGGGATTTGCTTGCGAGGGTAATGTAATTTGTAGCTTTTCTTTCTCGCCACATCTGTGCCACAACACCGAGTAGGAGCGACACGAATATTCAGCTTAAAGCCTCTTATTAATGCCAAGCGAAACTGATGCACGAGTGCGAAGCAGGTATTTCTTCATTGGTTCTCCAAGTTCTACTCGAGATTTCCAAGAAACAGGGTGTTGTAACCAGGCCAAGTATTGGCAAACCATCGAAAATACAGATATAACCAACAATGTCGCGTACAAGATTAAAACGATCAAAGCAAGTCCTAAAATAGCCGTAAAGTTCGTGTGAAGAGAGACAAGATGCAAAAGCGCAGATGCAGGTCGGGAAGGAGAGAATGCTACACATCGGATCTGGGGTTGAAAACAATACGTGAGTTAAAAATATAATGCAATGCAAGATGAGTATAATATGAGTGTCCTGGATGATGTCGTGGAGATGTGTTTGGTTTCATGAATATGCGTCGAAAGGAATAAGAATCGATGGCATGGAGTCGCCGTGTCGAAAGCGTTGCAATTGATACCCAGTATCGTTTGCGTGAAAGTCTAAGCGGAAGTTGAGCGCCAGCTAGCAGCAACTCCACTGGCGGGTCTAGCCACCTTGGTGGGCTTAGAGGGACGGGCGCCGCCGAGCATGACTCCACCGGTCAGGACAGTGGTCTTGCCACCATCGTAGGGTGTAACCTCAGTTTTACTGGTGTCAACAAAAACACGAGCTTGCCTCGCCCTCTCGCGGCGGGACTGCTTAGGCTTCTGGGAATCAGAAGCCGAAGTGTTAGACGATATGGATGTCGTGGAGGAGGCAGCTGACGACGAGAAGGTCGAGCTCGAGTTGGACGAGCGGGAACTTGATCGCGAGTGTGAGATAGGGGAGAGTGATCGGACTGGGGTGGGGAACTGTGCGTGAAGGGGAGTCCAGGCGGGGGCATTGATCTCGTGAGCAATCATAGAGAATAGCTGGTCGTCATCCTCGTGGTCGTCCTCAAGGAGCTGCTGTGCAAGGGTCTTGGACTGCGGCTTTGACACCTCGTATGCCTCGAAGAAAGGCTTCTCGGCAGCAGGTGAAGCGATCTCATCAACCCAGACAGTGATGAACCTTCCGTTGTTCTTGCGGCCGTGGCGGACGGACACGCATCCAGGGTCAACAAAGAGGTCAAACTGCTGATTGCCAAGAGCAGAAATCCATTCAAACCACTGCACACCGGCAGCGATACACGCAGCATAAATGGGTCGTGGTGGGAGGCAGTCAGGGGAGAGGGTGAGACAGCGGCGACCGGAACCGCGGAGAGGCTCCTTCATGACCCAGGTAGGGGCGTAGAGGGCTGTCAGGTTTGCCTCGAGGACGAACTGCAGGTTGATGATCGTAGTCGCCGAGTGGGAAGCGATCAAGGGGCGAGTGAGGTAGGAGATGGCGTGTGCAACAGTGAGGGAAAGGTTAGCAGAGGTAGAGGTGGCGGTGGTCATTGTGGATGGAAACGTTAAGAACGACGTGGGAAAGGATATAGTGCTGAGAGCGAAGTATGAATCGACCTGCGAAACGTGATGCGGCTGAACTCGCTGAAGAGGATAGATGCAGTAAGGAAGACGAGTTGGAGGGAGTACGAAGAGGTCGTCAGAGGTGCGGCAGGGATCTGGAAAATTAAATGAGTTTATATAGAGAGAAATTACGATCGACGGAGGCAAACCTAACGGAGAAGACGAGGCGAGATGGAACGAGCGACCTATGTTAAATGAAATGGAGCAGGATTAGTCCTGGTTTGAATTAGTTGAAACTGGTGCCCAGTCCGGTGAGGAAGAATGGAAAAGCGGGGCAGGACAGGATCTTTATAGGAAAGACGTCAAAAGCGACAATGAAGCGGCATTCTTCCTTCGCCACGCTGCTTGTAGCGAGGCAGACAAAAAGGACAAAGGACAATGGGACGGCAATCACCGCGTCCCTCACCGTCCCTTCTAGCATCCTTGTATTTTCATCCGTGAACAATAGCCATTGCCATCCTATTTCCGGCTTACCGCCACGGCGCTCCCAGGGCCGCAACTGTCGCGAGTTCCAAGACTGCGGCGCACGACTTTGTATTTTACACAAGGAGGAGGAGGGACTACTATTTTAGTCCACCCAGTACACGAGGAGTTACGTGACTACCTTGTTGTCTTACACTTCTCCTTCTGCGCGGGGCTCCATTTTGCGCCCGACGCCTGGATGACAATAACCACACCGCCGCCGTAAGTCCTATGCGTACAAGTACGAGCCGGACACAATTAGAGCCTAGCCCATCACGGTGGCGGTGCCGAAACCGGCATGCGCATTTTAAACCCCGACAGGCGCAAACTGAACCTTGTTTTTCATCTCATCCACACAAGTTGCCCTCGCCGCTTCGCCAACAAAAAAACAGGTAATCGCTTTCACACCTCTCAGCCACCAAAAGCCATCATGGTATGTCCTAATCACTTGCGATTCTAATTGCCGCCTTAACTAACTGCTGCTCACCGTGTCCTCGTGTGACCGTACTTGCAGACTCTCGCCGTTGATCTCTTGAACCCATCTCCCGAGTACGAGAAGAACCAGCACAAGCTAAAGCGCCTCGTGCAGTCGCCGAACTCGTATTTTATGGACGTTAAATGCTCTGGTGCGTCTCTTCTGTGCTCTGATCATGATGTCTCAGATGTCTCATCCAACTTCCTCTTGCAGGATGCTTCGCCATCTCGACTGTCTTCTCACACGCACAAACCGTCGTTCTCTGCGGATCCTGCTCCGGTGTTCTGTGCCAGCCTACAGGTGGAAAGGCAAGGTTGACAGAGGGTACGTCGTTTTTTGCATATTCGTGACGGACCTTTAATTCAATTGCAATCGTCAGGCTCCTCTTTCCGTAGAAAGAACTAGGTCGCTCTATCTGTCTTATCTACCATATACACCTCGTCACCGCACACACTGGCACTCATTTGGTCGAGCTCAGTTTTCGACCTTCCGGATCTCAGCAGGGCCATCCGTCTATTCTGTATCTCCTCAAAAAGTAGTTTTCGACTTTGAATGACTTACGATACGTCTTCGATGATTTGGTTTCTTATTCCCAGAACCGAGAACCAAATCATTACTGCCCCACCCATTGTGCCTGTCTTTAGTCCAGGTGTGAGTGACAACCCCGAGTATCACGAACATTTCCACCTTTCAGATTCTACCTCCTGTGTTTCTATGAGTATGTTTTCAAGCTGCTCGTAAATGTTGTTTTTTTCAATCACAGGGTCGCAACGCCAGCTCTACATGGTCTAATGCCTTATTATTCCGCATTTTATATCATTAAGATGGAGTTCTATGTGTCTATAATCCTTCAATCCGCTCTGTCAGAGTTTGGCATCCATCTTGGGTTCAGCAGGTCCCCGTACATTTGCTCGTACGACACCTTCCTGAGATGTCACCGCTACCAAAGTTCCATCACGGGTATACATCTGGGAGTAAATTTGTGCCCACAACATTAGAACAATGCATAAGTGTGGAATAATCACGCACCCTTCCGTGTACCACTCCCCGGCCAGATCCTGTTCGTGGGGAATTGATCTGATTTGTGGGCCATGGTCAAAGCAGGTAACAGCCGGCAGGGATGTTGACTCACCACATGGAGCAGCCAATCGCCACAGTCAAAGTCGTCACTGGAAAATAATTCAGCTTCCCGCCACAACGACATACAAGGTCATTTACCTGTAGAAATAGATTGAATGATCGAGCGTCGACTGCAAAGTTACTTCAGTACATGGTAACGTCGCCCAGGCCCCTGATACACTTACAGTCATGCTAACCGTATTGGGCCCTTGTCCGAACCTCTTGAGGCCCATGGTCTTCGACGCGCTTGATATACTTCTCGAAGATTAGGTGTGCGCAAGACGGAGATAGTCCGAATGACGTACAAGTTCATATCCGAGATATAACTCAGAATACACTGGACCGTAACTCGTCAGTAGGCGTTCGCGAAACCCCATAAAGGCGCTCACTTTTTGGAATGGCGGCTCATACTTGGGTATATTCCGCGCTTGCATCCAATACATATACGTGACGGTTCCATCCGCTTCAATATGGTGTTCCCCCGCGCGCTTTATAGCAATGGGACTCCGTGTGCGTTCCTTCAGCTCCCGGTGAGTAGGAGCACCGAAGCATCAACACAAACGTGCTCACCGCCAGCGCGTCTTGGTAGCCCTTTTTCAAACCGGGAGAGATCGTGGCCGACGCCAATAGGTTATTGTACCGCGTCTCTTCGAGTTCACAGTTCTCGGGGCTAGGGACTTTCGGCATAGGCCATTGGTGAGATGGTTGCCACGGTTCCGGCTTTTGAAAGGAACACATGAGGACAAAGATGGTGCGTCCATTTTGGACTGCCTTGACAAAGAGGGTTGTGTAGCTGCGCCCTTGGCGGACGCGGTCGACATGGTATATGATAGGTGTGGAGGGCGAGGCGCTGAGGAGGAAGTAGCACTGGAAACAACGATCCTATTAGGACACCCTTGTAAAGCTCTTAAAATCTCCATAACATACATGTAGTGACTGAGCGGTCTGATCAGCCAAGAACATTCATCAATTGAAATGATCACTGACATGTAGCCCGAAAGCAGGATTGACGCAATTCGTCGCGGATACCAGTGCTTGACTTATGACCTGCCTACAAGTGGGGTTCAGGCGAGCAGACAGAATCCGAGTCAGACACAAAGCTCACCCTCCAAATACACCCCGAGCGCGGACAGGAAGCCAGAGGGACTTGGAGCGAAAAAGGTTGACATCTAGTTGCTCAACTTCCAGCGAAGTTGATATCTGTTCATGCTCCACTTGATTTGAGTCGCCCATTGGAATGGAATGAAGTTTGTTCAAGAGGGGTTACCGCGCAGTAGCTCGTCGGTTTATGTCGTCTAGGTCGCTGAGCCTGTGATAATGTTAGTGATGATTAACCGGGAGATTTCTGCAGGTCGCCAAGGGAGTCAGTGTTGAAATTGCAAATCGAGGATAGGTAGCGGGGTAAAACGATGGGGTATACACCCGGCATTATATGCCGAATTACCGGCGGAAGTTAGTGTACAAACGGTAGTCATAAGACACTACATGACCTCGACGTCGATAGTAAACCCACAAGTATGACAGACCTGCTGACCGTTACCCCCGGGTCCTGTCTCTAGTGCGCCAAATACATGTTTGTGTTCCTCGTCCTTTCTCCTCTGCCAAACACCCTCCTTTGTGCGCTTTCGGAGCTCCTTTAACCCTTGCTCGAATTTCTTATTCTTCTTCCTCTTCTTCTCAGCCGTCCGTCGCTCGTATTCTGCGTCGAGCGCCTCAGGGGATCCCCATTTCTTCCATGCAAAATCTTCGACCTGATATCTCAGGTAAAGCATCATGTTTGCGTAGGTCGAGGCATGCGGATTGGCCTTTAAAATATGGGGTAGCAGTTCCTCGTCGCGCAACTCAGCTGAAGAGAATATAAATAGTGCCTTGATACATTCCGAAAGTATTGAAATGCGTACGATCCGTAAGCAGGTAATCCTGTGATGACAGGTTGGGACATTAGCTATTCGACACCAGAAAACGGCGTACCTCCTTGCATTCGGTCTTCGTCAACAGACTATACTTTTCTGGCTTATCGTGCTGACATTTTTTGCAAACCAGACAACCGAACACCTTCTTGAAAATTTGGTCAATGTCTAGAGATTGACATTCATTGCATTTCGGATTCAACGCTCGGTCCAGATGCATGGCTTCGCGAATAAAACCGCATCAAGGGGGTATCGAAAGATTTGTCGAAAGGGACTTACGAGGATCCAGGTTCTGCCTGGCACGCTGTCTTTCTCTTTCTTTCTCCTTCCGCCGCACCTCCTCGTCAATTTCATTGCCATCCTCCAACAAGAAGCCGCCCTTGGAATTGACCATCTTTGAAAGGTCATATTCGAAATATTTTCCCAGCCGAGAATCGCGTTTCAGTGGCTTGGACCCACTAGACGCTGTAGGAGAATTCGAGGTGGCTGGGGTGACTCCGATGGGGCGTTTATTGTTCACATTGAGAGCCGCGGACGCCGAAGCCTCTTGTTCCTTTTCACGTTGCTTCGCTTTAGCTAATTGCAGCATGTCAGTGGAATGAATGGGAGAATTGTAAGCTTCAATAACCTTTGAGGCGATTGATTTCAATCTGTTTGACTTGTTCTGGCGTCAGTTGTAGCGATGCCGACAGAGTGTCTCGTGGAGGTGGAGTCACAGGCCTGACAGCTGTGTCCGCCATCGAACTTGAGTAGAGGAGCGACGACGAGGAAAAGGAGTCTCCCTGGGGTTAAGTTCAGGTTCAAGTCACTGGCTGGTCAGTACGTCAGGATTACGCGCTAATTAGATCACATGATCAAGAACGCGCAGGCGCGGTTTAGAGCAGATCAGTAATATAAGAACGAGAGCAGGTAGTACGACACTGTAAATACACGAGGACTAGAAGTTAAACTTTAGAACCGTTATAAGATTCATCTAGCATATCCTCAGATCCCAACGACCTTGAATTCACAGCTGGATTTTCGCTCGACACAGGCTCAGCGGCAAGCTCAGCTACAGATTCCACTGGGTTTGGCGGTGTGTCGATTGGTGGCGTGTCAATTTCCATATCCGAGGGCTCGGGATGCGATGTGGACAGCACTCGAACAGCGGTGGTGTGGCCACTCGGACCTGCGCCGTGTGTGTTTGTTGACCCGGCAGCCGTCATGATACCTATCCCCATGCCGAACTTACGGTTGGTGCCATCGTCTGCATTCACGCTGTCGCGGGATCGGTGACGCATATGGTTCCTACGGCCGCCTTCTCCTTCGTCGTCGGAATCTGAAAGCTCTCCATCTGCCTGCCGCCGCGAGTCCAAGAGCCGCTGGGGTCGACGGTCGTCCAGGGATTCGAAGTCCTCGTGACGGTTAGGATCATCCAGCATCTCGTCGATTGGTAGCGAGGGAATATCTATGTTTCCGGTATTAGACGTTAATCTTGGGAAAACTATTGGCACACTGACCTGACATTTGGACGCTAGGCGGTCCACCGACATGCCTGAGATTTTCTAACACAATCCTTTTGACACGATCTAGGTATGCAGGTGTGTTCAGGTCATCTGTATTAGACGACTTCACGTCGAGCTCGTAATCAGGACCAAAATACTCGTAGTACTCGTTTACAGGGATTTCTGGTGGAATAAGAGTGAGCAGAAAGAATAGCGCAGAGTCGAAGCTCTTACGTGGTCCGAGTTCTACACCTGCTGCCAAGCCTGTTTCATAAGCCCAAGCTCGGCTGACGTTGCGCATCGTGTATCCACCGCCTCCAAGGAGTAGAAGGGGTTTATTGAACGACTTGACGAACTTCACGCAGTTGGCATGACCTATCAAGCTTCTCAATTGACTCGGTAATGCGACATGGAATTAACCAACCTCGCATCGACAGGTTCAGACATCCGAGCTTGTCGCCTGATAAGGAGTCCGTACCACACTGCAGAACTATAGCGGATGGATCGTAAGTTTCCATGACCTGCTGAATGACCTGTGGGCTGCCAGCATTAGCATGCGCTGCCTTTGATCTTACGATGTTATAACGCACTGGCTCAAAAACGGATTTGTAGTTTTCGTCAGATATACCATCCCTCAGGGGGAAATTTAATGCATAGTATTTCCCTTTCATCACACCAACGTCCTGAAAGAGTTTCAATGACAACGTGTGGCGATGACATGTGCGATATCATACCCGAAGTTCACCGGTGCCGGGGAAGTATTCTCCATACTTGTGGAAACTTACAGTCATGACTCTGTCCGTGGTGTAGAACGCTTCCTCAACGCCATCACCATGATGGACGTCAATGTCAATATACAAAACTCTGTTGTGATACCTGTCGCCACAAATGTCAATCAAAGCGCGCTACAATTCTTGCCACACGCGTACCGTAGAAGTTCAAGGATTCCGAGAACTATATCTGTTGAAACACATCAAGAGCAATGGTCCATGAGAGTAGATGGCACGAACAAACCGTTGACATAACAAAAACCACTTGCTTCGCTTTTCTTCGCATGGTGAAGCCCCCCCGCCCAATTCACTGCGATGTCGCACTTGTCACGACTCAGCCTGGCAGCACCCTCTGTACCGAAGCTATATGTCAGACTTCCAAGACTTTTGACCTGAGTTACGAACCCATGGAGCCTCCAGCAGATATTGAGCAATAATCAAACAATCCGTCGAATACAGGACAGTCGTCGCCGACGTTATCTGTCGGAAAACATAAATGTGAGGAGCGCCAGCACAATTAAGACCACAAACATTTGTGCTGTTCCTTCAAAAACGAATTCATATTACTTGGGGTTATGCGGCTGAGGAAATCGATGTATTCGTCGGAATGGAACTGGGTCATCTCGCGCTTCGTGGCCGGTTTCGCTCTCTAATTATCACCGCAAGTACCAGTTATACGTGAGGGACTATATCATCATAAGAGTACGTCGAAACTCACAAAGATCTCCATCTTTTTATACAGCCCATAATTCATGACGAGAGAATGGCACATGCGTATCCTGGTCGGCTTCATTCTGTGGCCAAAAGTGAGAATATGAATATATATCCGGAGACATACAGAGTTGCGTACGGATGTCCGGGACCATAGTGAAAGCCTCCAATATCTGAATCGAAAAAATAACACTGGAAAGATAGTTCGATCAACCGCTTATGCGCCAGAGTGAGAAACTTACGACGCGTTTCTTTTGATTTTCGCCCTGGATGGGCACCATTTTGTCCGACATGATTGGGTCTTGAAAGTTATGGATACTTTCGTATAACGTAGGCGTCGCAAAGGAGAGTCTTTTGAGTGACCTTAAGAGGACTTGGATAAACGGAAGCCGAGAGAGCGGTCGGTGGTGATCAAGCACGTGGCGTTGGTTGGCAAAAACATTACTTTCTAACAGAAACGTCATCCCTGGACATTCTTTCACAAATTGCCAATCAGTGCTACATGTATCAATGCTGGCGATCGTGTAGACTATGTATTTTCTCAAATCTTCGACTTTCCAAGCGGCGCTTGTCGATCTGTGGGCGAACGGGATTGTTATGATCTTGCAGCACAGTTCTTCAGCAGCGTAAATACTTACCTTGATAGACAAGCGTCGATGGTGCAAAACCGAAGTCCTCAGTCAGTTGAATGTTCTAGACGTGGACGAATCATTGAGAGTTTGACAATACGATAACGGAAGATCTTACAAGTTCGCCCGCAATCACCCGCACCTGGGATGTTCTGAAGTTAGCTTCTGAGACTGCCAGAATGAAATCGCAAACATCTACCATTGACCAATGGTGGACACAGTGCAGCCCAGCAAACCAGAGCTACACAGTATCGGTTAGGAATGCTTTCGAATAATGATAAATTTTAAGCTCACCTCCCGCCCAAATGTTGTCTGGAATGCTTGCAGATCAGGGGTCACGGCATGGAGCGTTATTGGGGTATTCATTGGCGTCAATGGTACGCGCGCTTCGAGTTGCTCTATCGCTTCGATCAGGGCTACTCGAGCGGCAGAGCGGCTGCCTTCCATTGGTGTGTTCCGACATCTCGTGTCGTAGGATATAATGTGTGGTGGCGGAGAGGAGACAGCATCCGCGAGGAGGACAAAGTGATCACGAGCATGGCGCAAGTGTTTTCCTTGCAAAACGTCGAGTATTTAGGGTATAGCTCGTCCAGAGAATATAATACAGCGCACCAATCGTAGAACCAGGTAAAAATTTTGAACTTACGGTGAGCTGATCATCGGATGTGAGGTAGTTGTCAAGAAGATCAACTGCCTGGAGCAGGATGGTCTTTGAGACATAGAGCAAGCTCGTCAGCGGGGCGACAGTCTCAGAAGCTGAGCACCCAGTCTGACCAGTGTTGTTGTTGCTAGACGACATGGAGGGCGAAGAGGAAGTGCTTTGAGCGTGCATGAAACTTCAGGTGGCGGTTCAGAAGAGGGTATAGATTATATATTTGTATGTCATATTGGAATTTTTATGTAGAGCTACAAGACACAACGCGGTTCCAACGAGGCAGCCCCCCCACTACAGCTCCGGAATTTGAGTTCCTCGGACGTGTCAAGCCGGAACATGAGACCTTTGAGCATGCGAAAATTCAGGGAGAATATTCCTCTGCCTAATTTCGGACAGCCCACGAGAAAATAAGCCGTCCGAACTCAAGGCGAGGATTTCAGTCTGACAGAGCATCGCCCTAGCCAAACTCGAGAGATGGCGAGGGTGAGAGACAGGAAGGCGTTGAGAACGTGGTCAACCGTCGTCGTCGCTCTGATGGAAGATATCGCTCCGTTTCGCCGTTTTATCGGGAGGTCTGCTGACTAAGCCAAGTTCCGTTGTCTCCGAGGTAGGAGCATTCGTTTCTCCTCCAACGCAACCTCTCAAATGCTCTCAACACTACGAAAAGCTGGTTCTTTAGCTCGCGTAAGTCTTTCTTATATGTTCATCGTCTTAAATCGACCATTACTTTCCATCAGGCTGCGTCTGCAGGGCAAAGGCGCTTCCTCTCCATCCATGAGCACCAGTCTATGACCCTTCTCAACTCCGTGAGTAGTATTTGTGAGAAAATCCACCCAGAAATCCAATATATTATATTTTGAAGTATGGAATCCCAACACCCAAAAGTATTGCTGCAAAGTCGCCAGAGGAAGCCTTCGAGGTCGCAAAGAATTTCGGCGCGTCATACTTGTGTTTTCGAAGACTTCATCAATATTTATTTTCAGTCTCTAGGTCAAGAACGTCTTGTCATCAAAGCCCAGGTTCTCGCCGGAGGTCGTGGAAAAGGCAAATTCGACAATGGATTCCAGGGAGGTGTTCATATGGTCGATAGGTCCATCTTTATAATCCAAACTCAGCAGGCCTCTTTTTGACGTGTTTTCCGTACAGCCCAGCGCAAGCTCAAGAGATTGCGAGCAAAATGATTGGGTCCTCGCTCATCACGAAGCAAACCGGTGCCCAAGGACGGCTCTGTAATGCGGTCAGTCTTTCCCATTGACAACGTCGCACGCCTTTCTAAAGGCACTCTATACAGGTTATGCTCGCGGAACGTCGCCAACCTGCCCATGAGTACTATGTTGCGGTCCTCAATGATCGCGCCTCACAAGGTGTCGTTTTGGTCGCGTCCGCACAGGGCGGCATGAACATCGAGGAGGTTGCGGCGAAGGATCCTGACGCCATCATCACCACTCCCATTGATTTCGCCAATGGACTTTCCAAAGCTGAGGCTATCGGAGTCGCTCAAAAGCTGGGTTTCAAGGACGAGAAGACGCAGTCAGACGCGGCGGATATCTTCATCAACCTCTACAGGATATTCAAGGAGAAGGACGCCACCCAGATTGAGATCAACCCCATGGCACTGACCACCGATGGCGAGGTCCTGTGGTATGTCAGGCGTCTCAAAATCTCATTACCTTGCTGATTCTTCCCATACAGCATGGATGCAAAATTCGGGTTCGATGATAACGCAGAGTTCCGTCAAAAGGATATCTTTGCCTTGAGGGACATCTCACAAGAAGAACCCTCGGAAGTTCGGGCTCAGAAAGCCAACCTTAATTTCATCAAGCTTGATGGCACGGTTGGCTGCTTAGTCAACGGAGCTGGTCTCGCCATGGCCACCATGGATGTTTTGTCACTCCATGGTGGACAGCCGGCCAACTTCTTGGACGTTGGAGGGTGCGTGTGTTATGCCTGCTCTCTCCATTGTATGGAAATTCATCTGTTCGAAACACAGAGGCGCCACTCCGGAGACCGTTAAGGAGGCTTTCGAAATTCTTCTCGAGGACCCCAAAGTCAAGAGCATCTTCATCAACATCTTCGGGGGTGCGTTTTACAATTGCATTGTACGAAACGTGCATTAAACTCGAGTTTAAAGGTATCATGCGCTGTGACTACATCGCTGAAGGTGTCATCAAGGCCACCAAAGAACTGAATTTGAAGGTGCCCTTGGTTGTCCGCCTCAAGGGAACGAAGGAGCAAGAGGCTAAAGAGTTCGTAACCGGTCTCGTCCTTCAAATGATTTGAACACAAGTACTTACTTTGCCTTAGGATGATTCGGGAATCAGGTTTGAAGATCGAGGCATTCGACAGCCTCGATGAAGCCGCAGAACGCGCCTCGAGGCTCGCCATTTAGACTACTTAGAATTTATGTTACCCCTGATTGGAATTATATATCCTTATCCTAATTATTCGCCGTTGTCCTGATGCTCGCAAGCGAATATATACGACAACATTATGTACCGTATGAACAGAGGAAGAAGATACGATGGACAGCAGAAAAAAAAGAAAAGAGAAGAGGATGTTTTACCAAGTGGGTCGCACAAATGACGAAGAGGGATTATAACCAGAATGCGGCTGATTGTGGTGGTTGGGCTGCTGTGAATTCTGTATTGGTATTTGTCCGTTATCTGTTCGTGTCTGGCCACGACCTGCCGGCACCATGTAGCCGTGGTTTGGTGGGACTGGGAGTGGCATCACCGGCGCGTGCATCAGAACAGGACTCCCGTACATCGCAGGCCCAGCATGCGCCATCACAGGGCTCATCATAGACACGTTACGATCGCGATTCCCTTGCACTCCGTTTTGCTGCTGAGGTGGGTTCTGCATGCTGGCCGGCGATTGATGACCGTACATGGGCGGCGGGCCAGGAGAGTATGGCATGAGCGGAGGATACGGTGAACCCATGGGCCTCATCATATTGGCATGATTTTGCGGGGTTGAGCCTGCTTGCATGGGCATCCACATGGGAGGGCCATAGAGCGATGCATGACCGTTGACAGGTATCCTCCCAGGAGCCGGACTGGCTGATAACATCTGCGGGTACATAAGGCCAGGGCTAGGAGAATGGCTCATAACAGGTGACTGGTAAGGATAGCCTGGCCGCATAGTGCCTGTGGGAGGTGGTGGGAGTCCATAGGCGTAACTAGGAGGCCGAGCGGGCGGAGCAGTTAAGGGAGATGTCCGATGCGAAGGTGAAGGGTTTGACGACGAAGATGGCGGGACTTGTTGGAAAGCTCTCGTAACATCATGAAGGGACATCCGTGACGGTGGAGCCGACACCGATGGCGGCGGTGTTTCTCCGTCCTCCGATTTGACGTCCTGTAGAGTGAATGGTAACGCAGTCAGATCATCCGCAATGCCCTCCAAGGAGTTTACGCCGTGCGATCCGGCCTTGTTAGAAGTCTGGGACCAGACCGCTTTCAGGTGCTCTGGATCAGGACCACGTGCTGGCGATTCCTTCAAGGGGATGGCTAAAGACGTTCTTGCCCATGACGCAGTATGATGTGTGGGCGGCGTTAAAGGGACGCGATCAACCTGGAAAAGCGAAGAGTTATTCACAGGAAGGTTCAGGACACCACCAAAATGCCTCACCGAGTCATCAGAGCTCTTGCTATCTGCTTTGCTGAGTACCAACGATGACGCATTCACCGTCGTCAAGGACTCCTTTACACCGTTGGTCAGCGTCGGTTTCACATGGCGTGCGGAATCGAGACTGGTAGTGGGAGCAATGGGAGATGTGACGGTGATGTTAGGCTGAGGTTTGCTCGGAGTTGTCGCTTGAGAGGCTTGCCGAGATTCCAGCTCACTGCCGACGATGAAATTGACAGAGGGTTTGGGATCCTCCTCGACAGCATCGATGCGTGAATCTCGATAGAAGGCAACAGCTGAACCTGCGGGCATCTTCGGGACTCTGGGCCGTGCTGTAGCTCCGTCCAATTTGGTTGAGGTGGACGAATCTGAGACTGGGATGGAAGTGACACTGGAGCCAGAAGCCATAGTGTCAGGGGGAGGGGAGCGACTTGTTGTGGTAAGCCCAAGCTCATTGTCGATGGCGTCGTCCGAGGCCTGTTTCGGCTGCGCTGGCTTTCGCCATGTCGTCACTCCATCCGCGCCAGCTGGACGCCCAAACGCACCGACGCCGTTCGCCTTTGAAGGAAGAGGATGAGCAGGAAGATTGACTCTAGGCCCTGGTCTAAACCTTGGCAACATAACTCGATACTTCAACTTCGTTCGAAACCCTCCTATTGACTTTCGAAAAAGGACATCGTTGACAGAGAGGTCACGCCGATTCATGCCTTCAACAGGAGGATCGAAGGACAATATATCCAATCGCACTTGATATGAAGGCTTGGTCGCCAACTGCAACTGCCTCTTGTTGATAGGGTCCAAGTGCTGTGATATCGAGGGAAGTCGGACAACGAAGGCATTCCATGCTGGTTTGGGGGAGCGTGGGGGCTCGGAGCAGGTGACATGGAAAACCTCGCGGGGTTCGCACTCAAAGTTTCGCAGTCTGAGAGCTGGCGGAACCCACCGTTCTTTCTGCGAGTTCGATCTCCCAAACGTCGTGACCTGGCCGTTCTTGGACATCGAAAGATCCGAATCTGACGGTGCCAAAGGTAGCCCCTCCTTGGCGGCCTCCCCAGCCTGCATTCCATCCAAAGCTCCTTTGATACGGGACATTGCGTCATCCAGTGCAGACATAGCTGCTTCTTTATAGAATGACTGATTTCGGGGAGTTCGTACGGCACTTGTTTGAGGGGAAAGGACTACCGTCTGCACATGGTCTGTGGAATTTGAAGATGCCTTTGTGGGGAGATTTGAAGCCACGTCAGAAGGGCGAGACGCGTCCGCGACAATGATGTTTCGTGACTGATCCTTCTTGGGTGATGTTTTCGCCTCGACCTCTCTGTGAAGAGATACAACCTGTTCGTGTTGAGCATACTGTGGCAAACTCTGTCTCCACGCTTCCTCAGCTACAGTCGAAGAGACCGGTGGTCCTGGACGGGAAGGTTCATCAAAGAAGTCACTAGCTACAGGGCGGGATGAAGGATGCGCATTGAATCCTCCAGGTTGCTTTTCGACCTTCGCGGATTTCGGAACATCAGGAACACCTACAAACTTGCCCATGTCCTGGAAGTCGACGACTTCGAGATCTTCTTCTGGCACCAGGGATTCCACGTGGTCGTGCGCAGGAGGAACAAAGGAGGGGAGAGATGGGCGAACCTGCGGTATCGGGATGAGAAGCATAGGGCTCGCTTTGCTCCTCCAAGACTCAGCTTGTACTGCGGGCGTCGGCGCCGAGGTCAAAGAGGGCACGCTCGTGGAAGTGGGGAGTGTTTGTCGCTGAAGGACTGGAGTTTTAGCAGAATCGGATGTCGGCAATCCTTTCAATGACGGTGGTCTCCGCAGATTTGGCCTTGCTGAGCGTGGATCGGAGGGATCTTTCGGCAGCTGGACGCTCTTGACAGCGTCCTCGATGACTGCGATAGCCTCATCTTCCTGCTGCATAGTATTCTTAGGGAATGCAACAATGAAGTAGGAACTCTACGTACCTGGCGCTTCGCAAGGTTTTCTGCCTCCAACTTCTCCTGGGCCTTCGCCTTCTCGGTTTCAGCAGCTTTGATTCGCTCCTCAAGTTCAGCAGCCTTTCGCCGAGCACGTTCCTTTTCCTTCTCTCGTTCCTCTTCCTCCTGTTGTCGCCTTTGTTTCGCCCGAGCAGCAGCGCTCTGCATGACGTCCTTTCGCGCCTCATCCAGTTCTGGCGCAGTGAGATTTGGTAGTGGCGTTATGGATACGGCAGGAGATATCCGAGCAGCAGAGGTATGAGAGAAGACAGGGGATTGGGAAGGTAGACGCGCCGAGTTCGGTACACTGGAGTCTCCAGGCGTGGGTGGTCCAAATCGCGAATCGCGTGAAGTCCTCCGACCTTGAGCTACAGGCACACTGGCTGGTATCTGGGACAGATGGGGGGGCAGTTGTCGTACACTGTCCCTTGACAGACCACGCATTGCATGTGCCGGGAGGGACGGCGGACCCATGTCTGAGCGTCTACCCCTTTCATGTGACTCTCTGTCCCTCCCAGGAAGATTGAAGTTGTCCTTTGACATACGAGGACTCGCTGGCGGCCCATCCCTTCTCGGTAGTTGATCCCGGTTGTATGCACCTGAGGGCCCGGGACCAAACCCACCACTAGAGCTGGTGCCACTGAACCGCCTGAAACGAGATTGGGGTTCTGCGGTTCCGGGTTTCTGCAACAGTTGAATGTTATGAGAATGTGAAGGGATATCGCGGGCGTTCCGTAGCTCGGTCGGAGACGAGGATGACTCTTGCCAACTGCCTCTCTTTGACGTATACTGCCCAGATCCGGATCGCGGTGTATTGCTATAGGGTTCTAATCGATTTGACCGTTCGTTAAATAGAACGCGAGATGCCTCTTGCTGGAACTGCATGTCTGGAGATAAGGCAGGGGATGCGGGAGGCAGATTGGATGGCCCTGAGTGGCTCGATGGAAGGGGAACATCTCGCAAAATTGCCGGTGAAGTCCTCGAACGTGGCCAGCTGCGATCAAAATCATCCGCGAATCTCTCCTCCTTGCTTACGGGTAGATTGGGCGGCCCTAGATCTTTCGACGGAAGGATATTGTCAAGCCTCGACTTTGAGACAGAGTGAGGTTCTGTTGAAGAATTTGGATCGGTCGCTGTTAGAGAGGAATCTGCTGAGGGTTCGTCCGCCGGTTCGATCTTATATTGTCGACCGTCACCAAATTCGATAACGCGTTCCAAGAAATTGTCGTCATCTTCTTCCATCTACCAAGAAACAAATATTAAGATCCGTAACTTTGGAAGCGCTCATAGGTCACCTCAGCCACATACCTCGTCCCAATGATGAGCGTTTGGATTCAGATGCACCCCTCGGAAGGTGTCAGCTTCTTCCATCCGTGCTTGTTTACTGGCAGCAGCAGATTCAGCAGCTTCTCGAGAGTCATTGAGCTTGGCTGTTCGAAGAGACGAGGCAACTACATGCGAAAATGAAGCTCGTTTCTGAGCTCAAAGCTTAATACGTACCTTGTGCAACTTCTGCAGCCGTTGGAAATTCGTTCCGAACGTCAGGCATTTTATGTGCTGCCGTCGGTTTCACGTTCCCCCACACTGTTTTGTTTGATGCCGCTCCAACGCTATCCTTCTGGGACAACCCAGAGGAAACAATGGCAGCCCGTGGTTGTGGTTGAATCACCTTACCGGCATGTGGCAACTGCGGAGCACCCGCACTAGAGGAAGTTGTTCCGAGAGAGGTGGCAGGAAGGGGAGGGGAGCCGTTATTGGGTGAGTGTGATCCCGTCGCGTTGGGTGGGGCTGCAGACGAAGGACGCGACCATCCTGCACCACTGGTGGATGATGCTGGAGATGTCGACGTAAGTTTGGCGGTCACCAAGCGTGAATGAGAGGCAGAGGACTGAGTCGGTGGCCGCGCTACAGGTGAAAGGATCAGCTGAACGCACATTGACGAATTGAGTAGATTATTGCTCACGAGCTGGTCCTCCGGCTTTGACTGCAGGTTGGGATATGGGAGAAGACGCAGATCCAGACGAGTTTTTCTCCAGAAATTTCTTATTGATGTTCACCGCACTGAAGCGTTTGGGCTGGGTCGTTGTCGAAGTTTGAGTTGAGCCAGATCCCAATTGTACAAGCGAAGGCCGGGTGATAGCGGGCTTGGTTTCGGTTGAAACTGCAGGTGTACTCTTCGAAACCTCGCTCGCCACGACATTCTTGACAGCATCATCTGCGCCCTTCACTCCCGCCTCCTCTCCTTCACCACTGAAAAACTCCGCGGCCGGCCCGTGCCCCTCCTTTCCAGACGTTTGTGGTGACACAGTAGATTCCTTGTCGGTATTAGCCATAGACGCGTCGCGGGACGCCTGTCTGAGTTTTTCGTCTTCCCGTGAATGGACTGATGAGCAGAAGAAGACAGCCAGCAAGAGTGCTTCTGGGTCAGAGACCTCACTAATTGAAATTGACAATAAGAGCTTACCTGGGGATGGATACCACCAGCTACAGGGAGAGGAATGCAAGGTTTCTCAGGTGTCCACTGCAAGCTTTCTTACAGGCCGCCGGTTACCGGCCGAACCCCGAATAAGTTACCGGCCGGCCGTTCATACGATGCCAATGTTTTATACAATTTGAATACATAGTCTAGGATATCTCAAAGCTCAGCCAGCTCGACCTCCCGCCTGTTAAGCTCCTCGATCTCGGCATCCAACGCAACGTTAGCCATCTCAATCTGCAGCACACTCGAGATGAGCTCTGTCCACTGAGTCTCCAGCGATGTCAGCTGCTTTCCAAGGCGGTCCTACGCAATTAAAGTCCCATCAGAGATATGTTACAGAGAAACAAGACACGCCGCACCTGGTAATTTTTACGCTCTCGATTGACTTCCACAGTAAGGTGCTTCAGGTCTTCTAATGCTTTTTCAGTCTGCTTGGCTGTTGCCTCGAGGAGGTAATTATGTATCCGCCACGCATTGGGTCCGTAGTTTTGCAACAGCGTCAGATTAGTTTGTCTACACAGCTCTGTGAATGGGTGAAACGCGAGGCATGAAGACATGACGGACCGTATTCTTTGGTGTTCAAGTTGAGCCCGGGCATTCTGGAGAGCCGCCTGCCACTCCTCATCTGTTCCGGGGCTAGATGTTGGTCCAGGGAGCTGGTATCGTAGAGAATCCAGCGAAGGGAATGGTTGGTGAGATTCGACCCGCTCAAGTTCAGCGCGCAACAGTGGGTTTTTCTAGCAGGAACGTGGGCAGTCTCAGCATCTGTACTAGTGCAAAAGCCAAGAGTCGTGCTCACGAACAGCAAATAGTTCATACGGTGGCGGAACGCGTGGATGAAGAATGGTCGGTGGTTTGGGTTGGCGAGCTAGCTCCTGGTCAACTTTTCGCTTGAGACCCGGGTGTTTCTGGAGGTCGTCATCATAATATGGTAGAGAGTCAAAGATTTCTGGAGTTTCAGCCATTACAGTCGGCGCTAAGAAGGTCTGTCGAGTTCGTCGAGTGCGACGGCCCGGCAACTTCCGAGTCTCGTTTGAACTTCATTCTCGTCCTCTCCATCGCCCAAATCATCGAGCATGGCATTTCGCATTGGAGTGCGGGCAGGCCATCTACTCAGGAATATCTCTGTACGGCCGGCGGTCAGCTCTGCTGTAGCTTCTAGCAGACGTATACACTCTTCTTCCTCGTTCAAAGGCAAATAAATTTATCTACATCACGCTAACACCGCACACCAACTCACCCCTGCTAATGTAGCTTCGGCTTCGCCATTCGTCGAGCCCACGTCACCCAACCCTACCGTCTCCCTGTATGCAGAGACCACCGAATCTCTCCATACCTATGGTTCCTACCTTGTGCAGTCACTTCCCAAGTTCATCCAACAATTCTCTGTTGTAAAGGATGAATTGACACTCTATACCGCCCCCTCTGGCCTCATTCCCGTCCTCACGTTCTTGCGTGACCATTCGCAATGCCAGTTCAAGGCCCTCATGGATATCAGCGGCGTTGACTTCCCGGAGCGGGAGAAACGCTTCGAGGTCGTGTACCACCTCCTCAGCATCCAGCACCAAGGGAGAATTCGGGTCAAGACTTACGCAGGGGAGGCTGATCATGTACCTAGCGCCTGCGATCTATTCCGTGGCGCAGACTGGTATGTTCATCAGTTTCTACCAGCGACAACGCAAGCTCACGATGCCGACATAGGTACGAAAGGGAGGCATGGGATCTTTTTGGAATCTTTTTCAGCGGCCACCCAGACCTGTGTGTCTTTTCAACAATATTCTTCCCAATAACCGCATCTAACTGTTGATTGTAGTCGCCGGATACTTACAGATTATGGTACGCAATTTTCTGTCTCAAAATGACTTCCTGCTGAACGTCGCACAGGATTCGAGGGACATCCTCTGCGCAAAGACTTCCCATTGACCGTATGTATCTTAAAGTAATTGACACTATTTTGACGGCCAAATGACCTTGACAGGGTTATACCGAGCTCCGTTACGACGAGGAACGGAAACGCGTCGTTTACGAACCTTTGCAGTTGACTCAGGCCTTCCGGTGCGCTCCTTTGCATCCTTTTATTTTCGACCTTTCTGATTCTTTCATTACAGCAACTTCGAGTCCCTTTCGCCATGGGAGCAAGTTGGAGATGGAACGACTCCTCGCAGACCGGACGATCTTAAGCCTCTTCCCCCGCCAAAACCCGAGGAGCCCAAAAAGTGATTGAGGCTGCCGCTACATACATTCAACAGAGGGTATAAATAAATTCATTATCGTCATATCTGGTCATTCCAGTCGCGTGAACGTCAGAAACAGGTAGATCATACAAATAGTCACGACTCCTCTACTTTATCGTCATTCTCCTGCAACTCCCCACCACCAGCTTCCTTGCCCTCCTCAGTTTCGGCTTTCCCTGATTTTCCCTGACCGCCCCAACCCATCCTCGTGACCAGATACTCCTGCCCAATAACTTCAACACCAACCCTCAATGCCTCAGCAACCAAGTCTTCCACCCATTCAAATTCATCCCACAGGTTTAGCCACTTGCCTGGAACAGCCTGAGTGATGGTGGTGTGTGTCAACTGGTGTTCGGGATCTGACAGATACAACAGGAATTGAAGATGTCGCTTCTGAGCTACCTCAGAATCCCCGCTTTGGGGAGCAGAAGTATTGGAAACATCATAGGTAGTAAAATAGGGCTGCACGCGCAGATAAACGTGGGAGTAGGTCGTTGGAGTTTGTGTGGTAGCAGGTTTAGGCGACGTATTTTTTGTATTGTTCTTGATAAGTTCATCAATGTCCGCCTGCAAGATTGGGGCGGATCAATAGAATGAGGGGAGCCCAAAGACCTGTTCATACCTGCGCAAGTTTGTGGGCAGCCTCGTAGCCTTCGACGGTGTTGAAGTTCCTTTCACTGCCAGTAGCCTTGGGCCTCGACTCGTCGCCTCTATTGACAACAAGATCACCACCTTCGACTTGTTCCATGATCTAAAAGAACGTCAACCAATGGTCAGAAATCAAGATCGAATAGACTAACCCGAGAAAGAGCACGGTAGACCAGAGATTCGACACCATCATAGCCTTGCATCTCGTGGCTCAACCACACTTGAATGACTTCATGCTCAGATATAGGGGGCGCAACAACGTTCAAAATATCTGTCAGAGTAGATAATCCGACACGCTTGAAATCTTGACCTGAAACCATAAAATTAGAAACAACCTTCCATGTCAAGAAATCTCATAAACAAACCGATTTTTTCGAGTTGAGCTGCCTTGGCATACTCCATGACACCCTCGCCCCATTTCCGCGCTTGTTCATTCTTCGGCAAAGCCTTTACCTGCTCGTCGACGACTGTTTTGGCTTGTTGGATAGCAGCGGAAGCTGTTGACCAAACGGAGCCCCATCCCCAAGCACTTGCCCCTCCTGAGGCAGAAGTCACCTCCGCCTTCGCCTTCTCGTTGGCTGAGGCCACTCTTGACAGAGACGATGTTGACGATGATGTGGGAGGTGACACTGAACCCCCTCCCAGCCTCACTCTTTCAGTACTCTTGCGCAGAGTTGGTGTCCCAGAGCGTGAGATGGGTCGTTCAAGATGAGTAGAAGTGGGACGAGTGGGTTCTGCGCTCTTCTGAGTGATCTCGTCGAGGAAAGCCAAGACCTCTGCTTCGCCCTCGGCGTTACCTGTTTGGCCTGGGGTGTTCCCTGCGTTGCTGGCCGTGTTAGAGGAGCCTGACTCTGGGGAAGGGGTGAATGAATCCAGGTCATCGAGGAATTGCAGAGCCTCTTCCTGCTTGGACTTTGCTTTCGAGGTCATGGTTAGATGGAATGTTGGCTTGTTGATCGAGGTCTGTTATGAATTTAGGAATTCTGTCACACCCTACTTGCGAAGCAACGTTTCTACTATTATTGTCCGTCGTTCATGTAGTCTGAACCGTAAGTCTGTGCAGCCTGTTGTAGGCCTTGGTATGCCCAGCTACTTACGCCAGGCCCACATGGCATTGCCCCATTGCCCCTGACTTTAATACGACATGCGTGCAGGTGATCGACGTCCAGGAGTTCTTTCATTTTATTAAGGGCGCTGCTCTACCTCGACGAAAACACTCCTGTTTGAATATTTGTACATACATACCAAGCTTCCCATAGAATTTCGATGAACAAGGTCCGCCCATCGCCATGGCCAGGTGACATTGGCAACGGCTACGGTTTGCCGATAAGCTTGGTGTTGCCCATGAATTGTCTTGTAGGAACTAAGTAGAAAAGCGTTCTTCGAGGTAGATATGTGCTTACTCCTTACCGGACTTAGTCTTGAGTGTGTACGGGTTCACCGGTACTAGGTAGTCGTTTGCATGTGATTGCATAGCTTCTCCTTAACTGTGCCCCTCATCTACGTGTTTGCACAGACCGCCATCCAGTCATGGACGCTATCCAACAGATTCTAACTAATCCCGCTTATCATGATTACCTGGCAATCCTGAAGGGTGCTAGGAACGGTTTCGTCTACGGTGTTAAGGTTAGATTTCCCCATGCACTGGTCATGTCGGTTCTGTTTGGTCGTGGCGAGTGAGTTAAATCTCTTGTTGCCCATCGTATACTTGTCTGACATCGTCCCTAGCTGGCAGTCGCGTCTGCGCGTTATCTACCGCGCAACAAAACAGCATGCTCTCAATCTTGCCAAGTTTGTCACATTGTACAAGACCTTCCTGTTAATCCAGAAAAAGGCAAATGGCGGTAAAGAACGGAGCAGTGATACCTTTGTTGCTGGTCTCCTCGGCGGGTACGTCGTCTTTGGAGATCGGAATGCAGTGAACGAGCAGGTACGTATTACGTTTGCTACCAATCAAGAAAAGCTCTCATCGAACCCTGAAATAGATCGTTCTCTACGTCGTATCACGCGTCGTTGCATCGTTCCTCCCCCGAGCGGGCAAGCCTTACACCACCTCCCCGCAATCCTTATCGGCTGGTTCCGTTGTAAAACCACTTCCACCCGACTCCCGTTACTTCACCGTCTTCGCCGCGCTCTCTTGGGGTGCCGTCATGTGGCTATTCCGGCATCGTGGCGAGACTATCCAACCCGGCATGTTCAACTCCATGAAGTATCTATATCGCGACTCAGAAACTTGGAGTGATCTCAGAACAATATTCTGGCATAATACATGATACAATAGACTCCACCGGCTTCTCCGACCACCTCCGACAGCCTGCCGCTACTTAGCATTATCGTAAATTTCGGGAGCTGGGGCAATATCAGCTTTCCACAGGAAGCTGGTCGATCCGCCTTATAGTCGTCCGACTCTTATACTGGTTGTGGTGGGATAATTGAGATACATTTCGTGACGACGCAACATAAAATCAAACTTACGGCGAGCATCTGGACTGCGGCAGTGCATGCCTTCTGGCACTCTTTGCAAGTTTTCGGCAAACTCTCCGCCACTGTCTCCATTTCACCCGAGATGTCAGTCACTGTAAAGGATAAGGTCAGCTTCATCAGCAATTGAGGTAAACGTGGTACCTGTTTCAATCATGGATGCCAGCGTTGCGCGCTTTGCCTCCCAGAGAGCAGTTGTCTCTCGTTGATGCGACGGACATACCCCGTATCCTTGTATAGCCTTCAAAAAATGACTGGGACAATCTGTGACGACTCGCTCACCATGCGGGAAAATATCCTCACCGAAAACGAGGTCTTGAAGCGCCTGAACACGCAGAGCCTGGAGTCGAACTAACTTATGGTAAGAAAGAACACTCGGGATGACCGCAACCTCTTCTGCTTTATACGACGCCAATGGCATCAGGTATTGGCTCGCTTCAGACGCGACATCGTCTAGCCGGTGGGCGGTGGCAAACCCATAGACAGGGAGAGGAAAAGTCGGCGCATGTGCGACTAGATGTGCATTCAAATTCTTGGTGATCGCATCGGAAAGTGCATATTTGTCCACCAAGTCATACAGCAGGGAAAGAAGTAGCGGAAGCGGAATCACGGTGGTGAGATCATAAACCCTCTGGGGCAACTTGTAATTCAATATTGCTTGCGGAGAATTTTCGTTCTCCTGCCGGAGAACAGGTGGCGCAGGCGGGTAGTGAAGGAGTCGGAGGAGCGCAATTAGCACTGCGGACGTCTCGTGGAGGTCCACCTGCTCCTCCTCGAGATCGGATGAACCTGTTTTCCCGAAAGAAAACATGTCTCCTGAAAACACGAGTTGAGGTCTCCCATCACGTTAAGGATTCTGTAACGCACGGAAGACCTCGCTGTTCCGCATCAAGGTGCGATTCACCTTGAAGCTGGTATTATCGGGTACGGATCGGACCACAAAATCCGGATTATCGCAATGGAAGGAGGTCCATGATTCTGAGTACGACATTGAGCAGACGGGTGGAGATGGAAGGGCAGCGGACCTACGTTATGTATTTAAATAAGCGTCATGTGTGCTGCGGGGAGACGTGGCCTTGACAGCCTGCTCATCGTATATGTACGGGCCAAGGTGGCCTTGGGAACCTGTGCAGCTCACACTGACATGGCAGTACGACGTCCCACATCAAGGAAAGATGGAGATGAAGATCAAAACATACGTCTCCATCCATCCAGAGTACATCACAGATCCCTAGCTACATCGTGGGCAACGGCTACATGGTGAGCAAACAGGAGGAAATACGGAAGGGGGGAGGGGGGAGAGAGAGAGGGGAGGCAACACCAGGAAAGAGGAACGGAAAATAAGACATAGTGGTATCATCAAAAGAGGTAAAAGAAAGGAATCTAAAAAACCGGCTGATCCCAGAAAGAGTCCCCTACATGATAATACACTTCTTCTTCTTCCCTTCATGTGGTTTCACAGGGCCTGGGACGCCCGGTTCTATATTTCTTGTCTGTCGTAGCGCACGAACGAGGTTCGTGAAGAGGCGTTCAACATTCTGTGCTGTTTTGGCCGATGTTTCGATAAATTCACAGCCGAACTGTCGTGCGAGGGCAGCTCCCTCGTCCTTCGAAACCTCGCGTTCGTAGGTCTTGTCGCATTTATTGCCGACCAGCATGAAAATCGGGTCCCCTCTTTTAACTCGCCGCATAGACTGGCGGAAGGTTTCGAGTCGATCGAATGTTGATCTTGATGCAATCGAATATACAAGGATGAAACCTTGACCCTCTCTGTGTGCGAGATCGATGAGCAGAGAGAAGGGGAATTGGGCTACAAGGACACTTACCGGACCCACTGATCACGCAGCGTGGCGTACTCCTCTGAGAACCGGAATTATGAGAAGAAGAAGAGTCATATCAAGTAGCTACATACCCTGACCGGCAGTATCAATAACTTCCACAAAACACATACGATTGTCCACCACCAACTGCTTCCGGTAAGCATCCTCTATCGTTGGATCGTATGTCTGGAGCAGCAAAATCAGAATGGGCCTTCTGGCACCGTTCAAGCGATGGAGAACGTACCTCTATTCAGGTTGTAAGGGGCCAGCTCGAATGAGGCGTGATGCGACACGAAAACGTAAGTTTAGCGCTTACCAACAAAACAATTCAGAGTAAACTTGAGGGGGATTATTCTTCTGGAACGGATGATGAGGACGAAGGAGACTTGCCTGCACAGCTAAAGCAGTTTTCCCCACACCGCCATCACCAAGAACTGCTACCCTCCAGTTGTCCATTTCTGTGCCGGAACATGAGTCGACGAGCAAGGGGAGAGATGAGGGTCGAATGTACCTCAGAAAGGTCACAGTGAGCGCAAACGAAGGAATCGAAGGGGGAAAGGGGAATCGAATAGGCTTGAAGCAAGTGCGAAGGGGCCGATGGATAGGAGGTGAAATGGCAAGCTGAGCAAAGACGATGGAAAGGAAACAATAAAGGATTCAAACAGTCGTCGTCGTGCAAATCGTGTTCGTGGAGAGGTCGTAAAGAAAGGCGCGGTAGAGCCTTGGTTAATGGGTGTTTGGCAGCGAGCCAACGGCAAGAGTCTTAGTTTGGTCCAGGCGATTCTATCCTTTTCTAGTCTTCCTCATTAGGCATCTCCGGCCGTTTTTTCACGATTCTCACTTTTCGTCCGGATCTCCTGTCACAGCAACACTGCACCTTGCTATTGGAATACGATAGCACACTCTCTTTTCAAGTTATATCCCGGACATCGCCGACCCATCTACCTGCTGAGCACCGCGCTGCACTCAGTTGCCCTGGAGGCGTCGCCCAGGCCGATGAGATCCGAGACCCTTCTTGAAGAACGCCGTATCCTGCCTCGTTCACCTCGGGGTCCAATATCCATCTTCCGCCAAGGCAACACACACACAGGACTTGGCGTTTTGGGAAAGTCGAGACGACTGTGTGGCGAGCTCTAGTCACGGACGGGCGACCGGAGGCTCGGGGGCATTATAAAGCCAAACTCTTAGGGCGTGGCAGTGCCTCTGAGCACTTGATTGAGCACCGTAACACCCAAGCCCAAAATATAACATCCAGGAAAAGAACCCCTCTCACGATCTCTTTTGTCTTCCCTTGACGTATATGGCAATGGAAGAACCGGCTCCGAGTTGGTTCAATTAGGACGGGGCATGAGGCTAGGCAGGGGCATATGGAGGTCCGAAATTTATGATGGAGCGCAGGCTACCCATGCCATGCGAATCCGCGAGTCGAATCCCGGTACCAAGCTATCGAGAGGGGTATGAAGAGAATCATATGGCTATATTGATAGATGTTGATGATTCCGTCCAACTCGAACGATGTTAGCCGTTTTGAATGGGCAAAAAACCGTCCCTAGTAATTCATGAATTGGAATTGGAATTCATTACAGTTGAACCCAACATCGTGGGCATCCGTGACGTGGGACGCTACTTTTTTTTCCTTGGTCTACTAGTACTGCCGTCTAGATTCGAAACACATCTCGGATGGAAACATCATACGGGCCAGCGGATATTCGACAGACTCTGGGATTCGGGAGCTTCTGTTCAGTTTTCATATTCTGTGAAGGCTGCAAATTCGATCAAGCTCGATCGATGAACTTGTAAAACGAAGACGAAATTCTCCTGTCGGTCAATTTTACCCGCATTTCAGACTGTTCCTGCTAGCTTCTGGCTTTTCGTCGCTGCTCCGACCCATACATATGCTGCTTAGGCCAGTCTATGCCACTCACTGGACTCCGAAAGGGCTGCGTATAGTAGGGTGGACCGCGTCTGCGACTGAGGTCTAGTCTCTTTAATCCGTTACACTTCTCGGTTGATGTGGCCCGGTACAACTCTCTATATCGACGACTTGGCTCTGAAGATGGCGTTGCTTGTGTATTCTTGGAGGCTTTTAGAGGCTGATCTGGCAATCTCGAACTGGTATGCTCACGAAAGCTTCTCTGCATCGATCAAAATGGATATTCTGGCAAATCAGCAATTAAATGGACCGTCTGCGAGTGTCTCCAATGCTTACAGGCTTACGCATCTGGGCGTTTCTGACGGCAACTTCTGGCGCAAAAAGCACCGTCAATGTCGGAAAACTCAACCTTAACCCGGCGTGTGCATATTCAGTCATGAGGAGAATCTTCCTGAATAGGAGTGTCATCTCTTGTAAAGCTCATGGATGAAAAAAAGATCGGGAAATTCTGAGAAGGGTCGGTTGCATAAACTCAAATCCTGTGAACTGAACGATCTGAACTGTCATGAGCCGGCTGATATCTTTTGGATGAAGACGCTTGATCTGTGATAACATGTACTGGTGAATATCATACTTTGATTTTGATTCTCGTAGTCAGACCAATAACCTTGCGTTCTTTTTTTGAATGGAAGCAGAGTGCTAGTGCAGGACAAACATAATGTATTATATATGCATGGGCAATGTAATCATGACATGGGCCCATTCAACACCTCATTCATCATCATGGACTCATAGCAGAGTGTGACACGCTGAGGGGATACGCTCAGCGTGAAGAAGTTCGGCCTCAAGCATAAACGATATGGCGACGCTGTAAGGATAGATTTCAACAAACAACAAGTCTTCGTGTCTACAAACTACAAGCCCTAACTAAAGTCAAGAATCTGCGCCAGAAAGAAAGGATAGAAAGAGGATAAGTGAGGCGTGAAAATTAAGGCGTAAGGCGAGAATAGACTGGTGCGCGGGCGGGGATTATATAGAAACAGTTGGTGGGTACTGCGTGGCGATACTATAACAATGATTTTGGGGCGGTCGTAATGGCGGAAGATAAATAGGCCAAGACGAGTGGCATGCGTGCATCGCGTCGGAGGGGTATATGCGGCGGGGTCGTCGTGAGCGTCATCACTCCTGTCGGCTGAACTCCGCTTGCGTGAGGTCGAGCACGAACGTGCCCATCTGGTTTTGGGGAGGCTCGATGAGCTTCACGGGCGGTTTCTTCCCATGCATGGGATTGAGAGCATGGGAAATGGTCGGGAAAGGTCGCAGAGCGCGTGATGAGGGAAACGAAACATTGCGGCGGGGAATGATTCGTTGCGTGACGATTTGGCCGCTATGTGAAGAGTCTGCCAACGGTGACGAGATAGCAGGGCGCGACATTGTCATGAGTGCTAGAGGTAAAGTTAGGGACGGGGCGGGAGGGACAGGAGCAGGAACCGGACTTACCCATTGTTGCAACTGGACGCGTCGGGAACAGGGGCAGTTACGAGGAGCGGGGATTAGGCTCTTTGGCGAGACAGCAGGCCACGAATGACGGCTTTATATGAATGTTCGCGTTGGGGTCGAGTCCAGTTGGAACATTTCGCATTGGGGAACATTTATCCCGACCTTTGGGGATGTCGGCAGTCCTCGGCAACTCGCTTCAAATATCACCAAATACTGATGTATCATTCCAAAGTCACATTACTTGACGGAAAACCATTTTTTGGGGACCGGACTCCCACGCAATTAACTCGAGTAAACCTCGAGTAAATCCACTCAGTCACCCGAACCATTGACCGGGTCAAGTGTTGCTTTTCCATTTCCACGGCCGTCGAATTTTACAAGTACAATGGGAGGTCACCCCTTGCGAAAGGGAAGCTTGTATGTACAGGGTTCGTAGATGCATGAGCACGGATGGACAGGTGGAAGAGGAGAAGTGGGTTGAGGGATGTTGTCGATGTATATTGGCATCTAATGCGAAGAGTTGGTGCAAAATGGACAAGGAGATGGGGTGGTGGATGCTGCGGTCCCAAGAAATCGGACGGTGAGTCGAATCAACACTGCGATGATCAACGACGGTAACACTGGAAGAGTTGGGAATGGCTACCGTGGGTTGGGCGTGGAACGTGTTCTTGACCTTGTGAGGACTAATCTGGGACCAATGAATTCGCCTTCCTGTGCGGTCACTCCAGCCCTCTGCTCCTCGTTCTTGATGAATTTACGTGTCCGGGAACTCCCAGCGATAACCTGATGACTGAAACCAAAGACAAAGACGATGAAACGGCCTGCCGCGGTTGTTGGTTGACTTGACCCAATTGAGGACCTTTGTAAGTGTCGGCCCAATTGTAGTCTCTGACGCCGTGACGGCTATTGCACATCCACGAGTAGATGGCGCTCGAGTATGTACTTGCCCTCCTTGTATTTCTGTGATTCCTCGTAGGCCTTGTCCTACATCCCAACAACGTGAGATTCATTGATTCTACATGAAGAGATCGACGCACATATTTCCAACCGAGAGTGGTCCCGCATTTGCAGCAATAGATGTCTCGAACAGTGTGGTTCCCCGTTGTCATAGGACGATCATTAGGCTCTCCCTCGATGACGTTGACACTAGACGAGGAGAGGTTCGTGAGCGTATCTCTCATGATCAAGGGATTGAACGCCTTACACTCCGTCAAAGAGGTATGCTCGTCCATGTTGACCGTTAAAAGCCTGGATAGGGGTAAAATGAGGCGCCTGGAACATAGAAGAGCGACCTTTATCTTACCCTCGACATCATGGAATGTATAGTGGCGAGATGGGTCTTGCAAGTTGAGCACCCGTAGATCCGTTCGCCTGAGAGATAACGACGATAGCTCATGCCCATGGTGATCTGACCAGAATGGCGTGCTGTAGGAGTGAGGAGTGAGTAATAGGAATGGGTCCCGAATACACAGGAGCTGAGAGGCAAGCTAGGCCAATGTGAAAGCCGGGAAGCTGAGAGGAGGTCTTATATTGCTGCAGTCGTGCGAAGGTGGTTAAATACAAAGGTGTTGGTTAGATGCGGAAGCTGCATGACCTTAATGCCGTTTTCGATGTTGTTCCGCCCGTCACACGCCTGTCTGGTCCAGCCGTTTTCGTCGACCTCGCCTTGCTCTCTCCGCGTTGCCTCATCACCCATGCCGTTCTGAGTTAAATTCATGAAACCATACAGCCTATCATTGGAATCACTTCAAGTCAATGGCATCGGGCAAGTCTGCCTGGCGGTATCACGAGTAATGACGCATTAATACTGTTTTATCGTCTTCTGACACCCTCCCGGGCGTCCTTGAGCGGCTCTACTAATCCTAGGAGGTCCTGTGCTCAGTTGTACCTAGTTGTACGGTGCGATAGTGCTTGGCGCTCACACAATCCGACTCATGACAACCCTGCGACAACGTCTCAATCGCCTCTTTAAGTTTCGGATCGACTTGTAAACTATTATTGTACAGCTTCCGAGCTCGATATTGCGAAGCTCGATGAGTGAACTTGAATATGGTTGACACTGCACGATGGACTTGTGAGTGGCGTTCCAAGATTTCTACCACAAAATCATCGTTGACCCCGAAGGCATATTGCAGAGGTCACGAAGGCCGCTGTTTGATTACTCGAGATAGAGTAGTGATTGATTTGTATGTCTAGGTGTTGAACTTTGAAATACAGCTGCGTGTGTACCATGCGTGTTGTGTGCCTCAGCGCGTTCCTCTGCAGGACACTGCAGGACAACGTCACTACTAATGCCACCGACATCATCATACTTCGAACAGGTTCATGCGTGTACACCATGTACAAAGACGTGATGCTGCATGGCCATTACTGGCGCTGTGCAAGATGAAATGGGTGTGATATGAACGGTTTCGTTGAGTGGACGAACTTGATTGTCCAGCCGAGGGCGGTATGTTAAAAAAACATCATTTTTTGCAGTGTGACCTTAAATATTGCATACGACGCAACACGGAAATTTAGCAAAGCTTGCCCAAATACCCACGTCAGGCCACTGTTCGTAGTCAAGTTGAGAAATGTTACGTTGAACTTAAGCGTCGACCCGATGTTGGAGGCGACGAAGGGCGACGAGGGTTGGACGCTGTTGGACGAGGGCACATATCGCCCCACACGTGATCGCGACGCGAGTCTAATTCGAAGCAACGTCCAATTGTCTAGCTTCTTCACGTCTCTCAACTTCTTGATTACTTTGAATGAGCTCGGATGGCTACTTCGATGGCGACGACCTGGACGACACAATTTTTGAGGAGCTAGACGCCATTGAGGCAGCAGCCCTTCAGTCTACCACCAGACCGCAGGCCCAGAAACCGACAACCACTCACACCCCACTACCACTTGTTAGAGATGAGGACTCGTTCTACGATTTAACACTTGATATAGACGAGAGCGAACTGCAGAAATTGGATGACTTCGTGAAAGACGCGTACGACGGCAAGGCAAGGCCGGTGGCCGGCCCAGGCAGGACCAAGTCAGCTACGCATCAGACAACACTCTTCGGCGACGTGCTACCCTCATCATTGCCTACTTTGTCTACAAGATCACAGCTGCAGAGAACGAAGTCAGCGTCCCGCAATCCATTTGGCCAGCAAGCACCGAAAACGAAGGTTTGGGATCAGACGGCCTTTGCAAAGACTGGCTTGAAATCAGGGAAGGCGAAGGGAAAGGCAAAAGCTTTGTATGACGATGAAGAGCTGCAAGAAGAGGAAGTTGAATTTGAGCAATTTCCAGCACCATTCGTTCCTGGTATGTTTTCTATAACCCTCCATCCCGATAGGTTTAATGAGCGTTTGGTTAGTTGGGTAGGTCCTCGTTGTATATACTGAGATGCCACCGTTCACACCATTCTCTCTCCGAATTCCATGCGTCCTTAGCCCAGTATGTCCCAGTCACTTCCAGAACTCGAGCAGTTTTCACCTCACGTTCCGCCGATTAGCCGCCTCCCATGAAATTAATACCGGACCTTCTGGAAGCCAAACATTGGATATACCCGTTGAATAAACCCAAGCGCGACTATCAATTTAACATCGTCAAACACTGTCTCTTCGAAAACACGATCGTCGCGCTCCCAACGGGTCTTGGAAAGACTTTCATTGCCGGGGTGATAATGTTGAACTGTGATGCCAAATTTACACCTTTATTTGAAAATCTACTAAACTCCAAACAGATTATCGGTGGTTCCCTGAAGGAAAGGTTGTTTTCGTTGCTCCTACGAAGCCTCTTGTGGCACAACAGATAGAGGCATGCCATCAAACCTGCGGCATACCAGGTGGTGATGCTGCAGAACTGACCGGTCAGATTCCAAGGACTGCGCGAGGGAAATTGGTGAGTTCGTTATTTGCTCGCACGAGGTCCGCAATGACAACTTCTTAGTGGAGAGAAAAACGCATCTTCTACATGACACCACAAACCCTCGTCAATGACTTGACGTCGGAAAATTGCGATGTCCGCGACATTGTCCTCCTTGTGATAGGTGGGGTCGCTTCATTCTTCATATTGCGTCCCTCTTGATGTCGTTTGTTGCAGACGAGGCGCATAGAGCCACCGGTGACTATGCCTACAACCAAGTCGTTCGATTCCTTATGGCGAAGAATCCTCATTTTCGGATCCTGGCTCTCACAGCGACTCCAGGAGGAAGTCCTGACGCAGTGCAGAATCTCATTGATGGCCTACATATCAGTCACATTGAAATCCGAGATGAAAACAGTTTGGATCTCAAAGAGTACATCCACCACAAGGTAATCTCAGATTATCCTCCATGCTCAAAAGCATCTGTGTGACGCCCCGTAGAAAATTGAGCAACACATCATCAACATGAGTGAGGATGTCAACAAGGTCAAAGATCTGCTTGCCGCGTTAATGGATGTACGAACGATTCAAACTCTTCTTGTGTGATTGTGACGCTCACATCCTTGCAGAAGGATATAAAACCCCTCAAACAGAGGGGGGTTCTTTACGGAAACCCAGACCCAGTAAAGCTTCACCCATATGCTGCACAAGCTCGTCTGGGTCAACTCACCAAGGATCAGAGGTGGGCCTATGGGCCTTTGTCAAAGCTGGCATCTCTGGCACGGGCAATGGGCTATTTGGTCAGTTGGCTCGGGCTCCAATTTCCACTTCATGGCTGACTGCGTTTTAGATAGAGGGCACCTTGGGAATGTGCCACACCTATTTGCATGAGCTCGCTCGTGCAGGGGACGAAGACACTGCGCCTGGTCCAGGCAAGGCCGCAGCCGCTTCAAGAATGAAGGCATTGCGCAACGATCCGATGTTTCGGGCTGTCCTGCACGAACTCGACTCTCAGCGGGGCCAGGGATTCTCTGTCCATCCAAAGATGGACCGTCTGAAGATGCTGGTAGTACAGCATTTTGGCCAACAGCTTGGCGAGGGGCAGGAGACCACACTCGACCAGACAAGGGTAATGGTGTTTGTCACCTTCAGAGAGGCTGTCGATGAGATTGTCGAAGCATTGAACGCCGAGCAACCGTTGATCCGAGCGCATAAGTTCATAGGCCAAGGAACCGACAAGCAGGGTAACAAAGGTCTTGCTCAGAAGCAACAATTGGATGTATGTTATTGCATTTTCTGTATTGGTTTTTACTGCAGACTTGGCTTACTTACACATCCAATTAACAGGTCATTAAGAGATTCAAAGAAGGCGAATTCAATGTTTTAGTTGCGACTTCCATCGGTGAAGAAGGCTTGGACATCGGCGAGGTTGATTTGATCGTGTGTTATGATGCTCAGAAAACTCCAATTCGTATGGTACGTCATCATTCCTCCTTTCCTCGAAAGACGTTGCATCGCTCACGATTGCACCCTACACGCAGCTCCAACGCCTCGGACGAACCGGTCGCAAGCGAGCGGGCGTCGTTCACGTCCTTCTCGCAGAGAACCGGGAAGAGCTGAACCTCGAGAAAGCCAAGGTCACGTACAAGGAAGTACAGAAGACTATAGTGCGTGGCGAGCAACTGGAGCTATTTTCGGACGTCCCGCGGTTACTCCCAGACCATGTCAAACCAGTGTGTTTGGAAAAGGCGATGGAGATCCAAGAATACGTTCGGGATGAAGGGAAGAAGACGATGATGAAAGAACGTCGCTCTCCTACGGCCGGTACCAAACGCAAGAGGAACGACGATGTATCAAGAAACATACCAGCCGGTGCCAGTACAGGATTCGTCAGCGTCGCTGACCTCTTGATCAAAGGTAGCAAAAAGCAGAAAAAAGCAAAGTCCATTCCGAAGAAAGACTTCGACTTCGCAGGAGAGGACGACGATGCGGATATCGACATCGAATCTGGCGTCATCAGCGTTCCACTCCGTCGTACAAAATCTAGCGTCCCCTCTTCAAGTTCAAAGTCGTCGAACCAAACCGATAAAACGACGCTACGAAGGGCGAAAACAAGCGGCCTGAAATTTACCAAGAAGAAGAAGTCTAAGGCTCAGCCTGTTGAACCATCGTCGAGCCAGTTTTCTAGCAAAGGCGTCGACGATATGGACGATATGGAAATAGAACGTGGTCTCATCGCACCCCCGCGATCCCAGTCCCCTGTGTCTACCCGATCGTTCTCGCCTGAGCCGAGTTGTTCCCGGAAACACGCCACCTCCCGCTCTCCAGGCTCGTCTGTGAACGCTGTAATTGATTTGTCTGATTCAGACGACGACCGTGGTATGATTATCGAATGTGCAGCCCTTTCCAAAACTCATTTCTAAATTTCTGAAGATCCACCCCAAGAGCCTGCTGAGACCGTCTCCACCAACGATCCCGACCAGAGCATGGCTTGGCTCGTTGATGAGGACGAAGATCTCAATTTCGAAATCGTTGACTCTTCGCCGATTGCAAATCGGATTCGGAGGCTAAGCCCTGAGGAGGGGTGGGGCCATCCGCAGCCTAGCTATAAGCCTGATGAATCCGTCGAGTTCCTTGGAATGTCCAGGCCCATCGAGGAACAACCATCGAAAGACCTATCGCTCTCACCGTGTTTTGGGAGGCATGTCTCTGAAGCCGACGAATCCGTCGAATTTGTTAACGCGTCCATGGCGGACAATGAACGGCAAACGACCGATGTTTTGGACCTGTGCACCCCGAACTTTGCTCGGAACGAGGCCACACCTGACGAATCCTTAGAGTTCGTCGGGGTTAGATCTTTTTTGCGAAAGGACTTAGCAAGTTCTCCGCTCTGGCCTGCTTCAAGCAGCCCTGTCAAACCCATCCGCGGACGGAAACGTGGCGCATCCAGCGCAGCGATGCCCCCGCCGCCGATGCTTTCACGAGGACTGAAGATTTCCTCCCCTAAGAAGGAACATGAAATGCCTCAGCCTTCCTTTCCCGTGCGGCCGCTTGCAAAACCCAGGCGGCGACTGATCGTTGAATCCCCAGGCTTGGACATGCCATCACCTTCACAACGGCGTTTACATCGTCGCGCGTCGCCTCAGCCTCAGCAAGCCCTCCCGAAGCAACAGCAAGGTGGCCGTGCCCCTGTCGATGCACACGCCAATCCGCTCTTTGACTTTGAGGCCGCCCACTCTGGCGATGAAATCAGTGAAGGATCTTCCGGTCCTGAGGACGAGGAAGACGAGGAAGACCGCATGTTCCTGCAGGAGATGCCCGAGACACAGGTCTCGCCCTCATACAACCAGACTCTAGCTTATCGCCAGAGTCTGTTTACCCAAGCGCCCGCGGGTGCGAATGGCCCTGCGTTCGCGAACGGTCCCGTTCGGCGCGGGATATTTGGAGCGGGAATGGCAGCGAGACGGCGCCCGATGGTGTCGAGTTCGCCACCGAGGGAGGACGATGATGAGCCCAACGAGTATGTCATGGGCAGTTTTGTTGTGGACGATGATGCAGAGATTTCGTATCTCTCTGATGATTGACCCGGACATACGGGCTTTTTGGTCCTCATAGAGTACAAGCATGTATATTCTAATCACATTCTACCATACGGCAGCCGATCCCAAATTTGTATTTTGTATCATACCCTCGTCGAGAAAGCAGTATGTATCCAAGCAGCAGCAGATAGATGGAATTCCGTGGGTACTTAGAACGAACGCTTACCACCAACTTCAAAGTTCCGACTAATTACTGTTGACATTCGTGCCATCGACAGTGGGTTTCGCGACACGCCTAACGTAAATGTCTTTGAAACCGTTTGATTTTATGGGGACGTCTGGTTTGACGAATCCGGCCTTTTTCTTCTCTTCCGCCAGCTCTCTGACGACAGCGAGGAAATCGTCAACTGCAGCATCGCTTGTCTGGAAGTGAACAACAAGGCGAGAACCACCCAAGACGAGGGGCTCAGGCAGTGCACTGGCCCTCTCCGCGATCTCGTTGTAATTAACGCCGACAGAAGAAGGGTCATAGAAAACCTGGGAAAGAGGCTTAGATCCGGTGTCGCGTGTGTCGAGAAAGCAACACAAACCATGCACGTTTCGGCTCTGCTAGTGATTTCCGCGCCGATATCCTCCAAGCCAGCCTCGAGCCTCTTCGCAAGTGCATGCACCCTTTCCAGCTGGGGGAAGTTGTACGTCAAGGCATAGGCCGCGGAAGCGGCCAATATGCCCGTCTGGCGCATCCCACCGCCGAAAAGCTTCCTGAACCAGCGAGCCTTCTTGATGAAGTCTTTAGGTCCGACCAGGCAAGATCCGACAGGGGCACCTAGGTGAGGTAGAAATTGACATGTTAGCTAGGTAAACGAACACGGCTTCCCGCAGGTGGACGAACCTAAGCCCTTGCTGAAGCACAAGCTGACGGAATCAAAAGGGTCACATAGCTCTTTGATTGATGTTTTCGTCTCTACAGCGACGTGCCAGATGCGCGCGCCGTCGAGATGCATCTTTATACCATGAGAATGTGCGTATGTTGATATCGCGATGATGTCTTCCTGTGGGAAGATGGTGCCATTGAGCGTGTTTTCAAGCGCAATGATTTCTGTGGGGGCGCTGCGTGGCGGACTAGGTTAGCGGTGGAAGGGAAAAGATATGAGGAATAATTACAAGTGAACGTCATCGCCAAGGATAGTCTGAGGTTCCACATCTACGAGTGTGAGGTGGTGTCCTGGAATTCACTCGGTCATGCGTTCTCATGCCTTAAAATATGAGCCGCACCATTGGAGGGAATGACCGGTATAGTTGTAGCGCCAGAGTGGAACGCGGTGCCTCCAGCTTCGTACCTGCGATGACGATTTGGGATGATGACGAGTTTGGGATGATAAGTACACACTTGTGGGTATGTGCGCGGTGGTCGCAAAGAACGGAGTAAGGGGGCTGCCTGAGGTGGGTCCTTATAGCAATCTGGTTCGAAGCAGTGCCTGAGGGCATAAAAAGCGCGGCTTCTTTGCCAGTCAGCTGAGCCATGTGGGTCTCGAGTGCACTGGCATGAGTCAGGTAGAAAAATTAGGTGATGAGTCAGATAAGCAAGTAGCAACCTACGTGGTGGACGGGTCATGGTACACGTCGTCTCCAATGGTAGCAAGGGCCGCGTACGCGTACATTTCTGGTGTGGGGGCTGGATCACGGGCTTGAGCGTGTTATCATGGAGCGATAAGGCTCTCAAACCTGTTACAGTATCAGCTACACGACACGACGGTCAGTCAACTGCTCTCGACGATGTATCAAAGACTTACAGATAAAAGTACGGGCGATCTCCCTGGCCTTGTTCCTGTTGTCGAGGACATGGTTCTCGGCGAGGATATCGAACCTGACCTGCTGCGCAATTGCGGCGCCTGAGTGGGTGGACATGGTGCGAGATGGGAGATGAGCAAGCGAGAAGAAAAGGCGGGCTTTAAAGGAACGGATCATACTATTAGAAGGAGTACCATGCTGGTTGAGAATTAACGACGATGAGCCGAGGTCGCGTCGGTCCGGCAACTCCTCGATCGACGCCTGCCACTTTGGGACAATCAGTTGACCTGCTTTTGACCTTCTTCCTGCATACCCTCGTCTGCTCGGAATGGGAAACGTATGTCGCTCCCCGTTCTTTTGTCTCCCCACTAACATCCTACAGGGTGCGAAAGCCCAGCAAAAGCGTGAGCGCAATGCCGACAAAAATGCTGCCAAAAACTCCAAGAGCCAGGCAAAAGTAAACGAGGCTGCAAAGTCTATCGTCTGCAGCGACTGCAGGCAGCCTTTCGTGAGTCTTATCTCCCCCATTACCCGTTCATTGCTCGCTGATCCTGCATTTCTTCTCCAGTTGATCACCACCCGTGCCCCTGCGTGTGTTATCCACTCATCTTCGCCGTCATCACCCTGAGCTAACGTCTTCCTCAGCCTTACCGAACACGCAGACAAGCGGCACAACAAAACCATGGAGCAGTGCTTCCCTGGTGTTGCCAAATAACCCACCTCGGCCCTGGGTGGTTCGCCCCGTCTCTCTGGCTGGGTCCTTAGATGCTTTCTTGTCGGGTTTTGTCAATATTAGAATTATATGGGATGTCCGCCACGAGGCTTATTATAATGTCCCAAATGAAGCCGCAGCACCGCCTGCGTTCGCCGCCCCCCTGCTCTGCAGTTTCTCCCCAACTTTTTTCTGCACCTCGTTGAATTTCGCAACACACCGGTCAATGCAGACGCTTTCGCCCTTGTTGAGATCTGCTTCAGCGTAGCGGGCGCTGATGCATTTGCTGTGGCATGACCTGTGAAATCCAATGTTTGAGTAACGCATGACTCTGCCCCGACTGATACGACTGACCCAACCATTCGGTTGAAAAAATCGGTGACGGTGTCCAACCTGCGCGCAGTCAGTATCGAACAACGGCAAAACCAAGAAGACAACGTACTCCGTGACCGCCAGCTCTATCTTCTCCATATTCACACCTCCAGCGGGGGCATTCCCGGGGCCTCGTCCGAGAAATGACATGGTTTTGTTGAAGGAGCAGGTTGTCTCCGTTTGCCAGAGAATTTGAGCCAGGTCACGTTACCCCGATCACATCAAAAAAAGTTTTTGTGAACGCACAGAATTATACAAGTTGAGCACCAGGATGGGCGAATCCACCACCCTCGCCGTCCATCGCTGTAGATTTGTCGACTACACACCATCTGCCATCACAGCGCTTGCCTTTCCTCCTTTACCCCTTCCTTCCATCTCTGCGAAGGGCAAAAAATCGACGTCGGGGAAGCAGCCTTCGAGATTTGGGACACTCGCGGTGGGACACGCCAATGGCAACATCGATCTGTGCGAATGGGTTGGTGGAGAACGCGACCACCAGTCGTCTCAGGCGTGGGTGATCCGAAAAGTGCGTCAAAACGCCTCCGCTTCTGAGATACGAGCCTTATGATAAGTGGCATAGACACTCCCTGGACCTTATCCCTCAAAAGTGGACTCCATCACCTTCGTAATACGCCATCCAGACGACTTTGATGATGCGGACGATGTTCCTACATGCTCAGATCTACGACTATTCAGCTCTGGAGGTGGCAGCGAGCTATTGGAATGGGATATGCAGCGTGCCTGTGTCCGCGTATGTTATCTTAATCACTGGTCACCTCACGGATTGTTGATTTATGTTTTGAAATAGAGAACTATCAGCTCACAGGGCGGCTCCATATGGTGCATGGCCGCGAACCCCGCCTCAAGTCTACTCGCATTAGGCTGTGAGGACGGCACCGTCCGGCTACTCTCCCTTGCTAACGACACTTTGACGCATTATCGTCGTTTCGACAGAGTGAAATGCCGGGTTCTGAGTGTTGCCTGGGGACCCCCGGTACCGCAATATCCGCAGACACGAGCCTCTGGCACCGCGGACGACAGCGACAGCGACGAGGAGGAGGATACCTGGAACGATTCCTGGTTGGTGACAGGTGGTTCTGACAGTAGCATCAGGAAATGGGATGTCTCGACTGGCCGCGTCATTGATCGGATGGGGACCGACAAAGTAAGGGGGGAGCGCACGCTGGTGTGGACGGTCGGTGTCCTTGGGTTCGTTCGATCGATCAGTTCAAAATAAACATATCCTAAACGTCTGTTTTTTAGTGACGGTACGATAGTATCTGGAGATTCGCTGGGAATGGTCAAGTTTTGGGATTCTCGAACCTGTACACAGCTCCAGAGCTTCCAAGGACACGGTGCAGATGTACTCTGCTTGGCTGTTGGTCCCGTACGTGTTGTCGTTGTCCTTACACTTTTCCTTAATTCCTCAAGCACTGAATTCCAGGAAGGCAATACGGTGTTTACATCTGGGGTGGACCAGAAAATCTCGCTATTTTCTCTGGTGAAAATTGGGAACCCCGAGCAGACGTCCAACCTGCTCGCCAGTTCCTCAAGCCGCTGGGTCCAGTCATGCTCGCGGAGGATGCACTCCCATGACGTACGTGCGTTGGCTACCTGGCCTCCATACACAACTCTTCCACCGTCGCATAAGCGATATTTCCCCATGGATATCGCACCCATACTTGCCTCTGGTGGTCTCGACATGTCTGTGGTCGTAACACCCGCCGCTCTGCCCTCTACCACCGTCGTAAAAGTCCTGAACCCTCTATTGACGAGCGCGCACTGCACCTTTGAGGACTCATACCACCGGCGACTGGCTTATAGCTCTGGACCATCAGGGACGTCTGCTGTACACGTTGCACGCAATGCACGGCTAGTGTCTTGCATGCGGGACTCGGGCGTGAGCGTGTGGCGCATCAAGGCGAGGCCGTCTGGAGAGGAGGAGGGCTTGGCCGAAGCCGAGGCTCCACGATTCGATGCGCATCCCGCAGGGTGGGAGAAGGTTTTAGAGATGGACTTGAACGTGAACACGAATCTAATTGCTAGCGGGATCTCGGACGACGGTCGGTGGCTAGTCGCCTCCGACTTGTACGAGACAAAGCTCTTTTCGCTGACCACTGATGTGAGCCGTTTTCTTCTAGAAGCTATCAATTCTAGCAGAACTAACGTTGACCCTAGGCAAAGGACCGTGTAAACATTCACCGGATACGAGACTTCTCTTCTATCTTGCAAGCTCATATACCTGGTTCGACCACCTCGTCAACAGGTGGCCAAGCCTTCCAGTTCACACCAGACTCCTCGAAGCTGGTCATGTCCACCGCAACGTCATCGTATATTCTTGTGATCGACCTGACGGGTGAGAAACCACGCGTTCTGCGCAGGTTTGATCAACACCGGCAGAAGAACTTGACTGTCCGGGATCGTGTCGTGAAGAGGCGCAGAATGGATGGTGATGTGGAGATGGGGGATGCTGCGGCCGAGGATTCTGAAGAGAGTGAGGAAGAGGAAGATGACTCCACGCCTGCTCTCGTGAGCATACTCCGAATATCTGTCAGTCCTGATGGGCAATGGCTAGCAACGTCTGACGACCGTGCTCGGACACACATCTTCAACCTTGACTCAATACAGGTGATTATTTTAAATTTATCATTTTACTCGATGCTGATATCTTCATTCCAGCACCACAGTGTCCTGCCGTCGTTCTCCAAACCTGTCCAGGTCTTCGCCTTCGATCACAAGCGTCCAGATATCCTCACCATGACCTTTCCCGACAATTCTCTCCAGATCTACAACGTCGAATCCCGCCAATTTCCCGCGTGGGGAAAGGAGCTCTGCAACAACCTTCCCAAGCGCTTTACACACGCCCACGACCCGGTTCTGGGAGTGACATTCAATCCCGCTGAACCCTCACCTGCAGCGGGCGCCACACCGCGGTATGCGCTCTTCTGGGGCTCGACCTGGATATGTAAATTGTCCATGAGTGATGCTACTCCAGGTGGACTGACTAAAAAGCGGCGGAGGGAGAGCGTGAAGCTTTCTGCGCCACCACCAGGCGACGATGCCGCACCAGATTTCAAAATGATGACACACTACCGCCCGATCCTGTATGTCGACTTCCTGGCGGACGGGGAGCTGGTCGTCGTCGAACGTCCATTGGTGGACGTGCTTTCGGAGCTGCCGCCCGCTTACTTCAAGCATAGATATGGTGCATCGTGATCTCTTGACATCATGTACAGTACCTCGTACCGTCTATCTACGTGACGTATATGTTTTATGTATACGTGCTGCCTTTGAGGGAGTGGGGATATCGGTAATAAGAATAAATGGCTAAACGCTACAAACGTTATTAATCGAAGATAATATGAGAACTCTATGTTTTTGTTTGCAGAGTCCGTAGCTCGCTTATTCATTGGCGTTGCGATGCAAAGCAACTTCGAGGTCTTGCTTTTCGTCCTCCCTGAGCAAGATAGGTCGATGAATGGCATTGGAAAAGCAGATAGAAATGTCCCTCACCTTGCATTGAGAAGGGAAAGGTAGAGCGTCCAGAACACCCCACACCCGGATTGGAATGGGACACGATAAGGGAGAGGCATGTATCGGAAATTGATAAGCTGGGGATGTGAACGGTCAGAGTACGGACAGGCGATAACGTTGTGGGCAGCGTACCTGTGCTATAGGCCATACCTTCCAATTCGCCAACACTGCGGGCTTATAGAGGTCAGCAAGCTTCTCTTTAATCTGGGGAAGGGTCCGTCGCTCCATGATGCCCATTGACCCCAAAAAGACGCCGAGCTGTTATGGAGCCGATCAGGGAAGTTTCGAAAAGGTGCTTGAGAACTAGACGTACACCAATGGGTGCCCTGGTGAAATACGTCAGACGTCGTAGCAAGGAATGTCATTAGAGACTGACAATATTAGTTGGTCGCAAGCCACCCTCTTTGATAGAGCCTTGATGCTCACTTTGCTAGAGCCAGGGATTGTGCGTAACGGGAACCACCTCTCGAGAATAGTGTTCCACCGCCCGAGGAACGGACCTACAAAGGATAATCAGTGTTGGGTTGCGGAATGTGCATTGCCATACTTACTGACAGTGAACCCGAAGAAGAAGAAACGCAGAGTTCGTGGAAGGTCATAAGGTCGGTATACATCGCTTTTGCCGAGCTGGAAAGATAAGGTCAAACTGGTAGCGCGTCTGCTATTTTAGTCAGACACGCACTGTCTTTTCGGTGACCTGGGCAACTACGTCGCCCAGGGAGTTGAGACAGCCCCCTGTGAGGGCTAGAGTAATGTTGGGATGTGTGTCGAAAGAGTGCTGATAAGCACGGGCAAGAGTCAGCGTCGCCATGGCTTGGATAAGGACAGGGAGAGGTAATTATAAGAAAGTTTTATACAGCGGCGCCAATGGAGACGTCGTAGCTCATCGCTGGTCAGTGGAGACGACCAAGCTGCACGGCTCCAACGCCGCTGGATCGGCGCAATACTTATGATCACATGACTCACGCGACGCGCTTAGATCCAAATAACCCATCATATCCCGATTTGGTCAGCCACCCCGCCTATAAAGCGTCGCGTTTGCGTCGCCCACATGTCAGCCGTTCTCCTTCTCTTACCACCACTACAGTACACTAAAGCACATCCTATTCACCTACTCCACTAGCTTATTATCCACACTACTATACTACGAAATGCCTTCAACCTCTCTCGTTCTTTCCTTGACGTTCGTTGCCATCCACGCCACACTCACCACCGCCGTTCCCGTCGACAACTCTGGCAACGCATACAGCGGCAAGGGAGGACATGCCTCTGGTGGAGACGTCAACAACGATTCGGGCGGCGGGCTACTTGGCGGTCTTCTTGGGGGCGGGCTCCTCAACATCCTTTCCAGTATGTCGAACTTGTTAATTTACGTGCCCGCCATTTGAATATTGCCATATAGACAACGCCGGCGACGGTGGAAATGCCAAGTCCGGCAACGCGATAGGCGGCATTCCAGGTCTGAATGCTCTGAACCCGAAATGGCAAGGCCGCTATGCCAGTGCGGACAACAGCGGGAACGCCTATTCGGAGGAGGGAGGCGATGCCGAGGGCGGGTCTGTGAACGGTCCGAAAGGACTCATCAACATCCTCTCGGGTATGTTTTCGAATGCTCGGTTTCATGGGTGCCTGCTGATAGACCACGCATATAGGGAACGCCGGTGATGGAGGAGATGCTAGCAGCGGTTCTGCAAAAGCTCGTGGCAGCAGTAACTTTAAAAACAATGGCGACGGCGATGGTGAGCGCGACGGTGGAAATGACGATGGGTCCGACCCAGATGGTGGCGACCGCGGTGGCGGGGATCGCGATGACGGCCACGACCGCGGCCACGGTCATGATAATGGGGACGATGACTGCGATTGTTAACATGTATCACCACACGAAAATCCTCACGACATGTATTCACTAGGCAAAAATTTGTATTAGTATGTAGACGTACATTGATTGGTCACAGTAGTCGCAGCTTCCCGGTCACCTCGTTGATTAAGGCAGCGGGGGCAGGACCAATGGCCAACACTTGCGCTTGTACTCTGCAGAGCGGTCAGCGCCACAACGACGACGGCAACTTGGAACACACCCATCTCTTATCACACGCGCACACAGATTCAGGCTCTTCGCTATCGCTTCTAGTTCCAAAACCTGATCTTCAGACGTTGCTTTCAGAGCAATTTTGGCTTGGCTGTCGTATGTTAGAATGCAACAAACTCTGCATAAAATCACCCACCCAGTTCTTTCCCAGTGTTGGACGAGCTGAAGAATCCTTGAATGAACGAGCCATAAGAAGGAATGAGTATCATACCTTTGGGTTGCCTTTCACCAGAACCTTGTAACAGGCAAGCGTGGCATGCCTTGTTGAAGATGGTCAACCGAGTAATGCCCACAGCGTGCATCACTTACCCGCATCTTCAGTGAAGCGATGTTGAGCTATACGATCCAACGAAGAGCGAAAGCTAACTCACTGCGCTGCAATTTTTCCCGGGGTCATTTTCAGATCCGTTCTAACAACTAGCACCTTGACCGACACGCGCTTAATTCATCGCAAGCAGAGCCCCAACAAGAATTGAGCCTAGTGGAAATAGGCCCGTACAAGTTTACATGGCTCCAAGAAACCGGCTTGGATGGCCGAAAGGTCGCCGTCTGCAATGTCCTCAGTGTTGCCCTCGTCCTCATCGTCGGTGGGTTCCGCGCCTTGAGCGCGTTGGGCGCCCACATGGAAGCCAAGGCCGAGCGACGTCAGTGAAAGGACTGCCCCTAAGGCAACTGGATTCCAGATATCAGCAAACAGCGAAGCACATCGCGCCCAGGAGGATCATACTTTGTCCAGCCCAATAACTTGTGAGGATCATAAGAAAGTGTGCGGCAAACTCCGAAGAGTTATTTTTCGTCCATCTCGATCACTTCTCTAAAACCTCTTGGAATCGCGGAAGGCTTGGGTATACTGCAGCGCTAGGCAAATTTCCACATTACCTTCTCATTACCCCTTGCCTCCATCCACAAAATGGCGACCGCAGAGGACGTCGCCATACCATCTGCTGTTCCCAATAAAAATGTTCTGGGACGGGAACCCTTCTCCTCGCTTGACCTATCCGACCAAACGAATCGAGCAATTGCTTCAATGGGTCTCACCACTATGACTGAGATACAAGCAAAGTCAATACCTTTACTGCTCGCAGGAAAAGATGTTCTGGGTGCTGCTCGAACCGGCTCGGGCAAGACACTTGCCTTCCTGATCCCTGCCATAGAAATGCTGCACAGACTAAAGTTTAAGCCTCTCAATGGTGCGTACCATGAAACCGTAATATCACGATGGTCACATACTCATGAAAGCTTCGCGGATGGTGTTTCAGGGACTGGGATCATCGTCATTACGCCGACGCGAGAACTGGCCCTGCAGATATTTGGTGTCGCGAAGGACCTCATGGCGAACCATTCGCAGACATATGGAATCGTGATGGGTGGTGCCAACCGGAGAGCGGAAGCTGACAAGCTTGTCAAGGGTGTCAACTTGATTGTTGCGACGCCTGGGCGGTTATTGGATCATTTGGAGGTGAGCTGCGCCGTCTTATCCTTTCCTTCAAGTCTCACCATCTGGGAAAAGAATACAAAAGGCTTTGTGTACCGAAATCTGAAGGCATTGATCATTGACGAGGCTGATCGAATATTGGAGATTGGATTTGAGGAGGAAATGAAAAAGATTATCAAAATTCTTCCGAATGGTCTGCTCTTATCCCTCTCTATCCCTCATGTAGATGTGCTAATGCAAATGTCGCAGATAATCGCCAATCCATGCTCTTCTCAGCAACACAAACTACAAAAGTGACAGACCTTGCGCGCATATCACTCCGACCGGGCCCTGTGCATGTTGATGTCGACAAGGAGGAGTCGACGAGCACCGTGGCGACGCTGTCACAAGGATACGTCGTCTGCCCGTCAGAACGGCGGTTTCTTCTCCTCTTCACTTTCCTAAAAAAGAACTTGAAGAAGAAGGTCATTGTCTTCTTCTCGAGTTGTAACTCCGTCAAATACCACGGAGAGCTGTTGAATTACATTGACGTTCCTGTCCTGGACCTCCATGTACGTTATCTCTTTCCCTGCCATCAGTTCGATGTTTGACTCGCGATTGTTCGTATTCAGGGAAAACAAAAGCAACAAAAGCGCACAAACACATTTTTCGAATTCATCAACGCCGATTCTGGTATTCTCCTCTGCACGGACGTCGCTGCACGTGGGCTCGATATTCCACGGGTAGATTGGATCGTGCAATATGATCCCCCAGATGACCCGCGTGATTACATCCATCGCGTCGGCCGGACAGCACGTGCAGGGAAGGTTGGCAAGAGCTTACTTTTTTTGCTGGAGAGCGAGCTCGGTTTCCTCCGGTATCTGAAGCAGGCCAAGGTTCCGTTGAACGAGTTCAGCTTCCCTGCAGACCGGATATCCAACGTTCAAAGCCAGGTACGTCCACATGTTTGATTCATTTAACATAAATTAATGGTGCGAATACAGCTGGAAAAGCTATTGCAAAAGAACTTCTTCCTGCACCAGTCGGCAAAGGACGGATTCCGGTCATACCTTCAGGCGTACGCGTCGTATTCGCTCAAGAAGATCTTTGATGTAAACCAGTTGGATCTCGCAAAAGTGGGGAAAGCATTCGGCTTCGCGGTACCGCCACGAGTGAATGTGAATATTGGAACGGGGAAGACAACGACGCCAAAGAGCAGCAGGAAACGGCCACGAGATGAAGACGAGGAGGGGGATGAGGCAGCAGGGGGCGAAGAGGAGGAACAAGAGGAAGAGAATGAGGTTATTGATTCACGGAAAGAGAAGAGGCGGAGTAAGGACCGAAGGATGGAGACGCACGGAAAGAAGAAGGTTGACAGGGAGGTGTACCGACAGAACGACCAGCAGCTCAAAGGGGGGCAATGGAGTAGATGAGATGACGTAATATTTCACGTAGTTTGTGGATATTTGATTTTTGCCATGCGGTTGTGACGGTGACACAGTGACAGGCTGGCACGTTTGGGTTGAACGTCAGCTCGCAGGTTCTGCTCGTCCACGATCCTCAAGATTCGTTGTCTGCTCACTGCTTTCTGTACTCTACTATCTAGTCTCCTCCAACAATGGCCACCACACAGGTATATTCCGTTTCTTGCGTCAGTTTTGCCTCATGGGTATGCGGGAAATTAAAACGCACATGTTTTACAGCATTATCTGTGGGCATCAGGCCATTTCCTACTCCTAGTATCTGCTTTACGCTACTTCATCGCCTGGATCACCCTCAAAAGTGTCTCGGCCTGGTGGTATAAAGGTGCTCAGTCACGTTCTTGAGTTTTGTTTAATGCTGACGAGGTTTATCCGCAGCAAGCTTCACGGGTGCTCTCATCAGTTATGCCATAGTTTGCCAGTACGTTTCCTGTCCCTAGCATGCTTTCTTGGATGCTGATATGCCTCGTGGCCTGTAGAAAATCACTCGGTGTGCGTAATGGAATCACTACATGACGTAACAAGACCTCTAATACCGAACCTTGTAGACTCCCCAGCCCAACGCCGCCTTCATCCGTCGCGCGATGCTTGACGAGGTGGGTCGCGCTTCCACTCGTTCCGAAATGACGATTTATCAATTTTCGTAGAATGTTCAATACTTCCTCCTTGCGTTCTTCTGGTGGTCTTCTAAACCCATCACCGGTGTGTATGGAAGGATGTCGCAGTTGTCCTTTCCAGCTGACACGGCCTGTGTTTTACAGTGACATTGTTGCCCTACACGATTTTCTCCCTCTTCCATGCCCTGACTTTTACACGCACGACGCTGATGCCGCAATTTCTCCCTCCCGGACCACCTTCGTCTGCTAATGGAGCACCACAACCGCACCCTATCGCCAAAAGACTCCAAGTCTGGGTCAAAGGTTGGCGACAAGCACTACGCCCCCTGTTTATACATGTGACATCTGATCTTAATCGTTTTCAGCCAACTACGACACGGCCATGCGCGTCGTTGCTTACACTGAACTCGTCATCTTCGTCCGCGTCGTTCTCGGAGCTGTCACTCTCCAGAACTCGCTGATCTCCCCCATCATTTATGCGCACTTCTTGCGTCAGCGTTATTATCAGTCGGCATTCACTCGCGAGGCCATCGCCGCCACCGCCGGACGCATCGACAGATTTGTGCGCAAGCCGGGTAATCCACCCATGGCGGTCCAGGTGTGGGAGAAGGTTCAGATGTTGACTGGACGATGGGCTGGCACCACATTGACCCCCAACCCTGCTCCTGCGGCTGCGGCTGCAGGTGCAGCGCCGCGAAGATAAAGAATTTGATTGTGCCCGTCTACGTGAACATTATTATCTCCCAGATATGCTAGCGTTAGATTATCCTTGGGTGTTATTTACGCACTTTGAATTCTAATTTTCCGGATATGGAGGATGAGACACTACTTATGACTAGTCTCTCCACGACGTCATGTTCAGTCCACCCAACCTATATGCTCTTCATCATAAACATGTCCCCTTCAATCACGTCTTCATCGAACTTCTTCAACGCGATCGGCGATGTCGTGGTCTCGCCGTTCCAGCTCATCATGGCTGTTTTCCAAGCTGTCTTCGACCGCATCGCGAATGGGATCCACAGCGTCCTTGATCTATTTCAGGGCGTGTTCGGGTTTATAGCAGGTATGTGTGATGAGTCCATCAACGCAAGGCGCTGATTTTCCTGTAGCCAACATTGTCGCAATAGGGGTGCTAGGGCTTGGGTATAATATATACACGCAGACGCAGGCCAGACGGGGGCAGAGGAAGGACGCGGAGAAGATCTAGTTTAGCTAGCCGCCACCAAATGCAAACAGACGCCAACTTGAGAAAGTCGTCGAGTTGTCCCGGCCAATTTTGCTAAACTCATGTCCCGTATACCCGTTCCCTCTCACTCTCCTTCAAGCCTCCGCCACTCTACCACCTCTCCTGTTCCTTTTCCCGGTGAACGATCCTCATCTCCCGTTCCCCGTCACAACTCCCGTTCAAATACCGCCGCAGCTATGTCCTCCTTGTCTTACGGAGGTTCTGTCTCGGAAACCAGGAAAAAGCAGTCCAAGAGAGATGAGGTTAACATATCATGCGCCTTGCTAGCTCTCGCAGAGGACTGACCGAGTCTTTTCTCCTCACAGGCTATCCGGAAGAAAATCGAGTCGGAGTTGTCCCGCAAGCGCACAATCTCTACCACCCAGGGCCAACGCGGTGGCAGGAGAGGAAAGCCCGCGGCTGCAAAGGGGACTGTGGCTGCGCTTAAGCCGACCCCCGCCCTGACCGTTCCCGAGAACATTACGGTCGCGGAAGCTAGTCAGTTGTGCGCGGCCAAGAGGACTGACTGTGTCCTCGTCGTCGATGATGAGGAGGGCTTGAGTGGGATTTTCACTGCCAAAGATCTGGCGTATCGTGTAGGACTTGTTCTCCTACTTTTTTAACGCTACCTAATCCACATGCATAGGTCACCGCCGAAGGCCTTGATCCCCACACCACTCCTGTCCACCAGATCATGACGCGCAACCCTATGGTCACTCGTGATACCACCAGTGCAACTGAAGCTCTGCAGTTGATGGTCTCGAGACATTTCAGGCATTTGGTGCGGAATCCTGTTTGACGCGTCAATTTTATATCTAACAAGCATCCTTCTCCAGCCCGTCTGCAACGAGGACGGCAACGTCGTCGGCCTCCTCGATATCACCAAGGTTTTCCATGAAGCTCTTGGCAAGGTCGAGCGGAGCTCCGCCGCCTCTGAGCAGCTGTTCAGCGCTATGGCCGGCGTCCAGTCCGAACTCGGTGGTGTCGGATCCAATCCCCAAGCTGCGGCTATGCTTGCCTGGGCGGAGAGACTTCGCGAGAAGACCGCGTTGCCCGACTTGACCACTGTCATGGACTCGCGCACTCAGCCCGCCACTGTTGGCCCAAAAACAACCGTGCGGGAAGTCGCGAAACTGATGAAAGAGAGACGCACCACCGCGGTCTGTGTCATGGAGGGTTTGAACCCCGCCTCACCTGGTCTTACGAGTGGGTCGCGCATTGCTGGGATCTTTACCAGCAAAGACGTCGTGCTGCGCGTCATCGCGGCTGGGCTGGATGCTGGAAGGTGCAGTGTGGTCAGGGTCATGACTCCACACCCTGATACTGCACCCCCGACTACGACTATTCATGATGCGCTTAAGAAGATGCACAGTGCGTACCACGTTATTCAAAAAATGCTCCTGGCTGACCTTGGTTGCTTAGCTGGCCACTATCTCAATCTTCCTGTTCTTGAGGATGATGGTCGTTTGGTTGCCATTGTCGATGTTCTTACTCTCACCTACGCTACTCTGGAGCAGGTCCGTAAACGTCTCTCCTTTCCCATTTCTCACTGAAATATCCTCCTCCGAATAGATGAATGCTGTGTCTGGCGAAGGTGTCGCACCAGAAGCGGAGGGTGGTCCAATGTGGGGTCGCTTTTTCGACTCCATCGGCAATGATGATAATGAGTCTGTCATATCGGGATCTCATCACGGCCCGTCGGATATTCGTTCCTTCCAGTCTCTTCATGGATTGGACGTCCAACAGTCGCCTTACTCCGAAGTACACCCCAACGATTCGGCGTCCGTCATGGATGATGACCCAGTATCTGCTCTGGAAGGATACCCGCGTCAGAAAGGCATCTCTGTCCCATCTATCACCGGACCTCTGCCCATCGACGACGGAACGTATGTGTTTAAATTCCGCACACCCAGTGGAAGGACCCACCGATTCCAAGCTCGGCATGACGATGTGGAACACCTTCGTGAGGTCATCGCAGGCAAACTCGCGACAGACCCCTTCTTCACTGAGTTTGAACCATCTGGGGAGGTTGATGTCAGACCCGATCCCATCGACTTTCACCTTTTTTACACAGACGCCGACAGCGACAGCGTTCTGATCACCTCTGACAGTGATGTAACGGATGCCGTCAGCGTCGCTCGCAAAGCAGGCTCCGACCGTGTTGTCCTTTTCGTCCAAGGAGGCAAGGGCTGGGCTGAGGCTGGTGCCGACAAGAGCGAAGCCAAGGCCGCTGAAGTCAGTGCTGCCGCGCAGAAGGAAGTGAAAGAGGTCGAGAAGGCCGAGTCCGTCGCTCCTGAGCCTCCCGTCTATACCCGGCCGCCGCCACCGCCCCCTGCCCCCCTCCAGGAAGAAGTCCTCGGTATACCCAAGGATCTCCTACTTCCTGCGAGCATTGGGGCGTTGGCAGTTGTCATCATCGGTGTCTTCACGATTTCACGTTTGACGGCGAATAATTATTAAGATTGAATGCAGAGATAGATCACTGGTACATCATTTCTTCTGGTAGTGTTTCTACTTATAGCGGCGGTTTCACCCCTGCCCGGCTTATGACATATATACTTTCTAACGACGTTACGAACCACGTAGACAGATACACTATTGCGCCATGCATTTCTTGTTTGAAATGTTGTCGATCGCGGATTCAAAGGCCGCGAGCCAAAATCGAACAATCAGGTCACGTGTGTCTTGGACTGTCGCGTTCTCACTGGCGGACAGCCATCCATCTCCCAATGCCAAAGTCGGAACGCGAAGAGACCGTGGCTGCCCTGGTACTCTTCTTCCATGTCCCTCCCTGCTACTCGTATTAAGCCCAATATCTCTGCTCAGACAGCGCGAATCTTCTCGGCAATGCTGAACGACCTCGTTATGGATGCGACACTCCAGGCGCATCATGAGGTTGCTCGCAGCCGCGCTGTGTGTCGCATATGCAACACGCGGTATGTCGTGCTCTTGTTATCTCCCACGCCACATGCTTACCGAACCAATGCATAGCTGTGGTGCAGGTAATGGGCCGTTCACTCTTCCCCTACTTGCTACAAACTGAGGTATTCAATCAAGTGCATACTCCGGGACCTTCGACTGTGGCTTCTCAAGCCATCGTACCCGCTTCTACACCAGGAACCCCTGCGTCAGCGGTCGACGCGAAACCCACTAATGGGTCATCTGGTACGGGTACCAATACGCCGACGAGTGTAAAGGATGGGAACCTCTACCTCGAGTGTGTGAACTGCTCTCGGCAGGTGCGTCACCATACACCACAATCGTTGAGACTCTGTTCACATTGCACCATAGATTGCATCCAATCGCTACGCGCCACACCTCAGCACATGCATGGGTCTTGCTTCCGCGCGGAGAGGCGCTGCTCGGGGCAACAACAAGTCCAAGTACGTAGCTGCTGTATCACACCATAGCCTCTTTCGCATTTTTACGTGCATCTGTTTGGTGCAGACCCGCTTCGGAAGCCGGCCGATCTGTCTCCCCCGCCTCCGATGCGGGGGCCAACTCTGATGAGAGCCCTAAAGGCAAGGGCAAGGGTAAAACTATGAACAAGCGTGCTGGTGAGGAACATACTTTCTTGTCGGGATTGCTGCTCAGATCAACGAAACCGTCAGACGAAGCCGAGTTCAATCTAAAGCGCAAAAGGGTACGTCATACTAATTCAACTCGAGAACATTTTTCTTATTAATACATGGTCAGCCTGGCTCACCTCAGGTATCACCCGCCAAGAAACAGAAGCAGCAGAAAACTTCAGGTACAACGAATAGCTCCTTCGGGTCTTATTCCCATTCACGCTCTACAGGATCACCAGTGTCCAGGCTCAGAGCTGGAAAGGACACGAGCGGACCACGGAATAACGTACGCTTATTTGTTTAGTATCTACCACAGATTCTCTCGTGACAGGTTTCCCAGACACATTACTCGCCTTCTAGTTCGCAGTCCAAGGTTCCGTCGAAACTTAGGGACTCGTCGACAGCATCGTTCATGGGGGGTTCTTCAACCTCTACATCATCCCGCGACTCTTCCCCTGGAGGAATCTCTGCGGCGACACCTGCGTCGTCGTCCTTCTCGCGTAGCCCTCATCTTGCGAATCGCGCTATCGCGAATAACAAATCCAAGGCCAACGCTATTGGCCCACCAAAGCGCCCGAGTCCTCCTCGACCCCCACCAATACATGTCCCTGACTATACGATCGGTGGGTTCTCATTGAAACATCATTCACTGAACTTACTGACCGGCTGCAGATGTCGAGGGAGAGGAGACAGGTTCTTCGACCGACACGGACAGCTCATGATATACACACCCACACATCACGCATTCTTTATTTCTTACATATGTCTATTTCACATTCCGTCGCGCATTCCATCGCACTCACTTGTATGTATACTCATTTCATGGCCGCATCTCAGGATTTGCATAGCACGACGGAGCGGTGTAACTGGAGTTCTATGGCTGAAACACGACGGATATCTACAGCATAATATGTACATACAGAACCCATCTACCTGAAAGCCTGTAAAGATGAAATGAGTCTTCTAAATCTAAAGATTGGACTAGTCTACCGTGCTGCGGGTGGGCAGGCGGGAGGGAAACAAGGACCAGGTAGCGATCATGACAACTCCGAGTGGGACGGTCAGATATGGTATCGTGTGTATACCCTTTATGCTGGAGATCACGCCGGCTATGAAGGGAAACAATGCTGAAGAGACTGTCAGAACACATGACCATACCATGAGCAAGAACGCTCACCGCTGCCGAAGCTTGCGAACGCAGATCTAAGAGGACAGAGAGACATATCAGATCTGTGAAAACAATAAGAAAAAAATGCCGTACATCACTCCCATGCTAATCATGTGGACCTCCAGCGGCAAAACGTCATTCGCGAGCCTGAGTATTGCCGGGAATAGTGGCCCGTATAGTACACCGAACACGCAAGCAGATACGGCATTCTGGATGTTCGAATTGATGAACCAGATTAGAAGCTGCATGACAAGCGCGATAACTAGATGTATGAATAATCAGGTCGGCGAAGTGACATGAAGTGTGGAATTCAACAAACGTCTAGAACAAAGCGAGGTTAGGGGCGCCGTTCAGGACAATTGATTAGGAAGCTTACAAGCATGTGAGAATCGTATATTTCCTCTGGGTGAAGGATAGACTGATTGGCTTGTTAGAGATTAGCATTGCATTTTTGAACCTGAAAATACTCACCGAGGGACGAAATATCCCCAGGCGAAGCGTCCTATTGTGATTCCGCCCCAGAAACCGGACGTGACATAGCCCACAGTCTTGGGATTAGCCCTCTTCGATACGTTGATTCAGCATGGATAAGACGCGAAGATAGTTGTTCATACCCTCGTTCCAAGTAGATATGTGACCATCTGGTCCGACACTTTAGTAATTTAGATGTGGAACAAAAGTATGGAGACTGACGAATCCTTGGGTCGTCGTTTCGCTGAAGCAGGCGTGAGTTATACAAGCTGCAAAAAGAGAAAAAATCAAACAAACCTTCCACAGTAGATCATCGCGAAGATAGAGAACGCCCACTGGTAAGTGAACGAGAAAACAAGGCGAAGGGCTGTTTGACTTATTTCAGCTTTGCAAAACGCACAGAAATCAGTTCGAGCTCACTGCTGGATCGAGGAACTGCTGTGGGGGGAGTTTCTGCGTGTTGCTGCCCGTTTTCGTTGATCGGCGAAGATGGTGGGGAAACCATTTTGCTCAGTTCGATTGTCACCTCTCGCCATTCTGCAGAGTTTTCCCGGGCGGTGGGCTTGAATGTGACAAATAACAGGGCGGTGTTGATCCCAGAGAGAACAAGTGATCCGAAATAGAAATGGGGCCACGGAACGCCATTGGAAATGACCGTCTGACAAACAATTGGCGAAAGGACGCCGCCCAGGCCTGAGAAGAATAAATCAGGAGTTACGTACGGAGGCCTATTTCGCAATGTGCTTACTCCATAATCCATAAGAGAATCCGAGAGCTTGCTGAGGGCCGCGCGCGAAATACTGGTTCCTGGATGAAATGATTTAGCTTCACGAAGGAAGTGAAAAGCTCAAGTTAATTTACAAGGATGCTAAAAGCGGGTTAGCATCAACTTAAGAGCTTCAGGAAATTATCCGACCCACCCGTCAGAAGTGCTCGAGAAAATGCTGCAACGGCGTAGGCCATGAACGTGGCAGGATATCCGCGCTTGGTCCCTATCATGACAAAGTGAACGGCATGGATTACGCTGGAGATGATCAACACCAGATGCCTGGCCTGTAAGGCAGAATGTCTGACGTTGCTGGCCCCAAGTGGTCGAAAAATCGCAGATATCCAGGGTATGTGAGGTATCAAAGAACTAGTCGAACGATTGGAAGGGCAGCGTCCTAAGAAATTCATGACAGGTTCGACAAGGAGCGTCCCCGTGAAGAAACTAGCAGACGTTGAGTCAAATCTGAAGCAAAAATCATAAAACGTGCGGGACGCACCCGCAGGTGCTACCAGCGAAAAGCAAGGAAGATGTCATGGGATTCAAATGAAAAGCGGCCGTAAAGTCTGTATCGCCCAATCAATATATGGAGAGAAACGACGACGACGCCACCAGACTCACACGGTAGAACGGTGCCAGTCACTGATCCAGAGAAATAGTTCAGCAACTCATACGAAAATATAGAAAGAGGTTCTGACCTCCGTCTCCCCAGCCGCAAAGAAAGTAAGAGAAGAAGCCGCTCGCTAGCCGCCACTTTAGCCGTTCCAAGTCTGGAGAGTAATCGTTCACGTCCGTCTCTGAGCTCGCGGCGGATGCCTTGCGGCTCGGGGGACCACTACCGATTATGGTCTCAGTAGGTGATGGGATGAAGGTATACAATGTAGGAGAGCCATTTTGTCGGTCGACAGAAGTACAAGTGAAGTAATCGGAGACGTGGGCGTCAGAGAGCGGAGAAAGAGACGGAGGGCTGGGGCTTTCTACAGTGTTAGGGGTGTAAACAGTGTCTGAAGCGTCAATGGGATCTGGTTCGTCGTAAATGGCACTGTCGTTCGAGTCAGGAGCAGTAACGATGGGTGAGAAGAGGCGAGGAACGGCGTTGAGGGCAAGATGCGAGCTGCGCCTCCGTCCCCTAAGAGTTGACTCGTAAGACTCTAGAACTACAGGCCGAAGGGAAGACATTGGGAAACCTGGGGTGAAATCCATACCTTTGCCCATGATATACAAGAAAATGGGGTTGTCAAAGGCCGCCTATGACACGGAGGTAATCTGCGAATGATTCAGATTCATTTCTGGTATATCATAACGCGATTCCGGGCCGCGAGGTCGAATGCAAGATACTCGACAATCCGCTCGCGATCGGGTGAGAGGACAGGAGTTTCCACAAGGCGCTGCAGAAATCCTGGCGTAGCACGAGACCAAGAGGCCAAGGGTCAAGAGAATTCGCGCGAGAGCTTGTGGAATGCCTGCCACCTGTGTTCGGCCTGTCGGACGACGAACGCAGGGTATGCTCAGGCATGTCCTAGAACGCGTGCGATTTGCAGACAGAAAGGCATCCCTATTGGATGGGACGGGATGGCTACGTAAAAAGTGGAACGGATCTTGAAGTTCCACTAGGCTTGGGCACCCTAGATATGCAGAAACCTCAAAAATTTGTGCGGCCGAACCTAGAGGGGTTGAATGAAACGTGGGTTAGGTCTCCAGGGAAGGGTATGGCCGTTGATGTTCAATTTGAGTGCGGAATAATTACTAGGGATTCAAGGAAATATCAACCGAGCCTGCAGCGAGGCGGAATCATTCCGGAATTCGCGTCTATTTTTGACGAGTCCCGTGACCGCGCTCCTTTCCTCTGCTCAGTGCTCGGTCTCCATGAACCCTTCAAGCTCAAATCCCACAGGACAAGGTAACCCACGGATTGAATGCGTGTGTTCCCATTCATTGACCATTACAATCTTAAGCCACAGCATACGCTGCTTTGATCGCTGTGTCGCTGTTCGTCGGCTACTGGGCTGGCGTCAAATCGCGTCCATCCGCCAATGAGCCCGTTCCGACATCCAAACGTAGTGTAACGGGAACGGAGCTCTCCGGAAATGAAAGCGACAGCGGAGGAAGCGACACCTCGAGCACTACAGGCGACTGCGACATCGCTTCTTTGAAAGTTGACCAAGCCGATGAGTGCAAGCTTGTAAGGCCATACACAGGCGGTACTTTCTTTCCCTGACAAGGCCAACCCGATAGGTCCTCGTTGTTCGAACAGACTTGGGAATGACTCCCGGAAAAATTGCGGCCCAGTAAGTGTTTGGCTGAGTGTCCCTCTCTACTCTGACGGAAAGCGATTTGTTGAGTAGATGCTCGTGAGATCCACATACATTGACACCCATCTGCGCCTCCCATGCATTAACCCATGTCCAGTCATGCGACGCTAGCCTGCTATAAAACTCTGCTATCCAGCAACCCAACAGTACGTGAACCGGGAGTGATCTTGTTCTCATCGAATAACGAAGGTCTTTGCAGCTTCTAAGGCATTGGGAACGCACAGGGCAAGCTCAAGCTACTCATCAATCATCGATCTAATCTTACAAAGTCGCATCCTGTCAGGCAAACCAAAGTTGCCCTACGTTGTAAAGACGAGGATGAGTTACTTTTGCTCCAAGCACAGGCTCAGAGTTTAAATTTGTGCGCCCGGTCCATCCAAGATGCGTTCGTATATCACCCAGCTGCATCCAAAATTGCGGTGCTAACGCGTTCTGTAGCGGTAGGACTCAGATAGCAGCTGGCTCACGTACAGTGCTTGGGATCGCCGGTGAGAAACATTCCTGCCGTGCCCCTAAGGACGGGTTTGACGCAATGACAGGCCCAGCAAGGCTAATTAACCAGGTTACTGGAAAACTGCGACTCCTTTGACTGTGGTGTACTAGAATACAATACATTTTGGATTTGAACTTTTGGTAGCAACGACCCTGAAAGGCAAAGTTGATTGATAGCAACGCCACCTGTGCATAACAACAACAAACACGGGATAGCAGTGCCGTCGAGCAAGTCCATTCATTGCCTGTTCCCTAGCACAGCAATTTTGCTCAATTTCTGTCCTTTCTCCTTCCATCGCAGGACGACTCCTTCTGTCCCACTCTTATAACCCACCGCCATGCCGGCACACACTCCTTACCCAAATCCCTCCACGAATACACTCCATCCCCAGCATGAGGAATTTAAGGCTTCCTACGACAATCTCATCGACGAATTCGCCAAACCATTTACCGCCACCTCCAATCATCAAACTTTCGCAGTCGATACACCCATAGGAAGTCATCGGCGAGGTCCCTCATTTCCTCTCAACAAAAGCTTCGAATCCTCTAAGCAGTCCGACGACACATCACACGAACCGCCACCCAATGTGTCATACCCACCGTTACCTGTGAAAGAAACAGACACTCGGAGTCTATGGCAGAAGGTGTGCCCCGTTCCGATGGACAATCCTGCGCTCGACTCACATATCATCTTAGATCCTACCGGAATCTCTTGCGTGTCGACTCTATGTTATAACGGTCCTCATCGAGACGACAATAGACTTGGCTATTGAGGGGGAGCTTCTACTTCGATTGCGGGCTGAGGCCAAGGGTGACAGCGAAATCACGTCGCGAAAGATGCCTGTATATCTCAGTATCTTCGCGCTTGCCCAGTGTGTAGCCAGGTACTCATCTCTTGTTCAAAACTAACGCGGCCATACACAGTGTATTTCAGCTGGTGATGGCGATAGATGCCGTTTACGCACGGAACACTCTTCAGTTCATGTGTCTAACGTCAGTTCCCGACCCATTTTACTCGTCTGGCTCCCTCAAATTCCTTTCAGGGTATTCAACGCTCTGTTCCTCGTCTACGCCATTATCCAAATCAAAGAAATCCAGGAGGCACTATCTGACTCAACGACAGGTGTCTCCACGATTCCCATCAACGTCTTAACCACCATTATACCTGTGGTGATATCCGTCTCGGAGATCGCTTACATTGGCCTCGGCTGGAAGATTTACAACGAATTTGGCTGGAAGGTTTACAAGTTCATCGGTGCCGACCGGAGGATTAAGAAGATGTATGCCAACTACCAGATCTATGAATGTCTCGTCAAGTTCGACGTCTTTTTCTGGGTCGGGTTTTCGGTGCAGTTCATCTGGCTGGTGCTACAGAAGAACGATTGGGAATATTACGTCACATGTGCCGCGCTCCCACTTTCCATCGTTCTGTTGGTGGAGGGTCACCTTGCTGCAAGGCATGAAAACAAATGGATGATGGCGACCTTTATGTCTGGATGTATCGGCGCCATGGTCTATTTCATCTACAAGGCTCGTAAACCCTCTAATGGGGCTCGAATAACACCTAATCTTTCTACAGCTCATCAAGGTTTTGCTGTTGAAGGAGAGCGAGCAGTTCAAATATGTGTGGAAGTCTCTCACCGTCTTTTGTAAGTTTTAACACATTGACCTGATAACAAGAGACTCACCACTTTCAGCCATCATCGCTATTGTGCTCCTTATTATGACTATGGCATTGTCTGTCATCGTCATGAGGGACTTTGGCCGCGGGCTCAAGGACGCGTGTAAGTTGTATTGTCCCCTCCCGTTTTGGAAGTCGCTAAATCCATTTTGAAATTAGTGGAGAGAAAAAGCAATCCAACTCATGGCCGCTATCTATCTCAAGCACATCGTCGAGCCGCGAGTACGAATCTGAACCGCATGAGCATCAACTAAACCTCCTACGACATGTTACGGACCCTCCGTATGTATTTCTTTACTGGCAGGAAGAGCCATGCCTACACACAACGGAAATGGACGTTTACGCATCTAGCTGTCCAGCCATCCCTCTGCAACCCCACCCGCACAACCTACACCACACCATTCGTCGTATACCTTACTTTATATCGTAAATCGTATTCGCATCTTATTTCGTTGTGTTACCCTGTAGATCCAGGCGTACCGCCCTTCGTTTACCCACACGTCCTTCGCTTTATTATGCAAGTTTAGTTCATTAGTTAGATGTATCATTATGGCTGGATTGGTTGAGACAGACATGATATTGATAAATTCACCGTTATGGGAGGACTTGGTAATAAAGAGCACTCGCTAAATGATGCGGAACTCCCAACGTGTCCCTTGATACTCCTCCTCACCTTGCCACGGATGCAAATTTAAAAGCCATATTAGCTGGCGTCCTCCCATGTCTCAACGGTAACCACACCAGCTCTGTTCGCTGGTCGTTCTCGTTCCCTGAACAAGCACCCTTTGCAGTATACGACAGCCAACTTCGCTCCGCGACCGATCAACCCTCCTTGGCGTGACCCCACCTTCTTCCGGCCGGTCCTCCCCCTTCAACTCCTCCTCCTACGGACAGGCTAATGGACACCGCTATGCCGATGATTTAGAGGGTCAGAATGACGAGGCCCTGGAAGGCCTGAGCGCAAAGGTCAAGCTGCTGAAGGATGTGAGTGACATGAGACACATGTATAGTGGCGCCGGCAAACTCATCGCCCACCGCCCTCTGCATAGATCACGATTGGGATTGGGAATGAGGTGCGAGAGTCAACGGTGCAATTAAGCCAGATGGTGCGTTTGATCCTTGAAGACACTGTGGTCTACGCTGAACACTACACTTTTACAGAACGACGCGTTTGCGGAGACGTCTGGCATCTTACATGGAACGTTTCGAAGGATGAACAATATGGCAGAAAGACAGGGATGCCGGTGGCTATGGTATATCATCTTCATGATCGTTGTGTTCTGGTTTTTTATCATTGTATGGTGGTTTCGACGGTGACGCCATACCGGAATGCACTCGTTTTCATTTGACCCGGACGAAAGTAAGCAACCAAAGACCCTTGAAAGCAATATTACGACCCTACTGTTGGTACAGATTCAATTATAAGTTATACAGCACAATAAACAGGGGATATGCGGAACCGCCGAGTTATGGTTCCTCTCGCAGCCTCGCATGACCGATCTCCCATATCATGCGTCGCCGTAAATGGGGCATGTCTTTTTGTGTAAACCTCACAAAGTCATCGCCCCTCGATAGCCCCTGAAGAAATTGACAAGTGAAGACACCACAATCGTAACCGTTCTCCTGTTGTGGTGCCTGGCGACCGAATTAAGCACCGGACTGGAATGACAAGGAGTAGGTCAAGTCACCTCTATCGAGTAATCTTCCCAGCCAGCAAAATCGAACGGCTTTTTCTTCTTATTCCGGTGTTCGGCATCGAGGTATGCCCGCAGTGCCTACTCTGGAATGAACGGCGTAATTATAGATGAATTAGATTGATGTATACCTTGAAAACACCATCTCTTCTTGTGCCCATACTGTCGTAAGACTCTATACGTTTCCGACGGAAATTAATCGCAGCACTTGTCCAATGTGCGTTACTGTGGTTGACGGGAATAAGGACGATATCCTTAGAAAATATGTCGACCTGGATAGGTATCAATTAGGAGTAGGTCAGCGTCAAAAACTATACTTGCCTTCTTTGTCCATTTCGCCAAACGGCCCTTATCATAACCCTCCTTCAACTTCGACCAAAAGAATGTGCTAAAGTAGTGCACGTTCAACACATTCGTTCCATTCACCCCTTGCTTTGGAGGATTTTCCTTGCAATTTTCCGACCGTCCTAGTATCAGTGCGCCATAGAAGTTGATGATCTCGTCGTTTAACCACTGGCCGGGGAACAGGCGCCTCAAATCACTGTCATTGACTTGTTCTCGAGCGTATTTTGAGATCACGCCTCGCTTATTTAGAATCACATCAACCTGGGCGTCTTCCTTGGGTGACAAGGGTGATGGGGGAACGGGCTTCGGTCTGAGCAGTTGTTCAATCCCCTCATCCTTTAGGCGATGGGATAGTCGGAGCTGTTCGAGGGAAGGCTGGAAAGGTCGTGGTGGTCGAGGTCTGTAGAAGGAAACAAGATGAGATGACTGTGTTCATTCGCAGACGTATCAACCAACGCACTCGTTGAGAGTAGCCTTTGCACGATCGAAAGCGCGGCGCAGGAATGCCATGTCGTCATTCTGTCGAAAAAACTAAATGGGCTGTCTTCCATCAACAGAATAGGACCTACGTCAGAATAAGAATGTCGTCGAGGGGAAGATACGGTCTCCTTGGCGCGTAGGTCTACCATCGAGGAGGATGCTAGAGTTCATTGAGAACATGTTGGAACAAGTCGGCATGTAATACGCACGGGAAAATGCATCGCGCTGATCTAGCTTCTCCAGCTTGGCCTGAAACTTCAGAAGGCCTGCGAGAAGAGGTTCACACAATGTGTCGGTGAAAGAAGGCTTGATCTTACTTTGAAAGTCGGTAAAGTTTGAGGTGTATCCTGAGTTGATGGTCAGCGGAATGAGAACGAAGCCAGAAGGAACACATACCACTACGGCGTTTTAGCTTGAATATTTTCATCTGCATCTCCTCCTTACTCTTCTTAATCTCAGCTTGTACATTTGCTTTATGCTGGAGGCTGTCTGATTAAAACATGTTGTGTTTGTTACCCAATAGAACTGACCGCTTTTGCGTAGATATGTTCGCGGTTACGGTACCTGCGCGGTATCACTCCGTTTGCTTGTTTCCGTTTTGGAGGGAGAAGGGTATCTAGTTGTGTGTTACCACTCCTGGTATGACTAGTAGACGTTCCAGCGGTATCTGGCCGTGATAGCGTCGCCACATTACTGCCGCCGCCTAGAGATTGGTGGTTAGGAGGGGTTGCGGGCGGGTAGGGCATCCGGGATGGTGCATCAAGGTCGTTGAGTACTTTTATGTGATTACATCTTCGACATAGGTGGTGAGCTGTGTCTGCCTTTGTAGATCGGTACTCGTCGACTCGAGGTGGGTGAGGCGCTGAGCAGGTCCGATCTCGCTCATCAGTCTGTGACGGTGCTTTAGAGTCGACTAAGTCAGAAGATGACTTGTGGGGCAGCAGCAGCAACTCACGTTGAATGCCATAAACCATTGCTTTGACGGTCTCTGTGGCGAGAGCGCCGAATTCCTTGCCAAAACTCTTCCAACGTGACAGAAGACCAACTTCTTGTGAGGCGCTAGGATTTCCCCCATCATAACCGGACATCTTTGTGCGGCGGTGCTTTGCTGAATGTAGTGGTAGTAGAGGCTCAGCAGCTGGGCGTTTGCGAGGGTTCATCGAAGGCTGGAGAGTATTAATAAAAGGCTGGCCGGATGGCTGCTGGGTAGCTCGGACGCGTCACGTGAACGAGCTTCGAACAAGCGGGGTTTGACGATTACGTAACCATCTGTTGCTGCAGCCAACGTTCACTGAAGATGTACAGTTCGAGTTTAAAGGTACTCTAACCATGTCTCGTCCCACCAATGCGACCCATACTGCCTCTGTCTCCCTTTTACCATCCACCAGCATCCCAGGCCAGACGACGACGACGACGACGACCATGACGACGTCTCTATCGTCTCACGTACCCCTTCTCCGCCTCCGAACGACGCCGACGGTGATGTCTACATGTACGATGAATACGTTCGAGGCACCCCTCGCGAGGTCATCACCGTCGAAACCAGAATCAAGCCAACCAACAAAGGCTTTGCCATGCTGGCCAAACTTGGATGGTCCCAAGGCCAACCTCTAGGCACATCTGGTGACGGTATGTTATCCAGTTTCTCGTCTTCCCTCTGTCATCTCAAGTCATTGTAGGACGTGTTGATCCAATCCCATTCCAAATCAAGAGAGATTCGACTGGACTCGGAAAGACCAGCCAGGATGTCAGAATGATTGAAACAACCGTCTCCCAGCGACGTGGCTTGGATTCCGAGCGCCAACAGAAAGAGACTGAAGATCAGCGTCGGGCGCGAGAGGTGAAACTCTTATGCCCCACAGAGGTCACCCCAACTCATTTCTTACACAGGAACTGGTAGCGCGCAAATCAGCCCTCGAAAATGAAATCTCGACCACGCTCAAGGCGTTTTACTGCTCTTTATGTGACAAGCAATTCAAAAACGTGGCCCAATACGACGAGCACACCAACTCCTACGCCCATCACCACAAGGCACGCTTCAAGGACATGCAGGCCAACGTGCGGCTCAAACCCAAGGAGGAGATTGATAAGCGGAAGGAGAAGGAGAGGAAACGTGAAGAAAAAGAGCTGCGGAAGATTGCCGCGGCCAACGGGATTAAGATGGCCAAACCGACAGCTGCTCCGCTCGTCCCCGTTGATACGACCTCGTCAGCCAACACTGCCATAGATGTCGATACCATAGCGCCCACAAAGAAGGGTTGGGCGACGGTATCTGGAACTGGGGGCCAAGCGCCCCCAGGTAGTTCCAATCCGTCCGGTTGGGCGTCTGTTGGGTCGGGGTTTGCACCTCGCGAAGACTCGACTTCGTCCATCTCGGCGACAGGTACTGCTCCTATATCCAGCAAGTCCTCGTCGGCTCCTGCCTTCAGGACGGCTGGCTGGACATCCCTGGACACCGGAAGCTCTCAGGCGATGCCTCCAGCTCCGGCTACAGAGCCCCCTCCACCCCCGCCGCCCGTCGCTGCTCCTCCACCTGCGCCCGCTCGGGGCGGGTGGTCGAGCACCGCTCCGAGCAGTGCACCAACCGGTTCCACTGGTTGGAGTAGAGCGGCGGTCCAGCCTATGCTACCATCGCCGCCACCTGGAAATCCCCTGCCCAGTATTCCCCTGCCTGCTCAACCGGTGCGTTCAGGATGGCAACAATTCCAGAAACCAGGGCCGAAGCGGCGGTAAATTTAAATTTAGGCACTTGCATGCAACACGGATAATGTGGGGAATATTGTTTCAAGTTTTAACTAAAGAGCTACAATGGGTGTTGTTGTATGACGTCTGTCGGCAATTGCTGGTAATGGAACTATGTAAGGTCGATAAGGTTGCCAAGAAGGGGATGGGGCTTCGCAATACGGATGAGCAAGAACGTAAAAATATAGTAAGGGAGTAAGAGCAAATAAGTCCAATGAGCTTGTAGGGGGAACGAATATTAAAAACGTATTACTCTGAATCACTGCCCGAGCTATCCGAGTCGCTGGAGTCGGATGAGTGGTCGCTGTCCACCTCGCGCGCGGGAGGTAGTGAGGCGCCACCGTTCTCTTTGCGGTCGAACAGTAGCATCCGCTCCTCCAGTAACCTGATCTTCTCGGCCTCCACATCTTCGTCCATGCTCTTCCGCTTGAGGCCCCCCGTCCCTGTGCCTTTGCCTGGCCGGTTACGTTTTGTCGGCGGGGCACGCAGAGGACGCAGCACAAAGTTGTAAAGTTTGGTCAGAACTGCCGCTGGCAGCAGATCAATCTCCAGCTCTATTTCTTCTGTACTCTAAAGGCACGACATGAGAGGTGTATAGGAATGACAGGGGAAAAAAACACACGTCTTTGATTTCCGGCACACCCTCATGAATGATCTGTATAACCTTCTCGAGCTTTGTCTCGTCGAGTTTAGCGATCGACTCGCTCAAGTCCTTCTTCTGCTCAAACGTCAGGACGTCGTTGTCGGCGATGGGCTTTTTCAGCTTCTTCTTTTGTGACGACGACTTGGCTTTGCTGTTACTGGTCACCTTGGAGGAAGACGCAACGGGCGGCTTTTCCCGTTTCTCTTTCTTCTTCTTTTCCTTAGGAAGCTTGTTATTCTTGAGCGCAGCAATGTTGCCCCGCATGGCCTCGATCTGACTCTCCATCATAGCGATCGCACCTGTGACATCTGTTAGCACCCCACGCCTCCGTCAGGACATATATTAATTCTGGAACTGTCACTCACGTTGTCGTTCCTCATCGCTATCGTCATCCTCCTCTTCGTCCTCATCCTCGCTCATGGTATTGCGGAGTGGAGGAAGCGACTTCCACTTGTCGTCGAAAACACGCTGAAGTTCGATACCGGCTTGGTTGACAGACGTTCCAGCAGGATTGAAGACAAAGCAGTTCCTGATCATGAGCTTAAAGTCATCGAAAAATTTCTGAGCGGTGTTGTATAGATTGGCGTCGAGCTTCTTTCGCATAGTCGCAAGGTCCATGGGCCTTTTCACCAGCTTAGGGTAAGAAGGGATGTCGAGCTTTACCCAATCTAAAAGAGAGAGTCGGCCCAAGAAAATCGAGGAAAAGCGAGGTCGACTCACCGACCGGCTCGTAAAAAGGGCTTGCAAAAGCCATGTATTGCTTCTTGTGCAAGTCACTCAACAACCTGCTGCAGAACCTGAGCTGTTCCGCAGAACCGTCGTCCTTCCCTCTCTTCATCTTGCGGTGCTTCTTGGGTGGATCGGCATAGGCTAAGTCCTTTGGCGGGGGTGGATGGATCTCGCGCTTGGGGCGACCGACGGCCTCATTTTCCGAGCGCCGAATGACGGGGACGGAGGTCGACGGGCGGCGAGCGGCTATAGTCTTCTTCGGCGGTGCGACGGGCGGCGGCGGCGGCGGTGGAGGGGTTGCTACCTTTTTTACGATGGCTGGTTTAAACTGTAAAGAACGTCGACTTGATTAAACGTAAGTAAAGAAAAAGCCAAAAGGTAAGACAAACCTCTGCTGCGGCTGGCATGTGCTTAATCTGCTTATCAAAAACCTGCTCAACCCGTTTCCCCATCATCGACACGGCGTGGTCTGGACCGTTGAAGGTTATGCAGTTCTGGAATATTAGACGAACGTCGTTTATGAACTCGTCGGTGTTATGGTAACGGGGGTTGCTGGGGTTGGGATCGGGTTTGTTGGGATTCGACGCGACCAGTTTGCGCTCGATGGTCGAGAAATCCATAGGCATTTTGATGATAGAGGGATAATGAGGAATGTTGAGCGCGACATAGTCGACTGGTCGTAGGAAGGGACCAGCGTCTTTCAGTTTCTTTAGTGAACGTATAGTTGACTGGCAGAATCTGAATTGGGCGGGAGTGATGGTCGACACGGCAGATAGAGGTTGGGCAGGCGGGGCAGGCGTGCTGGCAGTCGATACGAGGGCAGACCCTGGAGGTGGAGTGGCGGACTTCAGAAGGACGACGCAGGAAAAGACAGATTAGAACGCCCGTACTGGCGTACAAAAGAAATCGGGCTTACATTTGGCATAGGTTCATCAGGCTCACTCTGCATTCGTGCCCTCTTTGCCGGCGGAGGCTTATCATCATCATCATCGTGCAGAGCAGGTTCGGCCGGTGTAGAGTACGCGGGCGACGCGCCGGTGTGCTGGATATCGGCCATTGAAGAGTCTGCGTGGAGGAGGCCAGGGGTGGTGGCAGGTGTGTCAGTGGCATCCCGCATGACGACATCATCGTGGGCGGCATCGTGGACGCCATTGGGGCCGGGTTCAGAAGATTCTTCGGCCATTCCGACGTCTTCGAGAAGCTCGCCCGACGGCGGGGGTGAAGAGCCACTGGGCGGATGAATCGGGATTGTTGCTTGGTTGAGGATGAATGAGATGGAAGTTGCACGGAGGAACAAACAACAGCGACATACATGGATCGACCTGAGGAATGGTGGAGGTAGTATCGGGCTTTTCGATAGGTTCGAGCTGCTTTATGGGCATGGGCTCATGACGGACGTCGCTCTCCTGTTCCTGAAAGTCGATGTCTATCTTCACATCGGGCGCGACCATGTTGGAGATGGGCGTTGCAGGAGACTCGGCTGCGGGGGAGTGCTGACGTTGTGTGGAGTCGCCGTTGATGTGCTTGATGTCGCCATTGGCGACGAGGTCAGGTGTGGGATGGTCGTGGACGCCGTTGGGGGCAATGGCAACGGCGTGACCAGAATCCAACGATGAATGGACATTGTTCATAATTGGCGCGTGACTGTCACGGCGTGACAGAGGAGTGTAGAAGATTTGTGAGGGGACTTAGGGGGATCCGAAGCTGGCATGGTCTTTATAGCCCAGAAAATTTAAGGTTCAGATCTCCCGCGCAGGGGCCATCTCTTTTCGCTCCCATCGTCCCTCCCGCTGCCCCGCCTTTCCTCCTTGACCAGCACATCCATGCCCCCCCTTTGCGCCTACTCTTCCTCCTCTTCCTCGGTGGCCGCTGGCGCAAATACTGGCTTCGGCTGGTTTACCTTCCAGGCTAACAAGGTTTCGGAAAGAACCGCCACGTCAGTAACCATAAATACACACAAATAGCGCCCGTTTTTTCAAGCTCCGCACACACGGCCGATCGCCCAGAGAGACTTCTAACTCACCTCCTGTCCACTGCGGGTCGCTCTCTGCCTGTTCCGCGTATTTGAGCAGAGCTTCGCGAGGCTGCACAGTGTAAAAAGTCAGCATCCATCGTCCACAATTATCCCATCAGTGCCAACGGCAACCATCACGAGATAATGAGCATAAAAAGGAGGCTGTCAAAAGAAGCCGCAGCTAGCGTGCGCAAAAGCGACACACATGAAAATAAATAAAAAATAGGAGAACACGCACATCCTGGTCCCGAGTCGTGTCCCGCACCAAATTCTGCACGACGTGCTGTGTCGCACTCGCACCAACCCTACCACCCCTTCCAGGCCCCGTAACAGGCAGCTCTGGCCGCTTGCTCTTCCTCGGATCCAGCCTATCCTTCTCCGCCTTGCGCTTCGTGCCTCGTCCTGGATCCATGTCCCGGAACATTGGCAGTGCGTGCGGTGTGATAATCGACGGCGCCGCCAGTGCATCCGACACATCTTCAATCGTCACTTTCCTCGGCGGTCCCTTGTTCAGTAGCAGCTTCGCCCCATTCAGCGATGTCATCGGCGAGTACAGCACACATATCTGCCCATTCGACAGTCCCGTGACGATCTATGAACGTTGCGATCAAGATAATATCTTGTATCATCGATAGAACCATCTACATACCTGATTGATCTTCGAATGCCAGAAAACTCTGACAGGCGTCGAGTCCACCTCCAGCGCTTTGACCACCTCGAAACTGTTTTTCTCCAAGAACATCAGATTACCTTTCCCCCCTTTCGAGGTCGCTCCCGAGCCCGTAATGATGTATTTGTCGTCAGGGCTGAACATGGCGTTCGTATTGGGATACAGTGTCGTGAGGTTCGACCGCGTCACGAGTGGTTTCTTGAATGCACGAAGGTCCCATACTTGCATCCAGATTAGATATGATAGTCATCATGGCCGAGGCAACGTACATTTCACTGTGTCATCTCCGCCTCTTGTCAGAACTGTACGCCCATCGACGGAGAATGTCATAGACCCTGTCTCCGTTCCTTTACCGTGAGCACCTTCGATAGTCATACTCGGCCTCACAAAGTTGGAGCTTGTCTGCCACAAGTGGAACGCGCCATCCAAGCAAGCTGATGAAAGGGTAAGAAGCGATTTCAAGGATATAGCGAATCAACACTAACCGCCGCCGATGAGCCTGCCGTCTGTGGAATAACCACAAGTTGTAATTTTTGTTCTCGCCCCCCGTTCCTTTGATTTGGCAACAATGACCGTCTTCTGCTTTCGCTTGTTCTCGACGTCCCATATCCTAAGTATATGATCAGCGTTGCACACCAACGCGGCACAAGCGAATGTACCTGATCGTTGAGTCAGCAGACGACGTTATGAAAACCTTGGGGTCGTGAGGATGCCAGGCGCAGGATGACAATTCTCCAACATGACCACTGAGTTTTCCTTTCAGTCACAAGTTAGGGAACAAGTAAGTCAAGGCGGAACTCACGACGTGTGCCTCATGTCACGAATATAAGGGTCTCCCTTGATGTAAGTGGCCCTATCAGTCAGGTTGATATCCAGTTCTCGTTCACAAATAGAGACAACATACTCTTCTTCGCCATCGCGGTCAAACAGCTTGATCTGGGTCGTCCCAGAAACAACAAGGAACTTTTGACCGTCATTTGAATATTTCAGGTCATGTATCTTGGAGAAAAAATCAGCATTCTCACTCTAGAAGAAAGTGGGGAGAACGCACATAGTAGGTCCCGACAGGCTCCCAGCTCTTGAACGGCTTACATCGTGTGTCCATACCACCAAAGTCCCATAACTTGCAGTCATAATCATGCGAACCAGACACGATGCGCGCACCAGATGGATCCAACGCCAGTGCAGATACAACCTTTGTGTGGTCTTTGAGAGTGATTTCATGCGTTATGGGAAACTGGGGCTGGTCGTCGTCGTAATTTTCATGGTCGGAAGGGTCATATTCAGGCTCTTCATGGTCGCTCTTTGCGGCTGCAGGTGGCGTCGAGATGCTTGGTTCGTGAGGAACTGGCACCTTTAAAAGACCATTGGATGGCCCAGGAGTGTTCTCGGTTGCAGTCGATTCCTCGACAAGGTTGGGAGTGGGCTGGGTGGCGGTGAGTGGATTTCCTTCGTGTGAAACAGAAACGGAACACACCTCGACCCCTCGCTTGTTTTTATCAAAGCGTGAAGGATCCAGCTTTTTCTTCGTGCTGGCCTTGCCGAACCCAGAGATGCCCATAGCTGCGAGCATGTCCATGTCTGCCATTTGAGCGTCGTGTCGTCGATGACTTAGGGCCGCGCTTGCACCGCCAAGATGGAGTGAGGGTTACGTAACCATACCATTAGATACCGATCACGTGTGAAAGGTGCTTGTTTCGAAGACGATGCCACAGACGGACTCGGGCACTCCAGACTTCACCTCCACCTTGCTTCACAAGTCATGCTGAAACGCCAGCGACCAGCCTCCCCCCCTCCATCTATGCCCACAGTTCCATTGCTCGTCCATCCTTTACCGTTCGACATGGAAGCCAGGCGCGATCTGAAACGACGACGAGTCTTTCCCCCATCCCTCGATGGAAACTCGAGAGGATGGGGTGTGCCAATACCAGCCAGCGGTTGTGATGATGATGACGATGAATATATGTCCAACGAGGATGAGCCAGTAGAGAGAAATGGCGATAGATCGGCATGGCCGGCGCACTCGAGCGAGTACAAGGCAGCCAACAATGTCCTTCACGAATTGCACACCCTGCAGCAGCATAGGCTCCTCTTTTCATCGTCGTGCACCTCAACCTCTCATATCCCAGTGAATGACCGCTCTTCCGTAAATCCGTCAAACCCGGACGCCCATGACATGCGTTCAAAGATGCTTACGGCACCCCGCCCTCTTGCGCCGATCAAGGACCCAGCATTTGACACATCGGGCTCTGCGGGCTCGCATCCCTCGGAAGACGAAATCATCCGAGTGACAGAGCGCTACGAAGACACCAACAGGTCTCGCAGCCTCACACAGACCTGATAATCCAATTTCTGACTTTCATGCTTCTGAAGGCTTCTGGGAACCCTATTCTTATCTCGAAGACGACAACTAGGCGTTGTGGGCGAGGACCACTCCTCATAGATGTATGTTGGGTTTTTCGATATGCACAGGGGGACTGCTGATTTCCATTAATAGTCCTTCTCTTCGATCTAGTTGCATTGGACCCATCGCATTAGATGAACGCATCGGCCTCGAAGCTCTCATACTTAAGCATTTTTCATCAGGCATTCTTGCATTTGTACAATAATGACGCATCATTTTTATTAATTCATGCTATCGAGAACATGCAAAATATTAGCCGTTTCGAAGGCTATGTAGTCCTTGTCGTGCGGTATAACCGCTAGTTTGAGATGCAAGGCCACCGCTCACCCGCAAATTCCAATACTCTATTCTTGCACCCTGTAATCAGTATTCTATCCACGTCAAGGAAGTTGCGATGCTGGCCCTGTCAAGCCCACATCCACGGGTTGGTCCAAGGCTTTACTGAGCTCGTCATTTAGAAGGTCTCCCAATGCACAGCCGTCTCTGGAATACAGCCAGTTATCGTCGGCCTCGGAGTAGTCGTATCGTTTCGGCCCACTAGATGAAAGTGAACCTTTGGTTCGTGATTCGGTCAACCGGGGGGATAGAAGCATACCTGAAGGGTGACGATAACCATATCTGCTTGTTGGGGGGCTGCTTGTTGATGACATAGGTCCCTTTGTCTCCCAGAATGAGAGTTAGAACACCACTCTGTGCATACCGATGAATGAGTCGAAATCCGGTCGGAGGCTGCAAAAATACGCGCACATGATATTCGACTTCAAAAGTCGGGTTTCCCAAGTCGTCGAGAATGGCCTCCAAGGATTCAAGTAGGGAGTCCATAGTCGTATCAGATAATGCGTGGTATCTTTCCATGGGCAAGTCGCTGTAATTCCGATGTAAGTAGGGTCAAGACATTGGCCAAAGGTGGCACACCTTGTGATTACTTGGGGTGGGGGCGTGCTCATCATCCGACATTGCTTATGTGGACGAAATGGACGCAAGCGTGGTGTATGGCTTGGTCGATGACCATTAACCACTGCACGACTTGCGGTGACGGCAAGGCGCGTCGCCAGGAGTCGGAAGTTCTGGGAGAACATGCCAGTCGGAAACGAAAATCTAATTTAGGGTTAGGTTCACAAACTCCGACTGGTTGCATGTCATTGTCCCACCAACGTATTACATGCTCTAGTACTATTCAAGCAGTACAATACATACACAAGGCCCGAAATGCATCTAGCCCTTTCCAATGTATCTTTGCTTCTCGTACTCCTTCCAGAGCGCCTTCATAGTCGTCTTTCCCCCGGCGTCCAGCGCGCCAACCATCATCGCGTCGCGACTGTGATCGCTCATCATGGCACACAGCGCGTACAAGCCCCTTTGGAGTTCCTTCCGGTGCTCTGAGGGCAGTAAGCAGAGGGGGTCGTTCATTGCTGTAATATAAGCCTTCAAGACGTATGCCGCGTGCTTCGAGAATGGTTTTGCCAACGATTCCGCCTTTTGGATGTCGAGACTGGACGCGTTGTTTCGCACCATGCTCTTGGAAATCAGCGTCTCGAGCAATCTAGCCAGCGCCTTGACCTCCTCCACGCCGAGGGGATGCTTGACATTTAGCCACCTCGGTTGGGTATTCGTCACCAGCGAGGTCTGCTTAGCACCCAGGTTCGGACGAACTGTTCGCAGAGACATTAAGAGCTGTCGTAGAACGCTGCCGAGGTGAGGGAGTGTGTGGGTGACAAGGTCCCGACGGAGCCGGATGAGTGTGCTGATGATGGTTATAATTTTGTGGAAGATTTCCAGTGTTGTTTGGTCATCGTGGACGGAAGAACCAGCCAAGAACCTCGTTAGGAGGGTCCAAATGCTGCCCATATCCCCAAGACGCAGGACTGCAGGCTGTCAAAGCGTCTCTTAGGTGAACATAGGTTACGGAAAGGCAAGACACATGAACCCACCCGTTCGGAACAGTGCTGAGCTACGAAGTTGAGCACTTCGAGTCTTAATTCTATGGGTCCGTCAATCAACCCATGCCAACCGGCAAAGGCGTTGATGCACTGCGTCGAAAAGATCTGCATCTGCTTCAAAGTACCTGGAAACTGAATTAGTATTTGCGTCACCAACATAGTTCAAGGAAGGTTGAATGCCTTGTGGGTGGTCACGGAGCAACACGGCAGAAATCTGGAGAAGATCTGTGTGCTCCTCTGGCGAGCAGTGGCTGTTAAGCGACTCAGAACTGAGCTCCAAAATGTGAGCGAATTCCGAGGCTGAAAGTGTGCTGCATGTCTTTGACAGGTACTCGTCCACTTGCAGACGCGCTAGATAAAATGAAATCATCAGATGCGTTTGATAGATGATCGTCCTCAATAGACTCATACCAGATGGCTCCAATTTGCGATAAAGGGAAATGTATGCTGCCAGGATGAAATCCAGATGTCTTATTCGGTCCATCTCTGGGCAGAAGTGAAATTCTTCAAGCAAAATAGCCAACGCGTAAACACGGATCCCATCCAACGAGGGCGAGCTATCCGTCCGTTCTCTTATGATTTTCGAGACCAGCTGACTTCCAAGGGAGGCGGTGTGAATATCTGTAGACATCAAAAGTCATGTAGGTGAAACAAAGAGAAGCAAGAAGGCTCACCTGTCACTCCAAGCCATTTTCCAAATAAGAGTAAAGAGCGCCACAGCGCCATGAGATTTGTTTGACGTTCTCTGAGTTCAGCAGAGGATGCAACATCGATTTCAAGCACCGACATCTGGGGGTATACTGACATCAAAAGAGTTTGGTGAAGTTGTCGCATCGAGGATTGGAGTTCGCTCGATAAACTGCGAGGAAGCGTTATATCACCTGGACTGTCAGTGATATGCATTTACATACCTGGCAAGTTTGAAATCAGACTCCAGCACTCTGATCATGCGCATTAGACTACGCGCGTGGATGATAAATGCCCCAGGCTCCACAATATTTGTACTAATCTGGCCAAAAGCGCGTAGCATACTCAGAATTGTTGCGTCTGAGGAAGGCTTTTCGAATCTCTTGAACGCATCGCTGAAGTAAAAATCAGTTATCGAGCAAATACGAATGATCGAATGCTAAAATCATACATACATGAACAGGCATTCGATTAGATTCATCGTCGCCGAAACAAAGACTTCACTGGCCGGCGATAGGGAGACCTCAAGCGACATAAGATGATCCAAGGCCTCGCAAAGTGTTTGTATCTGATGGAAATCATTAGATATCATGTCCTCGAATTAAATAAAGATGGCTTACAGATTGGTCAGTAGCATTGTTATGCGAGAAGACGCGATGGAGAAAGTTGCGGAGTATTGTCAAGTGTTCGTACGTAGATGCGGTCATAGTCAGGTCCGTGATGCGACAGTCAAGGACCAGCGCCCGTCGTGTGAAATCAGCTCGGCTGGAGCGTGAAAAGTACTCGACAGGCAGAATCAACATAAGCCGATATGCAGCGACAGACTTGGACATTGACGCAGCGCTGACATTGGAAGCACCTTCATCGAGCGTCGAGGTTACCTGATCGAGGTACTCCAAGAAAACCACTGCATATGCCAGTCTCAACAACGGTTCTGAGGTATAGAATGAATGCGCGCGCCTCGGAATTTAGGTAGCTCCCAGAATTGCGCCGAATGTAATGTTTGGAGGAGCAACGTCTGAGCTTGTAGGCCGGATGTCGAAATCACATCGGAGTCAGCGACATTAATAGATACCATAATTCGGATGAGCCTCTCCAATTGTTCCGTCGATGCGAAAGACCTGCGTTGGACGTCAAAACTGCCGAGAAAAGAGAACAATGAACCGTGTACTCAATCACTGAAAGCCATCTCTCAAAAATCATATGCATAAGAGCCAAAGCGCTTTCTCTCCTGCCTTTTTTTTCCAAGGTAAGTTGGTGCGCTTGACCAGACCAAGAAGCCTTCGAGGTCTTGAAGTTCTTTTCCAGATACGTCAATACATGATCAAATGCCTTTTGAGATGCGGCCTGCTCTCTTTGAAGCGAGACATGAAGTAGGAAGCGGGACTAAGGGTGTGGTGCATCAGGCTCTGCGGTGGCGACAGTGAAGTAATACGTACGAGTTCGACGAGGAGTTCAGGGAGCAGTTTTTCATCTTGGATTGCGTCTGAAATCCTCTTACAGAGCTTTTCGTCATCGAAGGAGGGCGAGGAGACATGGCCTGAGATATCAAGAGCGTATTGCAGGCGTAAAGAGGCTGCAAGGATGATGGAAAGAGACCACGCTTTGTCATCTTCGCGCTGTCTGATGACCTTCATAGCCTTCTTCACAATGCGATGTGCAAAGTCCCTGACATCGCCCAATACGACACTAAGTTCTTGTCGCGTAGCTTCGGTGACTGCGTGCATCGGTAACGAAGAAAACGCGACAACCGCTATGTGGGCGGACAAGGAGAATACGACAGCCCAGTGGCCCTGGGAGACCGTTGAGTTTGCACCATTTACGTCCATAGTTTTCCTCCGCTTCGGTGATCTCTCGTCGCCTTCAGATTCAGCCACATTGAATTTGTCCCAAGCACCTCTCAAGAAGCGGTAAGTGGCCTGTGTGGTCAGTAGCGCTTGACTGCCAGTAAGAAATGTCCGAGTGGCCTTCGAAAGATATTGCAGGTGAGCGGCCTCGAATAAGGGACCCGACAAGGATAGTTCATAGATTTCCCGAGGTGAACCTAGGAATGTGGTCGTCTCATGGGGCAAAAATGAGGATGACAGGTTTTCGATGTAAGCATCAGTCGTCCTTGTTTTTGTGTGATACGCCAGTATGAGGTTCAGAAACGCCAAAGACGGAGCGTTTGACCCTTGCGACTTTAACATTTCAGGTTAAAGAAGGAAGGAGATATACAAGAGTTGGAACCATACCAGCAGAAGTTTTGGAAGAATGCGAGGGACAAGGGGGATAATGAGATCATAGTCGATGCGGGCCAGAGCTGACAAGCTTTCGATGGCATAAATGACGAGACTACCGTCCCCTACAAGAGTATTTCTTAGAAACGGTTGATTAGTTATGATATCAATCAAAATACCTGTCTTGACTTCGAGTGTCGCGAGCGCTTGCGCAATAACACGGTTAAGATGTATTTTTGCATCCTCCTGCGTACGATTGAAAAGACTCTCCTGATTAACGAGTGACAGCAGAGTGACTCTGGTCGACCATGACTGCGCGGAATTCTCTCGAGCATCCAAAAGGGTCAAGCAGGAGGCAAAAAATTGCATGCCAGAAGATTGAATTTCTGCGTTGAGAGCACCAGGCAGTTGTGTGGAACCCTGACTAACCAACGCGCCGCGATACTTTTTGATGGAGTCGATATATGAAGAAAACAGGCGGGGAAGAACCGCGTATATCTCGAGGTTCGACGACGACAAAACAAGTGCCAGGGTTTCGAAGAGATTGTTCTCCGTCCTGGAATCGCGGACCTGGCGCAGGATATCGAGGCTGAAAAGCGTCTCAGCTCCAGCGCCGTAGACAGCATCCAGAAGTGACTTGTAAGGCTCGTTCGAGGTCGGTCGGGTTGCACATTCAAGCCAGTGAGGTAGACAACCCTGTAAAAACGCAAGGTAGACCTGGCACGATGAATTAATCATCGAAGTTTCAGTTTTAAAAAGCGTTGCGGTTTGGTACCTTTTTTTTGTAGGAAGAATTCCATAGCGAATTCCTGTACGACGATGTTATGACCATCCCGACGCGCGCGAGGTTTTCGTCGGCTCCATGGGATCGATTATATGCGTCGATGAACGCACCAAAGCATTCTAGGATCGCTTCGGTGTTCAACTTTTGAGCTGCCAGGGGCCAAAGTATTGCGAGGCAGGCAGAAACGGCCTGAGAGAGGGATAGACGCGGTAGAGGATCAAGATCTCCAAGTCTGTCAAGCAGCGATACCACGGCTGGCGAAAACGGTATGCGACTTAATAACGTCGGCAACCATGTCTTCAATGGGCGTGTATGCGTTTCCTGGGCTTTTACATCTGACGACGATATAACATCACGGAGGAGATTCCAAAAATGATGGTTTAGGACTGGATTCGACGCACTGTAAATATCACCGTGACTCAGTAAGGTATATCCGGAGCAATATATAGATTCCGCACATTTCCCTGTCTTTTTCCTTCAGGAACTTGTTCAGGATCCATTCCACAACTACCTCAGCCTTATTGGGAACATAGAACGCCGCGTCGTCCCATACTTGTCGCGCGATTTCAATCTTCAACGGACCTCCTGGGACAGGAGGGTCTGAAGCTGCCTTCAAGGATCTCACAAAGCCTTGGGAGGTTTGCACAGATGTCATGGCAAATTTACAGCACAAAACGCCAAGCGAGGTCAAGTCCAGAAAAATAGGAATGGTTATGTAAGACCGCGTTCCTGAATCCGTACTCCACCGCTTACTGCTTGGCAAGTTCGGAAGTGTACGTTGCATCGATTCCTCCACATTCCTTCGGCGAAGAGTGATTCACAATGATAGGTCCTTTATAACATCTCCTCTGCCTCTTGAATTTCAATTCCTCGAGCACTTAAAATTCTTAACTATCATGACCGGCTTTATAGATGCAGACTCCACCACCCAGTGCGAGGCTCTTCAGCGTGAAGAGTACGAGGTTCTGGAGGTACAATCTCGGTCACTCCGTGGTGTCTCCTCACTTAACAATATTCGATGGCAGTCTATCTATCCCGAATGTATCTCGAGCGAGATCACTGGCAACTCATTGAGGCTGGAAATACCAGTCGAATTTGACGAATCTTATACGGTCTGCGTGGTTCAGGATGTATCGTCGAGCATGTCAAACATCTCAAACTCTGATGCTCAAATTACGCTCTCCCTGTCGTCGTTACCGTCTCTCATGATCAGTGTCACCTTACCTGCCTCCTATCCGCTCGAAAGCCCGCCAACTGTAACGAGTATCCGTGCATCCCATCTCTGGCTACCTCATTTATCACGGTTACAGAAAATCCTTACAGACATGTGGCAGCCTGGGGAGGGTGTTCTGTATGCTTGGATCGAGTTTCTAAGGATTGGAGAATTCCTGCAGTCACTTTTGCTTTCGTCTTTCGAAGATCAGAAACGAGTCATCCGGTGAGTATTCTGACCTGTAACAAAAACAGCATGTAAATGGGCCTGTAGGATCCCTCACCCTTCGCCGCGGATTTTGGCGAAATTGCTCAGGGACTCCGACGCGTCTACTAAATGGATGCGGTTTACCCAAAACTCGTACCCATGCTCAATCTGCCTTTGCTCGTTCAGGGGGTCAAAGTGCGTGCAGCTTTCTTGCACGCACGTCTTCTGCCGATCGTGCCTAGAAGAGTTTTGGAAACTGTGCATTTCAGAAGGCGAGGTGGACAGAGTGGGGTGTCCAGACCCTGCGTGTGTGAAGGCTAATCGGGAAGCAGACGCTGAAGAAGTTGCGCGCGTCGTCACGGAGTCCGAGGTGGATAGGTGGCGGTGGCTAAGGGAAAAGAGAAACTTGGAAAGAGGTAGGTTCGAGAACGCTTTCAATGAGCTGCGGACTCATGGATGTGTGGCAGACCCTTCAATCATCCATTGTCCGATGGCGTTCTGTCAGACGCCGGTCCCCAAACCAACGGAGGTAGACGAGGATTCAGGCTATGAGCGCCTTCGATCATGTCCAGCATGCTCATTTTCGTTCTGCGCGTTCTGTCGGCGAACATGGTACCGATACGCATTTTACTGCGGTGAACCTCATCTGAGACCTTGTCAGGCATGGACCCATCACAGCATGCCCGATCGCACACTCGGAAAAACTGGTCTTGGAATATCTGAACCTGGCGGAGGGGTCCATGGAGCGGCATTTTATTGAGAGACGGTTTGGGAAAACAAATGTTTTAAAACTTGTCAAACACTATGAGGAGGAACAGGCGAACAAGGAATGGCTGGAGGCGTCGACGATGGCATGCCCTGGGTGCGAGGTGCACGTGGAGAAGTCACTTGGGTGCAACCACGTACGTAGTTCTTTTTCTTTTGGGGCGGTGGCTGAGCGGAGCATTACAGATGACTTGTACGAAATGCCGGCAGCATTTCTGCTATCGATGCGGGACGAAGTTGGCGGGTAAAGACCCGTACAGACACTACTCGACGGTGGGAGACCGGTGCTACAACAAACTGTTTGACTTTCAGGCGGAGGACGAGGAGTGGCAGCCGGTGGAGGGATTCTTTGTAGAGTAATGAATTGAAGTCTGAAGTGGTGTCTCGGAATGGAAAGGAATTGAAAGCCCGCGTGTGTTTTTTTCTGGACTGGGTCGCAGTTTCATTGGCGTCTTAGAGCGTCTTATAACAGTTTTTTCATCTTGCCCGCGTCTTTTATCTTGCTCTTCGCCGATTGATACCATTTCTGTGTCAATACCCGCCTATCCCAATACCCTCCCCCCGTCCCCCCTTGTATATTCTCCCAAATGGACGTCTACACCACTTCCTTTACTTATCCACGCCGGTCGCGTCATAGTCATTCTCCCTCCGCTACCCTCGACTTTCCCTCCACCACCTCCAACGACTCCTACAACCCCGCCCACAATGATGCAACCGCTTCCCAGGACACCGACGCCATCCAAAAGCTCGCCATGATGGCCATGTCTCTCCATGGCTGTCACGTATCCTACTTTCTCGCAGACAACGGCAGGGGTTGGAATTTCCACATTACTGGTGCCTACCAACAGGTCATGGTCACCCGGGGTATGATCTTGAAAGAGTGTCCGATTCAGGTAGCTAGATTTGCTCTCCTTCTTCCATCCAGCCTACTGACGTACGTCGCCACTAAGCATCGCGCTGCCATCAAGGTGACACGCTCAGAGATTCTCGACTCTCCTTCTTCGAAGCCCGCCTTGAAGCTTGAAGTCAGACGTCGACTCGACGAGATTGCCTCGCAGACCTTGGCCCACATCGCAGTCGTGAACAGCCCGCTCTCGCTTTCCAATCGCACCCCCCCAGATGGCATCAGTAGCAGCGCTGGTTGGTCGGGACTTGAGACTGAGCGGGTCTGCGAATTGGTGGTTACCGGTCACGAAGACTCTGTCGAGCTCGCCCGAGTCCGCCTGCTTGTGATGTTGGACGAACTTGTGAGTCGCTGCCATCTTCATCCATGTCTATGCCAGACTGACCCATGTCTCAGAGTGGCCTTCATTCCGAGGTTTGCGAGATCGACCACAAGTTACATGCTATCATTGCAGGCCGAAAGCGCAGCGTCCTGCAATCTATACAGGAAGAGACTGCGACCAACATCTATCTGCCGTCCCCCCTGCAAGGTCTCATGGGTCCCGAACTTGCTTCTTCTGCGGGGAACTATCGCAACAGCAACGTCATCTGGATCACGGGAGAGTTCTTTGGCGTTCAACGAGCGAGAGATATGCTGTTCCAGGTTTCTGTCAACAAGGTGCGTCGAGAACGCTTCAAATTTGAGCATTCATATATCTTATACTCCTTGCACCACCAGAGCAAGTCTGTCATCTCCAGAGACACAGCCATTTTGCCTCGTAAACTGGATTGGATGGTCACAGATAGAGCCGATGATCTCAGATCTATCATGTCCGACAATGCCACCTTTATTCATTTCCCGCCTCTTGGTAGCTCCACCAGCCTCATCACGGTCTATGGAGATCATAGAGTCAACATCCAGCGCACTATCAGATCCATAATGCAGCTCGTAAGTCAATTTCCTCGAATATTGGCCTCATCTCGTCTCATCCATATCCTCGCACAGGCTTGCCAATATTACGTTGGATCATTCTGGCTTCTTCCTATGCAATTCAACGCCCTTTTGCCGCCAGCGACACTTAACGCATCCGCGGTCACGACACTCCTTAAACAAATTTCCATGACAACTGGGGCCGAAGTTGTCTTCAAAAGCATGTGCTTCGAGGTCCATGGCCTGGAGCACGAAGTCCGGTCCGCTGTTAGTATGATAATGGAGCTGGACATCATCAAGGTACTTTCTCACTTTCGGCCGTGTGACCTATTTAATCGCCCATTACAAGGCCTTCCATCACGAAATTCGCTTCCAAATTGAACTCTCCAACGATCATCGCGAGTTTATCAGCGGGAAAAAGAATGGAAAGATCAACAAGATCATGCAAACCACCAATGTCAAGATCAAATTCGAAACTTTCAACGACTACAACTTCCTCATCGACATAGCTGGCCCTGATAACTCTGTACTCCAAGGCCTTTCCTTACTACAAGAAGAACTTCCCGCCGAAATCTCATTCCATGTCCCGGAGGCATACCACAAACGAATCATCGGTGTCGGCGGCCGGAGCATTCAACGAATCATGAAGAAATTTGGCGTCTATGTTAAATTCTCTAATGCCGAGGAGTTTGCTGCTCTCGGTGGCTACAACGACAACGACGATAATGTCGTCGCTAGGACTCCCGCAAAAAATGCTATTAATCTAGATAATCTTAAACAATCTGTCATGGAGCTGGTTAACCCGAAGGTGCGCAAGCAGATTCCCCTCCGTCGCCGCCCCGCTGAACATAATGCGTTTTAGGACAAAGATTATGTTAATGAGACTGTATCGATCCCCAGACGCTACCACCGGACGCTTTTGGGAGAAAAGAGCATCTTCATTCGCGACATCGAGACGAAAACCAACTCCCGCGTGCGCTTCCCCGACAAGGAAACCGCATCGGATGTTGTAACGATATTTGGACCTGAGAGTCAAGTCCAGATCGCAGCCGCTATGCTTTTGGTATGTGCCTTTATCTCGAAAAACCTAATCCCGGCTCATTTTCTGGCAGGACCACGTACCATTTGAGGCCGATATGGCAGTTCCTCCCAGCGCTGACCTCCCCCGAGTTATCGGCACTCCTGACTTCACCAACCTCGTTGAACGTGTCAAACGCGAACTCCAAGTCTCCATCGTCCCCAACATGAAAACGCAGAGCCCAGCCAATGGCAACTCCGAAAATGAGGCACCGACAGATCTCTCATTCAAGTTCCGGTGCCAGCGCAGCAATAGTGATTTCCTCATCACCGCTCGCGAAATGCTAGAGCAGTTCCTCCTCAACCACAATATACATGTCTATCCATCTCCCACTGCACACATCCACAAGCGTGGCGATTCATTCGCCGAGGCTTTTCCTCATTTTGACAGCAAAGTCCTCTCCACGGCGAAGACCAGGGGCCATGGTTTGTTGTTTCGTCGTTCTCCTTTCTTTCGGCGCTCATGCGTGTCTATCAGAATCCGTTGACATGGGCAGGCCAGATGTCGGAGATCGCGACCGCAGGCTCCGAATGGCGAATTCTTCTCCTGACGTCAAGGCTTTGTTCAACTCCCCTTCCTATATCTACAATTTGGAAGAGCATGACGATCCAGAGTCGAGCTACATACCTCCTGGACCCGGGCTCGGATCCGAGTACTGGACACCTTTGCAACCGATCGTGAGTATTCAGCGGCCGTCCTATTAACCTTTTATCAACATACGTATGTTCAGGGTTCTGGCATTCCACACCGCACAAGACATTCTGAAGACGCAATAAAAAGAGGATCCGACTCCCTTCTTGAAGCCAAGCTCAAGGAGCAGATCTCGAAACCGCGATCGTTGCAAAACCGCGCCCAGTCCCTCGACCTGACATTCTCACTCTCCCGCATTACAGAGTCTGGCTCGAGGCTGCCTCCACCCGAGTCACCGACGACTTCGACAGGCGATACGGGAGGAAACTCGAGCCCGACTTCCGCCACTGCGCCTTCATTCCCAAGTGTCTACGCCTCACCAATGTCAGGACGGCCTGCTCCCGTGGGGACGATTTCTCAGGCTCAGGTCCAGCGATCTGAACGTGCCCTCGACGAAGAAGTCGACGAGGTCTCACGCGTCATATCGAACTTGGGCTTGTAAGCCCTGCGCCTGGCGAATCATATCGCCTCCGCACGGCCGACGAATTGTACAAAAGTACGACTGTATACAAACGGACTCGAATGTTCTTGATTCACTTTTACTACTCTCCCCTCCTTTCTATTCACAGCGCCGCGGATCGTCAGTACATACGTATCATACAGCTATATGTTTGCGGTTCCGATCCTCTATCTGTATATTATCTTTCCTGCAGTGGTGGGCTGGTCGTATCTTTATCCTTTTCACTAATTGAATATGGTATTACATCAAAAGTCCAGGGCCGAACGAAACACCTCGATTAATAGACGATCCATGGCACTTCGAACAGAACAAAATCGAAGAAGTCTTGGTCCATAAGGGACTGGTATTCTCCAATGAACTCCTGTCCCTCGCCTTTCTTCCCTTTTGTTGAACGATTCGATCGAGGGCCAAGGTATGTAAAATGAGTCTGAAGGACATTGAACGTCTTCTTGGTAGCCTTGGGATCCGGCTAGCGTCACTGAGTAAGCAAGGGTTTTGCGCGATGACGAGATATCATACCTTCACCACAAGGCCAATATAATTGGCGGGAAGCCCGTATCGAAGAACGCTCTCGACAAAGAGACGAAGGACTTTCAGATGGACCAGAATTTGGAAAGATTCAGAGAAATTTGTTCTTGACAATCGCAGGAGCTCCGTCTTTCGACACGGCCTGTCAGCTTCTCTTCAAAGCAGAAGTTGTAAATCTTACCCATAGCTCCTTCTCTGTCGTGTCTGCCGTGTCTAGCTCCTCTCGCTGTTTGATCAGTTGTTCTTCCGAGTAGACAAAGTCCCGAACGATGAACCTATGGGTTCAAAAGGTTACAATCCTGATGGTTATAATTACCAAGTTTACTCACTTGTTTTCTCGACATGTCTGTACAAACTCGTCATGAACCCTCCTGAATATTACCACGCCGAACAAGGAGTATTCATCATCCGAAGAAATCAATCTACACAATTTAATTAGACGCAAAGGAGGGGGGCACCATACATTGATACGAACGTTGAAGATCGAGGGACCACCATTGAGGTTAATCGTTCATACTTCGAGTGCCACTCCTTCACAAGCGCTCTTGTAATTGGTTAATGGAATCACAACAAAAATCCAAATGTGGCTTACCTTGGAACCGCGACAAGAAGCGTTTCGAGATATTCAGAGTCTTGGACGAAGTCGTCTTTCGAGACGACATCAGCCAATGAGCGTACTGAGAGGTTACCCCTGATTAGATGGATCAGAGCTGGTTTTGAGGGTCATTCAAAACCAGTTACATCTTCTTTCGTTGCATCTGAGTCAGAGAACCCTTGACTAGGTTGTAATTGTTAAGTTTGGCCTTCATAGCGTTGTCGATCGAGGCCATTTCCTGCGATGCATCTAATGTCATTACCTGGCCTGGGTAAAAACGAAGAAGACGCGTACCTTTCCCAGCGAGTCGACGATCTCCCGCAGACCTTTCTGCACACCGTAACGGCCCTCGTCCCATTTCCAGCCTTTCAAAAGATAGTCATCCACGCCTTTCTCGTTGATGAGAATATGTTGTGCAAGTTTCGCGGGGTCGTTATTCAGCAGGCTTCGGAGGGTGTCCACGGTCTTGGCGACTGTTGCAGTAAAGAAAGTATCTTGCTTTGGTATATCTTCAGAAAGGGCGATGAGACTGTCAAGGGTTCCGGTCTATTGCATGGGTTACTGAGGCACGCGGAAATGGCAGTCAGCGCACGACTGACCTTGAACGACGGGATCTCAAATTGAGCAAGTCCTGTGAACTTTGACAGGTGGGACAGCTTAGAATGCAGTTCCTGGAAGAGCCCTTCAGCCTCGCCATCGTTGGGAACAGCGATGAGCCAGGTGCTCTGATCCGAGGGCATTGTCGCACGGAGCAAGATGCGTATTTGCGGCTGTTGTAATTTCTTCGTCAGAGATTGTCCTCCGAACAATGCAGTCCATCCTCCGAGTCCGCCAACCTTTCAAGCTTTCTGTACCAATTCTAAATCGCAGGCTCATGTCCTCATCCGGCGCGCCGTTCCTTCTTACACCGCAACAGGTTCACACTCTTATCGAGAAGGAGAAAGTTTCTCTCTTGGACGTGTCCTGGTTCATGCCAAACTCTCCCCGTCAACCGCGTCAGGAGTTTATCTCCAAGCGCATTCCGGGTGCCCAGTTTCTGGACCTGGATGATGTAGCAAGTATTCACGAATTGGGTTTGAAACATATGATGCCACAGCAGCGTGCTTTCGCCGACGCTTGCGGTATGCCCATTTCAATTACGCTCTTCCAAAGTCCACTCTGATGCTAGAAGCCACGCGCAGAAAAGTTCGGAATTAAAACCGACTCGCATGTCGTGATGTGTGTTCCCTCTGCCGCGTATTCTAGAGCGAATGCCAATAAAATATATCCAGATACGACACTCATGGAATCTTCTCGTCTCCCCGCGCACTCTTCATGTTCAGATCATTTGGCCACCACAGGTCTAGCGTATTAGATGGTGGACTCCCTGCCTGGCTTGCAGAAGGCTTGCCTATGGAAAGCGGAAGCCCATCTCCGGTGCAAACAACAGAGTACCCCACTCCTACCATCCAGACCAAGTCTCTCAGAAGTATGACATCTTGTTCTGCCCAAATGACCTCAGGATGCTCAAGCATTCGAAGGTTATGAGCAGATTGTGGCAAATTCAACTCTTGACCCTTCGGTAAATCCAAATGCTGACCTTGTTCTTGATGCGCGTCCTCGTAGAAGGTGGGTTCAAGCTTCGAACATGAGAACTCTATCACAAAATTAAATCTTCTCCAAACTCAGGTACCTCGGGACTGACCCCGAACCCCGCCCTGGCCTATCTTCCGGCCATATCCCACATTCGTTGTCATTGCCGTTCAACGTGTTCTTGCGCCAAAATTTAGGCTTGGATGGCACAACGTTTACGACATTCCTTCCTCAGGCAGATATACGCAGAGTTCTGGAGGATGCTGTAGGCCCAGAACGCGCCGAGTTGATCACGAATGGTGTGCTATCCGTGACAACCAGCTGTGGTAGCGGCATGACTGCAGGCATCCTGTGGTTGGGTCTGAAGCTTCTGGGGGTTGAGAAAATCAGTTTATATGATGAGGTAGGCTTATAGTGACTTGCGATTTATACCATCGCTAACACTCAGCAGTCTTGGACGGGCTATGCTATGAGACCTACGAGCAGGATTGAGAAGTCTCATTAGAAAAAACCTAATGCGGAATGTCCTCTTTCACAATGCGTCTGTTACTTATGGGCTTCCATCCTATCAATTGCCACCCGCGATCTCCTCGTGATGTTTTTACTATGAGCTACAATCTACCCTGGATGGGCGCTCAAGCAATAAATAGCCCTTGTATCTCAGCTCAGCCTGTACATGCCAAAAGAGCAGTAAGTGAAATAGCGGGTACAGGTTAAATGAAGAATACATTATGGTGTGTAGTACATATTATACATGCTTTCAGATCACCGAGGTTTTCCTTGTTTCCTAGTCTTACACGTGCTTTCGCTTGTCTATATGCCATTGTCGTTAAACGCTCATCCTAATGACACGCTTCCAACACGGCCATGAAAGGAGGGGGGCGTCGAGCTGGCAACTTGCCCTGAGCGCGTGCCGCTAAACGAGAAACGAGGCATCTCAGTAGACATACAGCAAGATAAACAGTCAACTCACGCCGCCCATTATATTGCACCTCGATACGATGTTCTTTACCCCGTCGATAGACGGTCAGTTGCCAGCTGATCTAAGAGTCAGCGTGTGGCCTTTTTCGAAGGAGGATAGAACTGCACCTTTCAAGCAAAAGAATATTGTACCCCTTCTTGACAACCTCCTCCAAAAGCTGCTGCCGCGCAAACTCGACAGCTTTGCGCAAATCAGGCGCTTTCTTTCTTGGATTGACTTCGAAAACATATGTGCCACGAGTATCGGCTTCGCCTACAATGGCGATGTCCAGTTCTGGGAAAAGGTTTAGAAAATCGCAGCGAGAAGAACAAAGTGCTCTTTCTACGTACCTTCATCCTCGTAATACATTGGAATGGCATCGACGGCCCTGCTGTCAACAACCTCCCAGGGTGTCTCTCTTCGTCGAAAGTTAAACATGACAGGATTGAACAAAAAGCTTTAGACCAAGTTTGACGGTGTGAAAGGGCTAGCGCTGAGAGGTGACATGGACCGTAACAGGCCTTTGCCTGCTGGTCTTATAATCATATCTCGGAGGGACACTGCCACATTCGGACGATCACAGCGGACTGCGGTAGTTGATGATAATGCTCTGAAAGGCTTACTGATCTTCTCAGAAACGCGTAACAACATTCCGTAACGTTGGAACACGAGAGAATGTCGACTCGGAGTCACCGAGTGATCGTTGGAGGAACCGAAGCCTATGGCCGATCCATGCGCACGTCTATAAACCCACAGATTCCGCGCTCCAAGAGGTGGGTATGTACATGACTCCGTTCCCTTAATTTCGAAAGCTGCGGAATGTGTCGCCAAGGAAGATAAACTGAGAGAATACGCAGTCCGCTGTGAGGCCTATCGCGAAGGTGCCTGAAATCCCCCGTGCTGAGTGGCGGCATCTGTGTCAGTCACCGCCATTTCCGGAAATCCGGGCGCAAAACCCGGTCGGTGACGTCCGAGTCATCAGAGATGAGTGAGAATATAGACCATAAAGCTTCCATATCTTCTGAAATAAGTACCTACAATGGCATGCGTAGATTGTCACAGTAGCCGTTGACATGGCGGTAAGGGATTGCGTCTTTGAAATCAATATATGGAGAGACCGAGGACAGGTTGAAAATGATATGTGCTTGTCATAGTATTTGACGCTGTTACTCTCGGGAGGTTAACGGGTGTCTGGAACGGATGGAAGCCACCTTTGACAAGTTAATATCATTCGCCAGCATTACGATATTGCTAGAAATCAGAGAGTCAAGAATGCAATACTCCAAATGCTGAGCAGCAGTCCGGTGACACCAGTTGATATTGCCCTCCCCACTGCACCGGCGGATTGCGTGGATGCTGGAGCGCCAGCAGATGTGCTCGTCGGAACAGACCCTGCGGTGCTCGTCGGAGAAGACCCTGCGGTGCTCGCCGGAGAAGACTCTGCGGTGCTCGCCGGAGAAGACTCTACGGTGCTCGCAGAACCGGTGGCATTCGAGCATTTGACATCGGAGGAGATCTTGAAACTACTCGACAAAGTCAAGTCCGCACACTGTCAAAAAGTTGTAGAAATTTCATAACGTTTCACCAACAAAGTGAAGGCACCTGATAAAGATTCCCATCTCCTCCGTCAAAAACAATCTGTTGTACATTCAGATGATTCTAAATCACCGCGGGTATAGTGGAGGAGCCTGACCTGGACAGTGACATTCTGGCCATCCTTGAAGACAGTTGAATTCGCGCTTGAGGCGAAGTCCAGCGGGATACAAAAGAGACCTTCTCCTTCTGTTTGGAAGAAGGGAACAACTTGAGTAAAGTTGTCGAATGACGTCGGGTTTTCGCTCGCAGCAACAATAACACCAGCTTCCAAGAGGAGTCAGCCCATGAGTCAGACCAAGCAACATCTCCCTTACATGTCCATTGTGGATGCTCCGAGTTCAATGTAAAGAACCCTCCCGACAAGGGAAACATCGAGCGGTTCGATGCTGGTGTGTCATACCCGTCTAGAATACTTGTATGAGTCTTGCTATCCCTCTCGTCACATGGAGAACTACTCACCACAGAACTTGGGCTCGTCGTCTTCAACAAAAACTCCGCGGGGAGGAGGAAACTGGAGCTGGAAGTGGGCATTGACAATGGCAGCAAGAGCTAGAACCAGGAGGGCAAGGTAACGTTGCATTTTAGAAGTAAATGCTGCCGGGGGTGGTCTTGTGAAGCATGACGTCGAAAAATCTCCTTTTTAAAGGGCTCGTCATGCATTGGTTTGTGAGATCCAGGAGACGAAAAAAGTTTTTTCACTGATATAGATTCCGCGCGTACTCATCAAAAAAATGTCAAATTCCAGAAGACTCTGAAGTCTGAATTGCGCAATGGCTAATTGGTACATTACATTTCGCCTGTACGTTTCGTATTACAAGACTTCCGTTAGGGTAAGGCTGTGTATGTATGGAGGCAGATCGTTAGGCGAGCAACGTTGCCGCTCCGATAAATCCGAGGAGAAGAGCCACATATCCTGCGAAAACATGGGCCGCGCCAAGCGCTCCAGCCGTCTGAGAAGGAGAGGCACCACCCGACGTTTCCGAGCCATGAGGAGCGGCGGTCTCATTTGCGCAAACGACGTTTGAAGGGACGGTAAAGTTGCTCGACAGCGTGAGGTCAGCGCACTGGAGATAGTTCAGGCACATTTTAAAAGGCGCATCGAGGAAAAAAACTGACCTGGTATAGATTTCCATCACCCCCCGCGAACACGATCTGTGAACATATTTCAATCTTCAAATTAACTCCTAGCTCTGAGAATAACATACCTGAATCGTAACATTTGCGCCATCCTTCACACCGTCGATCTTTGCTGCAGAAATATCGAGTGGCATACAGAAGGTTCCAGCATCATCCGACTTGGCGTAAGCGCCCACAATTTGCTGCTCTCCATTTACGGAAAAATTATCAAATGAGTTGGGATTCTGTACAGTCGAGATAATGACGCCCGCTACGAAGAAAAGTCAGTTTATATTTGAGCCCAGCTGAATAGAAGACGTTACCTGTCCAGCCGGGATGCCCACTCTTGATGGTGAAGAAACCACCCGAGAGAGGGAATGTACTCCGGTTGTTCACTGCATTGTTGTAACCGCCTAAAATCCAGGAGGTCAGCTTGAATAAATTACGGGAGCTGACAAAATAATGACCGCAAAAATTAGGCTCATTGTCCGCCACAAATGGCCCACGAGGTTCCGGGTAAAGAAGTCTGAAGTGGGCGTTGACGCTCGTAATCAAAGCAAGCGCCGTGAACAGGGAGAAAAACATCGTGCTTGGTCGTCAGAGGGGGAAAAGATGTGAAAAACTCTTCTGGCTTGTTGTTTGCGACCATCCTGTCTTTATAGTGAGCACGATCGTGAGCTTGGATGGGTGAATGGACACGCTTGCACCAGGTAGACGAAAAAAGTTTTTTGTCCTGTGTCAAAACTTGGCGAAGCTTGGCGAACGACGCCTTTTGCCAAGAATTATTGCCGACGTACCTGACGGCGGGTGCGGACAGTTGAGTTGGTTTTGAGCAAAGGATACATGACAGGCGGATAAGTACAAGTAATGGTACATAGAAAACGTTAACTCAATGGCCTGCACCCCTCCCATTGCCCATTCTTCCGAACAGAGCTTCGCCTATACCTAAACCTAGGACAATTGAGATTATGTAGGCAGCATTAAAAGTCCTGAGGAAATTGTGTGATTAATTGATTGAAACGTCGATAGAGAGAAAAGCGTACATAACAGCCAACATAATAACGTATGCCAATAGAGCTTGGGCTGCATGTATCAATCCACGCGGAAGGTCATGAGCCAAAATGAAGGGCGGTATGGTGCGAGTTGGAATGGATGTCAGTTGACGACTTGCGAGAGGAACTTCGGCAACATCCGACTGGGGATAAAGAGCTTTCTCCGACGTCTCATTGGAGGGAGATGGGGAGGATTTGCCAGAATGACCAACAGGGCGCGAGGCCAGAGCAAGTCCTCTGAGGTAGAAATAAGGATTGAAAAGTGATATTGCATAACAGTAACATACTTGTGTCTCCAGTGATTATCCATGATACCTCGGGTCGCAGAAACCCATCTATCGAAAAGCGCCAGGCAAACTAGGCCAATGCAAGCGCCAGCGATGGCACCATGAGAACTCGGGCGCCAGGCTTCGAACAGCAGATAATCTCCGCCAGTAAAGTGGAAGAATGGCACCATCGCCATATCGCCCATATCCATCGTTTTGCAGCTGTTGAAATTGGTGATGAATAGTGTGCGAGGCAAGTGCGAGGTGATCGAGAGGGTTCCTCCCGTCTCGTAAACGGAGTTTTAAATTAAACTAGACAGCGGTAACAGCCGAAGTGTGTCATGCCGAAAGACCTCGTGAATGGTGAGCGTGGGGTAGTACCAGCCTCCAGTGTGTAACATGAGCATGATTACAGTATACCAGTACATTCTAAGTTGTGTCAAAAACCCAGAGTTGAGAGTTGAGAATAACTTTGCCATTCTAAAGTGGGAACACGTGCTTTGGAACCAACGGCGCATATCTCCTCCCTAGCTGCACTGTGAAGGCCATATTTTTGGGCCAAGCGCCAGTCAGTGACAACCGATATGACCCCGGAGGTGAAGACCCAGAAGTTAGAACAGATATGTCGCGAGAAAATCTGCAAGAGTTACAGTCTATGAATTTAGCCCATCCGGAGAGAGAGCCCAAGGATCTAAGACATCGGATAGGAATATGCGGGGAATACGAAGGAGAAACATGGGCTCGTCAAAGGGACAGGTTTTCCGCTGTTATCTTTAGGAAGAACGAAGGAGACATAGATGAACGAACGTACACAACATGCGGCAATTTTGCTACCTTAGGACCCCTGGAACTGCCCGAACGACGTGACCAGTCTCGGCTGACGCTTGCGTGATTAGTTGCAATTCTGCTCTCCCCATTTTTTGGCGACAACTCATTACAGATTAATCCTACTTCGCCATTGCAATGCTCCGAACAGCTGCTATACGTGTCTCTAGAACAGCTGTTCGACGTAACGCCTATGTGATCGTTTCAAGGCCATCTGTTGCTGCTTTTCAGGTCCGGTTCGAGAGCACTGCTCCTCCCTCCAAACCACCCTTGACTCCGGAACAACGAGCGCGCAAGGCAGCGCTCGAGCGATCTGATGATCTGCAAAGGGATTGGGATGCGAAAGAAATTACCTACGCCGAGCTTAAACCCAGAACAAATAGCCCGACACCTGTATGTGCTTGCTATCTTCCTACGCATAATTTGCTCACTGTAGTGGGACACACAGGACACCTACTTGATCGACGTGCGCGAACCGGACGAGGTCATTCAAGGAATGATCCCTTCAGCTGTCAACTTGCCACTGTCTGAGCTTGGAAATTCACTGCATCTCAGTCGTGTCGCATTCCTTGAAAAACATAGTTTCGAGAAGCCGATGAAGAACCAACAGCTTATTTTTTACTGCCGCAGTGGTAAACGAAGCACGACTGCTAGCGATGTTGCCAAACGTAATGGATTTACGAAGTGCGTCCCGTTTCTCTGCGCAAACTATAGCATTCATTTAGTTTGCGCAGTATTCTGAATTATAAAGGGTCATGGCTTGAATGGGTTGAGAAGGAGAACAAACAGTAGACGTGTGTACATATGAGATGCGTTTTCCTTTGTACTACGCATCGAAAAAACACGACGTTGGGCAGGCACAATTTCGGGTTCTTGTTATGGGTCTTGGCAGGTTAATCAGCCAATCGCATAATTCCGTTCCGCATAAAGGACTCAACACTTGACCCCAACAAACATTGCGCCTATAAAAGACAAAACCCCTTGCTTTGATCTGTTGCTTCCTTTTCCTTCCGTCTCTGACCTTTTCCGTGGCTTCATTTCCATCTCTCCTCTTACAACCCGTATTCTCGATTTGCTTCGATGTTCCCTTTGGATCAAACGATCTTCCATCATCTATGGGCTGCATAACATCTTGAACGTGGACACCTCTAGCGTGTGCCGATGTAAGTTGGATAAAATAAAATATCCAGTGGTCTGTCTGTCTCGTACGTTTGCATTTATGTCTTTCTATTTGCAGTTCCCTCTGGTGATTTCACTCGACTAGTCGCGTCTCGCTTGCCCCTCTTCTGGATGGTTTAATCAAGGGTCTTTTGACTGTGTCCCCTCGTCGTCGTCCCCCTCGTCCTCCCTTCGAGCTTTATGTTGGGGTTAACGTCATCCAACCACCCTATTTCACACCCACCGTCGCGGTCATCCCCTGTCTCCATCGTTAGCGATCACTACCACACGACTATATCTCCAAGTCATACTTGGCCACCTCAGCATCACCAACTCTCCTTGCCCTCGACGACCATCGATACGCTTCCCATCGATCTTCCCACGCCTAGTCACAAGGTTCAAGTTCCCGAGTCAAACGAGGCACCGTCTTTGACTCGGGGAACGTCAAAGCAATCTGCCGCGCACGCGATGGTCTTGGATGATATTTGTAATGGTCAAAGTAACAGTTTCACCATGTGGTACGAACGAAGGTGCTTGAAGCGCCCCGACTTGCCTGTACAGTGCACATTGCTACGGAAAATTTGAACTGGAGAGCTTTTCGGCCACAGCCAGACATTCAGAGTCGAAATACTCACAGACTTTCGGAGCGAATGTCATCGGCCAAAATTCCCCCAGTCTCTTGCACCGCTTTCGTAGCTCTCCAACATGCATTCATTGTCAATGAATCCGACGGAACCTGGATTTTACAATCTGTAGCCGAAAGAATGTACACGTCAAGTTGGAAGTAAGTAAATTTGGCGGGGTGATCTGTCTTAGTCCTTATACTAAGTCGCGAGGCTCGCCCTGATGCGAAACGAATAAAAATATAACTCTACTCTCACATACGCTGCTAAGTATACAGTTTGTGTGTCATTCGTCACAGAAGGCGGATTTGGAGACTCTTTAGCCGAGTCAGAGAGCTCACTCCTAACCTCACTCCCTACTATTTCTCAAATGTTATGCACTTCCGTCTCCGGTGAACATACATCGCAGCACCTGATTTTCAAATAGTTTCAAATACCTGAAAATTGAGAATGTATTTGGTTGATAACGTTACGGAAGCGTGAGGAGAGCAATATGTATAGGAAAACTGAGAAAGGAGGATGACCACGGATTTTAGAGTGAGGACGTGCGTTTCCAGATACGACGGGCGTTCGGGATGTGCCGATCGCTTACCAATCAATCATCCTCCGGTCAACGACAGCGTCAACAACTAAGATTTTTGCTCTCGACCTCCGAGTCACCACGGCCAACGGAGCCACCGACTATGATATTTGATCCCTCTACTGCTCCGCATCTGAAGCCATGGCTTGTCAGAACCCTAGAACCTATGTACGCGCTATATTTCCCTTTTTCACCAGAAACGACTGACAACTCATTGTCGTAGATGCGATGCTGAACCAGGAGCACTCGCTGACTATATTCTCGCTTTACTCAAGCATAATGTCCCGGAAAGTGAAATGCGGAAGGAGCTAGCAGTACAGCTTGATGAGTTCTTGGAAAATGGTACGTGGAACGACTCCTGGCCGTTTTGGCTGACGCTCATTCCTTCCTCAACAACAGCCGAATGCTCCTCATTTATCGATACATTATTCACGGTCCTCCGAACAAAATCTTACTTACCGTACTCTGCCGCCTCCCCATCCTCGCCTTCTTTCGGCCCAAAAAACCTTGACACCGGAATCCCGATTCCTTTGGACGGACTCTTATCCCCCTCGCTATCTCAAACACCTGATCGAAGTCTAAAAAGAAGCAGCGAGAACGACGAGCGAGATGGTCGACCCCCAGCCAAAGGACCACGCCTAAACACGGAAGGACAGTTTTCGCGTTACACAAATGGTCATGGTGGTAGACCAGAAAACCGGTCGACGGGTGGATGGGGAGGTCGTGGGGAAAGGCCTGCTGCAACTGGGTACAGAGATGGCATGGATATGTATGGGGGTGGCATGATGATGCCGGGAGGAATGGTAATGTCAGGGATGAACGCGCCGATGGGTCAGATGAACGGTCGTCGTCAACAGGTCTATCAACCGCCAGATCAGAAACGCGGGATCTGCAGAGACTATCACAGTGAGTACTTTTTCTACCTTTTGCTCACTTACTTGTTTGACCATGCACCGTTTAGACAACGGGTACTGTGCACGGGGAGCAATGTGCAAATACAGCCATGGGGAGGATGCTGTTGTGCCTGGCATCTACCCAATGAACCCGGCCATGCCAGTACCATTCATGCCCATGTTCGCTGGAGGTCTTTTCGGAATGGGTGGTGGAATTGGTGCAGCTTACGACCCTCACGAAGCGCGGATGGACATGCGGCCGATGGCTGGCCGTAACCAACGGGCACCCTTGCTACCTCGAATACAACAAGAGGATGGAAGCCAGATTGTCCATAGCACAAACGCCTCTGGAGAACTTCCAGTTATTCAAGACTTGACTCCCATGTCCCATGACTCGGACAACACGCATCCTAATGCACCCACCCATCCGGAATCGCAGAACCAACCCAATCCCAGTTCTCAACTACCGCAACCGCTGCCTCAGCCCGAAGGTCATGATGGATCTGGGTTTGGGGCCATGCAATCCGGAGGAATGAACGGACAGCCGTACATGCCGATGAAACCTTCGATGGATGTGGATATGAATCCTCAGATGGATATGGGGCCACCCAGAAATCATCATCACAGTGGTAATACTCGGCCGTCGAGAGGGGGTGGTAGAGGTCGAGGCGGCACATTCGGTGGGGAAATTCATAACTTCCGGCCTGAACGCCGGAACGACAAAACGCTGGTGGTGGAAAAGATACCAGAAGACAAGTTGACCCTCGAGCATGTCAACGGATGGTTCAAACGGTTTGGGACCGTCACAAATGTTGCCATCGACAGCATGAATGGCAAAGCCTTGATCAGCTTTACCAACCACGACGAGGCCTACGCTGCTTGGAAGTCGGAGGATGCTGTTTTTAACAATCGCTTCGTCAAACTTTTCTGGCACCGTCCGATGGAGGGGCATGGTCAGGTGGGCTCCAGGATGTTGGCAGCTTCGGCGCCGCTAGTCGCGAATATTTCGACGAAAGAAACTGGAATTGCTCCTCGGCCTGTCGCGACATCTTCGAAACTATTGCCACCTCGGAAACCTTCGACAGCTACCGCTGCGAGTGCCCTCGCAGCGAAACAGCAGCTACTGGAACAGCAAATTGCCGAACAGAAGTCGTTAATGGCCTCATTGGACACTGCGTCCCCCGAGGAGAAGAAGACGATCATGGCTCGTCTTCGGAAGTTGGGAGAAGAAATGAAACCAATACCTACGATAACACCGGAGCCTTCGACGGTTAAAGCAAGTGTTGGGATGGGCGACCAGCAGAAGAAGGAGCGGGAGCGGCTGGATAAAGAGCTTGAGATGCATAACACGACTTCCCTTGTGGAAGGAGAAGAGAACACTGAGAACTTGAAGGCGAAACTCGAGAGACTCAAGGCGGAGGTATGCATGGTATATCTGATATCGGAAACCTCGCTGACGTTACGGTGTCTAGGCTGCCAGCCTTGGGATTCCCGACGTCGCTACAGAGCCCTCGTACGGAGGTGGTTATCGCCCGTACCGTGGCCGTGGGCGAGGAGCTCGTGGCTATCGCGGAGCAATGCGGGGTGGACCTTTGCTGCGAGCCAGCATGAAACTGGATAATCGTCCAAAGAAGCTACTAGTGAAGGGTGTTCGTGAGGAGGGCACTCAGGCTTTGCGTGACTGGTTTGAGGTCCGTACCGCTCATCTATGTTTTCGGTGTATCATGGGCTGACGAGCCGTCCATTTCCAGACAACTGGACAGATGGAGTCCTTTGAAAAGAGCGAGTCTGGAGATATCATCGTTGTATTTAAAAGCCGCGCTGCGGCAGAACAGGTTCGTTCGCTTATAGTTCGATCTCGGTAACACAAAACTAAGTGCAACTTCTGCAGGGATTAGCCAAGGGGAACAACGTTCCTACCGTGGGGCAGGTTCAAATTACATGGTACTCAGGCAAAGCACCTGCGGCTGCCCCAAAGATTGCCTCTCCAGGAGTTGGTGCACCATCTCAAGCACCGGATGTTACGATGAAGGATGCGCCTCGGCTGCACTCTCCAGACCCTTCACATTCCCCTCATGGGCAGGATGAGGAAGTCATTGCAAGTGGCTGGGGCGAAGAAGGTGATGGAGAGGACGGAATGGGTATGTTATGACCGCGTCACCTTTTTTACTTGGGCTTCTCTGTATTGTTCTGTAGGATATCATCCAATCATCGGTCAACACAGACCATCGTCTAGCACCGTGTCTATCCTCTTGTGATACCTGTGTAAGACGGTAAAAAATATGTCCTGCTTTTCCTTTCTGAGAAAAATGACCCAGTCGAGGTCTCATGTGTTGCACAAAGAGAATTCAAAATTGAAGTCTATCAGGTTGTGCTCGATCGTATAGGCTCCCGCATCCCTTCTGGCTATATCATCACAATATCTTCGGGTTTCTTGGCGAGAAACGATGTGATTTTTGCAGCTTCTCTCAATGTGCAATTCACCTCAAGACGAGCTCGGCGTAGCTTTCCATGAAACTCGGGAGGCAAACGCTACTCTAGCAATGGAAATATGATGCGCCGAAAGAAAGCTGCAGGTTTGAAATGGGCGCGAAAAAGAGCCTCATAGTAGCGAACATATAGGTATTTGTCATCAAGCATGTCCTCTCGAATAACAGGAATGAGTAGTGGCGGAAAAAAAAACAGCCTCAGCGGCCAGAGCGCGGCAGTGAGATACGTTGAATGCTTGAAGGGATGAGCGTGCGCTGGCCAGATACTTAGGCGATGATCTCGACGTGACTGTCAAGTGACTCAACGAATTCAAGTTTATTCCACGCCGGAACTTCAACGGAACTTGGAACTCAAGTACTCTTCTCCCCGGCTCATCCTGTCACAAGCAACATGTCCCTCCTACTCAGGCGCTTCGCGCCCGCCTCGCATGTAAGATGGGGTGCTTTGACCGTCGCTGGTAGTCGCCATATGAGCAAAGTCGGCGAAGGTACTCCTGACCTCATGACTGGAGAGTTGACTGCCCTTCCTGATATCAATGTCTGTCCATCGTTTCTACTTACTACTTTCGTTTTTCTTATCTTTTGATAGGTCTCGCGGCTCGAGATAACGCGGAACCCCAAGCCTGCCACCCCGCCACCCTCCTCCAGCTTGGTGTTTGGCCACACGTTCGTGAGTCGATGCCCCGCAAATTAATGAACTACTGAAAACTACGACGGCCGCGTTTCAAGACAGACCATATGTTGACTATTCCTTGGGACTTATTGTCGGGGTGGGGAGCACCGCGAATCCAGCCATGTTGGTATTTGAATTGGTTTGGCCGCATTCTCTTTTTACTGAGCTCTTTCCGCGCTTAGATGGACCTCTTGCTTTGGAACCGAGTTCCACCGTCCTGCATTACGCCCAAACCCTCTTCGAGGGCATGAAGGCTTACCGCCAAGAAAACGGCAAGGTTACGTTGTTCCGACCCGACATGAACATGAAGCGGATGAACAACAGTGCGCGGCGAATTGCATTGCCCGTAAGAACTCCCGAGCAGATATTGACGAGAGGTTGATGGATTTCATTAGAACTTTGACGGCGACGCTTTGCTGGAACTGATCAAAGAACTCGTCCGCATCGACAAACATTGGATACCAAAAGAACCAGGCCATAGTCTGTATATTCGGCCTACTTTAAGTACTACAAGCCCACTTCCTGTTATCTCCTATGGTACTGATTGGGCCCCTTCAGTCGGCACGCAAAAGGCAATCGGCGTAGGACCGCCCAACGAGGCTCTCCTTTTTGTCATCTGCAGCCCTGTTGGACCGTACTACCCCAAAGGGTTTAAACCTGTCTCTCTGTATGGCACCACGGAATACATTCGCGCTGCGCCTGGTGGTGCGTACAACATTTTTGAGATTTTGCTTTTTAGACAATTCCCTTTGTGCAGGCACTGGTGCCTACAAGCTGGGCGTCAACTATGCACCTGGGGTGATGCCCCAGAAAGATGCCGCAGCCAGAGGATATGGACAAAATCTGTGGTTACACGGTCCTGAGCACTACCTAACTGAGGTAAGGTGGACAACACCCATAAATTTCTTCTCACAAGTGTCTTCATTCTTAGGTTGGGACGATGAACTTGTTTGTTGTCTTCAAAAAAGACAACGGTGGTAAGTCGTCCATTATAGCCATTTTTTCCTCTGACATCGACCTGTCTGCCTCACTGTCAGCCTTTGAGCTGGTTACGCCACCGTTGGATGGCATGATCCTTCCGGGTGTCACCCGTAACTCGGTTATTTCACTCGCTCGAGACCACGCGGCCGGTAAATCACGGTTAGCGAACCTGCCAGAAAACTTGGTTGTGTCGGAAAGAGCGGTCACAATGAAGGAAGTTCAAGAGGCCTCTAAATCAGGTCGCCTGGTTGAATTATTTGGAGCAGGTGACATCGCCTGTTTTCTAGTTTTTTACCTTATTGAAACAACTTCCCCTTTGCTGCGCAGGTACTGCCGTCGTCATTAGCCCAGTCGACAGGATTGGGTACCTTGGAGAGGACGTCCATATTCCAACAGGAGAGGATGGCATGGGACCCGTTTCTAGGCCCCTCTGGACAGAGTTAGTTGGCAGACAGACTGGTACAATTCCCAGTGACTGGAGTGTAACCGTCACCAACTAAGCTTTGCCTCTGGGATCTGACACGAATCTAAACATGATCTAGTGGATGGATAGAGTTTTATCACTATGCCGAATTTGACTGTCGTGATCGTATCAGTATTGTCTCTCCAATGAGTTACGAGCCCTTTTTACCGGTTGCGCTTTTCTTCTCTTGCTATGTCAACCTTCCGAAATATCTGCATCTTCATTTTGACGGTACGATACAGTAAGGCTTCGCATCTGCAACCATTACGGTCATGTCTCTCGAACGCTGGACCCCAGTTTCCTTCGGCTTCCATTCAGTTACTCCAAAGGCGCGTATTCGCAACAGGAGTATTTGTCACTGGGATTAACCGGCGTAGCGAACGCAAATTTATTGTCTGCGGCGAAGTGGCATGCCGGGGCGCGCCCTCAACCATATCGTGCCCAAGAATTGAGACCGAAATTAGGTGTTTGTATCTTATAAGTACCTACTGAACTCGCGCAACAGGGAGCCTTTCGTGCGAGGCGGGCAAGTCTGTAGGGGTTGCACGAGACGCGCAGCGGCTTCCTGTTGTGCAAACTCATACATCCGCCGAGCACCGCAGTTGCGTTGATTTCCATTATATCTTTCATTAACCACCCGACCGGTCGAAGTGATCGCCTTCTGGTCCATTAAACTGACCTGCGTGGTCGTCATGTAACTCTTGATCATGAGCAACTATTTTATAAGGGGGGCAAAGAGACAAGTGATCGTTATTCTGGTGGCGCTTTGTGTGATGCCATAATCTAGAATATATACGTCGACTATTCACGTCATGTGCAAAGAATATGTACGAAGCAGCAACGCAACTTTGTGGATAAGTCTTGACAGGTTGGAGCATCGTGCGCAAGGTCAGACACGATGCTACGCGGCGCGGTGCCCAGTTCCTGTTGAGGTGTTACATGGTACACCCTTAAATTTGTGCCGCAGAATCTTTGGAGCCTCAGGACCCGGACTGATCATGCATCAGGCAGATTAACCACAAGTGGAGAAGCCGGCGCCGACGTCGGCTCAAGATGCTCGAGGGCAGGGGATTAGCGAAGATCGGCAACTTGGGAAGCGTCGCTACCTGCAATGCGCGCTCCACCGCCAGGATGACGACTGGCTAGAGTCTCGTTCAAGTCGGAAGGGCTAGCGATGATGGTTCGCCAACTCTGGTACCGTGCCCAAGAGAACAGATAGATAGACTGATTGGGAACCAGTACCAAGAGGATCTGCGCAAACGGTTCGGAGATAGTATGGCAAAGATGTTTTTGGGATATACGGCATTGAACAGAAATCTATTCAAACGCTTAGTGAGTAGGGATCGTCCAAACTTTAACTTTGGGACCAGCTAAGCGTTTTGGAAAGCGGGGTAACTGGAAAGATAAATGCGCCTTACCCGCACCTAGCCTCATTACCAGAACTCTGCGAGCGACTTTTGAAGACAGTCAATTTACCGCACCGTCTGGTAATGACAGATCTATCGCTATGAACATCTTCCATCAGCTTCCGCCGCAGATATGAAAATCGCGGCTCGCCTGCATCTAAGCACTTATTCTGTGGCCTTGAACTGTTCTTATATTTCTGTCGACATGGACTGGTGGGTTTCTGGACGTCCTGAGATTGGAAGAGAATGAAGAGGCGTGGTCTTTGTCTGGGTGTACCAAGCCCACGAAAGAAATGCCGCTATGAAAGGTTCTAACCCTTGGGATATTTCGATCCGACTAACTTATGTTTCCGTGTAGTAGCAGCTACTTTATTAGTAGTTAGCCGAACTCAACTCGGAGCTTTCAGGAGAGAGGCAAACCAGGACCGCAGTACGAAGAACACAACGCAGGACTCTGAGTTTTGAAAAGATGCGGATAAAAACACTTGAGATCACTGCGATAATCCGATGTCGAATGACCGAGAAAGCCAAAAGCAGATAGAGTTTGAACAGGTTTGAACTCACCTTGTCGTGATGGTGGTGACTGAGTTTGCAATGTTGGAGCTTGTGCGTTCGAGGAATTTTGGGCTACTTGTTGGTCCTGAGTAGTTTTCAGGAGGATTTTTGTCAAGTGTGAAAACTCGTGTCGTCTGAACCGTTCACGCTGTTGCGAATGGCCAGGACGAACAAAACGAAATTTTGAGTATTAGCGTTGGCGTTGAGGCCGGGGGAGCGAAATTTGGATTGTGCGATGTGCGTCAAAAGGAAATACTCCGCGCAGATTTCACAAAATGTGAACGGAAAGCTATCCATTGGCAGTAAGTGGGATAGATAGATTCAGGCAGGAAGTAGGCGACTGCTATGCTTGCAATGTTTTGTTGGGTATTTTCAGGGTTTCTTTTGGAAATTGCGCTTGTTGTGATGTTCCCACTCTTCCACACTCCGTTCATCGCCTATTACCAGGTATTTTCTCCCATCTAAGCAAATATCTGGTCAATACAACGCAACGAGATGAATGTTCGATGGAGGCGTCACCGATGGATGGCTGAGTCTAAATCCGTACGTTTTTTCGACACAGTCGCCTGCTGTCGGTCACCACTGCCAATTCCACAATCCGTCTTCTATTGATTTTCATCGACGGCGCTGGCCCTTACGACGATGACGGGAGTTAACCGCCTGCCACCACAGTCAACAGCACCGCGCCTTCAAACGGCAAGTACGAGCAGGACAGGATAACGAAGAGGTCGACAGCCCCCCATCTGCCACTGCAACCATCAGCAAGCATTTCGATTTGCAGGATGGCTCACCAAAAACCACCTCGATTCAAAGTTGAAGGGCGGTGCTCAGAGGAAGCCGGACGTTGAAGAGGTCTTCAGTATGGTCAAAGCCTCTTCAAAGGCATAAATGTGCCTCCTTGCGACTGGCGCGTGTTCGACTGGATGAGCCTTTTTAAGGACAGGAGCTCGATGCCCACCATGATCAAAATGGCCAGAAAAAATTCGAAACGTTTTTCTACCCGCTGGAAAATTCACACCAATGCGGGCAGCCCACATACAATGCGTTGGATATATTTTGGAGAGTGGGGGAACAGCGAGCCAACCACGGGAGGTGCGGGCTTACATTTCATTCAAGGTTGAGGGCGCTAATCAAATCTTGTTCTTGAAGCTGCCAGGGGGTCTTGCAAATAATTCAAGGCTTGACCCTTGCGACTTGAGGTCCATGGCGCTGTGGGGAGTTTATCTTGTCTCGACGAGGCTTGATATTGCGTTGAATCTTGCATTCAATTGGAAGGTGGGGCGCCTTGGTCGTTCTGAAATATCACTGCACTAACCAAGCTCATCGCACAGATGGCATGGACAGGCAATACGCGCTGATTATTCGAGAGTCAGTGGTGTGAAAAGACGAAGAGCGGCGGGCGTGACTCATCTACAAATCGGCCCCGCCACGGTCACGTGGTCGTGACATATCCAATTTTGGCGATGAAGTCGCTCGATGTGGTTCATTCCGGGCGTCAGCAGCCAGAAAGTGAAGCATATGGCTAGAGAGAGCTGAGAGACTCGCACCTGGGGTGGTTCGAGGAAGCAAGGTCCAGGTGAATTGGAGCCGCGGCGTCCCCACGGCCAGGGCATCTAAGAGGAGACGTACAGAGGCTCTGGCGGTCAGATGGAGGGGTGGCTTCCCTGAGACCTCGTGGAGGTGGTTCACAATTCGCGACGAGGAATGGTGGACGTAACGCCTGGACCAAGCAGAGTCGAACACCCTCGCGAGCACACTGGGTACCCGTTGGGTATCAGGTGAAGACAACGGCTCTTACCATGCGAAAAGCGCGAATGGTGAACCTGACCCCAGTTGCCTCGACAGAGGTCAGAATCCCTCTTGACGAAAAGTTACCTGGGATGAGGATCAAGCAGCGGTAAATCATAATGGCGTGTGGCGAACCGATCTTGTCAGCCTGGGAAACGCTGCAGCTGGAAGTACCCTGCGGTCGTCGCAAGGTTGATATCGGTACATTTAACCCTCCATGGCAGCGAGATGTTCAAACACGGACGGTCGTCGCCATATGCCTCCGCTCTCGATTTCAAATTGAATTGAATGTCCCGGCGGAGGCAATTGTTTGCGTAGTTGGGTCATAATACAGGACGGCACAAACGGCAACCGTCCTACTCTTGGGCGCCTGCGGCAATTGTTTCTGGAACACGGCAGATGGGACGCAGAAGGAAACCCGGCTGGGGCAATGGGAAAATGTCGACGGCTTTCTGCAATAAGGTTTATATGAGACGAAGGCATAACGTTACGGCTAACAGGCGAATTAGGTATGTAACACAATTATTTTAAAGCCCAGTAGCCTTAAAAGCTGCACAGAAAGACTCCGAGTTGCTTTCTATCACCACCACCACCCCGCAATCTCGCCCACATGGACTCTCACTCTCATTTGAAAGGCGACTTTGACACGCCCCCTCCCCAGTATCCAGCCGCCAATCAGCCACATCATTTTCACATACCGTCCTTCAACGACGTGATGGCCTTGTACGAATACGAGGATTCGATCCGCTTGCCCACTTACCAAGCTCGTACCATTCGCCGATATCACCCCTACTGGCGTATTCGCCCTGCAACCCCATTCGAACGCGATAACAGCGCCAGATACTTTGTACGTCCCTTTCATTACGCTATCCTCGTCTTTTTCCCATCTCTGTCTCTCGGCAGAACACTATTTTTGACGAATCAATGGTGGAACTTGACGTACCAGCTGCTGCCCCTCGCCGTGTCCCTGTACGTGTCGTTGTCACTTCGCTTTTCCTACATTCACCTTTGAATATCTAGACGCCTTACCAAGCCGCTGCTGCAGCCCAAGGTCACGAGACTACTGGTAGGCTGGAGGCCCTCATCCCACCCGCACCTCTCGGACCTCCCCCTCTGCCTCCCGCGCCTGCAGGCGCTCTCGCGCATGTCGCTGCCCAAGGTCGCGGTGCGGAAGACGAGACCGTCGACATGGATGAACAGCACCGACGCCGCGTCCATCGTCTCTGGTATCTAATCGTACGTCCGGGCTTTTTTTTTCCTCTGTTTTTTGCACGTCTGACGCCAGTATGGTGCAGCCCGAGTTTGTAGTCGCCGTCATGCAGGCATTGGAAGCAGCGTCGCGAGCAGTTGAACTTCCGCTGGCGCTCGCACCTGCACCTGTTGCCGAGGACCTCGATCCCTTGCCCACCCCTCCTCCCACGCCGCCGCCCCCGCCTCCTACTACCGACCAGTCTGACAGATGAGAACCCAGTCGAATCTCAAAAAATACAACAGTGTACCATATATCACAACCACCTCTCGGAAGGAATCTTCATTCTTGCACTTCATTTACATATACTGCTATCGCCCCGGATCCATTGTGCACTCACTCGCCGCTATAATGTTGTCTTGCTACCAATACACACCTACCATCTTACAATTTAACAGTCATATTATCGACGTAGTGTCTTACTATACCTACTACCACCAGAAAAAAGTTTATACAGTCCCAAGTTACTTGAATGACATCCTTGTTGTCTGAAAGCATTGCGTCACGGGAAAATCGTACAAACATGAAGCCAAAAACAATAAGCAAGGTATACAGTACATGTCCCACTTCCATCCGAGTGTCCATACTATCTCCTAGCCCCTCACGACAGCTCACTGCCAGCGACACTATCAAAATCTCTCCCCATCGATGTCCCACTCCCGCTGTTGCTACCTCCGCCATTCCCGCTGCCGCTGCCGCCCCTGCACCCACTTGCACCGGACGGGGAGAGCGCGAGCTCAGGGAAGAGCTCCAGTAGCACAAGGTCGAGCAGAAACAGCACAAGATGCACATTGCAGGGTGCGCTGCTGAGCGGTTCGAGGGCTGCGTCGAGTGTCTGTGACGGAGACGGGCCGAGAAGGAGGGGAAGGAGGCGTGTTGCTGTTGACGTTCGGATTAGTGATAGGTACAGGAACTGAGAAAAGGGGGTGTACCAAGCGCGCTGTTCGGCCGCCACGCGACGAGGCGGGCGCGGATTTCGGCCTGTTGTTCGGGAGTGGGCTCGATGGGCGGAGGACCGGGGTATCCGTTCGGGAAGAGGGTGCGTTTGGCGGTGCGTGTGATGGAGAGGATGAAGGCCGGGGAGAGTTGTGTCTTCAGTAGATGCGGAAGGAGGCTGTGAGTGTGGAAGTTAGTTTTAGACAAAGCTGAAGGTAGAGGAACGGACCGGTCAAGAAAAGAGGATGAAAAGTCTGCAAGGAGGCGGGTGGTGGTGAGGAGGGTGGTGGAGGCCATGCGGTCCTGGAGGGTAAAGATCTCGGATAACATCGTGAGCGGTGGGTCGGCATAGTGCTGGGGTGGGGAAGGGGGAAGGAAGGAGTTTGGCGGTGGGATTGGTTGAAATTTATTGACGCGCTTGATGGTGCTGAGGGTCTGCTTATAGGCATGGATGAGCGAGAGGCAAGCACTTGATACGACCTGGATGGCGGAAAGGACGAGAACGATGATGGTTTGAAAGGAAAAGGCATTGGATGAGGGGGGCGAGGGCGAGCGTGGTGGATCTGGGGGCTGTAGAGACGTCAGTAGATGGGTGAAGGAGGACGAGGAGCAGGGCTTGCCTGGTCGTGGAGCTGGAGCAAGTCCAGAATTGACTTCTGGATGAACCAGGGCTGTGTTATCTTTGGGATGACATCGTTGAGAAGGACTTTGAGGACGATCTCGCGGACAATGAAGCGTTCTGCGTCTGGCTGATAGTCTTGATATGGGAGGCAGACCTTGAGAACGTGGTCGACGAGCTGGCGGAAGTACTCGGTGTCCAAACGACCATCAGCAGATACGGCCATGTGGGGCTGAAGCTGATGGAAGAGCTGGGGCAGAGAGGCAGCACCGCCCGAGGCATAGGAGGTAGAGAGTTTGTGGTCGGCATTGCGGTAGTCGCGGTAGTGTTGGGTGATGACAGCGGGGACGTGGCGCAGGAGGAGGGCGGGGAGAGGCAAGGTTTGGATACGGGCGTCGAGCTGGCGGACGACGATGGCGACGATGCGAGTCAACTCTGGCAGAAATTGTTTGTCGTAGCGAGAGATCTTTGACCACCAGGGAACGACGAAGGCGCGGAGGGCGAGGGCGAGGAAGTCGTAGAGCTCGGCGGAGAGGTCGACGTCGGGGACGATGAGGGGAAGGTCAGCATCATGGGCGAGGGCGGGGAACAGAAGGCGGTTTGCGAGGGGACGCGCGCGGGCCGACGCGATGGACATGCGAGACGGAAGGACGCGAGCGTTTCACCCACCGCCACCGCTTGGCTCCCGCGTTCATGGCAGACAGTCCCCGCGGCCTCTCGCGCACGACACTTATCATCGTCGTCGTCTGCGCCTCCCTCGCCGGTCTCGCCATCGTCCTTCTCACCGTCAAGCTCCTGCGCTCTCGTCGTCGTCGTCCTGCTGCTCCCCTCCCTCCCGTTCAGCCCCTCGCTCACCGTCGCACCACTAAATTTGAGACCTATTACGATACCCCCCTCCTCTACAACAACAGTCGCCCCACAAGCAGCATTCCTCCCAATACCCCCGACCGCTTAGACACCCCCCTCCCCGTCCCCATCTTTCCCAGCTCATCCGATTCTTTTCACTCCTCAGACTCCGGTCTCCCCGCGCCCTCTCGCCCTACGCCCCCCCCGCGGCCCCTCTCGTCTGTCTCCGTCATCTCTAACGGGATCCCCGCCCTCTCGCACCGCACAAGCCGTCAAACTCTGCGCGGCGTCCCCCACAATCCTCACAGCCGGGTTCAGATCATCCTCCCTGCCCCGCTCGCCCCATCTCTTCAAAGGCCTCAGAGCAGACAGTGCAATAGCCGTCGCGACATCGACTCTGACCGCATGAGCTTTGTCGACAAGTGGGTCCCCGTCGGACGCGACGACTCCAGCGCCTCCAATAATGGTATGTCGTCTCATGTCTCTGCCTGTCCCTATTAAAACCTCAACAACCTTTACCCGTCAGCGAGCAGCCCATCGACCCCACGTCCATCTCGCCGTGCCTCGTCGACGACATCAATGTCCACCTCCCCATCATCCTACTCCTACTTTCAACCCCATTCTCCACCTCCGCCCGTTCCTGAACTTCCTTCACTATATCCCACACCCATTCCCACTGAGCACAGAGGCCCGGCGGCTACATAACAAGCTCGCATGGCATCTCTATTCCACTCGTTTTCGTTACATTAGGTCTACTATTTCGACACCACGCAGTCTTTGACCCCCCACGCATTCGTTCCTTACATAGGATATATCTATTCTTCTTGGTTTACATAGACCCATCGACATTGTCATTTCGGACATTCTACTTGTACAAAAGTTACGCTTTATTCTCGCTAGCATACTTGCGGAAATGGAATCCTTGTTTCGTGGAGCTCGGGGGGCTCTAAGCCGCAAGACACTCTCGTTGCACAATTTTTTGATTTTCCGACATCCTGACGGATCCCGGCCCGAAATGACGCTCCACGATCATGTTCCACATTTAGGTCATCTTCGCGTCGCGTCGCGATCTATTTTTACATCGGCTCTCTGGCTTCGCGCGCATTGCTGCCGCCGGAACAAGGCCGCCGTCCGAAAAGAGCGCAAACCTTAGGCCCTATGTCGGCGTCTGCAAAAGTTCAAAGGTCAGATATTACAGTCAATCCACTAGAAATGTACGACAATCCTCTATCATATCGTAAGCAGTCAGACTCCTCTGCTCAAAGTCTATTTGGGCCTCGTACCAGTTGATATGTGCCCAAGTGGCGTAAGCGAACGCAAACAATGATCATTTTTTTTGAAGTGACCAGATCGTTGCGCCACATCCTGGGTCAACAACAAACTCTAGTCACCTCTTGTCTGACTTGATTGACGTTATCAAGTTCGACAGAAATTTGCATAATCTTTTTAATGATGACCATATAATACCTACCTGGAAGTACACTCTGAGTGCCAATATATGTAGAAAACGGACAACATTGTGTGAAGGGCGGCCCCGTAAGGGGTCGAATCCGAAGTCACGATAGATTCACATATAGCATATCAAGTCTACAGGTTGTACATAGAAAACCCACCATAGGGCAATGCCCGACGGGTAATGGAATTAAAAAAAAAAAAAAAAAAATTGTGTGAAGGGACACTTACCCTCTGGGCAGTAGTAGCGGCACCGAAAAGAACTACATACATGGCATCAACTGTACGCTGCTGTGATATCAAGGTTAATTTACCTACGTGCTACCCAGAGGATCGGACGAGCTCTACGAAATACGAGGGACGGAAGTACTTGGCATGGGAGTGGAATGGGGTGAATAGTCATGCCATTGAATATCATTGCAAGGTATTGTGTTGGGCATCACTGAATGAATTGTGTTGAGTGTTGGAAATATACAAGGGGACCTCATTATAGAAAATGTATGCGGTAGACATGGGCAGCGAAGGGCGTAAGAGACCAGCATGATCAACGAGAAGACTATCGGTGGCCGGTGAGAAGTGGAAGTTATACGCCAATCCAGGTGTTGGCAAATAATATCGAGAGATCATTTCCTCGAGCAGCAGTGAGGCGCTCGTTGGAGCGACAATTGAAGAGAGCTTGAATTTCATTCTACGATGACCGTTAGACAGAAAAGGCAAAAGACGATAGCGGCGCTCATTACGGCCACGAGCGAAGCGCCTTCGTCTTGCTCGACGGCGAGTAAAGGGAAAGTTTGAGACGGCATGCCAATGACGAGAATCAAGGACCTTTTCATATGTCTGGACGAGTAACATCGATGATTGCATCCACGAAGAATCTAGGAGGTTGCGAGGCTTTAAGCGTCTTCCTGGATATGTCGATTGTTCGGTGCTGTGCTAAGCAGACGAGGCTCAACTCGGAACCAGAGACTACAATTCGGTGGAAAGCCCGGCAACCCCTGATTCGATGCCGCTCTGTGCATGAAATAACCTCATCAGTAGATGCCAAATACAAAGCATCATTGAAAGTCTCTGCGACAGGCAGCGAATCAGCCGAGGACTGCGGCACTTCCTGCGTTGCAACTTCGGGCCCGGGTCGCATGTCTTGTCGAGCCTTTTCGGGCTCATCCAAGAGAAGGTGGGTCCGAAACTGATGAGATATCCTTGAAAATTATTCATTGTTCATCGATGATATGATTTACTGACCATGGTCTCGTCCATAAGCCCCCGGATGTATAAAAGCTAGTCATTCTGTGACCTTGAAGTACCACAAACTTTTCCACGTTGGATGCCGAGGGAATTGTAATCTTGTTCGTGAGAATGGCGCTCGAGGTTTGTGCTGGACACTCGTTTCGTGCCCATAAAAGAGGACGCCAAAGAACACGGAAACGAGGCTTGACGATCCCTTCAATCCGCAAATTCTCTACTCCATATGGACAAAGGTGGGCTAGACGCGGGAAAAAACAAGTCGCGTATTTAAGGCAAGCCGCCGTTTCCTCAAACCACTTACATGTTGGCCGGGGGCACAACAGCTCATCGCGGCAGAAATTATCAAAAAGTGGATAGAGACGCGTAAAGTTGATACCAATGGTCTTTTTCCGCACCAGTGATCAGCGCTGAAGCCTCAGCTATGTAGTTGAGCCGCCGAGATAGCAAACGTTGTACATCTCCATTCAGCCGAAGACGCTCGAAGTCCAAGTCCCACTGGTAACTTGGAACTCCTCCAGGACACTATTGACTCTAGATCAATGCATTTCCGGTCTTTCTTATACTTTCGTGACGCCTCCACTTGCAGTCATTCTGTATAGGCATTTTTGGCCTGAGAGATTCTCGACAGGACTCTGAATTGGGCCCAAAGGAAGGAAGCGCAGTATTCCGGAGAGAGACCCGATATCTGTCGCCCCAAGTGTCCGCGAAGACATCCTTCGGAAGGGCCCATATGGTAGAAGTGGGGCCCGAAGCGGTAATGAGTCGGTACCGCAGCCGGTCTTTCGTACATTGGCGATGTTCCTTGCATCGCAGGGGCAGGGGCTCGACGCAGTAGGCTTGTTTGGTACTAAGCCCCTCTGTCCGCAGTTCATAATTGTGGAGGCCTTGCTCGAGTCCCAAGTCATTTCGAGCTCACTGATGGTAGCCTGTTGGGGAGTCAATATTCAATAGGCAGACTTGCCTGCTTCTTCAACAGGACGCTCACTCACCTAGTAGTCAACCTTGAGACGGTGTCCAAAACGACTAATCAAACGACGGTCTAAGTGTACGCCTTAAAAGGCCTGTATGCATACACGCGATCAGCATGGGAATGTAAGGGCGTAAACGCGACTCCGGCATCCCAGTGCCCGGCGCCAAGGGTCAGGTTGGAGGTCACAGGGCCTACGTTGGAGCTGCATGGCCCAAATGTCAAGGGTGAAGCACAGCGAGCTCCTGTCAAGGTTCTTGTTCTGTCCCTCCATGTGATATCTCACGACCTTCAAGTACATCGTCCTCGTTGAGCTCTCTTGAGACCAATCTTGCTCACGACCCGCCATGGTCATTTCGTCGGTGTGGAAGCAACTTGTACACCAATATTCCCCCGCCACTCTCGAATTCTTCGGGACTTGCATTATCTCCCTCACCTTCTTTTGGGGACTATCCATCGTCTACATTTCTCTCCCATATGTCTTTCCCGCTTTCTCAGCACGCCGTAAGTTGCAGAAGCAGGAGAAACAACCTACCCCGTCAGAACTCCGGGACTGCTTGGGAGTCGTGTTGCGAAACCAGATGATTTCCACCTCCCTGCACATCGGTCTTATTACGCTGGGTAAGGCTGTAGGGAAGCCTCCATCGTATCGTTTCGACGTCATGCTTCCCGGCCCTTTGGAAATCATTCGAGACGTTGCGATAGGGATCGTCCTTCGCGAGATACTCTTTTATTACATCCATCGCCTTTTCCACCACCCCGCTCTGTACCCCACCATCCACAAGGCCCATCATCGCTTCACAGCACCCGTGGCACTCGCGGCCCAATATGCATCCATCCCAGAGCACCTCCTCGCCAACATATTACCCATCTCGTTACCACTCATGATCATGCGCAGTCACATCGTGTCATTTTGGGTGTTCTTAGCGATGCAGTTGGCGGAAACCTCCACCGTGCATTCCGGATATGATTTCTTTGCTGGGTCAGCGAGGAAGCATGACTCGCACCATGAAAAGTTCATGGTGAATTTTGGGACTGTCGGATTGATGGATTGGTTGCATGGGACGGATGGGAGCGCGAAGGCGAAGAAGGACGACTGAAGAAGGGTAATCTAGCACAAGCCTGCCTGGAAATATATGTACATAGTATTCGCGTTGAAGAAAGTTAAGCGTGATCAAATATTTATGAGGCAAGTTTAAAGGCTGATTTTAAAGGCCCGCTGCAGGGTCAACCACTGACCACTTTCGACGCGCCACTCCTACAAGTACTACATCCTCCTTGGGGACTCACCTTTTGGTCTTCGACTGGGCGTGTGGAATGGGAAAACACAAGAAAAAAGAAGAAGAGGAGGTTTACCATGTCGGTGCGTGGTCGTATCGCTGATCGAACGAAGCTTTCTCAACGTCAACTTATTAACGGCCGTGCAGAGGTCATTACAAAAGCACGCGTGGCTATCGTCTCCAGTGATGAAGAGGATTCTAACGAAGACGAAACCACAAAAAAGAAACGCAAAAAGAAAGGCAAAGGGAAGGCCAAGGCTGATATTAGATGGGTGCGTTATTGTTCCGTCTGTTTCTTCCGGAGTGTGTTCATTTGCTTTAGGAATACTATGTCAAGGTAACTTTTCATCTTATAATTATGTTTGCCGCGCGCTCAAAGGCACCAGTGGGCTGGCTACGATTCGGATTCTAATAGGTAATGATAGAATGGTGAAGTCTGAAAGAAATAGCACTCAACCATCTCCCTTGATCCTAGCTGGGAACCAGGAGAGAACGTCGCAGGGTGCCAGCGTCTCCTTCATAGCTTTTGGGAACACATAGGGACAGACAATGCCGATTATTACGTTGGTTATGAAGTCACAGCGTCAGACAAATGGATCAGTAGGTCCACACCTCTTCAAACTCAAAATCATTCTAATGCGCTCACTCACAGAAAGGGAAAAGAAGTACTTCCACAGGGAGTTCAACGAAGCCCAGGAGAATTTGAGAGTCCAAAGAGATAAAGAGATGCGAGAACGGAGCAAGAAAGCGGTAAGCCCACGCAAGTTAATGGTGCGGCTCATACTGAGACTGCAGAAAGACGAAGAAAAGGAAAAAGTCAGCTTCAACGGAGGCCGGCCGACCGTACAGAGCACCGTCGGCCTTCAAATCCAAATCCCGGACAGATGTGAGAAAAGTTTACAACCTTGTAATGAATTAATTCCCTCTCATTCTGTTCGCAATTGCAGAGTTTAGCCTTGTCAGAATCTGATGAGGACTCATCGGATGACGATGAACCTCTCATGCGGAAAAGAAAGCTCAAAGCTGTTGAATCATCTGACGATGTGAATACACAACTTTTCTAAACGAGATTTGTCTAATTAACGTACCAAGGCTATTCCACTGATAAGGCTTCCTGCTCGTAAATTGATGAAGACTAACGACTCAACCCCCGTCGTCACTGATCCTGGCCCAAAGGAGGTACGTATCGTATGTTCACATCTTCTAAGATATATGCCTAATGTGGTGAAACCAGTCCAAGGAGACAGCAGTCGACGAAGCGGTATCTGGCTCATTCCTGTCTACATAGGAAATCCACTCACCATACAAACAGCATGATTGGGCAAAATCCCTCTTTTCGGAACCTTCTTCGCCTGCTTCGACTAAATCTCCCGTTGATCCCGCAGCTCGACCACTACCGCCGCCACCATGGCCCTCATCTCGCCCGTCGTCAGCTAAAACCACTCCAACCATCCCTTCAAAGCTTCCGCCACGCGATAACAATTCTTATATCAAGGTCGCCGAAATGGCGCCTGAGAAGGTAGCGTCGGGGAGTGGAATTTCCATTAAACAACGGCTTGCCCAGGGGGCTCTTGCACCGACACGACCCAAGGCTATCCCTCTCCCAACGCCAAAGCTAAAGCCCTCTCTGCCACCCGTTAAAACAGCTTTAATGAATCTTAGCTTCAAGAAAAAGACGGTATCAACGCCTGTGTTGAGTGCCAGCGGATCATTCGCTATGGACAATAACAGAAGTCCCACCATGCCCCAACCTGCAGTTGGGGATTGTGAGCCTACGCTGGCGGCCCTAAATGCACCTTTGTCCCCAGTAAGCCAAGATATGCATATCCCCCAGGTCGCTGCCTCTCCTCAAGATTACACCATGCACGAACCTCAGGATGGATCAGCATATCACACTCCACCTTGGTCCGTCACAACAGAAAGGTTCGTAAATTGCTCAAGCTATGATGAGCATTGAGGTATGACTTGCCCGCCATATAGGACACAGAGGCCGCCACCTATTGCCAATCCATCTATGGCAATGGCGGATCGGTTTTTGAGCTCTATCATGCCGCCTGCGTGAGTGTAGGTCTTGAGATGCCGTTGTCGGGGACCTTATTATTTCTTTTCGTCACACAGCCTTGCCGCACCGTTAACGTATCCTATTTTGTCTCGAACGCCGCTTGCGTTTACTGATTCTTCAGTGCAGGCCCACAGTGGAAGAACCCTTCGAGCCCCAACCGCCCCAACCTCTCGTATCTAGGAGGCCACCTCCGCAACAGTATGTTTATCCATACTTTCTTTGTTAACTTCTCAAAGTCTGGCAGGATTCCAAAAAAATGGTCATGGTCTGGCAGCGTCTTTACGGAAGCCAAGCCCTCCGAGCCTGTCTTCAATGTCACGTTCTACGACGTGACTGAGCACATGCAAGGAGGGATGCGATTTAGTGTGGCGCTATCCTCCATGAATCGCCTCGATTTTACAAGTTTCCATGATGCTGTCGATCTCGACTCCATCCTACTGGCATGCGACGGCGTTCACCAATTTGCGCGGTTGGGGCCCAAAGGAAACGACGATGTCGAGCCCCTCCAGATCTTCAGTACGTATATGGCGAAGATGCAAAAGGTATGTGCTCGTCGGAATCTGGAGCTTTTTTCGCCAACATCTTTGTTAGGTTATCTTCTTTCCAATTTCTCTCGATAATATCACTGTCGCACATATCATTTTCTTCCACCACAATACTGCTATTCCCGCACGTCGTTTTAGGCCTCCATTTGAACTTCAGAGGACAGGATCATTGGTTGCTGCCCTGGTGCCATGGACTCTGACATCCGCGCAGCTTCAAAAACATTACCGCAAACCACCGAATGCCTATCTTCCAGCTAACATAGACATGAAGGCTACAATGACGGACAAGGCACGATGGGAACGAACCATCCGGACCAAGGCAGCGTATCAACATGCGCTTCGTATTCTGAAATTCCCGCAATGGCTGCACAAATACATGTCGGAAGAAGGGCGCGAACGCACATACTGGGTCTGGTGGGAAGGTGGCGATGGAACTAAAAAGAAACCCGGTGTGGAGACACAATTGCTGCACACCATCATGGACCAATGCCGTGCAAAAAAGCCTCGCAACAATCTTGCCGAGATCCGCATCGTTTTTGTCCATGTCGGCGCTATCAAGACACTTTATAAGCTTCCGGGTTTCCTGGATTTCTGTTCCGTTTCCTCTCACATCCAGTTCTACACTTATGGCACACATCACACTGTACCACCGCCATATTGGGGAGTGCGAGAAATTTATCCTTGCGGTGGGTTTTATTTTCAATATCATTTAATTTATTGTTGTCCTGACAGCCTACGACCACAGGCGGCATCGTCTCGTTTACTCCGAGAGCCATCTTTGACGATCCCATCGGCGTCCTTCATCGCATTGGCCAGATCCAGAGCCATCCTTTATGGGAGTGCTACATCCTACCAACAACTCTGGGAATGGTGGCCAAGCTCTATGGTCAGAAGGCAAACGAAGATCCATTAGCCTTGTTTGATCGGTCAGTCACGGTCTTGCTTGTTCTAGCGCACGTTTTCTTCATGCTCATACTTCAACTCAGCGGACTATTCCCTTACGTTGGACTTTTAAACGCTATTGAGAACGGAGAGCTCGCACTGGTGACGTCGCCTCCTGCGCAAGAACTTTCACCGACGCAAAACAACAATCCCCGCCAGGACTGGTTGAATAAATATTGGATATATCGGCCTCATGGTCCTCGATCTATCCTCCAGTCCACTGTTGACACGTTTAATTTCAAGTACGGGGACATTCAACAAGGAGAGTGGATTCCTAAAATTCATTCCGACATCTCGAAGGATCTGGCAAGTATGAGGTGCCAGCCGGTCTTCATGGGGCAGTACCGGCGGTATGTTGTGTTTGAGAGCCCCACTGAAAGGCGTGTACCCGTGCAGGATGGGGTGAGTTTCTGAGTTTCCGTGCAAGTTTTCTTTCCCAAACTGACGTCGGGTCTCATGATTAGCTGGAGTGGACCACGGTGACGAAATTTGATTTCAAGGACGATTTTTTCCCGAAGCAAGAGTGAATACATTGTACTGTACATACATATAGCCGGTCCCCAGTGTGCATCTTTACAAGTAGATTTATGATATGAACGAATCTTGTAATGCGTCCCTGAGAATCTCATCTCTTTCCCATATGTCTGTTGCTTCTGCCTGAAGATGTGGGGCAGATTAAGATTGTAAGCAACGTCAACGAATGGTTTGCGAACCGAGGTCAGGACCGTTCGTCTATTGGACTCTGCCAGTTCTCCCGCGACAATCAATTCGTCCAAAATCTGAAGTGCGGTGATGAGCTTCAGCTATGCATTGGGTTTGACAATCCATACCGTATACGCTTTCTGGAAATCGAAAATTCTACAGGGGGATAGGTCGAAGAGCACTATAAGAAGGTAAACGTGCAGCTCACAAGTCCAATTCGCAAACCTGTATATGCGGTTGGGCAAATGAACGACCATGGGTGCGCACACCAACAGGACAAACGTACGTTGCCAAAAAACTTGTCCAGAACTTCGACATATCTGTGGATGACTTCCAGTGTCATCAACTCGTTTTCCTCTTCTCCGACCTCGCATACGAAAAACAACGATGCGTACTGCCTGTACACGACCTACAAAGTGTCAGAAACTCGGGAAGGGAGAGAATTCACTGGTGCGGCGCACCTTGGACCCTGGAACACCGATCGTGTCGTTAGCGCGTTGGACCGTAAAGGAAAATAATCGCAGCAGACACGCCTTTGTATTCAATTACATTACACATGCGTGGCCGGCGCGCCAGGACGAGACGCGTTACATCTTGGATGATTTTTGATTTGGCCTTGGATGGCATGGTGATGAACCATTTCGCCAGACGCAGCTTACCTACAATGCGTGTAGCGCTGTGCAATGCCTCTTGTTGAAAACTGACCTTGTCGCGAGATGAGCAGAATATAATGGATCATACAGCGCCTGAGCCAAGGTAATCCGGCATTGAGCGCACGCCGCACGACGTGTAGGAGCGGACCTCCGGGCCGCCGGGGCGGGGGTAACCGAATCCAATCTAGATTGCTTGGAGGCTCATTCGTTCTTATCATCGAAGAAAGGCAGACAGTCTATCCACAAGTAATAGTCTTAAAGTAGGCAAAGTTGCGACATAGATACACTGATCCAACTGAAAGTCGTTCATACTGTCTCTCTTTCAACCCTTCCTCCCGTCGCGTGAAAGGTCTCACAATTTAAACGGAGTGCGAGGATATTGGACCTTCTCTGCAGCCGCATCGTCAACGAACCAATACAGCTGGCCCGGGTGGGCAGGTTTTACGCGAGCAGCGGGTAACCCAGCCTCTGGATGATCTAGGATATTGCTGAGAGTATCAACCTTTTCCTTTCCAGCAGCAACGAAGACAACTCTTAGAGCGTGATTGATGACGGGATATGTAAATGTGATTCTCTTTGGCGGTGGTTTGGGAGAGTCGTCGAGGTATGCTACCCATCGGTCCTCTTCGGTCAGGAGTTCGTGACCAGGGAAGAGAGAGGCGGTGTGGCCGTCGGGACCCATTCCAAGAAGGATTAGATCGAAGATCGGGAAACGAGCTGCATCTTTCTGGGCGAATTCGCGGATGAGATCCTTTTCGTAGGCATCTGAAAGCTCTTCCAAGTCATTCAAAAGGGTTGGATCGATGGGGTGGATATTTTCCGCCGGGATGGGGACTTTGGAAAAGAGGTGAGTGGTGCAGGCGAGATGATTGGAGTCGGGATGATCGAGAGGGACAACACGCTCGTCGACGTAGAAGACTTGCCTGTAGATGGGTGAGAAGCGCGTGTATCTGGGGAAATGATAGAACAGACCATTTGTCCCATTTTACGGAGGGGTTGTCAACGAGCCCCTTTAACATCTTGGGGAGAGAGCCGCCAGAGAGGGCGATGGTGAAGCGGCCCTTCTTGTCGAGAGAGTCTTTCTGGGCCTTGAGGATGAAGGCAGCAAGGGAATGGGCGAGGGCATCGGTGTCTGGGAAAGAGACGAGGGCGGGGGCATTGGGGGGTTGGTGAACGCCAGCCATGATTGCAAGTAGCACGAGGCCAACTTTGTCTTATCTACGTCACCTTCGTCAAAAATTCGTGATGGGCATTATTAACAAACTAAAACTCGGAATATATATATGTACTCGTAAATGACACCCCTCCCTCAGCAATTACAGCCGTAGCTTTGCGAGCTCTCAGAGTCAAGTTGGATTGGATCAGGGTAGTCTACATACCTGTCAGAAAGAGAAGGTCTGTTAGAAAAATTCACGTTGAGGATGGGAGGAGTTTCTAACAGCTGCTCTTCCGCCTCTTGTTGCAACGCATTCTTCGCCACTGTCTGGAACGCCTGTTCCACGTTGATTGCCTCTTTGGCCGACGTCTCAAAGTACGGAATGTTGCCTTTCGATTGACACCATGTCATTGCACGCTTCTGGGTCACCTGCAGCCGTCATTTGAGCTCCGAATCGTATCCTGAGCTGATGTGAACACACCTGCCGCTTGTTCTCTTCCACGTCGATCTTGTTGCCCAAGACAACAAAAGGGAAGTTCTCCGGGTCGTGTGGGCTGGCCTGGATCAGAAACTCGTCGCGCCAACTGTCAAGCGTTTCGAACGACTTTGCGCTGTTCACATCATATACCAAGACACAGCAATCCGCGCCACGGTAGAATGCAACGCCAAGTGATTGAAAACGTTCCTGTCCAGCGGTGTCCCACAGCTAACAGTAAAGTACATTGAGCGGACGAGACTCGAAAGGGCGTAAGAGTCCATACCTGCATGGTAACAAGCCTGTCATCGACCATCACTTCTTTCGTCAAACTGGTCCAAGCCACAAGAGTCAGTGTGCCGCAGTATAACGCCAGGAGGTGAAGCATACAAATCAGCGCCAATGGTAGCCTTGTATTGGTTACTGAACCGCTTGTTCACATACTGGTTCATGAGCGATGTCTTCCCGACCCTGCAGAGCGAAAACGCGGCCAATAAGCGCTTGAGCCAGTAAACAATGATGGCAACGTACCCACTGTCGCCAAGTATGATAACCTTCGTGAGGGGACGACAATTCTGAATAAGGAGCTAGAAGTGAGACGAACGGGTACGGACCTTGAGAAGAACACGTCCCATTTCCAAGGGGTATCTGGGACAAATATGGGTGGAATTAAGGAGATTGTGGTGGTCGTCGAAGGGGCGGTGGCCAGCGTTTCAGCCAGATGGCCCGGTTCAAACTCCGATCCTCTGCTACTCCCCGCAACCACCAAATGGCAGAGCCCGCTTGGCAAGAACAACTACGCCTGCGCCTTACGGAGCGAAATGCGAAGGAATCCGCTTACGCTTCCATAATCGAGCAGTGTACGTCGAGCAGCCAGCTTCTCAGCGCATGAACTTATGTTCCCATAAACTCAAATAAGATCGTAGGTTGGCACAGCAGACCAAACTTCTCAAGGAACGCAATGCATCCCTCCTACGTGCAGTGGGTTCGGTAAAGGCCAATCCGAGCAGTTCAACCGTGCTGGTTCCCGGGACGGGTGAGGAGTAAGTCGTGCAACCGTCCGAATCCATCACAGCAATCTCATGCCTGGTAAAAATTCGACAGCAATCCCGTTCGGGCCGCGTACATGGCTTCCCTCGAGTCTCAGATATCATCACTACGAGACGAGCTAGCGACTGTCTACAAGACACAAGGACAAAACGCGCAGCGGCTCCTTTCCATGAACGAGACGTTGCGCGAGAAGGAAGAAATGTCCCGGATCGACTCGGAAGGTTTCCGAAAAGCAAAGGACGAGATCGTTGTTCTTAAGCGCAAGGTCGATCAGCATGCCGAGCTCATGGCGGAGAAGGACCGCACCGTCCAGGTTCGTACATTGCGCTCCTTGCATTGCCCGCTTGTCTCTTATCTAGATCACGTCGTAGATCCTACACGACGAAATCAGCACGCTGCAGTTAGAGCTTGGCCAGATCGATGAGCGCAACGCGACACTTACAAAGGATAATGCGAAGCTCCTCCAGCGCTGGCTCGACGCAAAACAAGCGGAAGCCAATAAAATGAACGAGGCCAACCAGTTCTATGAGAACATGCGTTCGAAACATCAAGCCGTGCTGAGTTGGAGGGACGGGGACAGTGGAGAAAGCAGAAGCCGTAATGGCTTGGAAACAGGATCTAATACCTCTACCTCGGTTTCGGGAAAAGGGGACACCAGCGATGCCAGTCACTCGAACCCGCCGAAGGATGGGATACCTTCTCTGACGCCGAATCCACTGGAACTGACGCCGAATGGCTGATCGTCAGTGATTAGGTCCTTCTCACTTACATCCTGTTTTTATTATACCCTGCGGTTAACATATATCCTCTTATTTCATGAACGACTCCATCAAACGAAGAATTTGAAATCACATTCTTTTAAATACACATGAGTAGAGAGGAGTAAACAGTAAGAAGGAGGGATAGAAAGACAAGAGTATTTTGTGAAAAAAGGTAAGGAACGACCTGTACAATTGGACGGGGAGACCAAACACACGCTCGAAGTCGATACACTCAAGATTGATGAGCTACGCTTATCTAGAAAACACTGAAATCAAGAAAATAGAAATTTTTCAAGCGGGGCCTTGCATCTGAGCATCTCCAGCAGCTTGCTGACCAGCTTGACCATAGTAACCTGGGAAAGAAGTTAATAAGCCGACTTGAAAACAAAAGGAAGGCACTTACCACCCCAGTAGTTTGAATAGTAAGAGGAAGGATCGGCGGCACCCCACTGAGCCTGCCCAGCCTGTCCAGCGGCGGCGGCAGCATTAGGGTCGGCACCGGGCTGTTGAGCACCTGCGGTCAGGCCAAGGCCAGCAGCGGCGGCACCAGTGGGTTGAGGCATTCCAGGAGAGCCGGGGCCAGCTGCGCCAGGTGCACTCGCACCTTGGGCCGGGAAGGCTCCATACGCGCCGAAGCCGTATTGTCCGTACGAGTTGGGTTGAGGCATTCCGTACATAGGCTAAACAGAACGAAATACATCAATTTGACATCATGAACAGATCATGACGGCGTACCAGCTGCCCATACGCGGCAGGAGCGGCAGTCGGCGTCAACGGTCCGCCAGGCTGAGCAGCTCCACCATCAGCCCTGTCCTTTCCCCAGCTGCACTTGATTGGCCTTCCGTGCACCATCTGACCTTGGAGCTGGACGATCGCCATTGCTGCATGCTCGTGGGTGTCGAGTTTGACAAATGCAAAGCCTCGATCAGCTTGCATGCGAATTTCGGAGAGGTAACCGATGGATTGGAATAGGGGAATGAGGTCCGCCTGGGTGCAATATGGGACGAGATTTCCAACATACACAGTGGAATTATACGAGGGGGTTTGCTGCACAACGGATTCGTAAGAAAGGGGTCCGCCTTGGAAGTTGATCGGTGCGGGGGCACCACCGCCGCCTCCAGGGCGCGGAGAGGCTGCTGGAGCTCCGACAGCGGGGGCACCCTGGGTCTTTTGGTTGGCCCAGTTGACACGGATAGCGCGGGATCCGAGCCATTCACCGTTCATCGTGGCTATAGCCTGCTCTGCGTCGGTCTTGTCGCGGAAGGCAAGGAAACCGTAACCGCGAGATTTTCCAGAATTCATATCCCACATCACCCGGGCATCGGACATGGTACCAAAGGCGCTGAAGGCTTTGGCAAGTACCTCATCGTTGACCTCGGGACTTAGATCGCCGACGAAAACGTGATAGTGGCCGGTGGTGTCCTCCTTGTTTTGTTGGCCCTGGTAAGCCCAATTGACGCGAATCTCAGTATCGAAGATTTTGCGTCCGTTGAGTGTCTGCAGGGCAGTCTCCGCGGCACGCATGTCCATGTACTCGACGAAGCCATAGTTAAGACCTCCGTGTTGGTAGTTGCGGTCAGGGATAATTTTGACATGTTGTACGGGTCCGGCGACGGCGAAGATTTCGGTGAGCATGTACTCCGTGACCCGAGGGCTCAAGTTCCCAACGTAAAGATGAGCACGCCTCTGCATGTCCATATCACCGAGCCAGAAAAGACAAGGTATGTCGAATAAAGTGAAACAGTCGCAAAGATCATGAAACCAAGGATCAGTTCAGTAGACAGCGAGATAAGAGACTTGGGACGTACCGGAGCATCCGCCGGTCCTCCCATACCCATTGGATTCATGATTCAAAAGATAAAGGAAAATGAGACCTGTGAACGTCAAGTTAGTCCCACTGTCAAGGAGTCTGGCATAGTGTGCGCACAAAGTGGGAAACAACAAACAGTATATGATATACGAGTCCTTCAGAGAGAGGAAAGGATAGAGACGAGAGAGGAGACGAGAGACGAGAGAGGAAGAAAGGAAAGAGAAGACGAGAGATACTTAGAGACCAGATGACAGTCAAGAGCAAGCAGTAACTGCGGCCGTGGGACTTTTCTAATCGACCTCTTGGCTCATCCGGCGATGCCGAGACTTCTTTACGACGAGTCAAGAATACAAAAAAAAATTTAAGTGAACACTACACTACTTGGTAGGTACATTCAATAAGACATTACCGCCTCCACTGGGGATATATGTCACATTTGGGTTGTTAGCGAGCGACTGCACGATGGCCTTGCTGGCCTCAATTTTCCTGAAGGCAACGAATGCCTCTCCAGCTTTCTCAAGGGATCGCGAGATGGTGGCTGCGGCCTCAGCTTCACCTTCAGCACGAATAACAGCAGCTTGACGCTCTTGCTCAGCCTTTAAAAGTTCGTGTCAGCTCTGAGTTTCCCATTTAATTCAACAATGTCTACCTTTTCGACGATGAACTTGGCCCTTTCAGCATCTGAAAGTCCATATGAGCTACAGGTATATTTTCCCTCAAAATGCTAAACATACCTTGCTGGGCTATTTGCTTAGCTTCAACAGCTTGCGTGAATTCCTATTCATGTTCAGTATCTGTGCATAGAACATCTATCTCAGAAGCCATACCTTTCCAAACGTCAAGTGGGTAATTGAAACATCCTCGAGCTTGATATTAAATTCACCCGCACGTTGAAGAAGGTCGGCCCTAATCCTCGACGAGACCTGAGCAAAGCAGGTTCAGCAAATGACGATGCAAAGAAAGTACACGAAAAACTCACAACTTCACGCTGCGTAATGAGTTCCGCAGCGTCGAATTGTGCAACAATGCTCTTAAGAACCTCATTACCGATGGACGGCAAAACCCTTTCGTCATAATCCATTCCAAGGCTTTGGTAGATTTTGGGGAGATGTTCGATATCTGGTCGAGAGAGGACACGAAGAGTGATGGACACCATTTGTAAGTCCTTCGAACCAGTGGTCGTTGAAATGTTCTAGAGAACTTTTAGACAAAAGGAACGGGAAATGGTATTTGAGACTGACCCGCGGCTTGATACGGCAGTCGTACAGAATAGCACGCTGTAGCCAAGGAACTAACAAATGAGTTCCTTCGCCTGACGCCTAGGAGCATACGGTGAGTTAGGATAATATATGGCTCGCCAATTGTCTTCTGACCTTGCTCTTTACACCAGAGAACCGGTCGAACATGACTGCCTGGTAACCTCCAGGAACATCATAAATACTGGCTTGGACGACAGCGGCAGCAACACCCAGAGGGACTAAAGCGGGGTGAGCTCGCATATGGTTTCTTCTGCAAAGACTTACTCAAGAGACGGCCTGCAGTTTGTGAGAAAGCCATGGCTGTTGAGCACAAAGTTGTGAGGAATTAATTTGGCGGCAGAACAAACACACCACAACGCGTTGCTTCGGCCAAGCGTTTGATAACCGAGAAAATTCAAAACTTTTTCATCCATAATATTATTCTGACTACAGTCATTTACGGGTCCTCGATACGCTCAAATGAAGACGGGCCTCGGGAAAATGTATTTAAGTAGTCAAGCCCAATCTAACTATGTGGGACCCTCCATCAGTATATAAAGATGTATAATAGACATTAAAATTGACTATCCATTGAGCGAAGAGGAAGGATGAAGGAAATCTTTTCGAAAGTTGCTTATCATTGAGAATTCTGTCCTCGATACACCTGTCACATCAGACTCACGTTGACGCTGATGCTCTGCTGGCGATTCCCTGTTTGGAAGGTGTGACGTGACAGATACAGCACCGCTCAGGCCTTACACCTCCTCAAAACCTTGAATCTCCACATCGTACCCTCCGACTGTGCTTCTGTTATCACCAATAGGTAGCCTTGACTATATAGAGAAGGGTCCCTGCTCGAAAAAATGGATAATAGTCCATATTCTTTCAAATGACAAAGTTTAATATTTCACAAATGTCCTTATCTCGACTGATTGTACTTCCCACCTCAATTCACACAATTACCAACCCCCAAAAGTGGGGAGGACATGGAGACAAAGTACGTACATTAGCAAGAAAAAACTCCGGGACAATCAGAGCAGTGGATGTGGAGCTATTTGGTTTTGTATCGAGGACCCATGGTGTATCGAGGACCCGTAAATGACTGTAGCAATTGCACAACTTGGTGTGTTATTCTAAAAGTGTATCCCCCTTTCGCTCACCGTCCATCCTGGCCGAGTGGCTTCCAAATTGCATGGCGCGCTTTTTCCGCTGGCTCGCCTCGATTAATCCCAGTTTCCAAGCAGCGAGTCTCAGCAGCATCTTGTCGCCGAGCCCAACCTCTAGCCGAGGGTCCATTTTGTGGTGCACTGGCAGTCTTGCCAAAAAGTCAAGCACGGTGAGGGACAAAAAGGGATGGCGCGTCTCCTTGCCATGCGAAGATATGACGCGGTCATCCCGGCCCAAATTTCGTGTCGGAATGCGATCTATCTCTAATTGTAGCTGCCAAGTCCATTTTCAATTTAAATTCGAGAAATGCTCGCGTACGATCTCTCACCTCTTCTATGACAGACTGCCATCCGCCAGTCTTGTATGCTGACCGATGCCTGCCATAGCCACCGAGCAATTCGTCGGACCCTAGTCCATTTAACAAGACACGTGCGGTGCTGGTGTATGGCTCTGGCTCAGCTCCAGGCGAGCTTCTCACTTGACCGACGCTCCTAGAGGCAAAGTACAGCGCAAGCGCCAGGCTCTGACTCGACAAGTGAGTAACCATACAAAATCCACACAAGTCGGTCGTACCAAGTCCATGACAGTCCGCCCAGGCAGCATTAGTGACTCGACAGTCTGGCGTGCACCTTGAGATTCCTGGTACTGCGTAGTCAGCAGAGGACTTCCGCTGGTGATTTTACACGAACCTCGTATGGCACATTAATTTCGACCTGTCACAGAGGATGAAGTTACGAGATAATATCAATGCCATGCAAACTTACGAAATTCCATACGCGTTCAGGGCATAACCTCCGTAGCTCCTCCACCTCCTGAAGCCCACTTATCCGGTCTGGTACATTGTATGATGTGTGGAGTGCCTGCTCTTGGCTTTCCGTGGCCTTAGCACGCGCCTTCTTTTTTTTGTTGGAAATCCCGCCAGGGTTTCCCTCCGCTTGGAGTTTGATTTTCCGCGGGTTTTCGAACGCGACATTGAGTAAATCAATGGGCTCGTCTAGTGGTATGTGCCTATATAAAAGAGTCTCGAGTTGGGATCTACTTGAACTGGGGAAAATTCATACTTATGTGCAAGGAAGGTTATCACGGTCGAATCGATACCCCCGCTGAAGAGGACAGCCACTCGACCGGGCCTTTGAACATTTGTGTGTAAATATTTGGCCAGGGTATAGCATAAGGGAACACCCACGATTGATGTGGAACATCTCTGACACGGAGCATTACACTCTTATCCAAATGATAGATCAAATCATCAACGGCTTTGACGAGATGGTCTGGCATTTGGTTTAGAGATTGCACGAGTGGAACATCTTCGGGTGGCGGTAAAAGAGTATTAACCTTGCTTGGTTCGGCCTATAGGTAGTGATTTGGGGACTAACACATTGAGGGTGGTCAACTTACAAAGGGTGAAAAGGAAGAGGAATCTGGGTTTGATGAACGTCGAGGCAAGGATATGATATAAGAGTTAGCAAATTCTTCCTGGAGCTTGAAACATGCGTTAAGATGGAAGGAGTTTAAAGGTCGTAGAAAGGCTCACATAACTTGGGACCTGAGAGAAGTCCAGGCAATATATATGGTCTGTGCAAAGCTCCTCGAACTCGTATCTGGCATCAAGTCCCGCCGAAACTGACGCGAGGAGGAGATAGGTACAGGCTTGTGTGGGTTTATGGATTAAGAGAGAGCGACGGCCAAGAGGATCTCTTGCAAAAAAGAGTCGCCGCGAGCCTGACTTTCACGCGAATCAGATATAAGTAGGGCTGATTGTTTGCTGGATCTCACTTGATAATAGACGAAAGCATATCTATAGCAGACATCAAAGATTTCCTTCCCCGCAAAGGAAAGGCGATGACGTACGGTCCCTCAATGGCGCCGAATAGATCTCGGATTTCTTCCATAGTTTCTACTGTGCGCAATTTCTCGAACAATCGAACACCGTCGTTTTCCTGCGGGGAGATCTAAAACAAAGCATCAGAAGGGAATCAGGGCACGATAGCTAACCACCGACATGCATGCCATCGAATATCTGTTGCGTTGTCAGGACAGTCGTACGCAAGTAAGGGTGGACACAAACTGGCCTCGCCGTTCCAGCATAGCACATCGCCTTCTCTTTCGTGCGGCTGAACAACACGGTTTTCTCCACGTAGCCGCAATTCCGATGCGTAGAACTCGAGGGCGATGGGCTGGGACTCCGTTCGATTTGTGCTAGTGGTTATGAAGGCTTTATGGAAACCCTCTGAATCTGGCCCTAATGAAGGATATAAATCGTCATCTATCGAGGCTTCATCGTGCACATACCGCGAGCTGCATTGGCAGTCTGCAGTTTCTGAGATAATTCTGCAAAACTACTGCTCTGCCCATCATCGATACGAGCAGAGATGAAAATTCCACACATGGAAGTCCGAAAGCAGAAGGTTGCCTTCCTAATTCGGATCTGTGACCGACGAGGCAATACATTCTTCAATTTGGAGCAATACTACATCATTTATACGACTGTAACACCAATAAATCTATTTGGGCAGCAACCGGGCGTCACCTTTCTGTTGTACAACATTTTTACGTCTAAGATCATGTGTTGTAGGTGGTAGCAGAGACGTTTCCACCACGGCCGGTCCAGTTGACGTCTTTAGTATGTGTTAGAACAGCACCCCCGTGAATGGCGAAGGTACTTACGGATGTCTTGACCAGCTTTGAACCTCTCGTTTTCTTTGCCGGGGAGCACACGGAATGTGTGGGCACCAAAGTAGTCACGCTGTTGTCATAGCTTGAGACAATTGAATCAGAAGGGTGGTCGTTTGCCGCACCTGAGCTTGGAGAAGGTTGGCGGGCACGATCTCACTGCGATAGCCATCGAAGAAGGCGAGAGCGGTGCTGAAGGCTGGTGTGGGGATTCCCCACAGGACAGCCTGGGCAATGACACGCCTCCATCCCGGCTGAGCCTTGTGGACGGCTGGGCATTTTATGATTAACACGCGGTATTGGCTTCAATACGTGTTACAACTATACCTTTGTTGAAAAAGTCGTCAAAGAGAAGGGACTCCAGCTTCGCGTTCTTCTGGTACGCAGCGGTGATGTCACCAAGGAACACACTCTGGTAGACAGATGTGAGAGCCTTGCAACTTTATGGAATGGCAAGGGACACCTACCTTGATGATGCATCCACCACGCCACATGCTGGCGATTCCGGCGTAGTTAAGGTTCCAGTCGAGCTATAAGCAATTAAGATCAAGAGTCATCTCAAGATACCCGAGTGTTTACCTCTTTCGCGGTCTCCCTCATGAGCATGAAGCCCTGAGTGTAAGAGATAATCTTGGAAGCGTATAGGGCTTGTTCGAGATCATCGATGAACAACTGCTTGTCACCACGGAAAGGCTCCTTTTGGGGTCCGGAGATGGCTTTACTGGCACGAACACGTTCGTCCTTGATGGCAGACAGGCAGCGGGCAAAGACCGCCTCTCCGATGAGAGTTACTGAAAAAAATCAAAATTGTCAAGTGACCATTGTGATGCTTTATAGCAACTCACCGGCAGTTCCGGCGTCGAGAGCGGCAATAGCAGTCCACTTGCCAGTTCCCTTTTGACCTGCCTGATCGAGAATCTTGTTTACAACAGCTTCGCCATCGTCGTCCTTGAACTTGAGGATGTTCGCAGTAATTTCGATAAGGAAAGAGTCGAGAACCCCCTTATTCCACTTAACGAAGATGTCGGCAATCTCATCGTCAGGGAGACCAAGACCACGCTTGAGAATGTCGTAGGCCTCAGCGATGAGCTGCATGTCACCGTATTCAATACCTAGTACAAGAGAAGGGAACGATAAGGTCTGGACGAAACATGGAAAGGCCGAGAACTGACCGTTGTGAACCATCTTTACGTAGTGGCCGGAACCAGTCTCACCGACCCAGTCGCAGCACGGCTCGCCGTGGACCTGAGCAGCGGTTTTCTGGAAAATCTCTTTGATTGCGGGCCAGGCAGCGGTGGAACCACCAGGCATGAGAGACGGGCCGTAACGGGCACCCTCCTCGCCACCAGATACACCGGAACCGACGAAGAGAAGTCCCTTGGCCTCCAGCTCTTTTGTGCGGCGAATAGAATCGGGATAGTGGGAGTTACCGCCGTCAATGATGATATCTCCCTGCTCAAGGTGAGGCACCAGTTGTGCGATAAAGTCATCCACAGCAGATCCGGCCTTGACAAGAAGGATGATCTTGCGAGGCCTCTTGAGCTTGGCAACCAACTCCTGGATAGAATGTGCACCCTGAACGTTTGTGCCTACAGGGTTTCATTTTAGATCTTATCGCGTAGATAAGTAGAATCTCAATTTACCTTTGGCTTCGTTTGCGAGGAAAGCATCAACTTTGGAGGTTGTGCGATTATACGCGACGACATTAAATCCTTTATCGTTCATGTTGAGGATCAAATTTTGACCCTACGGCCTCGTTAATGGCTAGACTATGAGATCGATGAGTAGACTGATACCATGACGGCGAGGCCGATGAGGCCGATATCTCCACTGCAAGTACAGAGTAGGTAAGTGAGGAGTGATAGATACGGAAGACAACCTACGTGGCCATGTTTGATGGGGTGAGGGCGGGTGGTGGTGGTGGTTGGATTAAGAGTGGGGTGAAGATAGAGAAGAAAGAGGTTCTGGACACGGACCGGTTAATGACGGACTTTCTGGAGTATCTATACAATCAGCTTGGTCATCTTGATCGATTTCGGATTTTGCGATGAGACTCTGGCGCATCGGACAAGGCATTGGATGTTAACCAGGGTAACTGCTGGATCATCGACCATAGCCGACCCCGACAGCGCACGATTTTGAGCCCTGCTCGGGGCGTGTTGAAGTCGGCCAGAGGAAAGTTGCGCGGGCCGGTCGGCCGTCGCCACTGTTGCACTGCCACCCACTACTGCCACTGATCGTACTCAGGACCAGTTCAGGACACTTGCGCTCGCCGGCCGCTCACCAACGTTCGCTGTGATAATCACTGTTAGACATACCCTGGCTCCAATATCATACCCAGTACTAGACTCGGCGCATGTCGTCCGTTCATAACGCAATTGGTGGCTCAGTCGCCATCCTCTCCGCGATGCATCATGTAACGACAGATGTCGTATGTGAAGGATGGGTCCTCAAGAAGCGAAGGAAGAAGATGCAAGGTGCGGCACAGCGTGCATTCTGCCGTTCAAGGCACTTAACATAGTGAAAGGCTTCGCGCGCCGCCACTTCACCCTGCACCAGTCGGGAATCCTTTCATACTCCTTTGAACCTGGCCAACCCGTTCGTGACCAGGTTTCGTTGCACCATGCAGCTATATCTACTGCCCCTGGGCGCAAGGACATCCACGTTGACTCTAATACCGCCACATTCCACATGAAATGCTTAAGCACTGATGACTTCGATATGTGGATGGCGGCCTTCAGGTCAGGATCACTTCACATTGCGATTGGATGCAGAGACTTGATACAAGCTACATACTAGGAAATTCATCTCTCTTGGATTCGAGGCACGCAGATCAGCGAGCATGAGACTCGCTTCGCGTCATGGCAATACACCTGTAAGCTTGAGCAAGTCTGGGACCATTGCCGAAGAAATGGGATCGGTGTGTCGTAAACACCTTTTCTAAGGCCAAATTGACTAATTTTGAATTAGACGATCGCGTCACTTGAAGAATCCATCCTGCTCCTAACCCACGACACGCCAGTCCAGACAAAGAAGAACCACAGCCTTGGCAAGAAGTCCGAAAAAGACAAAGCCAAAGACTCCAACAAAGATTCCAGGTTCGGGTTGTTCAAAAGATGTGAGTTCGAACCACTCAATTAGCAGCTTTAAGTAAATTTGTTCGCAGCGTCGCACAGTTCCTCGCCACAAGAGTTCGGAGGTGACAGCACATCCGATGTAGCCCTTCCTCTCTCGCTTCAACACGTCTTGTCAATTTTGAAGACCCTCAAAGCCCAACATGCATCTTTGGTGACTTCTATGCAAACGCTCTCCGATTTAACCCAGTCCACTCAGGGTTCACCTCTTCCTGCCACAGCAGAAGAAGACGGCCATCTGCATCCCGAGACTTCTCCACGATTCACAACACCTATGTTGAGGCAGCCCAAGCGCACATCGATTGCGACAACCATCAGCGACAGTGTGTATGAGTGGTTTGATGCCTTGGATGGTGCAGAAGAGTTCGTTATGGATGTGCAAGTTACTCCGGAAGGAACGGAGCAGCCTAGTAGAATTCTCACAAATGAGAGTCGGAGCAGCCTTCAAGAAACCTCCAGCATTGATACAGATATCGAGGAAGATGGCTATGTAGACTACCAACCTGGGACGCCGACGAGCGCTCAGCCTATTCCTGACGCTCTTCAGGTAAAACGGCGGACGCAGCTTCCGTCATCCCCAGTCGGAGACGAAGGCAGCCTTTTCGCAATATTGAAGAAAAATGTTGGGAAGGTCCGTTCTGTCAACCTCTTGGCTTCATATAGTTCTCAAGATTACATGCCGTAGGATCTCTCTACCATTACATTCCCCGTTACCTTCAATGAACCCCTGACGCTCCTTCAAAGGGCCGCGGAAGAGGCCGAGTACTACAGCGTCCTCGACGAAGCTGCCAGGGCGAACAATTCTATTGATAGAATCTGTTATGTGGCAGCGTTTGCGGTTTCCAGCTATGCACACACAAGACACAGGTCAGGTAGGAAAGGATTGTCAGTTTTTGCAATGTTTTTTTCCGAGGATATGCTGATAAAGGTCTCCTAGTAATCCTATGTTGGGTGAGACTTTCGAGGACCCGCGGATGAAATTCATTGCGGAGAAAGTCCGCCATAACCCTCTGGAGATGGCATATCATGCGGAGGGAGACAACTGGCAATTGAATGCCACCTCCTCTGGCAGGACCAAATTCTGGGGTACGTGACGTTGTTCGAGTCCGCCGAAATATAGCCGAACCTCGTTCTCTCACCTTTCCTAGGCAAAAGCTTGGAGATAATTCCCCTCGGGAGCTCGCACTTGAGAATTGGACAAGATCACTACGTGTGGCAAGTCCAATCCTGTTATCGTCCCGGCGATTATCTGATTTTTTGTAAATCAAGGAAAAAACCTTCGTCATTCATGAGGAACCTCATGGTCGGAACCAAATATCTCGAACATTGTGGCAAAATGACGATCGACAATACACATGATGAGACCCGTTGCGTACTGGAGTTCAAGCAAAACGGCTATTGGGGCGCGACCAACGTGGTGTCGGGGATGGTTTATGGACCATCTGGCGAGGTCGTCTTGCACTTGGAAGGAAAATGGGATGACCAGATGGCCCAGACGATCGACTCTTCCAACTTCCGCATTCTCTGGCGTATGGCACCGTTTCCGAAGAACACCCACGATTATTATGGCTTCACTTCCTACAGTATCACTCTAAACGAACTAACGAGCGATCTTCTTGGAAAGTTACCCCCCACCGACTCACGCTTTCGGCCCGATGTGAGAGCGTTGGAGAATGGGGATATAGATGTTGCAGAGGATGAGAAGATCAGGGTCGAAGAATTACAGCGAGAACGCCGAAGACATGGCAAAGATCGACAACCTCGGTGGTTCCACCAGGAAGGGGAGGATTGGGTATATTCTGGGGGTTACTGGGAGGCGCGAGAGCGGAGCTGGAAAGACGAAAACATTCAGCCATTATGGTGACCTGTATCATATACCTTGATACCTATTTTGAGGAATACCACTAATGCACCGGTTTTTTCCAATAAGGCAAGCCGCCTTTGCCCTAAGGCTAGGCGCCGAGAACAAAGCTTGTGACGACATCCGCTTGCCTTGTGGTTTCAACGCGTATCCGTCATGTGCTCCCCCTACAAGCGACACCAAATGCGAGCCTCATGCCCCGTGCCACCTGGGACGGCTTGACAGCTAGTCCTTTTCTCTTACCTCTGATTTTGATGCTGATCGAAGGCCCTCAAGCTAACTTCCGCGGCACTTATGGGCTGTAAGTGTATGTGTCGGCATAAACCTTGTGGAAAGGCCGCTGTTTCCCCGCATATACCGCATGTGCATCTTGCTTCCGCCACATCGAAACGATCAGTAGCTCATGCTCGCCGAAGATGATTCGCATGGCATACGCGGGCTCCTTAAAAGGCTGGAGCTTCGCCAACTAGCTTTTGACCTGTAAGGCTGATATGTTCACCCTACGTCTCACAGCTTTGATTGGGCTCGCTTGCGCTGTTGCAGCCCAGCAGCCACTCTATGCTCAGTGTGGCGGTATCGGATGGTGAGTGGTAAAACTCCTACCGAGGTAGAGACTAAGCGATATTTAGGACTGGAGGAACGACCTGTGTCAGCGGTGCAATCTGCATAAAGCAAAACGATTGTGAGAGGTGGTTTGTGTTCTTAATAATTTTGCTGAACAATATACAGACTACTCCCAGTGCCTTCCGGGATCCACGACGTCGTCCACGACGAGTACAACCTCTACCTCCTCCACGACGTCGACGACATCGAGCGCCCCTCCAAGCTCAAGCACACCGGGTAAGTCTTCAAACACGAATCTTCAATAGTCGCCCTGATCTTGAATATCTCAAGCGAATCTATCACCGGAATGGGCCGCTGCATACACCAAGGTAAAGGTTGATTCCTCTGTCAATACGACAAATCCTAATGAGGGTCTATGTTAGGCGAAAGTCGCAGTTGCCAAACTGTCGCTCGCCGACAAAGTGAATCTGGCTACAGGTGATATCATGCATATTCCGCGTAGATCATCAGGGGTACTGACGAGTTGTGCAGGCGTCCAATGGCAGAAAGGTGCATTATAATTTTGTACACGTTTTGATCTCCAACTCACCGCGAAAAATGAAAGGAAATTGCGTTGGAAATATTCCAGCCATATCATCTATTTCCTTCCCCGGACTTTGTTTGCAAGGTATTTCCAGATCGGCATCCACTCAATTTTCACCTGGTAACCCGGTCACAGACTCGCCTCTTGGGATTAGGTTCGCGGACAATGTATCCGCTTTCACCGCGTAAGCAAATTAACATTAGTTGAGCCCCCAAAACTGGACGTGGTTTACAGGGGCATCAACGTCGCCGCTACCTTCAACCGTACCCTCATGAAGCAACACGGGGCCGCGATGGGAGCAGAGTTCCGCGGTAAGGGCGTGCAGGTCGCACTTGGTCCGATGATGTACGAGTAACCTTTCTCTATTCTGGCCCCGTAACTGAATTTTCGACAGGAACATACACCGCGCTCCTGCGGCCGGAAGGAACTGGGAAGGGTACGTCGGAGACAATTTAAGCCTGTGCTCAAACTGATGCGAACGTAGATTCGGGGGCGATCCATACCTCTCTGGAGAGGCGTCATTTGAGGTCATAACTGGAATCCAATCACAAGGTGTTCAAGGTCCGTAAAACAACAAATGATAAATTTTGCGCAACACTTCCTCCCGTTGAACGATCTAGCCGCCGCCAAGCATTATATCAACAATGAACAAGAGCATTTCCGGGAAAAAAGCTCATCCAACGTCGATGACAGGTACGTGACTCTCCCCTGCTGTAAATACAGAATCCGGACTCGGACTGACACTTCTGAAGGACTGTGAGTATTAAACTACTGTGGTCCTGAATTCAACCTGAGCAGTGACAACAGCAACACGAGATTTACGCTGCGCCGGTATGCTCTGCAACCATCTGCTTATCCAGGCTTCTAACTTTGTCGTCTAAAAGTTCTTACGCAGTGTTCAAGCCAACGTCGCGTCTGTTATGTGCAGTTACAGTTGAGTCCTTTCAAAGTTCTTGCTGTTTTTTACTCGTTGGGCTCAGATGGCGTTAGACCAAAGTATGTGGCAATGTTCATTTCCAAGAAAGATGACTCGACCAGCCGTTGCCTAGTTAATGGCACATTTGCGTGTGAAAACGACAAGGTTTTGAATGGTATTCTAAAGGGAGAATTTGGGTTCCCGGGGTGTAAGTTTTCTTACTGTCACTCGGCGCGTAGTGACTCATCGCATCCCATCTCTCTCAGACGTTATGTCAGGTATTTCGATTCGCACATAACTACTTGATGCAGGACTGAGATCTATTCTCACAGACTGGTGGGCAACTGTAAGCTGGTAGTGTGTCCTGTTTTCATTCCATATCTGACACCATCCCTGCAGCATTCGACACTGTCGGTCAACAAAGGTCTCGATGTATGTCATCCCACTAAAGTTGTTATCTATTGCCTGATCGCTCGAACAGATGAACATGCCGGGTATTCTGCTTCTACTGGATTATCCTTCGATTACTGAACCATTGCAGGCGACATCAGTCTGGGCTCGGGTATACATTTTCTTGCTGAGAGAGGAGGGATGGTTTGAACTGATCATCTATTGGTTGGAAAGGAACGACCTACTTTGGCCAAAATCTGGTGAACGCCGTCCAATCTGGTTCCGTTCCCCAATCGCGCATCGATGTACGATTCCTTAAACTATTCAATGCCTTGAAAAAGATTGACGCAACCCTATCAGGACATAGCACTCCGGATTTTGGCAGCTTGGTATGTGACTCTCTGGCCAACGTGCCCTTTGCTCACTATTTGAATAGGTATCTTCTCAAGCAAGACTCCGGTTTTCCTGCTGTCAACTTCAATTCGTGGAACCTAAACGCACCGGGAAACACCCATGTCAATGTTCAAGGTGACCATAAAAAGTTCGAAGGCTTTTTTTTTTCTTCCAGTGACTTTATTGATCAAGGCTGCATAATTTGCCAGCCTCATTCGTGCGGTTGGAGCGGCCTCCACCGTTCTCCTGAAGAATGTGAATAATGTACTACCACTCGCGTCCCCGAGAACTATAGGAATCATTGGCAACGGCGCCGGTCCTAGTTCCCGTGGGCCTAATGGGTGCGTCAAAAGTCTGCCATGGCGATAATATACGATAACGGGTTCTGATCCACTTTTAGTTACGGCGACAGGGCCGGAAATGACGGTGTGCTGGCCATGGGTGCGTGTTTGGGCAACTTAAAGATTGGACATATCTGAGCTTATGACAGGGTGGGGTAGTGGAACTGCTGAATTCCCCTACTTGATCAATGTTCGTGCGATTTGTCTGCTTCCGTGCCGCTTCGCTAAAATTCCTTTTTCTAGCCACTTGACGCGATCACAACCAAGGCCAAGGCAGCTGGAACATCTGTATCATCCTCACTAAGTGACACTGACCTAAATGCCGCCGCCAACGTTGCCGCTGGAAAGGACGTTGCAATCGTCTTCATCACAGGTCCGCTTACTGTTAATCCCTAGGATTGATCTGCTTACACATATATATTTACCAGCCGATTCAGGGGAGGGGTACTTGACTGTGGAAGGTAAGACCAGATCTTGTCTAAGCACGTAGCATCATGGAAACGACTCGAATCAGGGAATGCTGGAGATCGGAATAATTTGCAAGCATGGCATGGAGGGGTGGGTTTACCATGACATATTTTGACTGTCTGCTGACGATATCACAACAGGACGCTCTCGTGGCTAAAGTCGCCAGTATGAATTCCAAGACCATCGTCGTCGTAAACAGCGTTGGCCCCATCGTTATGGAGCCTTGGATAAATCACGCCAACGGTACGTGTTGTTAAGTTGCGCCCAGGTTCCACTGCCTGATTGGTTTTCTTTCAGTCACCGCGGTGGTAAGCTCGATTCATCAGGTTTGAAGCATTCTGTCGCTTACTCCCTCCAAAGGTTTGGAGCGGATTGCCTGGACAGGAAGCTGGTATGATTAGCTTTCAGAAGAAGACGAACTTTTGTCTGAATCATACCTAGGAAATGCCGTTACCGACGTCCTTTATGGTGTTTACAACCCAAGGTAAACTGTAGTAGTCCCTTCCGTGCATACTGTCCCTGATGTCACCCGTTTTCCGCAGTGGTCGCCTTCCCTACACAATCGGAAAGAGCGTCACCGACTACTCAGCTCAAGTTATTTACAATTCCAATGGTCCCATCCTGCAGCTTCCATACAACGACGGGATATTTGTCGACTACCGTCATTTCGACAAAAACAACATTGCGCCCCGCTTTGAATTTGGCTTCGGTCTTTCTTACACCACGTTCCAGTACTCAGCCTTGAGCATTAGTGGTTCCACCGCCGGAGGAAGCGCGCCCACGGGGTCTGCACTGGACCCCTGGTAAGAAATCTCTTCAATCCGAAAAACTCATGATGAGAATGTTTTGCAGGCTTCACACCAAAGTCATTACCGTTACATTCACGATCAAAAATTCCGGCTCTGTCGCAGGCCACGAGGTTCGCCTTATTGGAATTCTTTATAAGATCTCATACTCACGTACGCGCGATTAATCAGATCCCTCAACTGTACACCGCTCTGCCTGCTTCTGCAAACGCTGCGCCCAAGAATTTGAAGGGCTTTGACAGTATTTATCTTACCCCCGGACAGAGCAAGACGGTGACGCTGAAGCTCTCGCGATATGATCTTTCCTTCTGGAACGTCGTCCCCCAACGCTGGCAAGTGCCAATTGGTACCCATGGCATCTCCATTGGTGCGAGTAGCAGAGATATTCGCCTCACGGGTTCCTTCACGGTGTGAAATGCTCCGGCCTAATACTTACAAGTTATATTAGCATGTCCACTTGTATATGCAGAGCAACGCCGTGTTATCAGACTTTTTTTTTCTTTTTTTCTGTCAGAGTCGTTTGGACGCCGGTTTGCAAGCAGTATCAGTTTGATCGGTTATATATTTAATGAGCGATCGGCCGACTCAATAAAAGATTTTCAGTAATTGGCTTCCCCCTCGGTTGAAACCATGCTTCGAGGCTCTCGGATACAGCCTCGGAGAGGCCTGGCTACCCTTCAACGTGCTCTTGCGACCCATGCACCGCTGGCCGAGAAAGCTTGTTCCTCAATAACACCCCCTTATGCTCATTTGCTCCAGAACCTTGAACATGTCCGGAAAATCCTCAACAGGCCTTTGACGCTCTCGGAGAAGATTCTGTACAGCCATCTGGTTGATCCAGAGAAGTCCTTGGGTGGTGGAGGCAGGATCAGGGGAGAAGCGTATCTTCAGCTCCGTCCCGAGAGGGTCGCAATGCAGGACGCTTCTGCACAGTATGTCTTCAATACACTGTGCGATCATCAAACTATTAACCTTGTTCCTCGTTTAGAATGGCACTGTAAGATCATGCCATGAGCTGCGGAACACGACACTTGACTTTTATGTTCGCAGACTCCAATTCATGAGCGCTGGTCTTGCCCAATGTGCAGTTCCAACGAGCATTCATTGTGACCATCTCATCCAGGCCGCAGAGGGAGCTAAAGTGGACCTAAAGGTAGCAGTCGTACTTTGGATACCTCTTCAACGGTGGAGCTTATGTCTCTGAAAGCGATCAATTGTTTCTAATCAAGAGGTCTTCGATTTCCTTGAAAGTGCGGCTAAGAAATATGGTATCGAGTTTTGGCGTCCTGGGTCCGGAATCATCCACCAAATAGTGCTGGAGAATTATGCCGCGCCTGGAATGCTCATGTCAGTCTACATTTAACAGTTTCAACTTGAGTATCTAACATTGGTTACTATCCAGGTTAGGTACAGGTAGGAAACCGATCGACCTAAATGTCGGTGACTGTGATTGAATTATACTGTTGAAGATTCTCATACTCCAAACGCCGGGGGTCTTGGTATGCTTGCTATCGGAGTCGGAGGGGCTGACGCCGTGGACGCAATGACTGGGACGCCTTGGGAGCTTAAAGCACCTCAGGTAGTTGGTAAGCCTCTCGTTTCATACCTTTCTTTTCCCGCCTCTGAAGTCGAAATCAGGAATTCATCTGACTGGCACACTGAACGGATGGGCGACAACTAAAGACTTGATACTTCATTTGGCTGGAAAACTCACTGTCAGGGTAAGCTTCACGAACGCCTCTTAGCGAACATTCGTCTAAAAGTGAACAGGGAGGGACAGGTCGCATATTAGAGTACTTTGGACCTGGTGTCTTCAATCAATCTTGCACGGGTAAGGAAGTTCGTGGTCGAGTATGTTCTGAGAGCTCAAATTGCTCTAGGATTGGCAACGATTGCAAACATGGGCGCCGAAGTAGGCGCAACGACTTCAACATTCCCCTACACTCCTGGAATGAATGCTTACCTGAAAGCTACCGGACGCGGACCAGTTGCTGTTGCCGCTGACGAAGCGGCTTCTCGAGGCTTCTTAAGTTCTGACAAAGGGGCGGAGTACGACGAAATCATCGAAATTGTATGTTGTAACTGTCACTTTGCTTGACCATAAATAATGCTACTTTAGAATCTCTCAGATCTGGAGCCGACCATTAATGGCCCCTTCACTCCAGATCTAGCGACCCCAGTTTCTAAATTCGGATCATTTGTCAAGGAGCAAGGATGGAAGGACGAATTCTCTGCTGGCCTTATTGGATCATGTACGAACAGCTCCTATGAGGACATGGTACCATCTATTTTTAGCAACCTATTGGACGATTGACGAAGTGGGTTTCCACAGACCCGTGTTGCAGATTTGGCTAGACAAGCAAAGACCGCTGGACTTACTGCAAAGGTACTAGCGTCATGGTCTGAACTCCTGATCGCATAGTCTAAACATAAGCAGGTTCCTTTCTTGTGCACCCCCGGCTCTGAGCAAATCCGTGCGACTATGGAACGCGACAATGTTACCTCGACGTTAGAAGATGTTGGCGCAGTTGTACTGGCAAATGCTTGCGGCCCTTGCATCGGTCAGGTTTGTTTGTTCCAGGATCATGCTCCTCCTGCAGCTTTCCTTACCGCTTAATCACAGTGGAAACGTGAAGATAAGAAAGATGAAGAGAACGGTAAAACATCTCTTCATTCCATTACCAGCTTACTAATGTTAACGGCCTCCAATTTAGCGATCCTCACAAGTTTCAATCGGAATTTCAAGTCCAGAAACGACGGCAATCGGCTCACTATGAATTTTCTCGCTTCCCCGACCATTGTTACTGCTATGGCATTCTCAGGGAAACTGTCGTTCAATCCTATGACAGATTCACTCACCCTTCCTTCTGGCGAGGCATTTAAATTCTCTCCTCCATCTGGGCAAGACCTTCCTTCAGCCGGCTTCACTGCAGGAGAAACCTCATACTATCCTCAACCCACTCCTCAACCCCAACCTGACGTCGAGGTGGTGATCAGACGCGACTCACAACGACTGGAGCTTTTGGAACCCTTCAATAGTCATTTCGGACCATCTAATGAAAGAGGTTTGGAGCTTCCGTCTCTGAAAGTCTTGATGCGGGTGCGAGGGAAGTGCACAACGGACCACATCTCTGCCGCAGTACGGGGTTGTCACCTATGTCGGGAGTATACTGACTCACGACTGTCCTCAGGGCCCATGGCTCAAATATAAAGGTCATCTTACTAACATTTCTGAGAATCTCTGTAAGTCTGTTAAAACTGATTCCATCACTCCCTCTGAGCTTCTCCTGTTTCTTCTAGTGATCACTGTGGGTAATTTCAAAACATCAAGGCTTCTCTAAACATAGTTTCAGGCCGTGAATGACGAAGGGGGGGATATTAACTTGGCCTTTGACCGTGATCAGAACAAATCTGGAACTATCCCTGAAATCGCCAAAGCCTTCAAAGCTAGGCAGCAGCCCTGGGCATTGGTTGTCGATGACAATTATGGCGAGGGCAGCGCGCGGGAGCACGCAGCCTTGCAACCTCGATTCTACGGTATGTACAGTATTCCCACCTCACATTCTAACTAAGCTCACCTTTCCACAGGATGTGCACTTATCCTTGCCCGGTCGTTTGCTCGTATCCATGAGACAAACCTCAAAGTGGGTATTATTTTTCATCATAAAGCCAAGCCTCTCGTTTGACGGGTAAACCCTTTTAGAAACAAGGCGTTCTACCCCTCTGGTTCGCAGACAAGGCCGATTACGAACGCATTGGATCTGGTGATGTTCTTGAAACCGATGGTCTTGCAGAAACCCTTCGAGGCGTTTTGGATTCCACAATCAAAATTAGAGTCACGAAGTTGAATGGGGAGGTGTTCGAAATTGACACAAAACACACCATGTCAAGTGATCAACTCAAGTGGCTTGAGGCTGGTTCTGCTCTGAATCATATTCGGTCCCAGATGGCATAGATTACCCCCACGCTATCAAAATAATCTTATTATTGCATTTTCATGCTATTATTATCCGTTCTTGTTTTCAGCCAAGACAAGGTATCCTTTGCGACGGTCACAGCCGCAGAAGGCATACCAGCCAGCTGCGCGACCTTCAAGCCATGACTGTCACGATTTACACCAGGGCGGACACGGTATTGATATGCAAAATGGTCATCCTTGTCGAACAAATGAGTCAGCCTAAATGCACAAGAGGCAACATTGGAGAAAACATACATCAGTCTCGTCTACATCGGTGCAGAAGAAGTCAACGCTCTCAAAGATTCCTCCAGCCTGATTGGGATATCCGAGCATATCAGATAGCTCATGGAAGTGCGTCGCAAAAAGTGTCCGGCACTGATTTCGAGTGACCAGATGGTGAAGGGTGGCGTATGCTATTGCGAGGCCATCCGTAACCGTTGTCCCCCGGCCCACCTCGTCCATTATAACCTAACATTACAAAGCTTAGTTGCCAAGTTCTGGGTGACGTGAAATTGGATGTCCACGTACTAGGCTCTTGGGAGTTGCACGACGAAGGATTTCTGCAGTCTCAAGCATTTCCACCATGAAAGTACTTCGGTCATGGAACAGGTCGTCTTTAGCGCCGACCCTGGAGAAAAGTCTATCTACAATACCAATGGTGGCGAAGTCGGCAGGTACAAATGACCCAGTTTGACACAAAATGGTCATCAATGCGGTTTGACGGAGAAACGTCGATTTTCCTGCCATGTTCGGACCAGTGATAACATGGAGCCTCGACCTTGGAGAGAGGATGACTGAGTTCGGGGTGAAAACGCGTCCCGCTGCAAATAGTCCAAGTTCCACGGTCGGATGCCTGCCATTCGTTACATTATAGACTGCCCTGTATGTGACAAAGGTCAGTGCTGACCATTTTCTGGTAACCACGTTACACACTCGTCAGTCAGGACTGGCCTAACAAAATTTAACTCGGTAGCTAACTTGGCGAAGGATAACGCGACGTCCAGCTCATCCAATAACCGGGCATTACGTCGGAGGGATTGAGAGTGACTATTGACCTTGACTCCGTGGGTCAGGAATGGCGACTATTTGATATCCGTGCTTCTCACCTCGTCTCGAATGATCTCAAACGCTTCCTTCTCGGCTACGGTCAAAGCTAATGTGGTATCGGCTATTTGGCCTCCAAGTTGTGACCACTCCTGATAATCAAGGTGGTTAGGGCTTCTCTCCTTTGGGCAAACAAAACTCCCACCTTGAAAAAGTAACAGCGTGTAGTTCCGCTTTCCGCGATTGAGATAAACTCTGGTGATGTATTCAGCCTGGTTTGATCTCGTTTAGCTTTCGTAAGATGGACATGCATTCCCTGTGCAGGCGAAGCACGGAGCGTCAGGGAAGGAGCATCTATCGATTGATTACGACTTCTCCAAAATAAAGATGCGCAAGGTGCTACTAACCATATTCCAGCTGCAGCTTTCTCTGGAGTTCCTCTCTTTCGCGAAGAAGACTTCGAAGAGAACTATGCAAAGACGTCAAAGTCGACGAGAACCTATTCAAGGGTCTGAGTAAACTGTACCAGGCAGCTGATTGCATAACGTACCCAGGCTTGATTGTCCATTTCGCTGGGCCATATCTCCAGACTACATCACTTTCGCTGGGTAGCGATACCCTACTGTCTTCTTCAGCATCGCTTTCGGTAGCTGGTCCGCATATAGACTCATCGCCACTCAAAGATTTATCTTCCAGAGCCATGCCAATCCTTTTCGATAGATTGCGCAACCCGACCATCCGAGACATCAGTGCGTCCAAGCTCGCCCAGTCGCCTTCATTGAAGTCGGCACGCTCGACAGCTTCGAGTTGCTTCTCGTCCTCGACTCGTTTCACTATGGTCGACCAGATATGCGTTGTCCGTTTGACAGCGAGTAAGTCATTCGGATCCCCCCGGCCAAGCATAAATTTCTGGACGATGCGTCCCGTGTCTTCTGCTTCAGCCAAGGCTTCTACAAGGTCGGCTTGAAAGTGTGGTCGCGAGTGGAAAAAAGCAACCAACGATTGACGTGCATTGATTTCAACAATGGAAGTGCTTGGTGAACCTACACGAACAGATGAGCTTTGGAAAAAGAACAACGAAAAAATACCTCACAGAGCCATCTGCTGAGAAGACGGGTACCGCCACTAGTCACCGTGCGCTTGATCGTGCTCAAGAGACTACCCTTTGTGCCCCCTTCTCTGAACCCTTCTCGGATTTCGAGTGCCTTGATGGTGTGAGAATCTATCTGCATGCGCCCCTCGGCGCCTTCGTGGTTTGGTAAAGACAAGACGGGCATGTGATCTAAGAGATTGGCATGCAGGTATGCGTTTAACAGACCGATAGCTGATGTTTCTTCGAGTCCGAGAGTAGATTCCACAAAATCTGCAGCTGGTTCCTGCGGCGCAATGTCATCAAGGCCAGAAGCACCCGCTGGTCTTTGGGAGAGCATAGATGCTGGAAGACCATCGACGGTGACGTCGGTTCTCCCAGAAATCTCTGACGGGGCAATGAATGAAACAAAGTTATCGTCTTCCGCTAGAGCTTCAAAGATTGGGTGGTGCTTCAGTGGTTTTAAGCTGCTGTCAAGGACGACCTCTCTTGGACCAATTCGAGCAAGTTCATCTCGCAGGCCCTCAATGGTGGTACTCTTGGAAAAGAACTCCCCTGTCGAGACGTCGATCCACGCCAGCCCGAGGGTGCTCGTGGTTGCCATTGAGTCGACGGGCTTGGAAAGGCTGACGGCGAGAAGATAATTATTTTCGAACGGATTTAAGAATGGTTCGTCAATGAGAGTCCCGGGGGTGATGACGCGAGTTACGCGTCTGTCGAACGCCTTAACGCCGTCAGAATAACGCGGAAATTCTTCGCACATGGCCACGAATCGTTTATTTTGCTGCACAAAGGTCTTCAAGTGCTTGTCAAGATGCATAAGCGGAAAACCACACATGGGAATGCGGCTGCCACCCCATTTTCTTGTCGTGAGCTTAATGTTCAACAGGCGAGCAACCTCGATAGCCTGGTCAAAATAAGACTTCGGAAATCGCATTAGCATGGTTGGATTGAATCGGGACCGCTGAACCTCACTTCGTAGAATTGACCGACTCGTGTCAGAAGAAGACAATGAGGGAACTTTCTGAGGTTCTCGAGAATTTCCTTGGCGAGAATAGTCTGAGGGCCTTCTGATATCTAGTTAGTAAACGCTTTCAAGTGCGCCACCTTGTACATACCAGTAGCCTTTGCTGATTTTGAAGCATATTCTTTGGGGATGATAGTGGGTGGCTCGGAAGGTGCTACCCTTGGTTTGCGTCCCCTTTTTGATTTCGGGATCAGTTCCACTTCAATAGTCGTTTCTTGGGAGGATTGAGGCGATGATTTTTCGACGGGCTTTGGTGCCGGCCTTCTACCTCGTTTTGGTTTGTCACTGACTGGATTGGAACATTAAAACATGGTTTATTGTAGAAGAGATGATGACCTTACTGAGTTGTCCGTAGACGCTAGGAGCGGAGGGGACATCTTCAGGTTCGGCGAGTCTTGCGAAGGAATCGGGTTCGTCGGAGGTGACAGTCTTCGTGATCCTTCGTCTCTTTCGAGGAGGTTCTGTCGCAAGACTACTCGCTAACAGCAATCGATAGTCAAGAGTCAATATAACAGTACGGTAGGTTAAATCCGTACGGAAGATTGTTTTTCCGTCAGGTCCACCCCACCAGTCCCCTAAGGGTTCTGCAATAGATCCATCTGGTCGCAGGAGAGCCGTTGGCAGGTTGGCAAAAGCCTTGACGGTTTTTGTCGCGTTCCGCTTAGCAGTCGCGTTGGGAAAGTAGACAGAGAATGTGCGGGCAGCATTAGTAGTGGTGACAGCGCAGCGAAAGGAGGCGGAGAAAATGAGCATGCAGCTGTCAGTTGGACGCGTTCTGGACGTGTTTGGTCACGCCACATGTCGGAGTTTCAAGACTGAATTATACAAACCCAACGGCGGATTTGGCCCCGTTGGCATTTCTCAAACGACCCAAGTCTGCAAAAATGTCGTTCGCTGGAAGACGCAGGGGAAACAAAGTCAAGAAGGGTGTCCAGTTCACCCTCATGGTCGTTGGTACGTGTCACATCATCCGTTGTCCCAGAAACCTTCTTGAATTTGTCTGCTCTTTTTGTCGCGTGTTGGTATTGCCAACAGGCGCCTCTGGAACCGGACGCACGACCTTCGTCAACACTCTTTGCGAATCCGAGGTCTTGGCCCACAAGATTTCTGACAACCCTGATACGGCTCATGTCGAGGAAGGCATTAGGATCAAGCCGGCCAACGTTGGTATGCTCATTTCATTTCCATTGCCCTCGTCTTCCACCTCATCTTACCTTTTTCAGAACTCGAAGAGGATGGTGTTCGCATCGCTCTGACCATCGTCGATACCCCCGGTTTTGGTGACAACATTGACAACGAATTCGCGTAAGACTCCAAACCACATTTCAACTGATGCCGTCGATGTAATACTACTATCCGCAGCTTCCAGGAAATCGTTGGATACCTTGAGCGTCAATACGACGATATCTTGGCTGAGGAGTCTCGCATCAAACGCAATCCTCGCTTCAGGGACAACAGGATTCATGCTCTCCTTTACTTCATCCCCCCCACTGGCCATTCGTATGTACTCAATCCGTCTAGTGAACGCGGGAATCGACGTTGTTGACACCACACAGTCTGAGGGAGATGGACATTGAACTGATGCGTCGTCTTTCGCCCCGCGTCAACGTGATTCCTGTCATAGGAAAGGCAGACTCCTTAACCCCCAGTGAGCTCAGGGGCTTCAAGAAACGTGTACGTGTCACGTTCACCTATTTCGAGCCCGCCGCTTATCAAGAGCTTTTTAGATCATGGAGGATATTGAGCACTATGATATCCCTGTGTACAATTTCCCATACGACGTGGAAGAAGATGACGAAGAGACCATTCAAGACAACAGTGAACTTCGGGTAGGTGTTTTCGTTGCTGAAACGAAGTTCTTGCGCAATACTCATCTGGAGTGCATTAGGCGCTTCTGCCGTTTGCGATCATTGGCTCCGAAGAGGAGATCGAAATTGATGGACAGCCTGTCCGTGCCAGGATATACCCTTGGGGTATTGCTGAAGTTGACAATCCAAAACACTCGGACTTTAGCAGACTCAGGAGCGCTCTCCTCAAGTGAGTGTGTATTTCCATTTACCTGGATGTGGCCTTATCTGTTCTGCAAAATCCAGCTCCCACTTGGGCGATTTGAAATCCCTCACCCACGATGTTCTTTATGAGACCTACCGTACTGAGAAGCTGTCCAGAACTGTACATGCGGACACCCAGTACGTGTAATACTTTTCAGTCTTTGTGCCAATGACAATGACATTCTTCCAGCGATTCGTCTATCCTTCCCGAGGAACTCGCCAACCAGAGTGTGCGCCTGAAGGAAGAACAACTCCGCCGGGAGGAGGAAAAGGTAATTTGCCTTACATGACACACCTGGCGGACGTTGATATTGATCGTCTTGTCTCTAGCTTCGCGAGATCGAACTCAAAGTACAACGAGAGATCAGCGAGAAACGACAGGAGTTGTTGGCGAAAGAAGAGTCCCTCAGGTTCGCATTGTTTCCCTGTCTGAGACAGATACTATTGGACTGACATGACCTTTGGTTTAGGAATTTGGAGAGTCGTCTTGCTGCCCAAGGATCGCAGTCGGAGTTCCAGAATTGAGTCGGGCTACCATGCGGAGAAGACAATATACCCCTATTCCCCATCGTTTATTTGCTCTTTTCTTCAGTTACATTGGAACTCTTATGTGCTGTCCTGTCCTTTCCGAGTTTGCGGACTGGCGTCGTCTACCTTTTGATACCTAATACCTTCGTTTGATGTTTTTAAATTCATTGGTGAATGTGCGAATGACCGAGTGTTGTGGCGTGGGCAGCAATTTCGCTATGGTGGGGAATCCATTGTTGCAAGAGCAACGATCAAGTACGGCTGCAGTGCAGTGGTCGATACCAGTCCCCCTCCCGCTAGGGCGCCAGCTAATTCTGTATCGCTCGTTGATGCACAGAGAAAGGGGTAGAGAGCCATCAGTGCTTGGTTGATTCTTTGTTTTCTTGATCCACTTCAGAACGACACTCCGTTTCCATCCAAGGCGACGACGACCGCAACAATCTCGCCCCTCCTTGCGACGAGTCCACTACTTCCTCAAGATATCCTGCGGCGAGGCAGCAGCAGCTATCATCTGTTGTTCATTTAAAGCCAAGGGTGGGGGCGCAAATGGAGATTGAATGGGAGTCAAGGACGACGATGCCTCATCAGTCGTCGCGCGACTGGCAGGACAGTCCGCTCATCACCGCAGGTCCTTCGTCCTCAACTCCTCCTTCCGCCTTTGCATCGACGTCTTCTGGCTTCTCCCAACGACGCCGCTCCTCCGCTGCCCACGCTCGACCCGCCGGTCCACCTCCCAATCTGCCCATTCCAAGTGTTCCTGCAGCCCCGCCTTCTCCATACGATCCCTCAGTGAACACCCCAGACGACACGCCGATCTATGCAAATGGACGAGGCACACGCGCATCTTCGTTTATTCGGCCCTCACCCTCGCCCAATTTAGCTGCTGTGGTGTCATTCCCCCATGCTTCCTCGTCACAGAGTCCTATGTTGACTGCTGAATCACCAGTAGAGGACCTCTCTGACCCTCCTCCCCCCTCCATTCTACATTCATCTTCATTCGCGTCCGACCGGCTACAGGCCCCTAGGGATTCTCGCGGAGAACCAAGAGTGCCGTCGTCGCGGCGTGCCCTGACACAAGCATTGGAATTGGCTCGTGAAGCTGTTCAACTCGATTCAATGAATGACAATCCCGAGGCTGCGGTTCAAGCATACGGTCGGAGCGTCGCCCTCTTGAGCGAGGTGATGGAACGCGTTCGGAGAGGTGAGGACAGCACAGAATCGGGCCATCGACGGCGCCGAAGGAGAAGCGTCGCTGCGCAAGAGGAGGAAATCAGGAGACTCCAAAACATCGTGCGTTTGAGCATCTAATTTCTACCTTCCACGCCTGAAGTTCTTATCCCTATAGCATGACACATACGCGGACCGCATGAATATCCTCAGCATCATTTATAGTATACCCACCATGCCCTATACGTCGTCCGCAATGTATTCGGCGTTGACTGAGCCGTCAATATCGCCTACGACTTCCACCTCCCCCTCCTCTGAGTCATCGCCACAAATACCCCAGAGATCCAATTTTCCAAACGACATGCAAAACCAACACCAAGTCGAGGACCAACTGGGGCACGATCGAGAATTTGACAGTAAAGAAGCCATGAGCTCAGTCACATTTACCCTCGATGAGCCGAATCTTGTGGGATCGACAATCCCTGGACTTCCTTATACCTCACACCATCCTTACGCTACCCCGTATGAACCGCCATCACAAAACAGCCCTCCTCCCGCTCCTCCTGCCAATCGTGTATCGATTTCCAGGCGACCACGGGCAATCTCGACTCTTCCACCTCTCCCGCCACCACCTTCTAATTCATTACCTCCTGCGCCTGCACCAATCTTGGTTGAACCTACCCCTGAGCCAGGCCTGCAACAGAGGCATCTTGAAGTGCGGACACGCCAACGAGGGGAATCTGTGGGTCACGCAGGCTCTAGTGGGTTGGAGGCGCTGAAGGAGGAACATGATGATGCACTGCCGGACGGTTTACCACTCAACTTCGAGGAGTCGTTTGAGACTGACTCGAGGCACCTCGTTCCTGATACCCCGCGAAAGACGAAACGAGATTCCCATCCTCTCCCTCCTCTGCCCTCGCCTTCGACAGCATCGCCGGGAACTCCTCGTACACCCATCCCAACAAAACCTCCTCTTTCTCCCCGCGTGTCAAGCATCATTGCTCCTCGACCACGTGGATCTTCTCAACTGACAACTCGTTCAGAACTTGCGAGTCAACCGCAAATCATCAACCAAACCACAAACCAAGGGACAATCTACCAACGGAGGACAACGAAGTCCTCAGCACCACCAACTCCTCGTTCTTCGTCGCCGGCGGATTCGGTTATATCAGCAGGATCTGCTGCTGGGCCAAAATCGGCAGCATCCTCGTTACCAGGTGCTACTCCTCTGGGGCTGTCAGCGGGAAGAACACGCTCTTTGTCCCAGCCAGGTCGGCGGCCTTCTATCGTTGGTGGGCGTATCTCCCCGCTTGATCAGCAAAGGCCTCCATTACCAGGTCCTGCTGGTGTTAATGGATCTGGCTTGCGCAAGTCTTCAATTCCATCCAAGCTGAATCCTAACCCCCAGACAGCGGTACTGTCTGTTCAGACAGACCTCCCTCCAATCGGAAACCTGTCTCTAGGGCCTCCTCATGCCTTTACAGGAAACCTCCCCACCACTCCTACATCACCGCTACCACCTGCACCACCGACCGACCCTCTCTTGAAGCCATACCATTTAATGAATCTTTTGAGGAACACCATGACATCTACGACGGGCGGCTATGTGACTCGACGGCTGCATGTTCCACATGAAGTCTGGTCTCAGGGCGGGGCGAAACTCTCGAACGTGCTCGAAAAGGTTCGCGTGGTCGCCATCCTATGCTCCGCATTAGAAGACCTCCAAACCAGCAGTTCAGACCACTTCGGTGCTGGAAACGTGTGTAGCGGACTTGCATTGGGCATCGGCAGCATTGGGAGGAAAGAGGCTGATGGGTGGCTCTCTAAATTGGACGAATTCTCGTCCGTGTGCGATGGTGTTGTAACAAACTTTGGGAAAAAGCTGGGTGTAGGAGAAGGCTTCATTCTCAAGAAGACAACTTGGGGTGACAAGCTGACTCGCGGTTTTGACAAGTTTACGAACGGCAAGAAGTAAGACTTTAAATTTTGAACCATCTCTCTTGTGATTAATCGACGTTCCATCAGTTTGGACTCTCCGGCCGCATACGTTCGAGGCCTCGAGAAGCTCTTCCTCTATGCGCAACTCCTTGACGAGCATACGAAGGCAGTATTGTCCCAGCCTGCTGCCCCTGCTTACGCCGCCTTTCCGGCCGACATTCGCACATCTATTGAACAAAAGTTAAAGCGCGCCTCGGAGTTCTTCGCCAGCGTTGTGCTTACTTTCGTCATCCGGGACCTGTCACAGCTTCTCGATAAATATGCAAAGAAGTGCGAGAAATGGCTCGCCGAATAACCGGCTTTTTGGCGTTCCCGTAACATTAAGGCCTCTAGGTTTTAAACGGGCGGAAACATCTGCATGGTAAATGCAGCTAGTTTCACTAACATTGGTGGAACATTATTCTTGTATTTTATGTTTGTTAGGATTTAGAGTGTTTCAACAGCTCCCTCAGATCATCTTCATGTCTGCACATCTGCTTGCCCATTTTTGTCAACTTCGTTCGTCACAACTCGTTTTACCATGCCTATCATGACAGTACAGTTTGCCACATTGTTCATCACTCACCTTACTTTCTCTTTCCTTGTATTTTGGGCTCGGTCTGTGCATGCTGTTTCGAAAATGAATGTAGGAATTATAATTTTGCTTTCCCTCGGTCTAGATGTATAAGTACATACTGCACATTACACGCCAAAAGTTCGCGTTCGCGAAAAGTAAGTACAGGAATAAAACGAATATGCACAGGGCGAATATATACCACATAATTATATTATATAGATAGTTGAAGACTGGGGTATTCAAACGGAGAATCGGTCATGAAAGTGTTGCTCTGGTTCGGGAGTCGGTTCTTTACGACGAAGTGCGTTGATGACCTTCAGACGCCGAACTAGAAAGATTGTTAGGATCTGTTAAGAACGACGAACAGAAGGGCGTTACTGTAATCGTAACGTAGATGCTCATCTGCGCCTTCTTCGTCCGAGTCAAGCAGAGGATCGGTGGTTGTGACGATATGCCAAGCCTCTAGATAAATCGAGTAGGTGACAGAGGGAATGAGGGTGTATGAAGAGCCTTACGTTGCAACATCGACCTTGGCGGTGCATGTGAAATATGTTGTGGACGATAGGTCCTGTGGTGTTGCTTGAAGGAACGTGCCGCACCGACTGGACTTGAGGGGTATGGGGAATACCGGTGTCGATCATATCGATGGGGGCCTGAAGGTTCAGGCGTTGCACTGGACATACGATGATTTTGCTGAAGATGGGACTCGAATTGCAGCTGAGGTTGATACTGGTATTGATGCTGCGGATACTGGTTCTGTGCGGCTGGTGGGGCTGGTAACTAAGGTGTCTGAGGTGTCGCAAAATTTGAAATTAAAGAGGGCTTACGCCTGGAAGCCAAAAATTCTGATTCGTCGTCGCTTTCATGAGCGACTGGAGGCGGAAATATCTCGCCTTCCTTGGCTTTTTCCTCTTTCAGTCGTAATCGACGTTGCGCAGCGGAAGCAGCTTTCTTCTCTTTTGCCGTTGTCGATTTCGCCTTCCCAGCTCCACGTCTGCCTTTCGGTTTGGCTTCTTCGTTTTTATGGATGCTTTCCTCTTCATCATCGCCAATTGTGCTCCCCGTAGTTGATGCCTTGCTCTGCTTGACTGTTTCCTTTGCTCCTTGGGTCCTTAGAATCTCAGCCCTTTGTGTCACCAGCTTTTCCGCCAACGCCTTTTCGTCCTCAGGGTCCACGTTCTCCTGCGCAATCTCGGCATCCGAAATGAACATGAACGTCGGAGTGTTTCCTCGCCTATTGTCCCCGAACGGGTTCGATGGACTATCGTCGTCATAGTCATCGTCGCTGCCCGTCACCGGTGACTCTAGATAGTGATAACAGAGCCAAAGAAAGGCGCGAGCACGACTGAGCGATGAAACGTTTTCACGAAGAAATAGGTCAACAAAGTCGAGGTTGTCGGAGAAGTGGAGGTGGCCAATAGGCTATGGGAGTTCGCCATCAGCAAAGGGTGGTACAGTCAAGTCAGACCACTCACTGCAGAGTGATTGGCAAGGACAAAGATGAGGTTCATCACCGTAGTCGAAGGAACTTGTCCAGCCGTCTGGGTACAGAGCTTTTATAGAACTCGAGACGGAGAGGGAAACACAGTCACGTACAACTCGGGCAAGGATGTCTGCAGGCGTAGAAGGGGTGTTGCTTTGGTCATTGTCCAGAACGCTGGACTTCAGTATATGCTTAATGCGTGGCGCGTCTTGGAGATTTCCAGATGTCCTCTGGAGTGCAGGAATTGGGTGGTACGTCCGAATGGCTGTCTTCATTTCTGGAAAGACTGGGCCGGGTTTTGTAAGGGTTTCCGGCATTATGGGGTACAAGTATGACCTACAACTCATGGTGGTATTGACCCGTCCGACGTTGACCAGCAGCGCGAGCATAGCGAAATCCTCCGCGAATAATAGGGAGTCAGCCATCTTGTCCTTGAGCGCCTTTGTGGCTTTGGGCGAGTGCAGGATAGTCCTGAGGTAAAGGTTACGAAAAGTTATCTTCGGTGCAGGTGTGCCATTAGGAGCAAACGGGTCGGTGAACACGTCATGTGTGTCGTGGAAGATGTTGAAGAGGACGTCGTATTGGATGTCGGAACGAGTGAGGGGTTCTCCGTCGGTGCGTTTGAGGGCAACGGACCTTCTTTGGGGGGGAGCAGACGGGCTTGGTCGTCGCGAGGACATCGCTACCAAACTACTGAGCGCCGGTGCGACCTGGCAGTGGGTGCGACGGAACAACTTACTCCCTCACGTGCTAGCCGACATGAATGAACTGCGTTCCGAATCTATGTACTTCTACAACAGTTCACACTCTGTAAATTATTCGATAAACCGATAACAGTAGTGTAGACTAGGACGGAAAGCTAGATGATAAGTAATGAGAACGAATATGATAGAAGATACAGTGAACAATATGAATTCCAAACACTTGAAATGACTGAAGAGCGGCCCGGTAGCCTGGTATGTTGCAAAATGATATCCAAGAAGAGAGAAATAGGTCTACGACCAGAGAGGTAGCTATGTAGCTGCTAATGTTCTGTGGGTACAGTTGGCATATGAAAATTATGACATGCGAAATTACTGACCCGACTTCCAGAATGACAATGCTTGTTCGAGTACTTCCACCACCACACTACTGCGATACATCAACCCGTGATCTGCGCCTTTCACCACCTTGACTGAACACCTGTCTTCCCCCATGTTCTTCGCCATCCATCTAACAGCATTCTCTGCAATCTTCTCGTCCCTGTCCCCGTACCAAACCTTTACATGGTGGGGATAAGAGGTGTAAGAAAATCCCCAAGGATGATTCTCGTGATTGAGAATCTGCAAAAGATCGTTGTGGGTGCCCTTTGCTGACTCGGCATGTGATGCGGCGATTAGTGCATTGCCCAACGCCGCCTGGTACGCGCTGCTGGGTCCCATACTTGCGGTGAAGGAGGAGTTAGTGGTGCTCATGGACGGTGAAGATGGCATCGATAATGTAGCGTTTGGCGAGTTGAACGATATCGACCTGCGTCCGCCGGATCGCCCGTAGGGCCCGTTTGATGTGGTCGAAAACCTTGGGGGAGTGACGGAAAAGGGATCTCTATCGGAAAGAGACAGCTCCGAGTGGGTGTTTGGCCAGCCGAGTTCGCTGAAACCAAGTCCAACCTCGATTTGCAAAGCCGGCGGGATCTGAGGGCTGGGAGGTTCGCATTTCTTTGACAGAGATCTTCCTTTGAGAGAGCTCATCGAACGCAAGCCCTTCAACTTCTTCCCACCCGGTAACACCTTGTCCTCGGGAGGCGATTGAGGAGAATTTGACGACCCCTTCAATCTATTCAAGAACCCTCGAGACGTTTTTCGCTTGTTGATGGGCTTGTTATCGCCATCCGATGCACCTTGCAATGATGGGCGGGCGCCTCCTGCTCCTAACGTACTCCGGCTTTCGAAACGACCATCGAAGTCCCTCAAATCGTCATATTCACTGAAAGTGCTCGACCCTATACTGGGACGGGGCCGCGATTCGTGAAGCGACGAGTAATGAACATCAAGATTTCCATTCGACCGTGGCGATGAGGCTCGTGGTTCCGGTGAGGGCTTCGCTGGGAGTTGGGCGGTATAACCAATGCCTTCGTATGCAATTGTGGGGGGCTTCCCTATCATCCATGCCTGTACCTTCCATTCAGCGGCTTGTGCAGTTTTCAGTATACCGTTGGGAACATATTTCAACCACTTGTAACCACCTGCGGATCAAAGGTTAGCCAAGCGTTGGCGTTATGTGAATAAGAGAACACACTGGTCTCGCTGCCGCCCACCCAGGGTGCCAGCAAACATATATCACCGCGGATGCGACCGGGAACCTTGTTAGCGAAAGATAGCGCGTATGGTGCTCCAGCAGAGTGTGCCATGATGCTACACTGTCCGATATGTAGTAGATCAAGAACTTCTTCTACCACAGATGCCCATTGCATGATGCCCTTGGCGGATTTGGATCGAGGTTCTGTGCGTCCGAGACCCCAGCTGTGAAGACTGTGAGTCCAAAAATGGAGGGCGAGCGAGAAGACTTTACTGACCGATCTATCGTGATAAGTCTGAGATTCAAAATTTCTGCCATCTCATCGTACAGACCCATGATATGCCGCACACACCCCAATCCCAAGAAAACAACGACGGGGTAACCAGTAGGGCTACCCAAATCTGAAAGGCTGACTGTCAGAGGGTTATCGGAAGAGGCGTGCGGCGACCGAGTAAGGCGTAGCAAGGTTGTCAACCTCGCAGAACGCAGGTACTTTGCGACCTCTTGGGAGGCCGAGGACGGCTTCACCAGGGGAGCAAAGCTGGTGTCGTTGAAAGGGGAATGCGGGTAATGATTCGAAGTGATAGATGATGAATATATGGAAGGAGCACCAGGGTCAGAGCGAGGAGAGTAGATACTGACGTTGTCGGATATCGTGGAATGGCGTTTCATAAAAGAGGATGGCGGAGCCGTTGGGGGACGGGATTTCGCTAGGAGCTGGCTGCGTAACGTTCGTTGCACTTCGTCAGCTACGCTGTCGATGGAAGACCGAGATAACAAGTCGGCCTCCTCCTCAAGTGTAACAGGTTCAGGCTCTGATTCGGGCTCTTCATGGACAGTGGCGTGGCCTTGACTGTGAGCATAATAGGACGACGATCGAGCAGTAGATGGTCTCGATCGTACTTGTCCTTCTGGCGGAGCATGCGTTCGAATGATGTCCGAAATTGAAGGAACGACGCTCTTCGGCCTTTCCGGGGGGATTGTCTTCCAAGAAGTTGGGTTCGTGGTGGAATTGAAAGGTTTGACAGACTCTTGCGTTGGTGCAGGGGTGGGGGCGACGGTGATGGTTGAATTAGATGCAGTCCGAGAGGGTGATGGGCGAGTACGGCGCCGACGGGGGCGTGATACTGGAGCAGCTGTACGAGCCGCATCGTCGTCTGAATCGCTCGAGTGGTTGAGCACAATGTTCCGCTTTGGACGCCGGGTCTTCGCCCCGCCAAGGACAACACCTGGAGGGGGCGTCGGTAACGGGGGCTGGTAGAGGGGGTGGTGTCCCGGTATGCCAAATCTGGCTCGATTTGAAAGGCTCGTACTGGATAATATGTCGTCCCCTCCGTTCATGCCGTCAACCAGGGCGTCCATCGTTTCCACTCCAGCAATTGGGGCTGCAACTACGACGGGGAAATGTTCAAAGAACTCCCTGGAAGGATTGAAGTCCACTGGGGTATGGGGAGGCGTTTCGGTGTGCTGGGTTGATGAAGACCCAGAAAATCGAAGCTGGGGTATAGTGGAGATGTCTTCCCAATTTGATCGGCCAGAAGGGCCTGTCCTTGACCTAACACGCGGATATTGAGTAGGAGTTGTAGGCGTACCGATGTCCTCTGAGGAATCAAATGTAGGGAATGCATATGACGATTCTGCAGAAAAGTGACGAGAAACTGGATTTTCGGGTCGAGCTGGAGCGTTGGTAGACGGGGAACTTCGGTGCCCTCTCGACTTCGATTGGCGTGTATTGGCGGACTTTGGCCTAGGGTATGCATCGAAGTAAGTCGGCCGTGAACTGTACAATGGCCCGGAAGAGTCGATGGTGGAATTTGGGTCGACTGGAGGTGGTGACTTGTCCTTTTCACGTCTCAGGGACAGAAACGATGCGCTTCGTCGTGGGGCGCGATGAGACGAGCTACTTCCAGAACCGCCTAGGATTTGGGGGCGAGAGAGCACGGCCTGCATTGTGGAGATCTAGTAGCAAAAGAGGGAGGGGTGATTTGAGCCAAATAAATAATGAACGATGATTCGAACGAATGGGAGTCGCGAACTGATCGCGAAGAAGGCCGCGGCGACGAGTAAGATGGACAGCGCGCTGTGAGCGACGCCGTTGAGCTCGACGCTGCTGAGGCTGGGAGTCGGGTTCAGAGCTCAGTTCTTCTGGGAGTCGGAGGAAAAACGAATATTGCCACCGTATGCTCTCACCCGATCCGGTCAGGTGGCCGCCGCGCCATCAATTTGATGTTTGGGAGTGGTACTTACTTACGATGCCATGTGTATTTAATGTTGGTACTTACTAATACAGAGGTATGGGAATGGAGGGTATATAGTTGTGTGCAAAATTTGGGCAGTCAATATTTCAATACTTGAGCCTCTCAGGTAATACACGGATGTCATACGTGGCTGCAGCCTTGAGAACTGCTTCACCAGCGGAACTACACCAACGCACAAAAGGCGGATTGTTTGTGCCCCAAGGCAGCCCCAGGCTACGCAAACGTGCGAGGTGCCGTTTCGTTATAAATGAGACCCATTCGCATGGGAGAATGGTAACCATGCGACCGGAGACGGTCAAGTCCTCCAGATTTTGGCACTTCTGACTGATGGAATCGAGGATGTCGAGGTCGACATGAATGCCAGTGAAGCGTAAACATCGTAGTGAAGAGAAAGGAGGTGAATCATCGGTGAATATGAGGTGATGCGAGTGCCCATCCGTCTCCACCTCGTATTCCAATGTGTCGATCGCACAAGACTCAAGGATGAGTCTGATCTGTTCGTCAAACTCCGAAGCGCGCTTGGAACGAATACACAAATGGTGAAGGGATGGCGTTTCGTGTAAAAGATGGGAGATATAGCCGCTCATGACGACCACGTTGTCGAGGTGGAGCTTGGAGAGTTGCAGTTGATATGGAATGACGGGATATGGGATGTCGAGCTCGAGGTTGGTCAGACGGAGAGTCTGAAGGTTGCTGAATCGGAATGCAATCGATTCATCCCATTCCAGAGAAGGGCGAAAGCTGAGAGAATGTGCGAGCAGACTGCCATCGATGTGGAGGTCCAAAACCGACTGTGCGTCGCCTACGGTATGCAGAAGCCTCTCTGCTTTAACAGCCAGCAGGCCTCCGAGTGTGATATGCTGCAGCCCCTCAAGCGCCAAGATGAATCGGAGGTTGGCCCTGTCTTCAGCACTAATGAGCCGCCCGTTTGGGCTGTCCTCCAGGGCTGGCCGAAGTTCGATACCCTTGACGAGGGAGAGTAATTTGGGGTTGCCGGACAATGTGCGTGCGAGTTGCGAACAAGCATGGAACGAATGCAGGCTGGGCAATGCAAACAACCGCCGTCTTACAGGGCCTAACCATGCGGAAGAGACCTGTGCGAGACGAAGTAAATCTCGGGGCCACCAATGGTCGTTGCTCTCGAGAATGAGAGGAACAAGATCGTCTATAAAGCGCGAACGTGCTGGTAGGGGAGACAAAGCCATGTTTGCTAACTGCTGAAGGGTAAAAGGGATGAATCGTCAAGTTCCGAAGCGCGTGTTGGGGGCTTGGAGCGTGTAGCTCGTGTGTGCAGAGCTGTGCAGAGTCAAGATGTATCAGGTGATCATCAAAGGATGAAATGTTCGAAACAGAAAAATTGTGGCCTTCGAAATCTGGCCATGCCATGGTCAATTGCAAAGCTAAGGGAGTAAAGAAGTTGGACGGAGCTCGTGGGCAAGGCGAGAAAGAGGAAACCGGCGACGATGACCGCGACATCAGTTTCTAACCAATATTGCGCCATATCTGCTAACTCTGATATCCCATAGGCCTTAATTCTTTTCTAATAAATAACTATTTGAAAATGCATACTTATTGAATCTCAGCCTCGACCAGTGACCACTACCTAAATATACTCGAAAAGATCTTCTAAACATGGAAGCCATATCCCAGCGTCGTCGAACTGTTCAACTTACCTTCCTGCAAACGACTGATCTCTTCGAAAATGCCAGTCGTGAAGGATAACGATCCTCCTCCACCTCGCAGAGAAGCTAAATCTGTTCCTATACTCTCGCTGAATCGCGTGGACGAAGCCTTGGATGTCTTCGTGGAGAGACCCGAACACGACATTCACTATAAGACATTAAGCTGGCAGGTCTTGAAAACTGATACTTACTTGCAGCCACAAAAACTATGTTCTAATGGACCTGTTTTATCAGTTTCTGGCGCTGTTGATGATTGCAGAGATCGTTAGTAATGGAATGCTCTCTCTGCCGTCCTCTCTTGCTGTTATCGGTAAATTCCTAGTGTTCATGCACATTCAATGCCTCAGCTCACTGCTTTCCGAATTTCAACAGGGATCGTGCCAGCAGTTATCCTAGTAAGTCGTCTGCTCAGACTGTGCGGTATATGGCTGCCCGTGTGAATGCCCATGTTAACTCAGCATCTCTGAAGATTGTATTCCTTGGAATATTTGGACTGTTTACTGCCAAGCTCTTGATTGACTTCAAGTTAAATCATCCAAGTGTCCACAACATGTAATTTAGAAGAGTTTAATTGCCACATCCATGAGCTAATTGTTGTTAGGGGTGACGCGGGATTCATCCTAGGTGGACCGCTGGTCAGGGAGGTGTTATCGCTGGGAACCGTCATTTTCGCTATTGCCGGAACCGTGAGTTCAGTCCAAAATTCATCCCTGACTTGCGCTCCATCCTAGAGAATAGGGCTCAGAGCTGTTATCCGGACAACAAGCACTCTCCGCGCTCTCAAACAATGGGCTTTGCTCAATTTACATCCTGCTCGTATTCTCGTTTGCCACTCTTGTTATTGCCCTTCCCCGGACACTGGGCCGACTGAGCTGGCTGGGGTTTCTTAGTGTCTCGTTGATTTCCCTTGCTGGTATTGTGGCGATGGTCGGTGCAGGCTTGAATCCCACGCCTAGTCGCTCCATTCGTGTAACGGCGAGCACCAGCTTCGATCAGGCGTTTTTGGCAATTACAAATCCTGTAAGCTGCCAAACTCTGTCCATTACCCTCGATGAACCTGACTGCTAGGTATTTTCTTATGCGGGTGAGATTTCAAGCAAGGTGTAATCTCACACGATGACACGGCTTCTCTCGTTAGGACACTTCATGTGCGACTCCTATCATTACTAGAGTTGTGCAGCTGACCGACCATCACTGAAGGTTCTTTATCCTCATCTCAGAGATGCGTCATCCAGAAGATGCTATGAAGGTGCGGATTTTCGATATCCACGCAAAAATCTCTAAAGATGCAAGAAAAACAAAACAAACAGGCCGCATGGTGCCTGCAAGGATTTGCGACTATGTTTTACACAGTGTTTGCTGTCGTTATGTGAATACTCTAATCGACCTGACTGGACGACACTGCGGCTGAGACAAGCCACTGACAGATATGTCAATATTGGTGACAACATTGCATCACCTGCTTTTCTCTCCCTGCCCCCCGAATGGGCAAAGGTGTCATATGGTATCGCTCTCGCAAATTTTCTGATGTACGTTGACCACCCTTGCCATGCATTAACACCCTGTAACGACTTTCAGAGCTGGCGGCCTGTACTCCCACACGGCGGCGAAGCTTTTCTTCATTCGTTTCTTCCGACATTCTCGACACATGTACAATCACACACCCCTTGGTTGGTTTGTGTGGATCATGCTGTGCTTTGCTGCGGTCGCAATTGCCTTCATCTTTGCAATTACAGTCCCCATATTCTCGTATCTAATCGGCATCGCGGCTTCACTATTTGCTTCGTGGTACACCTATGGGCTAGCAGGGTTCTTTTGGTTACATGATATATATCATCTGAAAGGCGGTCGGCAGGCTCTATCTCAGCGGCCGGTCCAGATGGTCCTTGCAATTGCGACCATCCTTGCAGGGGCTTTCATATGCATCTCTGGTATGTATCGATTAAAGTGGGTGCTTGTCATATTCATGAACTTTGATGCACCCCGTTTATCAAGCCCCTTTTTGTAGCTCATCGACAGCGCGTACAATGATGGCCTTATAGGAAAGCCGTTTACATGTTAGCAGTTGAATCCGAGTCCATTGGAATCTAGCATCAGTGTGATAAGATAAGATGCCTAACCGGCCCGAGGTATATCGGTCATCATTCCAGCCCGTGGGCTCCGGCTCCCTGGCCTTGTCTCCTTGCGTTACAATCAGCTTCACCGTCGGAGGAGTCGGGCCACGTTGACATCCCTCCTACTCCAGCCAACTTCTGAGCCTGTATTATATGAATGTCATCTGGCACGCAAGGCTTCAATTTATCGATCGTTCAACGGCCATCATCGTCATGGCGTAGAACTCTCGCAGCCTTGTGTTTTTGTATCCTGTTCCAATTTGGATGTCTTATGGTCAACTGCTCTCAACTTGTTTTTCTTCTACCCCTGCGTATCCTCCCATTCAAATGGTCGAGCAGGCTCTACAACGAGGGTATCAGATACACGAAAGGAGCTTTTGGATGCCTCTTGAGTACGTCCCCTGCTATGCTCTTACACGAGCAAGCCTAATATGCCTTCGTAGTTCTGATGTGCCAGTGGTTCGCCCCGACAAAGCTGAGCATCTCTTTCGAAACGGAGGGCAAGGGTCGCTTTAGTGCGGAAGATGTCGACTGCGTTGTCGTGAGAAACGAAGCAGGAGACGTTGTATCATTGAATCTTCCTACCAAGTTTGTTTTAATATCCAATCATCAGGTAGAGTATCTCTTTATTGATTTTTGTCCTTCCACTCACCAAGTGTGTAGATCTACGCCGACTGGTGGTATGCATGGTGCCTCACTTACTTCATTGGTCCACAGGGGGTGCATCGTTACGTCTACATCACGTTGAAGAAGAGCTTGCAATGGGTTCCTATCGTTGGCTGGGTACGCCGATGCGACAAAGCTTCTGGAAAACTGTACTCAATACTCTACAGGGAATGCAACTTTTCAACTTCATTTTCCTTGCGCGCTCCTGGGCATCAGACAGGGTACAACTCGCATCACAGCTATCCTCGTTGGGCAAATGCGCAGAGGAAGAGGATAACCCATTATGTTTCCTGCTTTATCCTGAAGGGACGCTTGTCAGCCAGAACACGCGTCCCGTCAGTAAAAAGTTCGCAGACAAGATGGGAATAGTAAGTTTCGTAGTGATTTGATGACTATGACATCGAGTCAACGATTCATTATAGGCAGACTTGACTAATGTACTCCTCCCGAGGTCGACGGGTCTACATTACAGCTTACGTTCCCTGGCTCCTCGAATACCCGAACTGAAGTTGATTGATCTCACAATGATGTACCCTGGTATGATTTACGTGAAATTTCTTAGTGGACCCATTTTAATTTGGAGCATTGTTCTTTCAGGCATTCCTCCAATGGGATATGGTCAGGATTATTATACGCTTCGATCCATATTCATGAACGGTATACCACCACCTCGAATCCACGTACATCTAAAGATGTTCGACGTCGCAGCGGATATTCCAATAGGCGACATGTCCACAAAGCCTACCCTCGCCTCTTCTGGGGTGGCGAACGGACACACTGCCGAGGTCGAAATTCCCGATCAGGAGAAAGAGGTGTTCGAGACGTGGTTGCGGGAGCTGTGGCAGGCAAAGGATGATTCTATGACCAGATTTTACGAAACTGGAACATTTTGCCCTGGGACCGGAATCTCGCCGGTCGAGATTCCACTGAAGCTGCGACATTGGAGGGAATTTCTGGACGCGTTCTGCTTTTTCCTGCCTGCAGGTGCTGGATACTTGTGGGGCAAGATACGACAGTAGTTATTAGATGATTGTAATTGACGTGCCATATGCTGTTGGTGATCATGAGCGGCCCACTACGCACCCTAACCAGAAAACTGAGTTTGTTCTCTTTGCTCCTCTATCCGTCTAACCATGAACAAACTTGTGTCCAAGAATCTGTCCACGCAATTGGCAAGGCAACTCTCTTCTCCACGCGAAAAGCGCGTCGACGGTGTGCCGGTGATACATCTAGAACATATTTATACGCAATTCAAAGTGATGATAGATGCACCTACTTGTCCCAACACAAGGTGGTAAAGTGGTGGATCGAGCCGTGAACTTTCGCCTGTACGACTTGGTCAATGACAAGGACGATACGAAATTACAACAGCACGGACCTGGGCTTGCTCCTTCTCAATGAAGTCAGCTAGATCTTTCTATAAGATTCTGTGAGTAGGTATGACACGCATGGGTGAGAGATGCTCACTTGTGTTGCTTGGTCAAATTTTTCCATGGTTTGTTGGCAGAATGAGGGAAGAGCGGTGGGTATTTTAAAATAAGCAATTACGTAATAGATTATTGTTTATTTTTGGAAATGTTGTCGGTTCACTCCAAGTACTTTACGGTGGTTCTTGGACGAATTCGATGCAAGTTTTCCAAACTTCGAAAACTGTTCCAACCATGCAACCTAAGTCAACGGAGATAAGGATCTAACGTGGGATTATTGATAACTCTTATATTTGCTTGCCAGGATACAAGGTTGCCTCGTGCTACATATATCCTAGCCTCGTGTCTGCTCAGCGCTCAGCCTTGGCTCGGCCTTTCCCAATGGCCTCGACATCTGCCAGTACTGCTTCGATGTCCACTGCCTGGCCTGGAGAACCAAGTCCTCCGTAAGCTTCTCTGTCCGTTTGGTTCATATACTATTTATCCAGGTATCCGATAGTGTTGCATATCTTAGTCGCAAGGCCTTGCCGATCAAACGCCATGACGCCGAACCTTTAACACGCGAGGACGTGCAGTTCGATTTACTTCACCACATATTCTCTGACAAAAATGCCGTCTTTACCAACCCAACTCCTAGTGGCAACCCAATACCTGAGAAGTCTCCAAAGGTCACCTTCGCTGAGCTATACGTGTCTGCCTTGTACAATTCAAGTAAATGTTCCAAAGTGCTCAGGGAGAAAATGGTCGAAACCCCAGCATTCGCAATTGAACTTGCGAAGATTTCTCTCCTGACCAACGTTGGCCGAATCAATACGACGATGGCCTGTGAGACTCCTGTTACTTATGACGATTGTTTGGATTTCTGAATTCCTTCAAGTTTTTCCAGAAATGAAGACCGCGCTTAGAACCTATCATCCTGTACCCTCATTACAGAAAACGGACGGAAATGCACAGGATGCTCCTAGAATCAAAAATTGTCTCAAGGCCGCCCTTCTCCCATCAGAGTTAAAAACAACTCCTCCCTCATCGCCGGAAGAAATTTTGGAGAGAAGTGTAAGCATTCGTTTCAATGGCCAGGCAGACGAACCAGATCACAGATGCATTTTATGACACAAGAGAGCAGGACAGCGTCCCCCTACCACGGTTGTAAATCTTCTGTTCGTTCTTGCCAACCATGCTGCTGTGAGTCACCCTACACTCTATGTAATTTGGAATTCATAATATTCTAGCCTCTGGCCGGCGTGCATTTCGATGGGGCACTGAACTTCCTCGACCTTTTCTTGCCAAACAAGCGTCTGGTCTCAGCCGATCGTGCCAGGGCCTTTCTATGGCTTGCATATCACTACTTGGAATCTCCTGAGGGGCTAAATACTTTCGACGACGAGTACTCGCGTAAAAGCCCAGGTAAGGCACCACTGCTACACAAAATGACCGTCCACCAGGCGAAAACCGAGAACGTGGACACTGCTGAAGAAATTGCATGGGGAAAAAAGATGTCGAACCAGAGAAATACCTTCTTGCAGAAACTTGTGAATTCGATGGAGGACGACAAGAAGACGAAGACCACGACAATTCGCCAATTCGTGTCAGGTTTGTCGTCTTCGTCTTCATCATGGCACGAGGCAAATGTTTAGGAGAAGTTGCAGTGAGTGCGAATAGTCTTCGTCGCCCTCGACAGCCAGGTCAAGGGCAAGAGGCATCACGCGATGAAGGAGCGTTCATGTACTATGTCCCACATAACAATCCTCCACCTCCTGATCATGCGCGGTCGAAGAGACGTAAGGGGGCTCCACAATTTCATGATATGGTTAAGAGGACTAAGTCCAAGAAAATCTAGATCCTCCCCTGCAGTTGCAATCCCACCCAGACCCGCATCTGCAATCTCGCAACGCTGTTCCTCCTGTTGCGCCGCGCCCGGAGCCACGGACGATGTTGCAACGTTTGGCAACCCCTCCTTCTGTTCTATCGAATCTGATTCACCTTTCTCTAGAGGCGTGGCATGTAGTTAACACCACTGATCCACTTGCCGATTCAGATGAAGACATTGAGAATGCAGATGAAAATGTCCGCCTTGATTATAGTACGTCACAGCCTTTTTGAATCCCAGATTGCTCGGAGATAAAAACATTGACGCGCTTCATTGTAGCTCGTCGTGTGGATGTGCTAGCTCACATTCAACGAACGTATACGTCGCATGATTGAAAATCTAACGTTCTGGTCTGGCCACCGTACTTCCTTGACTGGGTTTTATGTTTCCCGGGGACTCTACATCGCGCTGATACACGTACTGCGCCGATAACGTTTTTTCTTCTTCGACTGATACCATGTACGAATTATATCCCATTGCAATGGTCGTAAAACGAGATAGGCGCTGCCCCAACGAAAGATTAAAGGAGTGTGTGGTGGGCATTTGCCTGTATAGAGACTAGCTCAACGAAATCTGCAAAAAAATCGAGGTCACTATTTTTTTTTTGTATTTTCCCTCCCCTTCTGTCTCAAAAACCGAACGTAACCCCGAAACCAATTGGCAAAAAAGCCGAATTCAAGATGTGAGAATGCCGGATACCCAAAAAAAACATGTCAAAAGCCGCCTGGATGAGCCAGAACGGGATGTTCGAAGCCAGATCGCTGGCGGAGCGGTAAAAGATCCGCTGGGGCGCTGTGTCGTTTCCACTTGGATTTGCGAACATCCACTCCGTCTGCCTCGACCTCTGTTGCAAGTGTCCTGCGTCGCAGGGTCGAAAGCATATCGTGCGCTCTGCGTTCCCGGGAATTCAACGCGAAGAGGTTGGATTCCGAAAGCTCGGTAGGAGAGGTCGTGGACGAACGAGGAACGACGAGGGTCGTCACTTGCAGATTAGGTGACGCCGGATACATGGGGGATTTGGGAGGCGCAAAGAGCAAAGGCTCCAGAGTCGGCTTCTGGGCTCGGACGGGCATTTGTAAACGACCGACGCCTACGTTCAGTCTAGGGCGTTCTGGAGCGACGGTCGGATAAGGAGCAGGATCCGCGTTGACGACCTCGTCGCGACGCGAGCGAGCATGGCTTTGGGAGCCGAGGCGAGCAGATATCTGATCCAGGGAGGGGAGAGGCCTTCCAACGTGCGTTGTCGACATTCTGACACCTGGTTCCTTGACCTTAGTGTACTCTGGGAGACGAAAGTCAACCTGCTCAACCCAAGGTTCACGGCCATACGAAAAAGGGCCGTAGTTTGACTTCTCGCTCAGAGATTCGAACAGAGCAAGTGGAGAGACCAATCCGGGAGAAGGAAGAGAGTAGTGGAAGATGGCCGGAGAATCGGGTGGCGTCTTGGGGGTCATGGTTGCGGTTGGGGATGGTGGTGCGAGAACCTTGGACAGGAACAGAGCACGTCGCTCAACTGTGTAACGATATGTTAGACCTGGAAAGAAAACCAATCGTCTGCAACATACCCTGCTTGTTCTTGTGGGCTTTGAGGGCAATCTCCTTGCGAAGGTCGCCCGCCTTCTTGGAACCAAATGCCACGTTTCTCTCCCTTGATGCCTGAAGTAAAGCCTCAAATCGCTCACGTTCGAGGCCTTTGGCTGGTGGCGTGTCATTTGGGCGGAGAGGCGAAAGAGGTTTTTTAAACCTCGTAAGAGTTGGGGGTGGAGTCAGATGAACGGGCCTAAAGCCATTGTCATCTGAGGGAGTAGTGAAAGTCGCAGAGAACGGCGAGTATGGTTCGACGACTTGTTCTTCTGGAGGAGCGAGTGAGATGGAGATCTGGGGAACGATGGCGAGCGTTGAATCCATTGAAATGAAAGGCAGTGGAAATATGGGGGCGGTTCGAGACAGAAGGCGACCAGCACCAGGAAAGATATTACAGAGACGAGAAGAAAAAGGAATGCACCGAGCCACACACTCCAGTAAAAAACGCAAGAGAGATGATGTTCGTGTACTACAGAAGGAGATGATATCGTGGACCTGGTCTTCCCATCATTTCGGTTAACACGCTGTTGGTAACCACCCCACCCCGTCCTGCGCACCTTGGCCTTGGCGATTGTAAGTAAGTAAGAAGCAAGCCAGAGACCATGGCTACAAATCAGAACTAACAGAAAATTCTGACCACCACCAGGCAGATCGTTCTCAGCAACAAATCAAACTCGTTCACAGCTCTATGTAATGATCATGATCGTGTGCGCTGGACGTTGCTTTCATCTCAAAGACCCTCAGCCTTCACAGCCTCTGCAAGTTTTTCCTGGAACAACTTTTCGGCGTCCGCCCAAACGCGGGAGTTTGGGAATTCCAATATAGAGGGAAGCAGATCCGCGCTGAATTGCTCAGATGCCTCTCGTGGAAGCAATGTTGGCAGATGGTCGATAGAGATGACGGACAGCGGTGGGTTTCCAGGCCTGCCGAATGGAGATTGTTTTCAATAACAATGGACAGGGACCGGATGTTGCGATACTCACCCAACCTCAACAGGAACAGTGGGTTCTGAGAACGTCGTATTGATGCTATAGATCGGGATGGGGTTGAAGGGGTTCGTGGTATCGCAGCTAACGTCCACGACGACAGACAATCTGCGGTCTTTTCCCGCCGCACGGATCGTATCGTGGTTGACGAAGGATGGTATCTTGGAGTTAAGGTAAATGCAGTTGACGAAGATATCGACGTCGAGAATTTCCGAGAATGGGCCACCCTTGACGGTCTCATCAAGATCCCACTTGAGGATGTCGTCTCTGTAAAAGAACATGTAGTTGTATCGTCCAACGAGGGAGTCATAATAGGCTCACTCATCGAGGCCGATCTTTCTAAAGAGATCAACAGCGCCACGACCACATCTGCCGAGGGCTCCAATAACAAGGGCCTTGACACCCTTCCCATTGCCTCCCAGCAGGCGCTTGACTGAGTTGACCATGTCCTCTTCGTTCTTGTATGGTTGCAAGAGGCCGAGCTTCTCGTTCTTCTTGCTCGCTGCCAAAGCAAGAGCACCCGCGGCTGCGCCTGCAAAGCCTGCGTGGAATCCGAATGCAGCAACCCGTCGACCAGTGGCATCAGTTAAGAACTCGAGGTCGTAGAGAGTCCCACCGCCGCGATGAAAACGAGAGAGGACTGATGACCACCCAGCTTGTCGCTTGTAACAATGGGCAAATTGTATGTGGGTATGGGGCAACGGGTCGGTCGACTCTTCCAATTCTTTTAATCCGATTATGGTAATATCTATTGGTGCGCGGGGCCAAGAATTGTTTTCTACCAGCTTGCATCCAACGCTACAAGGGTGAAATGTTTAGAACTTTGATAATAAAGAAAAATGATGATATCCTCGTACTCTTCATATTCGGAATCGTCAAAGATTCTTTGCTCATCACGCTCGACCATGATGGTGAAGCCTGCATCAATGAGCTTCTTGGAGGTCGTCGGCGTGAGTGCAGCTCGACGCTCGAACTCTTTGGTTTCACAGCGAAGCCAAAGTATTTTGGGGGACACTGTTGGGGGCATTGGAGAACTTGAGCGGAATCTCGTCTCTAGCAAAGGTTGAGTCACGGCGCGGAATTATTGAACTGACTCGAGCAGAGGTAGGATCAGATCAATTTTTCGCTTAGATCGATACCTGATTTGGTGGCACCTGCACGTGATGACGCGTTGTGGCGCGTTGGCATTAGCATTCAAGTTGTCACAGCTTACTGCAGCCTTCGATATTATCGCTTTGAAAACTACAAGCTCTGGGCAAATTTCAAAAAATTCTCCGCCATTTCAAGTTTCCCCGCATCGAAACGTTCAAAGAAGACAGAGGCTGTTCCCGGAGCAATATAGCTTTCGCCTTTTTGCAATCCTTCCAAGGTGATCGTCGTAAATTCATCCAAGGGCATCCAGAATTTTGACAACTTTTCAGTTGTTCCGTACGCTAGCGGGACATCAGATCATCATCAACTGTCCGTGTGAAAGGACTTGCCATCGTGAATTTCAGATTCAACAAGACTGGGAGGCTATAGCAAGTCGTTGACATTCATTCAACTAGAAAAACTTACGGTGGGATGATCTCTAAGACGTGAACGTTGGTTGCACGGAGCTGGACCTGGAGCGAGGTGCTGAAACTATGCAGGGCTGCTTTGGATGCAGAGTAGTTCAAGACGTGGGGCGCGGGGACAATTCCAATTCCAGAAGTTACAGTCACGATGAAGCACGGCCGATCCTGAGCCCAAGATGAGTGTACTGATTATGCATAGAATAAAAAAGGGAAAAAACTGACCGCAAGCTTCAGAAAATGAGGCAGAAACAATGAGATAAGGGACACAACAGAGATATAGTTTATATTGATTTCGCTGGTGAGTTCTGTAAGTATAAAATTGAGAATGCATAGGTTCAATATATAATAAATGGTCGCACTATCCAGGTCGACTTGCTTCTGGAAGTCAAATTCATGCTGAACACCAGCACAAAGAATAATTGTGTCGAGCTGACGGAAATCGTCAGAGATGCAACGAGTATAGATATGTGGGTGGTCGTTACCCACGTCGGGATACTTAAGGAGGATATCATCAACGAATTTCTTCAGCGCATGTTTGTCGGTGTCGACGTCGACTTGAACGGTAGCAAGGTTGGATTTAGCCAGCTCTTCCAAACGGCCTTGACGACGACCCGCGGCGATGACCGTTGGGCTGGAAGGCAGGTCTGCGATGGCGAGAGAAAGAGCACGGCCGATACCAGCTGTCGCGCCAGTCACTAGAACGCATTTGCTGTCGCTGATACCAGGCATGGTTTCTAAGAGGTGACGAAATCCAGTGAATTATAAGCTTTAACGAGTTCTACTTTCGCATGGGCTATGGGCAAACGACATGGGAACTATGGGCAAAGACAATGCGGACATGTCATGGGAGCTTTGAAGTAATAGGATTCTTGGAATAACAAAATTCTGATTTTGATCTCATCTTATGCCGGACAGTGTCATCACCGGCAAACACCGATGGCAGATCTTACCACCGCTTCACCACCTGAGGCTACCACCCAACACGACAACGACGCGTTGTATACTGCAGTTGGTCTTCCGTTCAATGTCAGACTACCATCTCATTATCTATAGGCCTCCTTGCGTGCTGCCAATATCTTGAAAGCCCAAGGAAACGACTACTTCCGCGCCAGTCGATGGGATGAGGCGCTGGTTGCATACCGATCCGGCCTTGATCAACTCCCAAAACGAATCCAACAAGTAGATGATATATCTACAGAAGGAGACAATTCCTCTGGGGAACTGCCCACTGAAGAAGCAATGAAGAAGGACCAGCCTCTCAAGGAAGAGCATCTGTCCACAACCGATGACCCGTCTCCTTCACAAGCAGAATTAGATGAATACGCCAAACTTCGGGCTGTACTGAATGCGAACATCGGGGCCTGCTATGTCAAACTGGTAGCTACAGCATCTATCTGTTTGGAAACTCTCCTTCACCTTCACTGAATCTCTGTTAATCAGGGTGACCATAAGCAAGCCGCAGATGCTTGCTCACAAGGTCTGGCTCACTCTCGTCTCCTTCAAAGAAATTCAAAGTGACATATCCCAGCATTGATTGATGATCCCCAATACGTTAAAGCACTCCAAAGACGCGCATCCTCAAATGAAGTCATAAATTCTTGGTCATCATTGACCGCGGCGATGGAAGGTAATTTCAATGACTGTGGACGAAGTTCTTGGTCAACTGACGTGCTGAAGACTATACCGCTCTTCTCAAACTCCTTCCACCGTCTTCCTCACAATCACGGGACACAGAACGATCTATGAAGCTGCTGAAGCCTCGGATCGAAGATGCTCAGAAAAAAGAAACGGCAGAAATGCTGGACAAACTAAAGGGTCTCGGCAATAGCATCCTAGGTACGCAATGGCACGTTTGGTTTATGGCGTGCTTTCATGTTCCGGGACTTAGGGAATTTTGGCCTATCCACGGATAATTTCAAGTTGGAACCCAATGGACAAGGAGGGTACTCGATGAATTTCTCTAGGTAGCCCGGGATACGAGCTTATATCGATGTCTGAGTCGGCGGATAGGGAGACTATCACGATATTTAGGCAGGAGGTTCCTCCTGGATGTTGCGATAGCATGTTATGTTATATTGGCTATAGAAGCGCTTTCAATCCAGAGAGGTCGCGGGGTTACGGAAGATAGTTGCCTTCTGCAATGGCCAGATCTAAATTAAACGTGTCAGCAGGGCTAGTGGTTGGAAGTGTGGAAATATACTGACCCTGGCGAATAATCTGCCTTGTATCAATGACATGGATACAGGACCGTACTCGCGGGAGTCCCGTGAATATGCAGCATTATCGCCACTGATCCAGACGTGGCCCTTTGGCACAATGACGTGCTCCGTAGAAGGCGCTAGTACACCAGTTGGATCGACGCAGACTATATCGCCGGGCATTCCAAGAATTCTTTTGCAGATGATGCGACCAGGTTCAAGAGGGGACTGTAGAATCACGATGTCTCCCCGCGAGATTCGCTCAGGGAAGAGCCGGACAGACAAGCGGTCCTCGATGACGAGCTCTCCATCATGGGCTAGTGTTGGGAGCATAGAAGGACCTGTCATCTAACGCGGCACGTCAGCACATGGTACGGTCTTCAAACAGAAAGTGATTTCACGGTGGATGGTCTTCCAATGTATTCCGAAATGAGATGGATAGCGCAGGCCAAATTGAGCAGCTGTTTGGGGCATGAGAGACTATCAACGCGTGACGACCTTGTTCAGCGCACATGTAGACATGTCTTTCCAGTATATATTCCTCGATCTTTCCAAGAAGCTGAACGGAAGTTAGAAAGCCATCGAGGTGACCAACGGTGAAGGGACATATGCAACGACCGCTGAAGCCAATAGGGCCGCGAAATTTCTAGGACGCGCAGAGGTCTCGAAGTTTAACGCACTCCGACCCTCGCTTTCTTGCAATGAAGAGGGGAAACGGAGACCGGAACGAATGAAATATTTATTTGGCATTGCTTGGCTGCAACCTTGCAACATTTTGACGATGCGGCGCTGCTGGTCCGAGTCAAGTTGCTGCTAAATTTATAATGTCCTCCTTCAAACGCAAAGGCTCGGCAAAGCAATCGCAAGTGTTCCCTGGTACTCGTCCTTCTCCTGCAACACCTTCGACATTGATTACTTCGTCTGGAATACCATCCTTAGACGACATCCTCGGTGGCGGATTGCCCTTATCTTGTTCTTTGCTCGTCGCCGCACCGGACCTGCATTCATCGTACGGTGATCTCGTACAGAAATACTTTATTGCTCAGGGTCTCAACTGCCGACATCGCCTGTGTGTCATCGATGATAATGCAGAAGCATTTGTGAAGGATATCATGTGGGTTGCTCGAGGTAGAAGTGGCGCTGCTCCCGAGCCAACAGTAGACGAAGTCGAGATGAAGGCTGGACCGCAGGAGGACGGACAGATCAAGATTGCGTGGCGATACGAACAGATGAAACCTTTCCAAACTACGGTATCGACATCTTCGTCGTCTGTAAGTCTTTGAGCCGTACCTGCAATTGGCTCAATTCTTATCATTTTTGTTGCTCATGCGTAGTCTACAGACGAGTATTGTTTCAACTTCGATCTAAGCAGTAGAGTGCCACCCTCCACGATTGAGGAGAGCGTTCGAGCAGGACAACTATCATTCATTGAGACACAGTCCAACTCACGGATCTCGACATCCGAGGTTCTCAGTCGTATCACGGGCATCCTCAGACCCGAATCCTCAGAAGCGCACTCTAGTTCTACTCCCCTTCGCATTTGCATTCCTTCATTGGGCTCACCTCAGTGGGGTGAACTAACGCAACAAGTGAGCCAGAACAAGAATAATCATATGGCGTCGAATAAATTCAAACTCTAGGATATTCTGTACTTTTTGCACTCACTCCGAGCCTTGTTACGGCAACATCCTTATGTGTGTGCCTCCTTGAGCCTCGCACCGCATCTCTCCACAGAGTCTTGGGGAGGCAGGGGTTGGTTCCAAAGATTGGGCTGGGTTACGGATTCGGTCCTCACACTGTCAGCGTTCTCTGGTATGCATTTGTTATCATACCTGTCAATGCTGAACTAAACCTTCCTTCAACCGTACAGCTGATCCATCTCTAACGGCGACGTTTCCTAATCACCATGGTCTTCTCCACATCCATACACTACCTGCCCCTCACACGATTCTTCCGCCCAGTGACAAATTTTCCACGTTGCGTGGACTTTCTGCTTCTGCAGGGGGTACCGGAGGCAGCGGCGAAAACAATCTTACGTTCAAGTCTACCAGGAAGCGCCTAATCTTCGAGACCCTGCATCTCGACATCGAAGGCGGGGTCGGAGAGCGGCGCACGACTCCGTCTGCTACTACCCTTGAATCAACTGGTGATGCGCATGACCACACGAGCCCCACAAATCAGGATCATCATGCAAGCAAGACGGCCTTCGCTGCTGTCGAAGTTGCACTGGAAGACTCCGGAGTGCGAATGGTTGATGGGGGCGATAAGGCAACAGATGGGCCAGAATTAAAGCCAAAGAAGCAAAAAAAGAAAGTCGCGTTCCGAGCAGATCGACCAGACCTGTATGATTTCTAACACTTGACAATGACATACCCCGAATGCCGGTTGGGTGTTCATGGATTGCGGTTTATCATAATCATCGACCTGACGCAGCGAGATGGACTGCCGCGTTCCGCCATACTGTTTAGAGGCCATTTGGATGCGCTTGCTGTGGTCATAGTGGCTTTACATGTAGCAACGATCACATGGAGGAAGATGGACCCCGCGGGCGAGGTCAGAACGATGGTGCGCGAAGGCATGGGCAGGTTTTGGCTGTGGACAGACGGCAGACAATCGCTGATCCGTGTCAAAGGTTGACTATGAGCGCTAGTACCGAAGTTTGTCGCGATCAGTACATTTCTTGGTGAGAGGAAAAAGCGACAAGAGGACGTGGAATGCCAGTGGGACGGACCCGAGTATGTATTGAAAACGGTTTGGTAACTCAAGCTCAAGCCAGGGCATGAGGCACTACATGATTTCTTTAGATTGATAGACTGTGGAACGTTTCAATGGTAACCTCTTTAATTACAGTGTACGTCGTGAACGTAAACGCATCTGTGGAATCAGACGCAGCGTGGCAGAGTGATGGGAACGAATTGCACCCTGCAGGAGTGACACTCAACTTGGACCACACACATCGCACGAACGGACGACATCGACTGGATACTGGAGGGATCAAGCCCTGCCAGCAATGCCGAAGGAATCATCGACGGGTACGTGGATAGGAGGTGTTTTAGGGTATTTGCGAGTCAGGGGCCTTGAGTAGCTAGTGGCATATTGGAATTGCTGCAATCCAATTGCCATCCAACAGCCATCTTCCCTGCTTTTCTTCTCTTTCTTCTCTTCTTAATGGTTTCTGCACTCGTCGTCAGAACTGACGCTGGTTCTCTAGATCAACATCTCGAATTTTTGCGAGAACATCCGTCGGCCGCGCTCCCACCGTCGCCTTTGTCGCCCAGCTCTTATGGTCGTCCACGTGCACCCACTCCCTCCGCCTCTGAAGATCACTGGCCGCCCCCGTCTCTCAGCGCATCTGCCCTCTCCACTCTTTTTACCGTAGACTCCCCTCTTTCCGACGCCCACCCCTCCCCAACCTCCTTTGCGCGCCCTCCCAAGCCTGTCATGCCCCTCCCCGACCCATCCCACTTTCCTGATCCATATCCATTTCGACATCCTCACCAGCACCTCCATGGTCTCCCAGCCCTTTCGTCTGCAGGCTCGTCATCCACTCGATCGTCTGCGTACACAAGCTCAGGAAGTGCCTTGGCCTCAGGAGACTACGGCCATATACACGTAGCCTCCGGAGAGGATGACGCTGCCGTCGGCGTCGGCATTACCTCTGATGCTGTCGTACAGCTGCTCGCTAATGACCCCAACTCGTCCTTGTCCGCTCGAGGAATGCAGTCACGCGCTCCAGTTGACCAGTCCCGTTGGTCCGAGTCCTACTCAGCAAGCGTTCGATCCCGATCATCTTCCATCGGCAATAGCAATTCAAGCAACGGTCAGGATATGGTTGCCCCGAAACTTCAGCAAAAGCCGAGTTACGATATGGGTTGGCAGACTGTAGATGAAAGAGATGAGGTCGGCATGAGTGAAGATGAAACAGATGATGATCATCCTCTTGATGACGATGACGAGGAAGAGAAGGAAGAGGAAAGGACATCTGCTGTTGTCATCGCTGAGGAGGGACGTGGCCTGATTGTGCAGGGCGACAACGTTCCCATCGCTCAACTCCATGTGCCTCCAGGTAAGATTCTTTTCAGCATCAAACAAGCAGAATCTAAGCGTCATCAGGTACCACCCACCTTCTCATTGGATCTTCGAGCACCCCGAACGCCATGCCCGCGTTTTTGACATCGACCCTGCCACAAATATGCCACAGTCTTCTTGCCTTGGACATTTCGGCCAACTTCTTGGGTGCATTGCCTCCCGTCCTTGCTGTCTGTGAAAATCTTGAAGAACTCAACATCGCTTTCAATCCTCTTCGTGTTCTCCCCGTATTCCTGGCCGACTTGACTAATCTTCGCGTCATCATCGCTGATTCAACAGGGATCGGCACCTTGCCTGACACTCTCGTCGACCTCGAGAAGCTCCACACGATAAGTGTTCGAAAAAACAAACTCCATGCTCTGCCCAGCTGGTTATGCCTCCTTCCCGCTTTGAAAACGCTGTGCGTCGATGGCAACCCGTTCCAGGGCCCATGGAAAGCGTTGGTCGAACCTTTGCTGGCGAAGGTACCAATGTCACCCATGTATCCCCCTTCGACACCTGTATTTCCTCCACCATCCGCAAGCATACAGGGCTCTTATATTGACACAGAAACGGACCACACGGATACCGACGACTTGTCCGATTGTGGACCTCCCAGTGCTGGTATAGACGACCATTCCTTCTCACCTGAGGACGAAGACCACACAATTATGCCGGCCCGCGCTGCTCCTGTTCTCGGCCGATCTGTAACATCTCCGTTGCCTTTCAATCCGCCCGTGCCTCCGCAGACACGGGGGCTTACACGCACGCGGACTACTCCAAATCGCGCTCATTTTGAGCAGTCAAGGGCACCGAAGCCGAGCCAACCCACTGGCAATCAACGAGAGTCTCCTCCAAAACCTGTGGAGGACCCTAGTCATCCTGAGTTGCGCAAGATGAAAAGTGCCGGCGATCTTCGACGGGGTAAATCATCTACGCATAATTCTACGCAACCGGGGCCGTCGCCTCCTATTCGACAAGGATTGGCTAATTATATCACCTCAGCTTCAAGTTCAAATCTATTGACCATGAGTGCTGGTTCACCCGAACGACCCGACATGGCCAAGCGATTTGCGACGATGGGACCAGGCTTGGCGCCAGGTGGCAGTCCATCACGTTCTGCAACAAACGGGATGCGGCCGCAACTTACTAGATCACTGTGGGACAACCCGTCAGATGTTGGAGATGATGCAACGTCATCAAATCGGGTCTCCTTCGCACGTGGAAATACTTCCTGTCCTCCGCAACAACCATCGACCGATGATATTCAGGATGGGAAGTATCCTGTCCGAGTCCGGTCTGCAAAGGATGGAAAGGAAAAGGGCAGTCGTTGGGGTTTCTTAAAGAAAATGTCGATGGGCAAGATGAGGGTCGACTCGCCCTCCGCATCCGTCCAAAGCCGTAGACCGCATACTTCTGCTGGCTCACCATCAATGTCGCGAACTCTGACCGCGCCATCCCTCTCAACACCTGAAAGGTTCACCAAGACACCACAGATTGATATGCGGTTCTCGACGACAGGCATTCTGGACAGTCTCAACCCCCAGTTGTCCTCCCCAGACTCTCCCCCCAATATCTTGCGGAAACCCTCTCAGGATATGCTGACCATCACTTCACTATCAACTGTCACGTCCTCGTCTCCCAGTCTTCTGGCGCCTCCTTCCCCACTTCCGAGAACTGCCAAGCGTCGAAGTTTCCTTCCGATCGACGCACCAGGGACACTTTCGCTCAATATCCCTATACCCGATTCTTCTCCTTTTGTACCCGGATTAACAGCTCTGAATGGCGGAGACGATGCCGACCCAAGGGTGACAACACCGAGCCCAGTGGCGGATAACGAACAATATCTGCGCCGGGAGGAGGAGCGTGCGCGCGAGGCCTATATGAGAGCTCTTCGATCTGTCATGGCCTATCTCAAGGACATGAATGACCTGGGGTTGTCCCAGCAGACAAATCCACTGAGCATGTATGGTGCCGGCACGGACGATGCCGTGACTCCTCGTTCGAGACGGCCTACCATGATAGATGGCCAACAAAGAGAGGTGTCCGTGGCGTTGAGCGGCTCGACCACGTCTTCGGACTCAAATCTACAGCTCCGTTCGATGGAATCCATGGCTGGTCTGCGAAGTGGGAATTCTGCGCAGACTCTGAGTGTCGCCACGACAGACAGTACTGGATCGTCGGAAGAGCGCAAGTTTAAGGACGACAAGGGCAAGCGAGCCATGATAGTTCGAGAGATTGTTGCGTAAGTTGACAGAGTCTTACCATCAAGTATCCTTGGCTGATCATATATCTTCATCTAGGACTGAGAGGACCTACGTCAACGGCCTTCAAGAACTAGTCGATATTTATATCAAACCTGGCTGTCTCCCGGTCAATATCCTAAGTGGTGTTGGCTCGAATAAGGACACTGTCGTTCCTGCGCCCGAAAGAAAAGTCGTTTTCGGCGGCATCGACGCTCTCTTCTCTTTTCATAAGGACAGCTTCCTTCCAGCGTTGGAAATAGCAGCCGCTCCGTTACTGAAGCCTTCCGAGGAGCTGCAAAAGGTGGACGCTGACGGTCAATTGTCGCTGAACGTGGTGAAGGCGGTGGGCAGCATGTTTCTTAAGCATGCTGCTTTCATGAAGATGTACTCAAGCTACATCAAGTGAGCCTTTATTGCAGCTTTCTTAAGCTTGTTTACGTTTTCGTATTGACACCTTTCCCACTAGCAACTTTGACAGTTCCGTCCAGCGTGTCAAATACTGGACATCGGAACGCAACGCCCCAGGGGCCTCCAATCCATCGCCATCGGCCATCTCACCATCATCCAGCACAGTCCAACTTGTCGGTCTTGGTTTGAGCATGACTTCTGTATCTACTCCTGGTGTCGCTGCAGATGGGGGAGCTGCAGCCACCGGAGTCCCCAACCTTACAACAAGCCAGCGCAGGCGGATCAAGTCATATCTGAAGCGCTGCCGAATGAACCCACGCCATTCGCAGCTCAATTTGGAAGGTTATTTGCTTCTCCCCGTGCAACGAATACCCCGGTATCGGTTACTGGTATGTGGCCATGTATGCTCCTTTCCCCTCCCTTCATGAATGTCTTCGTTAGTTGGAGGAATTGCTGAGGAGCACCCCTCCCACGTATGAATTTATGGACGACCCCCTGGAGCGGGCGCTGGCAGAGATATCCTCTCTGGCGAACAACATGAACGAAGGCAAGCGGGAGTCCGAATCGCGGCGAAAACTCGTTCAGTGGCAAGCCAGGATCCGGGGGAAATTTCCTAGTCCTCTCGTCCAACCGCATCGGTAAGACCTCATCCACCTTTCCTGTCGAATAGGTAATCAATGCTCCATAGGCGCCTTATCATGGATGGCCCTCTCCTTCTTACCCGCGTAGTGCGGAAGGCGATGGTTTCCTTCGAGGCCATCAATGCTCAAGGTGACGCATCCACCGTTCAAGTAGATTGTCTGGCCCCCGAGTTAACCCCTCGGTCCTTGGTCGGCATCTTATGCAACGACCTACTGGTCTTGTGTCGTGATCCATCCGATGGCCAGGATCCAGCTTCTTTTGTCGACTTGTGGGCGGTCCTGAGGATGCAGACACTACCCCAGCCGGCTAGCATCGTCCATGGCAACGGTAAGCATGGGTTCCTTTCAATTTTTGTAAGAAATGTTTCTTATCACCAAAACTCCTGCTAGCGCTTCGACTTGTCGATAACAAGGCCATTCTCTACTTTGATGCTCCTTCACCTTCTGATGCACTGAATTGGTACCGAGGTCCGTTCTCCTGTTCTCATCTTGATGACGTCAATCAATACCATATTCTTTGCAGCCATCAATCTTCACATCCCTGCCTCCAAGACGTAGACCCCGCATCCATTCATCCACTTTCACTTTTATCTGTTATTTACACCATTACATATGTATTCCCGAGCATTAATTCACGGAGCATATTTGCTTGTTGAGAATCTCCGCGACTGATATACTGAATGAAACAAGCTGTCCGTGCAGCGTTTGTATGTGTCCGTAGACGCCATCTATTTAGGTGCGTGAGTAGGAGCTTCAAGGTCCTCTATGCATTAATAGTATTTCTTGTACATTTGCCCGAAAGCTTAGATGGCATTTAGTTGAAATAGTGGCTTGTATCAAATACTCGATTACATCTACATGAGATCAGGTAAAGACCCCGTCGTGGATATCAGGATGGAAACACTTACCAGCCATTGCCAGAAGGCGTCGAGTTTGTTCTTCGGCGGTGGCTCATCATAGCTATCCACAGAGTGATTGGTATCCTGAGCGTGGCAGGCTTGTAAAACGACTTACGTCTCAGCCTCGATCTCGGCAATGTTTGTTACAAAGTCCATGTCTTGGGCCTTTATCAGTGGTTTCCTGATGTACAACTTGGCGCCAATGTACAGAATTGGGAATAAAACTAGGGGCAAGTAGTTGGTCACGAAGGTATCAGTCGCCCATCGACCTCTGAGGAAGACCTTCCATCCGCTAAACTATATATCTTTCAGTTGGGCAAGAGAACACAGAGAGTTCTGGAATGTTGCTCACGAAACAGATTAAGAAGCAGAAGATCATCGCATACCAAGCGGCATAGGGTTGCAGCGGTGATGCAAAAGGTAGAGTCCTTCTGTCATATCCCTGGACTTTCATGCCCTGATAGAAACGAAGATACGTCACGCAAATGCCGAACCAGGTAAGAAGGCCTGCGACCGAAGTCATGTTGGCGAGCCATGTGAACACTTTTCCAGCGCCACTGTTCACTCCCATATAAGAAAGCAGGGCGAAGGCCGAGCAGAAGATGAGAGAGACATATGGCAGTCCATTCTTGGAGGTTTTAAGGAAAAACCTGGGGGCGTTACCCGCTGCAGCAAGACCATCTGTAACAATAACATGAAATGTGTACTAAGCTCGATAAACACAAAGTACGCTTACAAAGTGCGCGCGAGCTTGTGTACAGATCACTTGATGCAGCGGACCAAGCCGATGTTAGCAAACAGGCATTGATGATCTACATGAATTGAATAAAGTGAGCTAAATTTCCTCGAAGTGATGAAGGTGACGACATACTGATGGCAAACTCTTGATTCCTGCATTTTTGATGGCAATGACAAATGGCGAAGAGCTTGCGGTGCCGTCAGATAGATTGAGTCCTTGAGATGTGTATGGCACTAGAAGTCCGATCACGGTGGTCCCTCCGATGTAGAAGAGAACAATTCCTAATGAACTCGTTGAATTTTGCCAGTCTGTTGATATTACAATCGCACTGACGAATATAAATTCTTTTTATAGCTTTTGGCAAGTTGCGCCGTGGGTTTTTCGCTTCTCCGGCTGCGATCTTTTCAACTTTATTAGAGGGCCTCAAGGCTACGCGATTTGATAACTTACTGCAACGATTTCTGTGCCGATGAAAGAGAACGCAGCTTGCGTCATTACAGCCCACCATGCCAAGAAGCGACCCTTCGAGCCTGTGATTCCAGCAAACTGAACGAACGGTCCGGGATGTTTCCAATACCGAAAACCAATACGGTCATGGTTGGGCCCACCTATTCAATCACAACTGTAAGCGTAATCAGAGGTAGTGTCTGACATGTTATGCGGTACCTCCAAGGTCGAGGACTATCCCCAAAATTATAAGGCCTACAATGGTAATGACCTTGATAGACCTTTCAATGGGTCAGTCAACTCCATTCAACACAAACGCGTAGACCTCACGCAAAAATAAATTCAGCCTCTCCATAGACACCCGCACCAAACATGTTGATAGTGATGGTGACCACCATCGTGACTGTGATCCAAACAGCAGGATTGATGTCGGTCCATAATCCAATGAGAACAGCAGCAGCACTAAGCTCGGCAGGTAGAATGATAGTCCAGTTATACCTGGACAACGTATGTGTCAGAGATGCATAAAGTGAACCATACGACGGGTAGTGACCAGTAGTTCCACCCCATTGTAAATGAGAAAGCAGGATCTACAAAACGCTCTGCCAACTTGATGTGGCCACCCGGAATGGGAAGATAGGCGACCATTTCACCAAGTGATATCTGTGGAGAAGGAGGTTACTTATGCTGAAGCGTTGATGCTCGCTGCGACTGACCATAACGCTATAACAGATCGTGCCCATAACTATGTAACCGAGTAGAAGACCTTTAGTAACGATGGATGAGGTTCGAGGCTGCGACTTGAAGCGGGCACTATCTTACCAACGGGTCCGCCGTCCCTCAGAGAAACAGCAGTGCCCAAAAATAACCCTGCCTGCAAGTTAATGGATGTTTGCTTCGAATGATTTCAGTTACATACCTGTGCCTATAACACCGCCAATACTATGCTAAATTAGCGAAGAATGGCATATCGCGAGCAACAAGCGGTTACCTGATCATGGCAATGTGCCGATTCTTTAACTGGCGCACAAGCTTAACCTCGCCAGAGGCCTCATCCCTAGGATTAATTTCACTCAAGGATTCGGCATCGTGCGTTGTTACGTTCGCCTTCTCGCTGGGGAACTCCTTGTTATCGCTGTCCATGGTTGCGGTGTGCGAGGCGCAGAGAGGGCGGAGAATCACGGTCGGAGCAGCCAAGAATAGGCGATAGATCTTATATGACAAGTGACGCGTGCAAGTATGTAAACTGCATTCAACTCGGATCCATAGGTTTTCAGCTGACTTCTGTGCCAATGGGGCTGTCCTGACCTAATTTTAGACATCAAACTTGCTCCAGCCGAATGCCGTCACCAATCTGCGTGCTTGAAGCTTTCGTTTTGGATTTCTCGTTGTCAAGTATGCACATGTGGGTGCTGCTTGCATAATTTAGCCGGTAATACTCGTAAAAGTACGAGAGTATCACATCTGCACAACCATTCAGCCCCTGTCATACACAAAACAATTGAAGGAAAAAGTTCACCAGCCATTTCCAGAATGCTCTATCTTTGTTTCCCGGAGGCGGTTTGTCGTGGCTCAGGCATGTCAAGGTGGTGAGCAAGACTTTTATCAAGAATGATGGGAGATCAATTGATCTTGGCTTCGATCCCCGCGATGTTCATTGCACAGGTCACATTTTGGGCTTTTGCGATCCATTTTTGGTGTAGAACTTGGCGCCAGCATACAAAATGAGTAATGGCCCAGGGGCAGATAGTTGGTCACCGAAGTGTCCGTTGCCCATTGGCCTCGGAGGAAGAAACTGAAAGGACAAATATATTTCTAGCTTGGCGAGAGAATCTGAGCTGACCAAACACTGACAAAGAAATCAAAAGACAGACTACTATCATGGCGTACCAAGCTGCGTCAGGCTGAAGTTTGGACGCGAAAACTAATCTGCTCCAGTCGATTCCTTGGACTTGCAACGTGAGAAGTCCCGCAACCGAGGTCATGTTCCGGTTGAAGCTTCCAGCCCCTTTACTGACTCCCGTATATTCCAGTAAGGAGTGAGATCAGCAGAAATGACCGTGAAGTGAGGAAGCCCATTTTTAGATGTCCTGAGGAATATCCTGGGAGCATTGTCAGTGAAGCCAACCATCTGAGATGAAGGCACAGGGTTTCGTGAGTAATGCTGTTACAGAGCGCACGAGAGCTAATGTATTGGCAGCCGACCACGTAGACATCATGACTAGTAGTCACATTGATAATAATCTGTGAAAATTGTTGACTGATGGAAAAAAATGAAATCGAACACAACGGCATGTACTGATGGGATTCCAGCAGGACAAAGGGTGAGGATGCGGCGGTTCCTTCAATGAGGTTTGAATGTGTATAGACAAGAACATCATTTGATTACAAATGTCCTACAGACGTAGCCGGGTAATTCATCCATCCATCCATCCATCCATAGGAGAATAACTATTCTCAGGGCTTGTTGAGGAAATTGCTCTGCAATTACAAATGAAAGCTCTTCTAATGGATCCCTGGAGGTTACGCCGATGTGAAAACACTCCGTAGTGCAAGCATCAATCATTTCAGTCAGCACCTACCACAATATTTTCCGTTCCAAAAAGAGATAATGATAGTAGTAATTTTAGGTTGTAACTGTCACGGTAAAGTAGATTGACTCCATATTAACTAAATGTCCAGCCTCAGGCATGATCATTTCCCTGTCAGAGGGTCCCAGTGCAATCAGACTTTCGACTTGGGCGTAAAGAAACGACGAGTTGAGAGTCGGAATAAAAATGGAAGTGTAAATGTATTTTAGACCAACGATCTGAGGGGCGGCGATTCGGTACTCCAAGTTGGTCCACGACCTCAATCGCGCAAGATTTTTGACCTTCAGTGCAGTCGGAGACGTTGATCCAGCTCCCCATACGTTCATAGTCATCCAGCGATATACCTCCCGGCATATCTCTCTCGCGCTCCGTTCGTGCAGTTTGGCGGTCGAGAAGCCATGTAGAAAGTGTCATAGTTTCCGTCGACTCGAAAGAGTTAGTGGATATCAGAAAATGGTGACGAGGATTGGTGGTGGGTTGGTATGCCGCCGGTCGCAACACCCTCGTCCGATAGATTCGTTTTGCTGCGTGTTTGATGTTTTTGCCGACCGTAGATGTCAAATCTCTTAAGCTTCTAGATACTTTCAGGAGTCTCAGTCCGGTTTGGGTGTGCTGCTTAGAGATTGCTGTCTCGGTGCCAGTGTGAGAGTATGCGCATGCAAAAAAGTCGGTGCCGGGAGATACGGTACAAGAAGAGCCAAAAATTTCTCGTCGCATCTCGGGGGTCCAGGGAACGTAAGGATTGTTTGGATGCATGAGCAGCGGGATATTTGGCTGCGTTTTGTTCATGCCTGAAGGGTGGGTCGTAGATGATTGAGGGCTAACCTCATCTGTTACATGTTGTGTCGAGGCTGCCACGTTGGGGGAAGATAATGGAGAAGACCAATCAAGGCGTAGACTGTTGGTACAAGTCGAAGGTATCATGAAGGAGGGTAGTTTCAGTGGGGGCGTGCATGGTAGAGGCGGAAGAGGTTGGAAAGGAGACAATGGTGCAGCGTTGGCAAGGGTTGATTTAGGTAGCGATATGATGCCTCCATTCTGATAGGTCGATTTACAAACGATGAATGTGAGCAAAGAGGTGAGCCTTACCTTCCTGACGTTGTTGAAATGGCTCGTTCTGTCCGCCATAGGCAAGCGATACGCATGTCCATTTGAAGATTCACAACCAAATACCTTGGTATTATTTACAGAGAAGATTCCGTCCAGCGGAGCGATTACGGATGAAATAGAAGATTTACAGTTGGGTTGGGCGCCAGGTCCAGCTGGATGAGAGACTTTACGGATGTTGTGAGCCGCCATTGGCGTATAAGAGTTGTATTTTGCAAATGCCGCTAGGGCAACAAAGAGCACGCAGTCGCGCGTCGTGCAAGGTCGTGGAGTGCGCAAGGTTCAAGTAATTGAGCCACTGCACTGGTTGCCAGTTTTAGATCGGGTCCACGTGACAACGGAATCAGAAGTGCAGATCTCAGTCTGAGTTCCAGACTATTGTACAAGCTGCAGTCCAAATTATACGCGATGGCGTGAACTACTCAGTGTAATTATATCGTTCCTCTTATTTCCACATGATATCTCGTCAGATGACCCTAGACCTCCCGCAAGCTCCGCTGCCATTCAACCGATATTTCTGAATTGCTAGCCGATTCCTCCTCACCAACGCTGAACAACGATGACTTCGTACTGCAGGCCCATCATGTCGTAGAGGATGCACTTTTGCAGAATACTTGATTTGCCTTCACTTGGCTCTGCAATACTTTCTTCCGTCGGCGGTCACAACTTGAGCAGACACAGCTGATGCAGATTCCATCATTCCCGCTGGTACAAACTGCTTTCTTCTTGCTTAAACCTCGGCTTTTATTATCCTGGGTCTGACTGAGCTACCTGGAACCTTCAGTTCGTCTCTGTCCGGATCCTGCCTGCTGGTCTGCAAGTCGTCTGGCATGAGCACACGTATTACAGCTCGCCAATTCCTCGGATGTTGACAACGGCCCGCCGCTGATTTATCGGACGCTCGCGCTCGCAAGACCGTGGACTTTGGATCTGACTTCTGGGCATTTATATAAACCCATGGTAGTGAGGTTCTAAATTCGCTCAGTTTTGCTCTCATTGTCCCTGGCAACCATGCCTAAGTTTGCGCTACTTGCAGTTTTAACAGCGGCGGCTCTAAGCCCCTTTGCCTACGCTGTCTCTTCGCAGACATACACTTGGAAAAACGTCAAGATCGGTGGTGGAGGTGGTTTCGTACCAGGGATCGTTTTCAATCCCACTGAGAAGGTAAGTTTGTCTTTTCGTGATTTCGTCAACAGCTCTGATTTCCCTTCTTTAGGGTCTTGCATATGCCCGCACTGATATCGGTGGCGCATACAAACTGAATGCGGACAACTCATGGACTCCTCTTCTCGACTTTGCAGATGACGCAAGATGGAATTATTGGGGTGTCGATGCCCTCGCTACTGACCCTGTCCAGCCTGCTCGTCTGTACCTGGCAAGCTTTGCAGCGGGTCACTCGACGATGTATTTACCTAGTCATTCATCAGGCGACGGGAATGTACACAAACTCTTGGGATCCCAATAATGGCCAAATCCTTATCTCCACCGATTATGGTAAAACATTCACGCCATCGAGACTACCGTTCAAAGTCGGCGGAAACATGCCAGGTCGCGGAATGTGAATAGATTATAATCAACTCACTGTTTTGGCATATACTGATTTCATTGTAGGGGGGAGGTGCAAACTCTTCTGTAGCCTCATCTGAGCTATCCTAATATGCTTTAAGCGACTTGCCGTAGATCCCAACAGCAACGGAATTCTCTTTTTCGGTGCGAGAAGTGGCAAGGGCCTCTGGAAATCCACCAACTTCGGTGTCACATGGACGCAGGTTACATCCTTCCCTAGCACAGGTCTGTCTGTTGAATGGTTGTCGCACCAAAGCTTTCCGGTTTATTCTCGCCACTCTAGGAACATACATCCCCGATGCCTCAGATTCCAGTGGCTATAACAGTGACAAAGTTGGTATGTCTCTTCAACAGCTCCGAGTTCTCGGCAGAAATTCCTCATTCGTCCTTTGCTCAATAGGCATTGCTTGGGTCACCTTCGATAAGACGTCTGGATCGTCCGGATCTGCCACTCCCCGTATCTTTGTCGGCGTTGCGAACAAAGGTTCCACCAATATTTACGTTACCACAAATGGTGGCACAACTTGTAAGTGGCGTTAGCGTTTCCAAAAAACATGTCCTTACCCCTTCGACCGCAGGGACTGCTGTTGCTGGTCAGAACACTACCTACCTTCCGCACAAGGGTGTTCTCTCGCCTGCCGAGAAAGCGCTTTATGTGTCATACTCCGATGGCGCTGGTCCCGTACGGTTGATTATTACTACCTTAGAAAAGTACACAACTAACTTCATGCACAGTACGACGGCACCCTTGGAGCAGTCTACAGATACGACATCGCTGCTTCTACCTGTGAGCGCACGGCCTCTTCCAAGGATATTGGCACGTGGTTAACTCGCATCTATAGGGAAGGACATCACCCCTGTATCTGGCAGCGATCTCTACTTCGGTTTTGGAGGTGTGGCGGTCGACATCCAAAAACCAGGCACGATTATGGTCGCTGCCCTTAACTCGTGGTGGCCAGATGGGCAGATATACCGCTCAACTAACAGTGGTGCTACCTGGACTCCATTCTGGGATTGGAATGGCTACCCGAATATGAACAAATATTACAGCTATACCAATTCCCTTGCTCCATGGCTGGGCCCCAATTATGTCGACGTTACTCCCGGCAACAAGCAGATCGGATGGATGATGGAAGGTATGCATATGAGACATCTCGTGCTTCAGGTCCTTTGATTGAAGTGACACAGCTTTGGTGATTAACCCTCTGGATTCTAACCACTGGCTCTACGGTACTGGCGCTACTATCCAGGGAGGACGGGACTTACTCAAGGTAAGACGGCAAATCTTTAGACTGCCTTCAAATTTAACTGTGATCCCTATAGTGGGATACCACTCGCAATGTTTCACTCAACGCCTGGGCCGATGGAATCGAAGAAACAGCAATCCAAGGTCTAATTTCGCCGCCGTCTGGCCCATCTCTTCTGTCAGCTGTCGGAGATATTGGAGGTAGACGATATGTACACTCCTCGGCAAACCAAATTAACAGCCACTCAAGGTTTTACTCACACCTCTTTGACGGCGGCCCCGAAGGCTGGATTCACTAACCCTACCTGGGCAACGGCTGCGGACATTGACTTTGCTGGACTGAATCCAGCTACCGTCGTCCGAATTGGTACTGGCGATAGGTGTGTTACGAAATGTCCAATTCAGCTGATAATCGTCATTCACGTCCATATCTTGTAGTACTTCCGGGAAGCAAGTTGCGCTTTCATACGATTCTGGTGCCAGTTGGTCGCCCCATTATGGAGCAGCTGACAACGTGTCAGGTGAGCGCAGATGCAGCTGGTATGTATGTCTTGATTCTCATGGTAGCTGCAGGTGGGAAGGTTGCCATTTCAGCTGATGGCGCCACGGTGCTTTGGCGCACTGGTTCAAACGGTGTCCAGGTTTCCTCCAACTCGGCCGCTTTCACCACGGTTCCCTCTCTGCCTTCATCGGCCGTCATTGCCTCCGACAAGAAGACTGCTACCGTTTTCTACGGTGCTTCTGGGTCTTCTTTCTACCTCTCCACCGACAGCGGCAAGACTTTCGCAGCAAAGGGCAGTCTTGGAAGCTCAACCTCCCCCGTCAAGATCATCGTCAACCCTGGTGTCACTGGTGACGTTTGGGTGTCGACGGACAAGGGTCTCTTCCACTCGACCAACTCCGGAACATCTTTTAGCGCCACTTCAGGTGTTACCCAAGCTTGGGCAATCGCGCTCGGCGCGCCCGCCAAGGCTGGTGGATACCCCGCTCTGTTCGCCGCTGCAAACATCGATGGTATCGGTTACTTTAGGTCTGACGACGCTGGCGTGAACTGGGTCAAGATCAACGACGCCGCTCATGGTTTCGGCTCTGCCAGTGCAAATGTCCTGACAGCGGACCCTCGCATCTACGGCCGGTATGTCCAGTCATCATTCCCAGTGGATTTTGGTCGTCTCAAGGGTTGCCAAGTGTCTACATCGGAACTAATGGTCGCGGGATCTTCTATGGTGACGCAAGTGGAATAGCACCTCCTCCCACCACGACGGCGGCGACTACGACTACAACCTCTGGAACGACCACGACCACGATGCCTCCTACCACCACAACAACCTCGGCTAACCCAACAGGCACTGCCCCTGCCGGAGCTTATGGACAGTGCGGAGGTTCGTACGATGGACAACCGATCGAGATACATTCTTTATCTTGTTTATACAGGTACGGGCTGGACAGGACCAACCACCTGCGTTTCAGGATACACCTGCACTTATAGCAACCCCTGTGAGTTACGTGACTCTATGAGGCGTTCCACGACACTGACTCGCCGTTTCCCTAGATTACTCGCAATGTGTTCCGTCCTGAGTAAGAGTGTGTGACTGATGAAAGATCGTCTCATATGGTTGATAACAGGCTTTGGTGGTATGAAAAATAAATATCGTACAAGCTCGCCAGCAGTCCGGCTCTAGGTCCGAGCCTCCTCCCAAACCTGAAATCAGATACGTCAAGCCGGAACAAGTGCGGTGCATTTTGAACGCATACCTCAAAAAATCTGCGGCGATCGACAACCCTAACACCCCTACAGCTCGTTAGATCAAGATTCTCCAGTTTTTCGCAAGCATCGATTATAGGGAAGATTCCTTCGCCTGTGGAAGGTCAGACGATGGAGGTGACAGATGAGCAGGTGTAGCCTACTGGTTAATTTTGTCCCGGCCACCGCAAGGGTCTGCAACGATGAACATGTCGCCAGGTAGAGTCCAGCTTCGTCGTCAATTCCAGTGTTGTTAAGCATCAGGGTCTCGAGGGGGGACACTCCGTTCGCCTCGGTGGGGACTAGACCAATAAGGTCGGAAGAATGAAGAGAATGGATTCCCGCCAGGTTCAGTTTCTACAGAAAGAAAATAGATGAGATGAGAGACCACGCCTTGAAAAACAAACCCTCAAATAACCTTGCACCTGCGGCCGACCTTTGTGATAAATTCCGACAAGGCGCCATCGACTCTGGATGATAGTCCCAGTTTCGTGTTTCCGACCAGGTTTATATTCTCCATGTGCTGGAATGTTTCCAGGACCCCGGTCAGAGAACGAAGAGCATCGTCAGTCATGGTCATCGCGGACGAATACCCGATAGATTTGCGTGATCCTTGATTGACGCCCAAAGCCCCAATGGCCAGAGTTCGTAGTCCCGGAAGTAACCTGACGATTTCAACAAGGTCGGCGGTAGGCACTCCTGTTGAGGTCAACGATAATTTCTGTAAGGCCGGGATACGGGCATCTGCAAGGAGCTGAGGTGGGTGCCGAAAGAGAGTGAAGGACAGGTCAAGTCGTTGAAGGGCAGGACACATTTTCAAGATGGGGTTCAATGCAGCGTCGGATAGGGAGGTCTGTCGTAGCTTCAGAGTACGAAGAGCTGGAAGCTGGAAGCCTTCAGGAAGGCCTGTATAGAAATTGGATGTTGTTGCATCGGTCTACTTGAGTGTGACGAGGTAAGAAAGGAACAGGGTGAGGTTTCAAGAACAAAACTGGCCCAATTTTGTATGCCTGCCAGTTTGAGGACTTCTAAATCCGGGCATGCGCTGATGAGAGGAGCCAGCGAGGAAGGGGTGACAGAGGTGTAGTTGAGATTCAGAATTTTGAGAGCAGGGGAAGCTTCAGCGGCTGCGCGCATGGTCTCAGCGCCTACTTTGGTGCATCCACTGTGATCACGGAGGGTAAGCAGCGTGGCATAGATAAAGAGCACATTTAGTTGTCACCCCAAGTCAAGTTTATGCAAGCCCGACAAACTGCGGAGGAGATTAGCGAAGACGCTGTCGGGTACAACGTCAAAACCGGTCAGTACAAGCTCATGTACATCGGGATTTATGCGCGCAATATCTAGAATGGTTCTTTGCTTGACGCCAGGTAAATTCTTTCCGAGAGCTATTGAAGGACCACGGAGGAAATACTATCACGGCTGAGAAGTACGCATGCGTTCCAAAGCGTGAGTTGACTTACAGTAACAATCACTTCGTGTGCAAGATACGTCGGACAAGAAACCTGGAGCATTGCAAATAACCTCGGAATCAGAACGTCGGGGAGGGCCCTAAGATGGCCAGAAACGCGGGCCCAGACATGTTCGTTGTTTCTGAGGCTGATAAAATTGGCGGCGAAGACGCGTGCACACAAAGTAGTGAGCGCTGGATGGGTGGAAAGTGGAAGGCTACGGGTCGAGGATGCAGAGGACGAGGGGTTGTTTTGTTGTGATGATGGTGTATCTGCCTCGGAAGGCGCTCCAAATGATGGGAGACCACCAGTCCGTCGCTTTTTCGACGACCTTCTCGACATCACTCAGCTAAAACTGCGGCCACAGTGGCTGTGTTCGCATCTCGTATTTAACTTTTGTTTAACTAGTTTACAATGTCATACTCCGCTGTAAGGAAGTAACCAACGGGGTCTCCAGAATAACAACGCAACAAAGGTGGTAAATGGGCCAACGACTATTCTCCAAAGAGCTCGCTCCGCTACTGTCAAGCCCGGAACATGAACCTTGAGTCGGCGCGTAACGCCTTGAGGAACGCAAATGAACAAGATACGTAGAAGGTTGAAAGGGGCCGGATATGTGTACGGGCCGATGTATGACACCGTAGCGCGAGCGCAGGCCCTCCTCGCCGCATGACCAGCCACTGGCGAGTATATCTCCCATGGATCCGGCGGGACTGGGGACGAGAAAGTCGTGGTCGCCAAAAACAAGATCGAGGAAAAGAACAGAATGATTACAATCAAGAGGAAGCAAAGGAAAGTGAACCGCGTTTCCATTGGGGTAGGGTTGAATTGACCGGAGAACAGTCTGAAAAATGCGTCAACCAATGATAGGGACAGGAGATAAGTGGCGAGGAGGATTAACGGGAGGAAGAAAAGTATCGCAGGATATAAGATCTTCGAGAGCCCTCGCGTTACGAGGAATGCGAGAGGTAGACTGTGGCTGTGTTGGAGAAGAAAGAGGTGACTTGGTGCTTGTGGCAAGTTGAGGCCTATAGGCTGCAAAATAGCGGCCCATTGAATGAACGTGAAGGTGAAGCTGGCAGGGTGAGGAGCGGACGACAAGCTTGCTAGGAATGCCAAAGGCACAAGCAAAGAGCTGATGCTAGCAAGGGTCCAGGACCGCGCGGCAAATGATAGTGGAAGGATAATGAGGAAGATCTCGCGGGCTCCGTACCGATACTCCCACCAGTCGTCCGAGGTATGAGGGCGCTCGATGGGATACAAAAGGTAATGATATAGAAGAACAAGAAATGCGACACGAGAGATCCAGTCGATAAAATGAGCAACACTGAAATCAAATTCAGTAAAGTTCAAGCAAGTAGTGTGTGAAGACGCCTTACCGAGGTGTAGCCAGTGCGTCATATCGGGTAAGCCAGACTGAGTTACTCAATGGGGCGGGTCCTACAGAGACCCCGTACCTCCACGCATGTTCAAGGCTTGAAATGACGAGAGGGTGGGCTGTCAAGGATAGGAGCGAGTCAGAGTCGGCGAGGAAGTCCACAACTGGGGTACGGTGTCAGAGCACGATCGGCATTCCAACAGAATCGCTCACCTCGATATGACTTTGTCTCTGAATCATCGAGTGGAAATTGACTCCATAGGACGGTCGCAATGTTGTGTGCGGTGCGGTACTCGGCCAAAAACAATGTCCATATGTTGGCCACTTGTTTCTCCAAAATTTGTGCGTCATGAGCATCGACTTTCATAGAAAGCCAGCGCTCATATAGATCATGAGCAGGGGATGACTTTCTCCTCCTATTTCGGAGGTAGAGCAGAACTACTAAGGCGTACGCGACTTCTGTTGGATGGTCCTCAAAATTGAACGCATCATAGTTGACGATATTCTCAAAGCGGATTTGATCTGCCTCCAAGGCAGCGACGCTTCTAACGGCAAGGGAGATTGGGGGCAGTCGTAGGACGGGCTGAATGGTGCGGGCATTGGCAACAGAGCCGAGCAGGGGGGTAGATTCTTGGGCGTTCATTGACACCCAATCTACTATTTGATTGTGTTGTCCAAGAGCAACACGAAACCCGTCACCGCCACGCTCTCATACCGCCCCGCCACGATGAGCGTGTCAACACCACTGCTCGACACTATCGAGCCCGATGAGCCAACCATCGTGCCCACCGGAAATATATCTTCTGATAACACGACGACACGGGCTGCTGTCGTCCTTACACCGACCTCACACGGTAACGCTGAGCGAATGGCGACCACAGAGGGCGATGCTGAATCGGGTTCGCCTGTCCCCAGTCTTTCCTTAAGCAAATTAATGACTTTCTACGCCTTCGAATAGGTATTGCAGGAATATTTCGACAAGTACGACCAACTGCCTTCGCGCGATTCTACACCTTAATTTCCTTGACTGCAGTCCGCCCACCCGTTAGCACTGTTCTTCCTGTTCTTCTTCAGGATAGCGGCCATCGCGGTGTACATTCTATGCGGGTTTTTTACAGACAACTATGTACTTTCAGTACGCGCATTACCGATTCGTTATCATCCGAATCTCACATAACTCCAGACAGTTGCAGTAGTTGTACTCCTTGCAATGGACTTCTGGAATTGTCGAGTGAGTGCCTGGTCGTCTCTATATGTATCTTCTACTACTCAGCTATCCCAGAATGTTGCAGGTCGTACACTCGTAGGCCTTCGATTCTGGAACCAGGTGCGCATGCTCCCATACATATAACAGCCCCAACGACCCAGCCCCGACTTCCAGGTGGATGATGACGGAGAGAGCTACTGGGTATTTGAGAGTCGAGATGTGAGTGCAACCAGCTCCGCCTCCACGTGAACTAAAATGCCATTAGCCATCCCGACCTGCCAACCCGATCGATTCAAAGTAAGTTGTGACAATAGCCCTTCAGTTACCGTGCTCAACTCGCGTGGCTGTAGAATGTTTTGGGTAGGCGCCTGCCCCGTCTTCACAATGCACGCGTTTCAATCACACGTTTCCCACCTCAGGTCGCGCTTTACTCCTTCCCGTTGCTATGGTCTGCCCTCTTAATCGTCTCCCTTCTGAAATTGGGCTTTGCGTGCGTCCAACTCACGTTTCACCGGTCCACTTGTATTTAACTACTCACTATTCTGAAGCTTCATTCCGATCGTGATTCTCGCTTTAGTATTCAACTTTACAAACGCTATCGGGTTCACATACGCGTAATGCACTCCCACGTCATACCTATTGATTCCTCAACGCTGACTCTCTCCCTTTCCGTAGCGACCGAGATGCAAAGCAAAGATGGGCGAACGGCATGGGCTCGAGCTGGGGTCTCGGTGGCATCGGTGGACAGCTCCTTGCAGGCGCGGTCAAAAACAGTGTTGGCCGAGTATTCCAGCGATGATCATGACTTTATTAGATTGTACAACTGCTATCATTCCAAGTTGCCAAAACATTTCAATTCATCCACAGACGTCAATCAGGACCATGGGCAACGTGGGAGGGACGATGAACCTACAGTCCATCTCCATTAAAAAAATGTATAGACATGAATGAGAAAGCGAAAACTGCAATGCTAGCGACGACGGGACCCACAGTAAAACAGGAATACAACCAAGTCGAAAGCGATAAGTGAAAAGAAACCACAGATGAAAGGAACTGGTAGTACAAATGAGGTGATGATGGTGTGCGTTCCAGTCCAAAGTAAATTGTCAAAATAACAAGCTGGAATACAGAGAAGGAAAATCAGAATAAGTAATGATGTCAAAATGTCCACGCGTCCGAGGAATTTGATTGATACACTGGTGCATTCGAACCTATGATCATAAAGAGTTGAGTCAAAGTTACGTCGCATGTGGTACTCATGTGGCATAAGCTTTGGTGCCACGTCAAAAAAAAACGGCGGCGGCCATGCATAGCGATAACATGTGGGCAAGAGACGGCCGGGCCTTATTGCAGACCGACGTAGCCACGCGCGTCCACCTTTGAGAACGCGATCGTCGGTGTGGGGGGAGCGCCAAGCCCGATGAATGACCGAGTCCGGCCCTGCGAGCGGAAGGTCGAGACCCGTGGCGTTGCCAGACTGGGGAAGGGGATGAGGCCGCCCATATTGGACGTCAGGGTCATAGTAGATGGTGTCCGTGTCGTGAGTGTCGGCGACGGCGGAAAGACAAATAGTGTCTGAGACGGGGTGGAGACCGATGCAGATGCGTCTGATACGACGTTCGTCTTCTTGAGGAGACTGTTTCTTAGGTGGAGGGGAGGAGGGAGTTTTTTGGATTCTGTACGCAGGCGGACGGGCGGTAAGGAAAGAGTAGGTGTGCGTAGGGGCAAGGGCTTGCTCGGTTCATTGGACTGGACAAGCGTCTCTGGCGGCGACGTTGACTCCACAACAATTGCAATGGGCGAGGAAGGGACGGGCGGCAAAATTCCTATGGGAGCAGGACGGCGCTTGCCCTTTGGTGGAGGTCGAGAAGGAATATTGAACGTCGAGCGAACGGCGCTGCTTGGTGGCGGGGGAATGTTAAACGTCGACCGTAAAGCTGAAGTTGGAGGAGTAGCTATGTTGAACGATGTTTTCCATACCGGGGCTGAGGGAGGTGCCCAGACGGCAGGGCGGGCAGCGGCTGAAGGACGCGCAGTTGTAGGCGCGAATAAGTTGAGCGAAGGCGCGGTATCTATTTCATCGTCTGGTGAGTTGGTAGCAGACGAATCCTCTGGTTCTGCACTGAGACTTCGTCCGTCAAACCCACCTCCGACGCCAAGCAGTTCCTCCTCCTCCTCCTCTTCCACAAGGTCCTCACTTATCATACTGCCATTCGTCATGTTGCTAGCGATGGAGCCAGCACGCTTGCGTGAGTGGCCGTACCGGGTTCTCCACGCGGCTCCCATTCCGACGCCGGAGTTGGTTGAGGATGCCAAAGAGGAAGCCGACGATTTACGAGCCACCATGCGTTCCTCCATGGCCTTGTCGAGAGCTTCTGCTTCTCGCATCACGAATGTGCTCTCGCGTTCCTCCTCACCATCCGAGGGTGCCTCGTCCAAAAGTTTCCGTCGCCTGCCCCACTCCTCTTCCTCATCGGCATAGCTGGACCTGTCTGAACCCGAGGGCGAACCAGTGTCGCCCTTTAATTTTTTTTCATATTCCAATAATTGATAAATAAGCCTAATTAATTACGATCAAAAGGAGGAAACCCGGAATCAAGTTGAGAACGAATACGCACGACATGTTGGGACCGACCCATTTGCTTTTTTCCTTAACAAACGAATATGCGCCTTGCATACCTTTGAGAGCCCATACCTCCGGTGGCACGGATGGTGATTGTTCTGCAGCGGCCCGCATGACAAGCGCAATTACCAAGGTAGCGGAGCGTGAGATGCCACATTGACAGCTTAACATATCACCGATGAGACTGGGGATCCGGAGATATCAGTGGCAAGATGAACATACTGGACAAGGACGCCCTCTCCACGTTCCAGAGCTGCATCAGTGAATGCCATTGCGGCCTGGAAACCAACGTCGACGAGGTCTTGTTGACCATGAGACCATTGAAGTTTGAGGTAGTGCATGCCTGGCCTGCCAGTGGCCAGATTGGGCGGGTGATATGTGGAATCAGGATTGCGGGGTTTCTTAAAGTTGGGGGCGGATGAGACGGAGCGAAGGGGCTGGGAGATGTGGCCTGCGTCGAGTGGAGCGGCGACTTCTTTAGCCACGTTCAATACAGACTTGATACCGCGTTCAATCAAGCCTTTCCAGTCGCGAGCATTGTCTTCTGAGCCTAGCCAGACGCCGGGGATGATCTGCGTGGGCCCATCGAGATAGGGCACAGCGTCTTCACCGTCCTCCTTGCGATGGATGAGTGAGTTGGCGGTGGGGTTTGCGGTGGCCGGGAGGGAAATGATGGATGGTCGGCGAGGACGATCGTGTCGGAGTGGTTCGGGGGCGGCGACGCTGACGGCGCTTTGTGGCTCGGAGTGGAGCTGGAGAGAGTTGTTCGAGGACTGAGCAGATGGGAGAGTCAGGGATAATTTTTTCATGTTGCGAAGAGATTTTGGTTTTGCAGAAGAGAAAAAAGGAGAATGATCCGAGTCAGAAGTTGCAGAAGAGAGAGCAGAGGCAGAGGAGTCGCCTTGGGCCAGGGCTACGAGGGGATTGTGTGCAGGGGTGTCGATGCGCAGAGAGGCGGGCGGGCCCCTCCTGCGGGACAGATTGGCCATTTTAGAGGTCTGCGGGTCGACTTGCCTTGCGTGCAGGGCGTGTCCTCGGCAATCCGCACGACCAGCGTAGCAGCAAAGCTCTGAGAGAAATGAAGGAGTGAAGGTAAGAAGGAGAGAAGTGGACGTGGCTGTTTCGGTTTCAACGCGAATCAACCGGAAATGTCAGCCGAGCATGGCGACGGACGCGAGTAGCAAAATAATTTTATATCGACCAGTCTATGCTAATTCTAGGCCAAGTCTACGCCAGTTCTACTCAGTTCTACATACTTATACCAATTGTATTCAGTCTATAAGCCATTCCCCATCCGAGTCCAACTGCAACCGTGCGAATCCAGGTTGCCTTTAAATTCCATGAACCGATACCAGGCCGCCTTCCTCGCTTCCCTCTTTCTCACCTTTTCTTCCCTCGTCCTCCTCTCCCGTTATATTAACAGCAAGCTCATTGCTGCCGGGTACGACTTTTCCCAACTCATCCTCATAGGTCTACCAAAAGAACCCTCCCCACAACCCGGACGCATCACCATGGACGACTTTCAGAACTCCCAGAACTCCATTCTTGACGCCCTCAAAAACCTCAGCCTCGATGACTTTCGCGCTGTCGAGATTCCTGGTTTTGGAACCTGCGACCTAGTTGAAGTCGCCAGCTCGCCAGCCGTCCTTTTCACCGCTGCGGTCATTGCCACGACTGTCATTTACTCAAAGGTCGTCCGCAACGGTCAGTTCATTTCCCATCTCCTGCGAAATGGAGCCTCGTGCCGACGCATCCCGTGTTTACAGGACGTGCCAAACCGTTGGACCCCGCCGCTTGGATAGAGTACCCCCTGGAGAAGAAAATCCAAGTCTCCCCCAATACCGCCATGTGGGTGCCCTGCCTCATTTTACTTCGAGTCCGCAGCTAAAACACATCACAGATACCGTTTCACTTTACCTCATCCCCAGGATGTTCTCGGCCTCCCCGTTGGCCGGCACATATCTGTTTGTGCGGAAATCAACGGCAAGGATATCGTTCGTAGCTATACCCCCATTAGCAATGATGAAGACCGCGGCCACTTTGATCTTCTCATCAAGGTAAGCCCGGTGGCGTCCTGTACCTTGTCCATCCGTCAAATCAACTACTCTCCCATGTCAGTCGTACGAGAAAGGCAATATCTCGCGTCATTTTGCATCTCTCAAGCTCGGCGACAAGATTCGCGTCAAAGGACCCAAGGGCAACTTCCAATACTCTCCCACTCTCACTGACCATATCAGTATGATTGCGGGCGGAACCGGCATTACACCCATGATCCAGATCATTCGCGCCGCTCTGAAGAATCCCTCCGACAAGACCACTATCACCCTCATCTACGCCAATGTCAATGAGGAGGATATTCTTCTTAAGGATGATCTCGAGGAGCTCCTTGACGTCTACGGGCAGAAGTTCAAGATCCTTTTCGTCCTAAATAACCCTCCTCCCGGCTGGAAGGGTGGCGTCGGTTTTGTCACCAAGGAGCATATTAAGGAGCACCTCCCCAACCCCGGCAGCACCAACAGCAAGCTTCTCATTTGCGGTACGTGTTTCCACGATCATGGGCAAGTGAATCTGATTGTTTCCATGTATTGCCGTGCATTCTAGGCCCTCCCCCTATGGTTGCTGCTATGAAGTGTGTTACCCCAATTGTGATAAGAGGAAACTAAGGTACTAACCGCTTGCGCAGGAAAAACCTCGACGAGCTCAAATACCCGGCTCCCCGCACTGTCAGCAAGCTCGTGGATGAGGTGAATATCACAAGTGGCTCTGTTCTTTCAAATGAAAGCTAAAAACTGCCTTTCTGTCTAGGTGTTCGTTTTCTAAATTATTCTCACGTGTACGTATCATGGAGATAATGCGGACGGGATTACCCAGAGTATAGACCCACGTATTGGAATGTCGGATAGAAATTACGATATAATGAATGACTTTACCAAATGTGTCACGAATGTTGAACGTTGAGCTCTTGACAGGCGGAGTCGTCGAGGCGCCGATCAATTTTGGAGCAGCCAAAATACATTAACAACCCTTGGCGAGGTTGTTCGCCGGGGCATTTTTTAGCCTTGAACGCGCACGAGAATGCAAACACGCTTATTTTATAGAAGACATCTCGTCCAGCTGTGTCGATGACTCTTCCAACATCTCGAGATGACATTCATGCAGACTGCAAAGAATACAGCATATTAGCAGACCGTAAAACACACAATGGACACTGGAACGCACGATTTCAGAATGGCTTGGGCAGCCTCAGTGCCAACCTCAAACTCCGTTTCCGAGAGCTCGCCGCTTCCGTTGCGGGCTAGTTGGACGGCAGCATCAAAGTAATGCAATGGTGTGAGACCATACTCGTCAACCGGGAGTAAGGGCTGAATGAACCGGAAATGGTGCAGCATGCGTGCATGCGGTTTGGTTGCCGGGTGTGTGGGGATGATGATGTGTGCGAGGGCATCTGCGTGTCAATGGCACGGACATAGGGTATACAGACCCGTGAAAAATCAATACTGGGCTGAATGAACAGGATTGGGCCCACGGACTGACCGATCTCGGGTATAATGCCCAGGAGCGCGCGCCGAAATCGAATGCCGCTGTACTTGGTGCCTGCACGGAACAGTCCCACGAGGGAGGTGAGTATAGAGCGATCAGAGGGTCCGAGTTTCGAGGAGTATGCATGCTGACCTGGCCTGCCCCAGCCCTCATGGAAAGAATCCTTCGGCAACGACTCGTATGTAACAAGACACGCGCGGACGTACTCTTGTGCGATGTACTTGTGTACCGACTGCATTGATAATGTGAGTGAGCGAAGCTCGAAATAGTGAGCAAAGGGGGCTCACGTCTGGAAGGTCGGTCCGAGTGAGTACCCTGTTGGCTTTCGAGATGCGCTGTAGCCTCAAACGCACCGCGATCCGGCGTTTACCGCAATAAAGCAGCGATACGATGAGCTGTGGGATGTTTATTTGTGCTTCGTGGGTGTCTGGCACGGAAAAGAGACGTACGACAATGGTGTAGGAGCCGCCGATGACGAGTGCGTTGACATTCTTTGACCATGACTGGTTTGGCGACGTCCGGACTGCCTGGGCAAGGAGAGCCGCACAAGAAAGGCCTACGGCGACGATGGTGGTCAGGACAAGCAGACCATAGCTGACCTCGGAAACTGTCCTGACGAATGTCCTGACGAGAAACATGAGGAGAGCATCCTGGATCTAGAATTGAAACATGTGACGCTCAAGGTTGGCGTGGCGGCCCGGCCAAAACAGATGCCATTCATTTCCAGATGTAAGTAAACTACCCTAACTATTGTACAGATATTTGTCGTCGATCTTGAATTTCGTAACAGAAAGGACCAGAATCAATCCGGGAAATTGAAGAGAAGAAAAATAAAAAGAAAGGCTGAGGTCCAACGCTCTAAACTTGCACATTTTGGCTGAGAGAAAAAAAGAATTAGAATTCAACGGGAATGAAGTACAGTTCGTCAAACGTACGCAAATTGACCAGCGACATTGCCGGCAGGCGAATATTCGCAAACATAATAGTTCGCTTTCTGTCATCGGTATTATTTTGTCAACCAAGTACTGCTAAGGCTGGAGTAAAATAACGCACGCCGAACTTCGGATCGAAGATGCCATCGCAGGATTTAACAGCACATCCAACCTGGGTTGTGGCTTTCCAGACGACCTGCGTAAAGTGTGAAGCTTTGGGGTTTGAGGGGTTGTACTCAGCTGGTAAGACAAACGATCGATGTTCAACACAAATGAAAACGAAGAAGATATGGGAGATACTCACTAACTTCGTCCGTCCATCCTTTGACGGCGGACTGGATGCTGTAGGAACCTGTGCCAGCGGCGAGGTTTTCTAGGAGTGTGTGAGCACGATCGAACTTGTTCGTCAAAATAAAACAAAAGAAAAAACGAACCACCGAGGCGACCAAAGATTCCCCCTGAATGCTCGAAGAGGCAACCATTCGCCCACTGCTGAGCTTTCGCAGCCAAATCGTCGTTCCAGGTCAAATCCGCCGCACCATGTCGAGCGCGCACAGTGTTATGGGAAGACAAGTAAGCCTGGATATCGCTGTTGGAAGTACCACCTGAGGATCCTCCGCCTGTCGAAGGAGCCTGGGTCTGTTCGGGTGCCTTCTTCGTAGCGGGAGGGGGCAGGGGCGTGGAAGTGGTCCTGATGACGGGAGAACGGGTGCTCGAGGTGGTAACCGGCGGTGGTGGGGGTGTTGAAGTCGTTCGCGGCGGCGGAGGAGGAGCACTAGAGGTGATGACGGGTTTAAGCGATGAAGAAGAAACCGATGGTATCAAAGAAGAACTGGGTTTGGGAACTGTGGGAGCAAAGCCTGCTGCAGACGTTACACCCGGAGCAGATGAAGTTGGAACCACAGTCGCGAAAGAGCTTGCTACGGCGAAGCTGCTTGTGGCAGTCGAAGAGAAGCTGACGGAACCTGACTGGACATTCGCGACCGGCTGAATGGGCACTTGGGTAGGAGTTCTGAAAACATTTTTAGTGGCGCATTATATGTGGAATTATTTTTACATACACCTTGCTCCCGCAAGCCTTGGAAATCGCGGCAGCGAAAGACTCAGTGGAATCCGCCTTCTTCATGACAATTCCCCAAGGATCGTTGCCCATGATCCTTCCAGTCCAGCCCCACTTTGACATGCATTTCTGTACGCAGTCCGTGGTTTTGAAATGTTTCCTTGAACAAGCTGGGCCAGCGAGCCCACCAGGGAGAGACGCAACCAGCAGCGCCACAGACAAGAAAGGAGCGAGACGAGTCATTTCGGAAAAAAAAGAATGTGGATGTAAAAAGAAAGTGGGAGTTCAGAACGGATCCAAGTGGCGAGCGCTGTTAAAAAGTCAAGCACCTCAGAAGGATTGGTATTTATTCAGGCGCAACCGCAAGAGCGGTTGCCATAGATTCCGATCAGCTACCATCTGACCCAAGACCTGTGAATCATACCAGATTAACTTCTATTAACTTGGCATATGCGTGGAGCCCAGGGGTCCTAGATGTTGTCGCGTTCGCGGTTGCGACAGGGCATGAGCTCTCATATCTTGTCGTAGTTTACTTGAAAGTATACGTGCAGGAGCAATACTAAGGGTGCAGCCAAACAAAGGCAAAGCAGTCCTGTTCCTGAGCTGCAGGGGACGCCGTCGTCTCAAATGAGCCAACCGCCATACTACATCCTCTTCTCCCATTCACATATCGCAGCTACTAATCCTGGTGCCCCATCTAACACTTTAGGTCACCCCACCATCCAGTATCATTATGCCAACGATTCAACCTTTGCCCTGTGGCCTCAGCATTCCAATGAACACGTTCTGGTTCTAGATTACGACCCGACCTCCACCAAGCCTCCAACTGTACAAAGCATGTCGAAGGATATGGCTGTCGTTTCACTTAAGGTGGAGGAGGCCCCTGGCGCTGCCGCCGCGAATGACAACGATCCAAACAACGATAGAATGTTCATCATCGATACGACTGCAAGTGACGGGTAGGTGATACTCACACACTGGTCTATGCATCAGCTCATTATCCACGCAGACTATCCGATGTTCCACCTGGCGACCGTAAGTCTGCCCACAATGTTCTGATGCAGTTCAAGCGCAGGTACGATTCGTCTCGACGAATACTCCCAGGGCCTAATCATGCACCAGGAACGCGGTACTGCGACGCGCTCTCCTTTACCCAGATACCGGCTCATCATCCCAACCACCATCACTCCCCATATCACCGTTGCGTTGAACTCTTGATATATCCTACATCAGCAGAGTAAGACCATGCCTATTCATGTATGATATGTACGGTATTCAACGTTTCTTGTTCTTGTTTCCCCGGTTCTTTACTGCAGGCGATGGCTGAGTACTTACAGGTGCTATAGTCTTTTCATCACCCATAATTGCCGAGAGGCTGATGCAGGAGTTAGCGGGGGTAACCTAGTTCAAGAAATCAATCGCACCCAGACTTGAGATCCCCACTCGCCATCGCACTTTGGAAACCGGCCACTTTTGCATGTTGCTCTTTGAACTCCTCCATGGCGTCCGGATCCATGTTTTTCTGTAGGTTTGATGATATCCATGAGAAAACGAAGATCGCTGTTCGGGGGCGCCTGGCTCACCATGAGATAAGGCATAGCCAGCATCATGGCACCACCGACAACCATCATCAGCATCATGGGGTTAGAAAGCATGGCCATGAGATTGAAAGATTCGTGAGGAACGAAATATGCATGATTTTGCCTCGGCGTCAACGTGATGGGATGCGGAAGAAGTACTACCGAAGGTGGATTGAGAGGGGTGCCCACAACGTATGGTCGGACTTCAGGCATAGATTCAGAGTTTACAACGTCGATGCGCAACTATAGTGGAGGTTTAATTGTTTAGATATATCAAAGTGGGTGCGAAACTTTACCTGGTCGAATGAATAATTGGGTGACACAACGGATAGAAGGTAGGTCCCCACAGGTACATCGGGTCTGGAAACAAGGGCTACTCAGGATATGACAGAAGACTGCCACGGTATCTGACGACGTACATCGAGAAGGTTCCATCAAATTTTATACTCCCTTTCATCCTACCGTTATCCAAGATCACCCTGGATGGCCGTAAGGTCTGGATATCTACGCGGCGTAAGATACATATACTTGTGAAAGCAGCGTGAAGGTGATGACCTGGACATTCATTATTCCATTGAATCTTGCCTGTGAGGTCTAGGGCCCGTGAAAGCGCGGTGAGACTGTATATTCATTAGCGTAGAATGGTTAGGTATGGTCTGAAAAACTTACCATGAGACGGCGATGAGGAGAGGAATGTGCACCATGATCAGCGAGAGGAGAGATTCACAAGTCTCTGGTCAACATCAGCAAATACGTAAATTTACGCTGGCACTCTTCCTGGCCTTTTATCTCTTGAACCCTTCATATTCCTCAAAATGCGACAAAAACGGGCGAAAGCTTACAGGAAGCTTATGTCCCTGTATTCCATGACATTTGGATTCAGACAGCCATACCAAATACTCAGTAAGTCTCCAACCCGGTACATTACAACTCACGGTCCTTGTTCTAACGCGTCTGAGGACCCAGTCGACGCTGAAATGTGCAAAACCGCAACAGACCACAAGATTGAGCTCGTTAAGCAGCTTGGGACCGTGCTTCAGGGAGAGGTCAAGCCCAGTGCGTGCAAAACCCGCACACTATCACTTGGCTTCGCTGAGAGTTCTGACGGCAAAGCCGTGCTTTAGTGATCACACAATGCTGTATCCATGAACTGTACCTCCAGGGGAAGTCGCAGCAGCCCGCGGTCGATCTTGCAAAAACATTCGAACGGCGGAAATGTAACCACAGGGAGGCGATACCAGGCGACGATTGTCTTGCGAATGTTGTTGGTTCGCTCGTACACTATCTTTTGAAATGTTATGTGCTTCTCACACGAGGCTTAGGTCCGACAAATAAGCATCGGTATGTTATCGCAACGCAGTCCCAACCATTGCGGGTGAAGCTACGAAACGTTCCCGCTGTCCCGATCGTTCATGTGAATCGGACGGTGATGGTGCTCGAGCCGCCCAGCGACCTTACAGTCGAGACGAAACAAGCAGTACGTTGTCCTTACAGATAAATACACCTAGACGCTTACCATACATCAAGGTGGAAGAGAAAGCCCTGCATCCTAGTGCATCTGACATGACGCTCGTCGGTCCATCCACTTCAACAGAACCGCCGCGGAAAAAGAAGAAAGGACCAAAAGGACCCAATCCTTTGAGCGTTAAGAAGAAAAAACAGCCAAATGAGACCTCTGCCCCCAAGCACAACGGGAAAGGAAAGACGAAAAGCGTGGACCCAGCTCCAACACCGTCATTGACTGCCAAGGTGGGCGAGAAGAGGAAACGAGAGGATGATGGCAGCCAGAACGATCCAGATGCTGAACCATCCAATATCATTGGTGAGGGTGGATCACAGACAACGAAGAAGAGGAGACGCAGAAAAAAGACGGAGCTTATTCAGGCAACAAAATAGAAATCTACGTTTGTTTTCCAGACAATGACAAATGATGATGCATTTGAATCTTTATCATGCCGGGTGTAAGTAGTACGATGTAGTTACAAGCTATGATACAGGCGTAAGAATGAGGCAAGTCCTCAAAGGAGATCATACAAATTGACGGGTATGGACTCAGTTTCCGCCACGAAGACGAAGTACTTGAAACAACATCAGATGATGCCTACTTATGAATTTCGAATGAAATAACTCACCCAAATGAAGGGTACTCTCCTTCTGGATGTTATAGTCCGAGAGAGTGCGTCCATCCTCAAGCTGCTTGCCGGCAAAGATAAGGCGCTGCTGGTCAGGAGGAATGCCTTCCTTATCCTGGATCTTCGCCTTGACGTTGTCGATCGTGTCGGAAGACTCAACCTCCAAGGTAATGGTTTTGCCGGTCAACGTCTTGACGAAGATCTGCATACCACCACGGAGACGAAGGACGAGGTGAAGGGTCGACTCCTTCTGGATGTTGTAGTCAGAAAGCGTGCGACCATCTTCCAGCTGCTTGCCGGCGAAGATCAGGCGTTGCTGGTCGGGAGGAATGCCTTCCTTATCCTGGATTTTCGCTTTGACGTTGTCAATCGTATCGGAGGACTCGACCTCGAGAGTAATCGTCTTGCCAGTGAGCGTCTTGACAAAGATCTGCATCCCGCCACGGAGACGAAGGACCAGGTGGAGAGTCGACTCCTTCTGGATATTATAATCCGACAAAGTCCTGCCGTCCTCGAGTTGCTTCCCAGCAAAAATGAGGCGTTGCTGGTCGGGAGGGATGCCTTCTTTGTCTTGGATCTTCGCCTTGACGTTGTCGATGGTGTCTGATGACTCGACTTCAAGCGTAATGGTCTTGCCGGTCAAAGTCTTAACAAAGATTTGCATGCCTCCACGGAGACGAAGGACGAGGTGAAGGGTCGACTCCTTCTGAATGTTATAATCAGAAAGAGTGCGGCCATCCTCGAGCTGCTTGCCGGCGAAAATGAGACGCTGCTGATCAGGGGGGATTCTGCGGCGGAACGGTGAGATATAATTGGCAATTGGGGACAACAGGTACTTACCCTTCCTTATCCTGGATCTTTGCCTTTACGTTGTCGATGGTGTCGGAGGACTCGACCTCCAGAGTGATTGTCTTACCCGTGAGGGTCTTGACAAAAATCTGCATTCCACCACGGAGGCGGAGGACGAGATGGAGGGTAGACTCTTTTTGGATGTTGTAGTCCGACAAGGTCCTGCCGTCCTCGAGCTGCTTGCCAGCAAAGATAAGACGTTGTTGGTCGGGTGGGATTCTGTGATGAGCTGATTAGCAACCATGACTGCTCTCAGGGGCTTTACTACTAACCCCTCCTTGTCCTGAATCTTGGCCTTGACGTTGTCGATGGTATCTGAGGACTCGACCTCAAGAGTGATGGTCTTTCCAGTGAGGGTCTTTACAAAAATCTGCATGGTGTGTTTGGAGGTAAGAGTGGCGGTTGTTGAGGCGCTCGACAACCGAAACGCTTTATATGCTGACATGTCGGAGTCTGAATTGCATCGCCTTATTCAGGCTGACTCACAAAAGCACAGAAGGTACCAGAATAAGCAGGTAGTACAACGAACCAGGCTCTACGCAGAAAGCTGTCCAGAAAATACTACTAACTATCGTCGTGCCAAAGCCGTATCGTTAAATCTTTCTCCATTGATGCAGATGCAATTATGCTTCTCGTTGGGTGGGTCTGCGAAAGAATCAGCCTGGCTTAAGCCACACCGTAGACAATGATGGCTTACAGCCACCGTCAAAACGACATCTGCACAACTGATCAAGCCCTCGGCCATTTCTATACTGAAGGACCTACATACCTCGGTGACCTTCGAGGACTTGCAACACCTGACGGGTTTGAAGATCCCAAATATATATCTTGGCATCTTCGCTCCCACTCACGATGTACTTTCCCTTCGTTGTGCTAAAGCACGGCACCAGGCAATACGTTCGATTCGTATGTCCAGTATATGATTTCACGCAGCGTGACGTGTGGTAATTCCACAGACGGATTGTGGAATCCTGAGTTGACGCAAGCACAAACCTCGAATTCTGCGAGAACTTGACATGTGAACTAAAGAGCGAAAGTGTCAAGCACGTAATTCATCGAGTAGGAAGTGGCGACATTTAAAAACCATATGGGATTATCATCATCCACCAGAGTTTTCAAACATTGGCCTGAATCGGCGTCCCAAATTCGTCTGCAAGAGCATCAGCTATGAGCAATCTGATTAGATTAAACCTACATCAGGCCATCCATCGCACACGAGACGATAAGTGTTCCGTCATGGTTGAAGCTCACAGCTGTGACAGGATCCGAGTGAGCAGGCAAAACTTTGAGGGACTTCCCTGTACGACAGGTACTTGCGGCGTTAGTTCGTAGTTCACTGATTGTTGAGTAAGCTTCAGACCTCTTGCAACATCCCACACGCGTACAGTTTCGTCAAATCCACCGGAGACCAGAAGATTAGAGCTGGGATTATAATTGAGGCAGAAGACAAAATTTGTGTGACCGATCAGAGTTTTGGCAGCGGCACCCTGACATCACGGATATTGGTGAAAGAAACACCTAGATTGCAGAGTAGCACAAGTCGCGTACCAGTTCTAGGCTCCATATAATTATAGTTTTATCATCCGAGGCAGATGCCAGGTAGTCCCCGTCACTCGACCAGGCGATGTCAGAGATACCTTCCTTGTGGCCTTTTAGGGTGCGTATTATCTCGCCTGTGTACGCGTCCCACAGTTTGACTAGTTTATCAGAACCTTCCGACGCAATTGTAAGAAAAATTATAGATGTCGGCAGAAATGTGGACGCACTGGATGATGCAAGTATCGCGCCATCAGGACTAAATTTGAGGGAGGATATGGACCTTGTATGTCCACTGAGCGTGTACCGTAACCTGTAGGAGGGTTTTGTGGGATCGCGGGAGGATTCTGAGGTAACTGCTTGAGTTTGGGAAGAACCCGGTGTGTTTGAAGGGCGATCCTGCATTGACACAGGCTGGGCGTTATTGTCGACGTCCATGGTGTCCAATACTAATTAGAATTAAATTGGAATCGGAATACTTATAGTCACGTGCACAAATTTTATCGTCGAGCAGAGCCTATCCTTGTTCGTCCACCAAAACGATGACTTCTTCATGGCTCACCCCTGAAACGCGCACCGAGCTCATTGAGGATCTGGTCTCAGGCGTAGGTTGGTGCTATACTGCTGTAAACTTTCCGAATGCACTCTGAAAGTTATTCAGATCGCTACAACCCATCAAACGTCTCCATCCTTGAGGACTACCTCTATCATCAGATCAGGAGCGAGGAGTATGACTGTCTAGCAAACCTTGCTATCCTAAAACTGTACGTTTGACATGCACATAGCAAAGATAAACTATACTAATCGAAACTTACAGTTACCAGTTCAATCCCGAGCTCTACAATCCTGATGTCGTTGTCAACATCCTCTTAAAAGCCCTCACTGCCTGCCCTCTGCCCGATTTCAACCTCTGCATATCCCTATTAGACGAGCGGACAGTCAGTGCCAACCTCGACGAGCCCGACCCACTGCCTTCCTTGCTCCCCATACTGAAGGGTCTGCACAGTCTGCTCTATCGGTGTCGGTTCCCTGCCTTCTGGACTGCGTACCGCTCTGAGGAATTAGAGACGTTACGTGACAACTACACCGTTGAATGTGTAGGATTTGAGAACGCAGTGCGGGAGGTTGCTATCCGCGCTGTCAAGGCTGCCTTCACACAGATCAGCACAGAACGACTTGGGTCATATCTCGAGTTGACTGGTACTGTTTGATGTCATGGTTGGTGAAGCTTTTTACTGATATTTTGATTTCTAGGCACTGATCTCCAAGCCTATATCCAAAAACTTGGTTGGACCATCGATGCATCTTCGTCGGTCATTTCAATCCCGCCGAACCCAGACAACCAGATTGAGGCCACCATCGTACAGGAAAGCATCAGCCTACCGCGTAAGTTATCCATTGACCATATCTACCTACCGGCGTTTGATCCTATTTCAACATAGAGCTCACGAAGGTCATCTCGCACGCTGCGCTCAAGGCATAAAGCATTCTGCATTTGTATCTATTTCACGGTTGCTACATATTGCCTATCCATCTCTTGCTTTGACTTCCGACCCCCGATATAAATCCAGATTGATGAGAAAAAGATTTCAAGGAGACACACGAAAACGTTACAGCGCCAGAAATGCTGCAAGTGTTCCCCAAACCGCCATGATGACACCGACGGCAAGAAAAGTGCCATCAAGCAGACTACATCGACCGGCGAGCATGACTTTTGCAGAGATGGGTCCAATGACGCACAGCATGAAGGCCGAGAAGGAGCCAAGGAATGCCATCATGGAACTAAAATCGGGGACCAGAATCGAGAAAAAAACGGAGAGTACCGTAACTGACACTCGTTGAAAAACGGCGAAAGTTCTTCTAAGAGCCGCATGCGAACCTCGCGGAACGATCGTCAATCCATTGGATTTCGAAGCCATCTCTTCAGGAGCTGCGAGGTGCGTGTTGATACCAAGCAGAATCTCAATTGTAGCATTGAGCTGTGTTGTGTTACGGTGAGTTTACAAGTTTTGCTGACGAGTTGATACAGCTTACAGGTTGTGTTGTGAGGGCAAACTTTGACCTGTAGTAGTTTGTCAGTTCGGCACTTCAAGCGGCCAGGACATTACGACTGACAAGGGACTGATGACCAGCATCCAGAGCGCAATTTTATTGAGAGTAGCGTTATACCCTGGTGTTTGCATAAGGTCGATACTAATCTGTGCTTTAATCAACAAAGAGCCAACCAAGCCTGTGTCGCGTGAACGACTGACCTCGGCGCTGACGTATTTACCAAACATCAGGTAGCCCGCGTACCCAATGAGGGCGTACAGGGATGTAGCAACGATCTTGAAAGCGGCTTAGCAGCAACTTCGAGATTGAGGTGGGTATACACTCACGAAGGCCCAGTTAATCATCCTGTCGAATTGGTTAGGATCTGCCATGTCTCTGGCCAGGGATGGGATGACAGCGTGCCCCGAGAACTTCAAAGGGTTAGGATCAGCCATCTCATCTTTCGCAGCGAAAATATTCCTACCCCTGCCATAAATAACCCGAATGCCAGCCCCAGGCTATTCCAACTTTCGACTCCGTAGCTCGTTTCAGCAGGGCTCCAGAAGCTACCCGGCGCATCCGGCTTTGAGAAGCCGTCAATCACCACGACTAGGATGATTAGCACAGAAGAAATTATGCCGAGGATTGAAGTGTAGGAGAGTAAGGACAGCGGGAGGAAGACCGTCGGAAGGAATCTAGGAAAGGAACATAACTTATAAGGAGGCTATTGCGTCATGATGCTCTGCACTTACAGCACAAGACCCCAGAGTTTAAAAGTTGCAGTTGAGTACCTTGGTATCAGTGTATGCAAAGAGTCCGCATAGAGTGTAACAAGTATAACACTTTATTCAACCATCAGTCACTACAGAAAGTGGTGAAACTTACAACAACGTAACTCACCTGACAGCAAACAACTCAAGACAAAACATTATACTGATGAAAAGCATCGATGAAGGCCCGAAAGCCTTTCGTCCAATATCCGCATATGATCGTAGTCGAGGATCATCCAGAATAATTCGGGCAAGTATTTTAGCACTGACGAAAACCATCAGAATGTCGATATCTCAACGACACGAACGAACGAACGAACGTATAACAGGAAACGAAACCGTAGCAAATGATGAGGAATGTGCCAGTAGCCCAACCCGAGTAAGCAAAGGCGAGCGGCTCAGAAAGCATCCCGATGCCTAGTAATATGGCTATAGAGTTAAACAACTGAGAATTTTTTTCATGAGCCATAGCCTGTGAAGAGATAGGAGATTCGTCGAACCGTTTGACCAAAGGTACTCTTCCCCCCGTAGTTGTACCTTCCACTTTTTGACGAGCTTGCAGACGAACGTCGCCGCAAAGCTGGTCGCTTGAAAAGATCAACTGCTCGCTCAGCTACAACATTGGCCGGTCTGCTTGTAGTAGCGGGAGTCGATTGCCGACAAGGGTGGGGCGCGGCTGAAAACGAGATAGCTTTTCGAAGCAAAGGTGTAGTTTCCCTAGCACGTCCTTGCGTCCTTTTGAGGACGGGGATTTGCCTGTCCCTCTCCTGGTCAGCATAGCGAAGCTGGGGAGGTGCCAACGGCTGTTCGAGATTTTCGTCTTCCGCCTCCCATCCGAAATGGTCTACGAAGTCGCCCTGGGCCGTGGGTGTAAGATCTCCATGGTCTGAGGGCCCATTTTCTTCATCTCCTTCAGAGTATGCGCCGGTTTCGTCGTCGTCTGAAAATATTTCTGAATCTGACGCGGCTGTCACTTGTGATCCAGCAACGAAATACTGCGCCCTGCGATCTACAATATTTCAAGCTTCAGTTTCACTTCAATTGATGAAAAGGCAGGCTTCATTACACGACTCTATCGCATCTCTGACGCTTTGTGAACTTGAGAAAGACCCAACAGAGAAGGTTGTCGGAAGCGAGGTCATTTTTTCAACGTTCACATATGTTGTGAGGATCGCGAACGTTGAACGAGTCTCGCAGGTCTGAAGCAGTGATCAATTCAGTCTCCATCACAGATTTTATGAAAAAGATTCCCGGGACAACTTACCCATTACATAGTGGAGCACTGTAGATCTTGCTAGAAGTTTTATTTGAGCTGTGCGTAAGTTGTGTGGACAGATATGAACTATGACGGCAGAAACAGGGTCGTATGATTACTCTTCATTCTCAATAAAACTCTATGACTGCACAATACTCTCCCCTCATTCTACACGGTAGGTATAAGCTATATTAGTTTCACAGTGTTTAAAACATCTGGGTATTACTATGCACAGGACGAAGATGAAGAAGATAGCGCTCTAAGTATTATTTCACAACCTTGTATTGGTCACGTTGACTGAGTATTTCAAGACGAAGATACCGCTCTGCGATTCGTCCACATCATGTAAGGTTCACGAGTGACGTCGTAGCCACTCTTCGTTCGTGCACTGCGCCTCGCTTCTGGGAGCCTCGCGTTCACGTTTACATCCTTGAGAAAAGTGATCAGGATGACGCCTTGGGCGTGATAAACGTTTACGTACCGCTATGCGTCGCCGAATCCCTGCCGTGATATGCGTCCACCACTTGGTCAAGGCGGTCTTGAGAGCGATCTCTCGATGACCCTTGGTGTTGAGCCAGGCAACAAATTCGTCAAGCTGTGAATCAAACATCTCAGTCCACGAATCGAATCGAAAAGAAGAAACAATAAAAGAAACCAACCTCTTCCAAGTCGGAGTAGACGGCCCAATCGCCAGATCCCAACACTCCAGTCACACCTTCCTCCTCCTTTCTGCGCCCTTCGATATCCTCATCCTTCCTCAGCGCAAGAAGATCCATATCAAACTCGCTCGGACCCTGGATAAACAGTCTGCCTGTTCCATATTGGGCCACGCCCCCACTCCCCACCAACGATGCGGATCCCATGCCATCGAACCACCAGATCCGGTTGTAGAACCTGTCTTTGCCGAGAGGCTTGACCCGAACAGCTCCAAGTAGTTTCCTGAACTCCCGTTCAATGCCCTCCAGGCGTCGTTCGAGTTTGTTCACTTCCTCGTCTAGGCGGCGGTGTTCAGATAGAGCCTGCTTGATCGATGCTTGCTTCGCCCGAGCGGCTTCTCGCTGCTTCGCATGAGCAGTCGTCGCCGCCTTGAGTCGAAGCTCTTTCTGGCGAGCCGAGTTCTTCTTGCCGCCGTTTGACGTCGACGGGGTCTCGGAACCACCTTCAGATACGTCAGAGAGGTCGCTGGAATCCTGCATCACGACGTCTTGGTCGATCCCATTCTTAGCGGCTGGATCCTCCTTTGCTTCTTCCTTGAGGGTGCTCATCTCCTCGAGGCTGTACATGATTAGGCAAGTTTACAGAGGAAAGAGAGGGTGACTTACAACTGCTTCTTCAGACGATTAACATCAATTTTTTCCTTCCGAAGAGCGGTTAATTGCTCTTCACACGACTCCATGTGTGCGTGAATGGCTTTACTTGAAATCGCCATGTTGCACATAAATGACAGGATGGCGATCTTGTCATGAGGAGGGAGTGAGTAGTACCGTTCAGCAGGCGTAGCACGTTGCGAGAGGGAGAAAGACACAGGCGTGGAAACTCTGGAGCTCGACGATGACGGAGACGATGTTTCTGCAGATGATTCTGGAGCAAAAAGCAGGCGAGTTAAGACCTCTCGAAGGCGGGGAAAATTCGCGACAGTCGCGTGCTGAAATAAGATTGAGTTAGGGAGAGGTGAAAGAAGGAGAGTCCAGGGACGAACGTCTTTCAAACAACCGACTAGCGCATCTTCCCAGCCTTCGCGCCCCTCTGTATGTCTCAGAGGGACTCGCTCCCAGTTGTTACCAACATCAGCCATGGCGGCGGTCAGTTCGTCGAATGGGATGCCGAATAAAGGGTCATCTGAATCGTCATCTTGTTGCAACTCTTCGTGGACTCTGATCAAGGAGACGAGAGCACTGTGGCGCTGGAAGGCGACAGTCCGGAGGTTGTAAATGAGTGTCGAGTGGATTTCAGCAAGTAAAGCGCAGGACGGGTCTGTGACAGAGTGGCGGATAGCATGCTCATATTCATCCAGAGTGAAAGTGGAAAGGTGCAGCGGTTGACTAGGGAAAAACGTCAGCATGATGCCGTGTTGCATAGTCCAGAAACGAACCCATATACGACCAAGAAATTCCAACCCATCAAAAAGGCCTCAAATGTGCCAGGCGTATCGTTAAAAGGAATTACACGGCTGGCATGTGGTCTTTGCACCTTCATGCCCGCCTTTTTATCCTTCTCTCCCAATCGCACATCAAGATCCTCAGTTGGGTAACGAATTGGCTTCTTCTTCTTTTTCTCTGCAGCCAGACGCTCTGCCTCCTCCTTCACCTGCTTTTGTTTTTCGAGTTTTTCACGTGCTTCGCGCTCTCGTTTTTCGGCTACAGCAGCAAGGGTTTTCGGTGTTAGCACTCAATTTCAAGGGAGGTGACAAGGGAAAAGGCTATCGTACCTCTCTCTTCCTGGGCAGGCGTCATCTTCTTCTGCCTTTTCGCCGGTGGGCCCTCCTTATCCTCCCAAATCTTTTTCCGCTTGTCAATTTCCCCCTTTTTGATAGTTTCGACGCCCTTGCGTGTCTCCTCTGGCATGATGGACTCGAGCCCATAACGTTTTGCGATGGCGGGCTTGACAGTCCAAGGGGACGCAACAGCGGCTTCGCGATCTACGCAATCGCGAATGAATCGACGAAGAATGGATTTTGAAAACGAAAGACGGTCGCGACTGGATGCATAATAAGATAAGAAAAATCCGTCAATGAAGGGAAGTCCCAAGGCCATACATACCTCATCATTCCGCATTGAACCTCCATGAGGCTACCAACCATCTTGCCATCCTTTTCAGTGCCTTTTGAACCGCCTTGCTTCTTGTCATGGCTCTTGTCCTTTTCCAACTCGAGTATATGGACCCAATAGAAATACAAAGTGGGGTTGTCCTGTACATTTGCATCCTTGGTCGGAACCTTGAGATCGCCGCCAATGACATGAGGCGCATCGTCTTCCAATGACGACGTTGAGGATGATGATGACTCTTTATGCGCGTCGCGCGCTCCGACATCAGAACTGTATTTAGGGGGATACACCTTCTCGACCCTGGCGTAATACCTGTATGATTCGTGAGATGGGCTGCGACAATGAAAAGGGGCCTGTTGTGAGCTTACTTGGTGCCAGATAAATCGACTACGACTCCTGTAAACGTGCAGTCGCGATGAGTGAGCAAGGGCGGTGGAACGCATATAGAACGTATACGCACTCTCGCCCTTGAAATATCGGTCCTTGAAGCGCTCATACACAGCCTCTACAAGGTGGTCAAGGCGCCCCATAACCTCTGTGAAGCAAACGGCACGTCAGGGGATGAACGAACACGTCGATGCGACGGATGCAGATGGGGACATACGCCACTGGACGGCTTTGAGGACTGCAGGCTTAAGTGGTTCAGAAAACCTATGTTGCATAGTTCGTGCCTCTTGCTTTTCGCTCTCAACAGCCTGGAAGTAGTCCAGGCCGCTCTTGCCTGTGACCTCGCACTGGAACTGCTTTAGGCGATAGAAGGACATACGGGCGGCGTACGCTCTGTGAGGAGGGACATGGATGAGCCAAAGAGGGCGGGGCGCTTTGCGGGCGTAGCACTTACTCGTATGTCTCGAAGATTTCTCCGGTCTCTTGGAGGTAGAACACCTCCCTAGTGGGATCAGACCTTGCGGCCTGCAGCAGAGCCTCAGAGGGCTCGGTGAGGACCACTCTCTTGCGGCGGCAGGTAGGCATGGAGAGAGCGAGGGAAAACGGGGATAAAAGTGGGCTATGGGGCTCAGACGGGAGCAAAATGGAGTAGAAAGAGAATCTGGGAGGGGAGGGGACGGGGAAGGGGCAGAGGGGACGGGGAGAGATGGGCGGGAGAGAGAGGAAGGATCGTGGTGGTGGGAGGAAAGAGGGAGGGAGGTGATGCGGGAAGCGGCAAAGAAAGGGACAGGTGGCTGGCGGAGGGCGAGTGAGTGTATAAGGTCATTGTCATTTTCTCCACCCTCCGTGGCCTCCCCGCCTATTTTCACCCATCCCATCCGAATTTCTCCTCGCCTTTCCCGACCCTTTGCATCCTGCCTCACCGCCTTCCTCACTGCCCAGCTCCCCACCCGACTACACCGCCCCACGTCGCCGTTTCCGTGTGCTCACCTGTCCAGCACATGTCTTCTCAAACAGACGCTTCGGATTCGAGACCTGTGGCAACCAATGTCTTACTGACTCTCACCCTCCGCCCCTTTCCTCTCATTCAGCATCGGGCTTTCTCGTAAATATACGCAGTTTTGTCAGGCTGTCCATCAACCTCCTCCTCTCCTGCATCGTCAATCTTGATTCCTCATTTTTTTGCACTTGGTGTGGCTTAATCATCACGTGCATAAGTATTACACGTGATCGTGACGCGCAGAAGGGAAAAAAAAACATAGCACCGCAAATAAGTGCCCCCACAAGCTCCAGTCAATAAATATTCATTGATTGTCATAAACTGTCCCAGTTGTTAGTATGCGGTTAAGGTATGTGTACGTAAAAGGAGACCAGTATTCATGCACGGCGAACCATGGTATCCGTAAGTAAATGACGTGCAAAGAGAAGACTGGCACGTAGGAATGTTAAAGAGGCATAGAGAAAGAAATGTACGGCGAGGTCCATGAATGTCACTTGGAATTTTCCTCAATCGATGCTGCGACGCTTGTCCTCATTTCTGGGGGCTTCAGGAGTGCCGATAAGCCTAAGCTTATCTCGAAAGCCAGATCGCGACTTTGTTAAACTCGAGCATTTCACTGTCTCCTTTGCGGATAGAGGCGACGAGTCACTATTCGGCTGCGTCGCTGAAACCTTTTTCTAACAACCCCGAGAATTAGCTTAACAACCGGGTTTATAAAATCAAAAGCGAACCGAATTCTTTCTCCCCAGACCGAAGAAGCGCTTCTTGAACGGCGACGCCGGGTCCGGGCTGTCCTGGCCAGTTGTCCTGGATTTGTTCTTGGTATCCACAGCGTCCATAATAACGATCGCTTTCGCCTGCGAAGTTGGCATCGTATGCTCAACAGCGGGGTGAGACAACTCTGTGCTTGGACATGCGATGCCGCTAGGCTGTGGAGCAGCATCTGCGCCATCGATGTTTACGAGCACCCAGCCTTTCCCACTGCCCAGGCTCGGTGAATCCACACCAGTACCCTTGGCCATACTGGGCAAGGGATGGGGCGTTGTTTCGGCAATCAAGCCGACAAGAGCTGCTTCGCTCTTTCTTAAATGCATATCAGGTCGCGTGAGTTCGGGAGACGCGACGCGCGAGGTGACTTCGTGAATGGGCGTTTTCGGACCGCCGTGCTTCTCCTCAAAAGTCGGGCTGGCCATGTCGCCGTCGGTGTCTTCGTGCTTCTCGTCTATTGGCGTCGGCTGCCATGCACCAGGCAGCATGGGCCCCAAGGAAGACGCTCTTTCATTCGTCGGGGTAGATGAACTTTCGTTTTCTCCGAGCTTCGCAGCTTGGTCCTGGGCAAGGGCTTCTCCAATACCTGTCCATTTGATGGGAACATTGTAGCTAGTATCGCTAGTGGAAGAGAAAGCAGAATCCCTGAATGCGCCAGGCCCGAGTAATTGCAAGGTTGGGGCATCAGCATCCTGCCCTAATGCCGGAGGAGATTGCGCCGGGGGAGGCACGGAGGATGTCAGAAGAGGAGGCGTCTTTGTCCGAGTGGACACTGGACGAAGAGGACTTCGGGGACGATTGGGTGGTGTTATGGATCGATGCTTAGACGATGCATTGGCTGGCGCTTGTGCTGCTGGGGAAACAGGAACTGCTGGTGTCTCAGAGTTGCCAAGCGGGGATGCGGTATGAAACACATCTGGTGAGAAGCCGGTCGCACCTACGCCCGTCATGTCCTCCACACCACTTGATATCATACTCGGGAGGTTTGTCCTTATAGCTTCCATGGTCGATGAGTCCATTTCGTGCACAACGGAAACTGGCACTTGCGCCCGAGGTGCAGGCTTGCGAAGCAACGCTGGGCTCTGGGACATCTGTGAATCGGTGGCGAAATGCGGGTGGCTCCGGTAGCCATGAGTGAACTGGAAACCAGTACCATCCTCGGTAGCCGCTCGGACATGTTGAGGGGTATAGGGTTGGGCTACTGCGCTATTTGGTTCAGTTGCAAGTCTTCTGTGTTGACTATATGAACCAGGAGTAGACCCCGACTGCTGCAAGCCGGAGAATTCGAGGCTCTGTGCATGTCGCTTTATATCTCCATGAGAGCCACTCAAAGCAGACGGGGCAGAAGAATCCTGGCGCACTAGATCATCCGTCGAATTGGAACCCGGTCCCGTGAAGACCCACAGGTCTTTAAAGCGAGAACGATTGGTCAAGGAGATGGACGAAAGGAGGGTAAATGACTGGGCATCAAGGGACGAAAGAAGTGCGAGGATTTGTCGCAAGGAGTCCGTGGCAAAGGTATCCTGCTGAAACCCTGTAAACAAATCAGTCATGGAAACGATGAGGATGAATGACAAGAGGTGTACATTTGTATCCCTTTAACTTGAATTCGAAAGAGTTGTCCCCGACCTTCTTTTCTGAGACAACACCGCGTGGCCACGAGGCACGCACAGCCTGAAGAATAGCAGGGGTCAAATGTAGGGGCGGCGCGATGACACGCATCAGAGTCGGGGAGAGAAACGAGAGGGCAAATGGCACCCGTTTGGTCTTGTGCTTATCGGACGAGATGCTGGCAGAGCTATCTCGAAAAGGAGAAGCACTCGTCGGTAGAGGGGTTGCCGACCGCGAGCCAGCGGAAGTAGTCAATGGCTTGGAAAACGCCATTGCCAGACGGTCGTCATTCTCTCGACCATAGTCCAGGCTGGACAAGTATATGTATCCGCAATGGTAGATGATAGCGAGGATGTCGATGAGGAGTTTCTCGGACTTGACACTCTTGGGGCTTGCCCATGGCTTGCCGTCAAGCACGAATTCGCAGAGGTTCTGATGGACGTCCTCACGAAAGGCGGTGAGTATGGCGTAGTTGTCGAGGAGGGTGCGGAGAGTAGCGACGACGGAGGGTGGAAAGGAGTAGAGGCGGACGAAGTTGGAGCTGGCAATGGCGACGATGGCAAACGAATTGGGCGCAGACTTGAGCTCGCGAACGAATTCCTTCCTTGGCACGAAGCCATTAGAAGATTGCGACATTTGACCACAGACGCAGGACACAGGAGACACAAACACGTTGACGTCATGTGCCCCGCCCCCCGCCCTCCGCTCCGCCCCGCTCCGCCCCCGGTCCGACGGTCCGCCCACTCACTTTACTTTTAAAATCGGATGCCATTCTCCAAATCCCCCTCATTCCCCCATGTCGTCCGAACTTCCAAAGCTGAACGTTTTGATGTGTACGCTGCCGTTCGTCAGTCTCCAGGCTGTCAACTAATCAACTTCTTTCGCCAGGTGGTACTGTAAGTCTCCTCCACAGACTGACTCTGTAAAGTCGGTTCAACTCTGAGACGTAGGGAGAGTACACCACCGGATGGGTCGGCACAGGAGCATCGAAATCGGATAAGAAGGTGCGTCCGATGAAGCCCGGGCCAAACCTCTTCTTACCTTGAACGCTTTCTAGATCGGAGTAAATATTACCGTCCAAGGCTCGATATTCGCCGTTGCTGAATTCGACGGCAGGTCGTTGGTCTCACTCTCTTCGATCTCCGCCGCCTCGGCAAGGTATGTAGCTTGTTCTGGTCAACCTGCATTAAACTTGAACTTGACAGTCTCCTAGGTCGACAAGCTCGGAATGGTCGGCGTGAACGGAGGAAAGTTCCCTGCCATTCGCAAACACCTTGACGAGAACATTGGAGGAGTCTATAAGGATATGGATCTCTCGTTCGTCCAGTATTACAGTTCGCTACTGCAATGCACTGACCCCACTCTAGATTCGACGCATTCCCTGAACAAGGAAAGGTTGATCCCGAAGCTTGTAAGTTTCCTCTATCTCTACATACATAAAAAGCAAGCGCACCATTGTCGGAATCTCCAGACAAGACCGCTATTGACAAGATGTCGCCCGGAGAAGCTGTGATCATCTTCACCCCCGACAGTGAGTACGCCACAAAAGCATCATGCTCAATTCAAGAATCGTTTGATAGGCACCCATCACGCCATCGCTCTCTACGCTATCGAACGCGGTATCCACGTCCTTGTCACCAAGCCTGCCACCCAGCTCCTCTCACACCATAACGAGCTTATTGCCGCAGCTAAAAAACACAACGTCGTCTGCTTTGTCGAGCATCACAAGCGGTGAGCTGCAGAGCGCCACGGAGAATGTCACATGCTCATCTTATTCATTACTAGCTTTGACCCAGTCTACAGCGATGCCAAGGCTCGTGCACAAACCCTCGGCGAGTTCAACTTCTTCAACGCGTGGATGAGCCAGCCGAAAAGTCAGCTCGAGACTTTCCGCGCTTGGGCCGGCAAGGACTCTGACATCAGGTATTAAACGCGTGCTATCAGGCTCTTACGATGCGCGCTGATCCAGGAACGCCAGCTATTACCTCTCCTCGCATCACATCGATATCTGCTGCTGGATTCTCCAAGATATTGCTGTCCCGACCCGCGTTGTCGCCAGTGCTGCAGCCGGTATTGCCACTAGCGAGCCCTACAACTGCGTCCCCCAGACGGAGGACACCATCACCCTCCTAGTCGACTGGCAATCTATCAAAAGCTCGAAGCACAGAGGCACCGCCGTGTACACGGCCAGCTGGACTGCCCCGTTGAAGGCCGGCGTACACTCTGCTCAGCACTGGTACTACATGGGAGAGAAGGTCCGTTTACGCCTCTCGGCTCCCGCATTTCGGCGGACATTTATCCAAACGTTCTCTTCGCAGGGTGACATCACTGTTGATCAGGCCCACCGTGGGTACGATGTCACAGTCGACGAGACAGGAAAGACCTGGTACAACCCATTCTAGTGCGTCACACACGCCTGAGAGCGAGCCCGCGTGCAATTGGAGTGGCACAGAAGCTGATTGCTGACGGGCACTTTGCAGCATGAAATATTCGCCGTCAGAGAGCGGCCACTTCGATGGCCAGCGCGGCTATGGCTACATTTCGATCGAGAAGTTTATCGACGCCGCCCGCAGCGTGAACGCAGGCGCCACAAAGCCGGGCGACTACGACACCCATGGCCTCCCCACCATCGCCAACACCGTCCTGACAACGGCTATCCTGAATGCCGGCAGAATTAGCTTGGACGAGAAGAGGGCTGTTGCGATCAAGAAGGACGGGGAAACCTGGATTCTTGAGTAAATGCATCACGCGGTCGGAAACTCAAATGCTTAGAATGGTAACAAGAGGGCGCCGGAAGATGTATTTTTATGTGTATTGTTCAAATCTAGTACGATGGTACGATGTATAAGAAGAACGACCTCATGACTGCTGGATCCAACAGCGCTTGCTAGTAGTGATAATTTGCGGCAAGTCGACAATCTCTGAGGCTGGCCCCGAAGTTGAACGCTGAGTAGTGGACGTGGACATTTGTAAACCCACTATAAACAGGAACGTTAAAAATCATTAGACCGTTTTTAGATTCATATCAAGTAACTCGGGTTGGCCATTATTTAAACACTTCTCGCATGTTGTGATGAGGACATAGGGGGGAACTCTCCCATGGTGTCTGTAGGCCAGAACCAGTGTCGTGATGCGGCGATAGGGAGCTCGTAGGCCCCGGTGAACCTAAGTAGAAGATGGTACAAATGTTGTTGGCATGCGGATAATAATTGCCATTGCGTTTTGATTTGTTTTTGAAATGAGCGGTGTCGGTGATGTCTAAGTTGCGAGCGGGCGGCGAACATGGAAAGATGCAATTCAGGATTTGATATTGATGATTGTAACGACAAACGTGCGGCCCAGACAGACAGAGGTGCAAGTGTGGAAAGCCCTTCAGGCTTTGGAGGCGGTACGAGACTGACAGCCAGTTGTAGGTGGGGGTGTTGAAGTAAGATGGGATGGAAAAATAAAGGCAATAATAATGTGCAGGTGAAGTAAAATGCCCTTACGACCCGGGGGAATGCTGTGACGATAACGGCAGGGACCAAAAAAATATATGGAACTGACACACGAAGTGCCAGAATGGTCCGTAAGGGCGAGGCGGGAGAAAAGTATATGATAAAATGAAGAATAAAATATACTGTAGAAGAAATGAACAACGGGTGTGCGGCTGTCGGTGGAGTGTATTGATACTTGCAGAATGAAAGGAGGGGGAATGATGGTGGATGATTGATTGCATAGAGAACAAAAAGACGGGAATGAGCGGAAAGTCGCGGAAGGGTTACTGTATACGACCTGAGATGACGAGAGGAACACGGAGGTTATGATTTTCTTCGACAACGAAAGGAAGAAAGCGAGGGGTTGGCAGCTAGGCAGATAAAGTAAACTGTCCATGAATTGGTCGCACCCCAAGCGTCCTCGGCGAGACGCAAGACGTGAGGTGGTCGTCCCTCCCGGTCGACATCGCTCGTTTTGGCCCTCAAATAGGTTGTACGCCTGCCATGATAGAATAGTGGTGCGGATGATGAGGTGAAACTGAGACAATTGCGAGGGAAATGCATGGTTGATTGAGTTGCAGAAACAAATATTGTGCGAGGTGTCGGTGCGACGTGTATTGATATTACATTTTGCGGATTGCGGGTGTTTTGAGACAGAGTGGATATGGCGAAACCGAGTACAGATGATGGGACTGCTATGACACTAACGCAGCTCGTGGCGATACATTGTTGATGTTATGTAGAGCTGGGCGACCGAACGCGACGAAATCGTGTGGAAGGAATTGATCCGGAGGAGATTCGACACGATGCTTGTTCAGCACAGGCTCAAACGATGACGACATATTTTCCTTATCGTCAGACGAATATGAGCCCGAAAAGAGATCGCTGGAGAACGACGGCGTTGTCGGTGTAAGGGGCATGTCATCGGACAAATCTGACACGGTAGTCGAGCAGCTCGTCGGTGTGCTCACCGCTGATGCTGAGGTGCGTTTAGGCGTCACAGGGAGTGAGGGAAGGGAATGACGGGTGAATCGACCGCCCTGCAGATAGTACTGGACGACGAATGTCGCCGCCTTGGAATAGAAAGCGTACGAATACTTTTTGACGAGCGTCTCCGAAAGATCATTGACGTGCTTCGACAAACGAATATCAAGATACTCGACAACTTCCAGGCATTCCTCAGTTTCTTCCCAAACACGGCGTGGTTTGCCACACAGGAACCGCGCAAGTGTCAGCGCCGCCAAAGCGATGGTCGATGGAGGGTACATGATGAACTCGCGATAGAAAAGGGTCATTTCCATCAAGAATCGGGCCACATGTTGAACTTTGGGCTCCTCCATGATGGGTCCACAGCACATAAGTCTGAGCCAGGCCTCTGCGGTTGGATGACCAAGTGTCCACTGTATCGTCGATAAGACATGACCTTCCATTTGGATGAATGCAGACTCTTCATAAGTCTCACGGCATATCTGAGCAAGGTCTTGGACGGTGGGAACGCGTTCCTTGGCATCCTCAAACTTGGCAGCGATCCAAAGAGCAGCGCAGCCAACGAGTTGGTAGTGTTTAATGTAGACGATACGGCGGGAGACGTAGCGATCAATGATGTTGAGGGTGAGGTACAGCGTCTCGGGGCGCAGTCGGAAGGTGAAGTGAATCTCGACGAGGAAGTCCACGAGACAGGGCCGCATGTGCCACCGAATCTCTGGCTGTTGATCCATGGACTGGGCTGAGGACATTGTAAATCGCTGGAGGCATTGAATTTAGCGAGTGGAATTATGATGTCAACATCGCGAGGAACTGACCTCCATATCATGCATGTAGTATTGAATCTCTTCACGATATTCCTCCTCGAGAATAACACCTTCCCGGCGAAGGGCCAAAATCTGCGCTTCGCGTTGGCGTTGCTGGAGAATGGCGGACTTAGCGGAGCGAGGAGTTCTTCGAGCAGGACCGTTTGCAGGGAGAAGGGGAGACTTGTGAGATTTGGACACGCCATGGGGAGAAGGACGTTTCTTGGGGTAGATAAGGGAGTTGCGAGAATGTCTGAGAGAGGCGGTGGAGACGTCTTTCATGTCGGAATAAATCGATTCGAGCGAGAGAACGATCGATTGTGGGCTGGCAGGAGAAGGAGGATGAGGAACAGGTGTGGTTTCGGCGGAAGCATGGTCAGGCATAACAGAAAATAAAGGCGGGCAAACTAAAATGACAATGGACGAAAGATGGTGGCAGAGTTGGTGCGAGCCACAATCGGCCATGAAAATAAGGTTCGGCGAGCTCACACGGAGTCAAACGCGGACACCAAGAAGGATATGGACTCGAAAATATGATAGAACGAGAAAATCGATAGAACACTCACAGATGGCAGAAAAACTGCAGTTCATGCAACGACAAAAGTCGATGTCAAGTGGGGTGTGCAGTACAACACACAGCTATAGTGGTGAAAAGAGAGGAAGTCGTCAGCGTTGATGGTCGTGAGCTGCGCAGGGCAGAGATGCAAGAGAGGGAACTCAAGAGGTCGAAGTGCAGGACGACGACATTGAGGAAGAGAGAGGACAAGGCGGAATATAAAAAGTTGGCACAGAAGGGGACTGCCGTGAGCCGCAGGGAGGTTACCATCACAAATCCCATGCTGCACGTCACATAGTCACAATCGATTCCCACCACCTGTCGCGTCAACCGAACAACCAGTGCCACCCGTGAATACCGGTCCGGCAAACAATTCCCACGACCCCACGTTTCGCGACGAGCACAGAAATGACGTAAGGCTATCGACGCCAGCTCTCTGTGCATATAGCCAGCCAGCACGATGTACTCACAATGGGATACCACTGCACGGAACCTAGAGCACTGCAGGACTGTCAGCGACGCATCGTCACGGAAAATAGACGCCACTCACACGAATCAAACGACTGTCAGTTGGGAGGGCGACAATAAGGAGGGAATTAAAGGCGAATTACTTTCAAGAGCGACCGGGGAAACAAAAGAGTGACTGTGGTGAGGCCTGGCGACCGACGAGTTTATCGCCACGAAAGCTGAGAGGGGACGCTCGGACTGAACCGAGCGTGTCCTGTATTGAGCTCCTGAGCTGGAGGCGGTGAAACCTCTGACTCTACGAGGGAGGGAAACTGGGAGGCCAAGGGAGAACAGAAAGGTGGAGTCGAATGGACAACAACACTTTTCAAGGGCGGAGGACGACGGGCAATGTGTTGGAGGCGTGGTTCGCTTACGCCGCTCTAATAGTAGCATCCAGGCTCAGATAAATATTCAATCCCTGTTTTGATACAACCCACCACGTTTCCTGCCTGCAGGCAGAGAATATGTCAAGATTCCGTCACTCATGCACGCCTTGGCTGTCTTACCTAAGCACTCCTTCTTTTCGGTTCTACTGCAAGACCTAAGTATATAATCCGTACATTGCTCGTTCTCCTGCGTGCAAGCTCCTTTGTCCCCTTGTCCCGAGTCTCGGATGCCCTCCACTCTTGTCCTCTCTCTCAGCACATCGATGCTACTTTCACGCTCAGCACTCCTCCCATCAGTCACTTCTTATCGACCCATCATTCGTCTACATCCCCATAATCATTACCCTATTTAGATCTCACGTACACTCGTACGAATCTCTTTCTTTGCCATTCTTCGCAACCCTGTTCGACAGCAATGGTGAATATCCTTGCAATCTCCCAATACTTACCTACTTTACACTTTCAAAATTTTCGAGTGTTCTTCCGGGGATAAGTATAGAAAGCACAATCGATAAAACGTCACGATATCCATGTGTGAATCTAAACGCATCAATTAGCCGACCTTGTTAAATCGCTTGCGGAACAGGCACACAGGCACAAAGCGCCGGCGGCGCTGGGCGCTGCTCTGCGTAACGATACTTACTGATTTGTCGGTATTAGTTATGGACGGATGTTGTCGGGTGTGATAACCTCGGAACATCACCATATACAAGAGACGCGTCGCTCTCAATAATTTTGTGTGCTGAGAAAACAGTGCGCCTATCGTCGGGGACAAGGCAGGAAAGAACTTAGAACCCTGCTTCTTGACATGTGTGTGTCTGATCAGCGTTAGCCAGTTCCCATGCTGTATACGTGGATGTTACTATCGATGGGAGTTTGGCGTAAATCGCTGTTGATCCAAGAACCTACTGATCACCAAGGGAAGCAGGACATTTTTGTGCCAGCGCAGCGATCCTCACAACGAGCCACGGCCTGCCGCGGTCTATTGAAACTGGAGCGACGAAAGCGCCCACTAACCCAAGGCTAGTACACGGGCTATGTGTCAGTGGTGCGAGCGCCAGCTAGATTGGAGGCCGAGCTTCCAATATATCGAATGCAATCAAACCGAATGAAGCGATGTCAAGAACTCAAATTTCGTCTCACAAAGGCCGGCGCAGAGGGCTTCAGCTGACCCTCGGTGACAATGAAGAACTTGGTTATTTCCAACAAAATCTGTTATGTTGGCCGATGCATCGAGGAATCTGAGATGGATGATAGAGAATGGAAACGACGGCCCGGAAAAATGGCGATGCCTCTGCCAAGTTGCCGGCGTACAAGGTCTTTCTTCTCTTCAGTGCACCTTTCTTGAATATTCGACGCTGACCATGACGAATTTACGACGTGAAACTTTTGGAGCGGGTATCCGAGTTCATGTGAATACAATCCGCATCGTATGTTGTTTAGTTCCGCGCTCGGCCTCAGAATTTCGTCGGTGTTTCTGATGATCTATGGGCAGAGCCTATAGGCGTTACGCGTGGATGCGGCCGACATGACAGACTTACCCACGTCGGGGTCGCATGTTTCAACCATCTCGCACAATCACGGCGACAAGCTCCGCATTTTTGAGTTAAGCCAAGTTGAAGCGTTCTCCACATGACGCGTCGGCCGTCCGAGTTGTGTCGACCATCTCATCAGAGACCACGGCAATCATATCAGACCATATGGCATGGGTGTTTATCGGCATCATGATGGAGCATCCAGTGGGATTGTCGGACGAAAACGAAAGACCGCGTAGGAATATATTGAAAATATCGGGATATAGAACGCAAGTTTGACGTCGACTTGTGCCGATGTCGAATGAAAGGTCAACAGGACACTAGCAACACCCGACATGCGAAAGCACCAATGGGAGCACGCAATGATGGATTAGATATAGTTATAAGGCCCTGTACAAGAAGACGAAATTATGAAGACGTGGAATGAACATGAAAACTGCGACATTGACATGTGCGTCAGTCAGAGGATGGTGCACCACAAGGGAATATCAAGAGGAAAGAGGGTTCAAAAAGATTTGAGAATTCGAGCACTCTCCAGTTAAAAGTCTATTCTCGATGGGTGTTACCCATGAGAAGTGCCATGAGATCGTGCGCGGGCTGAGAGTTGGGCCCTTGCTGCTGCATGTGAGGGGGGGGGAAGTGCGGCATCAAGTGCGGGGGAAGTTGCTGCTGCTGCTGTTGACGCATTGCAAGAAGCGGGGGTATTTGACCTCCAGGACCTTGTTGGATTGGGAAACCACCCCCTGTGCCTCGCAGACCAACTCCACCCATTCCCAGAACTTGATTTTGGCCGGCGGTACGCAAGTCAAGGTTACTCGGGTGACCTAGCGGAAGATGGGTGCCATGGTTCTGCAGTTGATGAGGGCCCCGAATCGGCGGCCCTCCGCCATATCCTACATTTCCCCCAGGAGGAAAGTTGTTGAAGGGCTGCTGTTGCTGATTAGATCCATTCAGATGCAAGGCACTGTGCAGTCCGGGCGATGACATGCCAGGCATTCCTATGAATTGCGAAGGCTCATGGGGCGGTCGTCCGCCGAGGTTAGCTAGCCCTGGAGGTAGGCGTTGTTGTTGGGGGTTCTGCAGGTGATTTTGCTGGTGCGATATGGGCGATGGGCCCCCACGGTAATGATTTTGCTGAAGGGGTATCCCAGGATTGCGAGCACCCTGTTGGTGATAAATGGATGGAGGACCACCGGGATACAATTGATCAAGATTGCGTTGCTGCTGGGGAGGTAGGCGCTGCTGAACGTTGAAAGGAAGGTCGTCGTCGGAATATATCCCAGGATTTTCACGGTTTCGTGGAGGTGGTGCGGATCGGAGACCAGGGACCATGCCATCTGGTACGAAATTTCGATCATTGAGGCGGCTCTCGTACAACGGCTCCAGGCGACCGGCATGTAATTGCTGTTGCTGTTGTTGTTGCTGGAGGAGGTGGAGGTTGTTTTGCGATTGCAGCGCAAAACCTGCGTTGTTTGACAAAGGCGCCGAGATCGGAATTTGAAGCGGTGCACGTGGAACCTGAAGAAATGAGGAATATAGTAAAAGGCATTAAAGAAATTGCTCACCTGAGCTGAACTGCTTAGCATAGCGTATATCTCATCCATGGCGCGAGGATCCGGACCATTTCCATGATTGCCATTGAAACCATGGTCCTGCCTTTGGCCACCAGGTCCAGGCGAGGAAGACACTAGTCCGACGGGCGTATGTGTCTTTGGGATCGCAGGTACGGCCTCCCTTCCCTTCGCGTCAAAGAACTTGGCAAACCTACTGCCTTTGTTAGCAGAATAGCCACTGCCGTTATCTGACGACGACGCGTCATGGAATTGGGGGTGTTCCGTTGACAAAGCGAAAGCATGCCGTTCTGCCATAGCTCGGCGGTGCGCATCAGGCGAGAGGGCAAGGTTACTAGTGTCCCTGTAATCTTCCAATCCGGAGGGTGAGCGGCGTTGCTCTTCAAATGGAGAGAATCCAGGCAGTGAGCGGAGGGCGTCGGTTTTGGATACTTGTTGTGGTACATCAGGCTGTGGCGCTCCCAGGTTGGGGAAAATACCTATTGTGATTCAATAACGAAGGTCAAAACACGATAATCGATCAGACTTACCGTTCTGAGAGACACCTGAGCTGTTGTTTGAATTCTGTAGTCTCGGAGCCGCTGCAGGCGTGCGTGCGAAGGCCAAAAGACGGGATCCAGGGGGGGGATTGAACTGAGGAGTGAAATCGTGAGAAGTGTTTTGAGGAGCTTCTTGGAACGGGATGGTATTGGCTCTATTTGATAGGTTAGATGAAGTCTTCGATACCTCCAGAAAAGTGCGTCGTGAGAAACTAACGAGTTTGGATGCTCTTTGGAACCAAGGAGCGAAAGCAGGGAATTGGGTGTCGCGGTTGCAGATGTCGAACAAGCCTCGGATTGAGGAAGAGTTGGTGGAGAAACTTGAGATTGAGCCGAAGGCGAACTAACATTCAAGCCTTCTGTGCATATTCGTCAGCCGATGGGATAAGAAAAAAAAGCAGTCAAAGGCGTACCAGGGGGTATTGGAGACTGCTGTGACGGCCGAGCGTTGACCGATGCAGCTTTGCTGGTGGTTTCAGCAGAGTGATTTTGTGAACCACCATCTAGCGCATCGCTCTTCTTCTTCTCTTCTTCCCTTTTCATGAGCAACCGGAATAACTGAATCTCGTCAAGTGGCTTCCCGTTCGCGTCAGGTTTTTCGATGCTGGTAGATTCTTGGGCACCGGCACCAGTCCCCTTGGTCAAAGGCAAACCACCTTGCTCTTTCATTTCCTTTTCTTTCCTTTCCTTCTTCCAGGCTTGTATACCGTCGAGCTCCCCATCCCCAGTCTTCCCGCCAAGGATACCTCCATTCGATGGAGGCGGAATATACGTATCCATCCAAGCAGGCTCCTTCTCTCTCTCGCGCTCTCGGTCTCTGCGATCATCTCGGTCTTTTCCATCATCAGTAAGAGGTCCAGCCTTCCTGTCACGTCCAGTCGGACGTTTTGCTCGGCTTTCGCGGTCTTCAGCTGCTACCCAACGGCGTTCTGCGGGGTCCAATGTAGAATCCTTGTCCCGTAAGCGTTCAGAATGTCTCTCAGCACGCCTTGCAGCCATTCTTTCGTCACGCTTTCCATCGTCTCTCCATCGGCGAGGATCCTCATCAGTGTCACGGTCCAAGTCCCGCTCGCGGTCTCGCTCACGACGATGTTCGTCTCGTTCGCCTCGTCGAGACGGGGAATGTTCACGTCGAGGCCTCGAGGAGTCGCGAACGCGTGATCTGGCCCTTTCCCGTTCGTCGCGGTCTTTACGCCCATTTTCAGTTCCTGGACGTTGTATATCAAATAGTGGAAGGGAAAAAACAGGTTTGTTGGGCTTACGATCTTCTCGGGCGGAGCGTGGATCAGACCCTAAACATTCGATGAGCGACCATCAGGCAACTGGCAAAAGTACGTACCCTTTCTCCAATCTTCGCTGGCCTCGCCTGCCTTCTTCTTTACAGCATCTCGTGCCTCCGCACGTCGAGAAGTACCAGAAGGCCCTTGAACTTGGCCAAGCCTGCTGGTGGAACCTGCGGTAAGGTGCGGTGCTGCATCCCTCTCTTTGCTCCTAGCGCTCAGTGGGAGAGCAAGTCGGTCGCGGTCGTATTTGTCAGAGAGCTAGTAAAGAGTGGTGTAGGGTTGAGTAACCTGGTGCGGCCAGGAATATGTGCTCTCACATGTCGAAGCCTTTCATGCCCTTCTTTATCTCTAATGTCTCTTTCACGGTCCTTATCTGTATCCCTTTCTCGATCCCTCTCTCGGTCGCGATCACTTGCACGCAACGACTGGTGCTTGAAATTCCCCATTTGCGAAGGTTGAGAAAGAGTTGAGCGAAAAGAAGGCCGCGAGGGAGTTTCTGTCGACGATTGAGAACGCATAGTAGTCGACATTAGAGGAACCTTACCTCCATCCTCAATATCGCGCCTGAACCTGTAGGACAATTTGCAAGTCAGCAACACATGGGACAGTAGGCACGAGGAGCGAAGTCACCTTCTTTCCCTTGCACTTCCAGGTAGTGTGGGTCCTGATTCCTTTTTTGAAAGGTTCTGCTCGTTTTCAGTTCTGTTCCGTTGAGGTGTAAGCTAGTCGGAATGAAGAAACAAGTTGGATCATACCCTGGATCATACCCAAACCAATCCTTCAACTCTGGCATTCCAGGTGGAAGTTGGACCATTGGAGAGCTTGATAAAAAGAGAATCTGAGGACGAGTGTAGATCCTCATTGGTTGCGATAGAGTGGGTGTTTTTTCTGCGTTGGCCGCTGGCTCAGTCTGACTTGCTTCGTCCTGGACAGCAACGTTCGCAAGAGACGAACCCAACCCTTCGACCACAGAGGCAGGCGCACTCGTCGCAGTGGCTTGGGTGGTGTCTGATACAAGTGCTGCCATGGTCGAGGTAAGAACTATGGACGGATAATGAGGTTGGCAAGAGACTAGGCCACAGTGCTGTGGCAGATTCTTCGGGACTTAAAATATCTAATTTCTCATTTCGATGGTTTCCACTCGAACATGCTTCCTCCAACCCAATTTACTCTCAAGCATTTCCTTCTCAAACAAGAGGTTTTCAACCTCTATCGCCATGTTATTCGTGCATCAAGAGGTAGCAGCACAATGTTCTGGAGTGTATCGGGCTAACTCGAACTTCAGCTATTCCTGACCCCGTGACAAGACGGGAAACTGTGGCTTGGATTCGTAGTGAAATTGAACGATATAGACATTTGACCGATGTGGTGCGCTTGTCATTACGTTCCAACCCTTCTTATTGTAACGTCTTTACCTAGGCTCTTATTGAGGATAGAATAAGATTGGGGCGGCGGGAAATAAAGCAGATCTTGCCCACTTGGTAGGATTTGAACAAATCTGGTTAAGTGAGGCATACACTATACACCGTTCTGAAGGTTCCCTGCTGAAGCCTGTTGTCCCTCTTTGCTGAAAATAACGATGCTTATCCTACTCGGCCAGAGGTTCAGATAACCTGAAAATTGACTTTATGATTGGTTAACTTTACAATTTGTGCGGGTATAAGTATGAAAATCGGATACAGGACCAAAAGCGAAAGTCAATCGAGCTCCAACATACATACCCCGCCGTGTTAGCCACCGCGCAACGCCTTTTTAAACTCAATACATATCGAGCGTCGCCGTCTGCTCGGTCTTCGATTCAGAAGATCTTGATTCCCCAATCTTCCTCTCTACCCCCACCAGCCACCACGTTCTAAATCCTCCCTCCGCGTCCATCCCATTTCCTTACCTTTCCTGTTCCTTTAAGCATGTTGAATGCTCAAAACAGCTCTGTTGTGAGAAAAGATTACATCCTGCTGCCTGTCGTGGGCGTAAATCGACGTGACATCACCCGTTTTGTACACGGCACTCACGATGTATAACTGAAGGTCGAGACATCAAGTGGTTTTTTTATCATCCATCACCGGGCCGTGTGTACTTATGTCAGCAAATGATGGGCAGGGCTACCGCGAGCGGCGGGCCGCCGGTCACATGCCATCGTTTGGACGTACTAAGTTGGCCGCTACGTTATCCACCACAGGCATTTGTCTATTGACCCAGAAACTACGACCCGTAGACGTCTAGACAATAGCGCCTTTTCAATGTGTAGTGTCAAGCGCCAGCTCAGTCCCACGTGCGCCCTCGTGCACCTCAGCGCTTAACTTGCACTACCATCCTGTCAGGAGGCGTTCTGAGCACGCCCCCTTGGGAAACTTCCTCGGGCGCTTGGGCAAAGGCCTTATAGCTTATAGAAAGGCTGCGTAAGCCTCGTCCCTCCTGCGCGGACGACACCTCGATCATCCGATCGACGATCTCCCTTTCCTCGAGTCGACATGGAAGTTTTTATGCGCGATGTTAGCTATTCCGTCACTCCAAACCAACTCACTGCAGAGTTGGCCAAGATTTTTCATGGCCCACGATATTCAGGATTTTCAACCCTACCTCTCAATTTTCATGTTTTTTTATTCAGAGACAAAAGAGGGACCCGCCAGCACAGTGGTTCTGGTGCCCTAACTTTGCCGAATAATGACGTCGGTCTCAAGTTCTTGGGAGAGTATGGAGAAGAGTCGTACCGCAGGCTTGATTGCGTTGTTGGGAACCGGCGTATCAAATTTTCAAAAAGCAGACGCGAACCGCGCCTCGAGATAGTGGAAACTATCGCCCGCCAACCTTACATCGATCCCAAGGCCGCGGAGGAGAAGGAGAAAAGAGATCGTGTCCTTGGCGCAGAGAGGGTATATCTCAAGACACTCCAATTTGGATGGGAGTGCAGAGACTTGATCTTTTCGATTGAATGGGAGCATTTGTTCGAGAATCATGGTTTTCTTTCCTTCGATGACGATCGAAGGGAGCTTAGGATCAAAATCCCTCGTACAACGGTCACCCTTGCCATCGCTATCCGATTCGCTCAGATCACCGCATTGTCGGCTCACACCACTATATCGAAAGAGCCGGTAATTTACATGAATCTTGCAATACCGCCTGCCTTTGAATCCGAAACAAACTCGACGACCCCACGTGAACGACTAGCTGCTCTGCCCTTAGAAGATCATGCCCGCGTCGCCCCTTATACTTCACTCGCCATTCGCCTGATCTGCAGCTCCCACCAGGAGTTGCAGAAATTTCGCGAGCTTAGCAAAGTTGCGCAGCTCCATCACATCTCTGAAATGGAGACTTACGTCGAGCGTCGCGGTCTATTTTCATCCACTGTCGCGGAAGAGTTGCAACCTTTGTTACGGCGATTGAATTGGTGCGTTTCCTTTCAACTCGAATCTCTCATACGGAGCTTGGCGGTCGACATGAAAGAGTTACTCGATCTTATGCCTCACATCGTGAGGCTTACGCATGAGAAAGGGAAACGATATGCAGCGTCAATGCTGCGCGATTTCGGGCCACGAGCGATGGAGTTGTTCTGGTCGGATCCCGATGGAGAACAGGAGACTCTTCTAGATCTCTTTCGTCGAGCACAGGTGGAATTCGAAGCACATTCAACACATTCAAAATGGGAACCTACCGACAGCAGCCTTTTTGAATCCTATCACGTCGAAATTACACCGACCACCATGCGCTTGACTGGCCCACAGCCAGAGCGCTCCAACCGAGTTATTCGCCGGTACCAGCCGATTCACCATGAATCATTCCTCCGAGTCAGTTTTATCGAGGAAGGTCGCCTACAATACCGGTTCGACCGAGATGTTGACGGACCAGCCTTTATACGTTCCCGTGTCGGTCCATTTTTACTTCACGGCTTACTCATTGCAAGTAGGAAATTCCGATTTCTCGCGTATTCACAGTCCGCGTTGAAAGAACACGCGGTATGGTAAGTATATCGCATGCTGGACCGATTCCAATGACTGATCACGAATATGTCGCAGGTTTGTCAAACCATTCCGTGACCCCCAGCACGGATATGTTGACGCAGCTGCCATCATAAGCAGCTTAGGCTCTTTCGACAATCTGGCATTCGACCAGGACCTCATGTTCTGCCCTGCGAGATACGGTGCCCGAATCTCCCAGGCTTTCACGGCAACAGATGCATCCGTCACCATTGAGGAGGTCGAAGAAATATTTCCTATTGATGATATCAAGACAACCTCTGGCAGCTACTGCTTCACTGACGGTGTTGGCACGATCTCTAAGGAGCTCGCTGTGGAAATATCCCAGGCACTCAAATCCAAACGGCGTCACGGCCGCTATAGGAAATACCAACCTCGAGCTTTTCAAATTCGTTTCCAGGGATCCAAAGGGATGCTGTCCGTGGATCACACCTTAAGCGGTCGCGCGATATGCCTACGCCCTTCGATGACTAAATTTGAAGACCCGCACTCCCGAGAGATCGAAATCGCTCGAGCTTTCGATAAACCGGGTGCCTACTTCTTGAACCGCCCACTTATCATGCTACTCGAAGGTCTCGGAGTCGAGTATGAGGTTTTCAAGTTATTCCAGGACAGAGCTGTTCAAGAAACAGAAGAGTCGGCTCAATCCCTTTCACAAGCTGCGAGGATGTTTGAGACCCATGGTCTCGGTTCCTCGTATCGACTCCCCTCCGTGATGCTCGGCATACAAAAACTGGGTATTGATAACGTCTATTGGAGTACCTTCTACCATCGTATGTTAGAGTTCGCAATCCATCACGTCTTGCGGGTCCTAAAGAATCGAGCACGCATACCGATTCCAGACGCATGGACTCTCGTTGGGGTAGCCGATATTCATAAGTTTCTCAAAGAAGGAGAAATCTTTGCCTGTGTCAAACCCACTCACGATGAGGTAATATACCTCGAGGGGCCTGTTCTAATATCTCGATCTCCAACGATCCATCCTGGCGATGTTCAGATGGTTCACGCCATTGGGCCACCCCCAGACGGGTCCTGCTTTTCCAAAGAGCGCTTGCCGAACACAGTTGTGTTCAGCGTACTAGGTATGAGTTTTCTGGAAGTTATAACACCTCTGTTCTTTAATTGAGTTCAGGATCTCGACCGCTACCTTCTTGCCTCGGGGGAGGAGACCTAGATGGCGATGTCTATAACGTCATCCCATTGAACTCGCGCCCCGAGTTCTCTAGTATACCCCGAACCTACCCACCGGCCAGTTACGAACAAGCGAAGAAGAAGCTGGTGGACCACCCAAGCACTATGGTTGATGTTGCCGAATTTGTTATGGAATATATCAACAGCGATGTTCGTGATCAATAGCTTTCCTGGTATTGTCTGATGTTTCTTCTGAAGGTTGTGGGGATTGTTGCAATCAATTGGCTTATATTGGCCGACCAATGCCCTCAAGGCATCTTCGATAAAGACTGCCTCGAGTTGGCACGTCTGCATAGTGATGCAGTGGACTTTCCTAAGTCGGGCAACCCAGTCGCCCTTGACCGGATTCCAAAGCTTCGGTTCAAGGTAAAGCCAGATTGGAATGCCCCGGAAACTGTCAATCCCAACTCAGCTCAATACTACGAGAGCAACCGAGCAATCGGAAGACTCTCTCGAGATATCAAACTCCCGGTCGCTTCGACCTCCGGTGGAAAACGTCAGAGACCAAGACGACGAGAGTTAACAGTGGATCAGTTGTCCAATAACCTGAAGAGCCTTTCAGTAACCGACGATGACGATGTCGTGGCGCAGGAAGTCGAATTTCGAGTATCACAATTCCTCGATACAGCCATGGTGCCGTTCAACGAAGTCGTCGAGCACGTCCAGGCGATCTTCCATCGATATGTCTCCGAGTTGAGAACGATTTGCGCCACGTATACTCTTTTAAACTCAAGGTCTGCTTTGTTGACCGAGGAGGAAGTGGTAGTGGGAACGATCGTACAGAAGACATCTCAGCCGCGGCTGCGTCAAGACATGACAGCTAAATTGAGGGAACGGACTGATATCCTTGTCCGTCGTATACGAGAGGAATTAGCAGAAGACGACGACGACGACAGGAAGAAGTATTTGGAAAGAGCATGGTTGGCTTGGAAGGTTTCCATTTTGGAACGCAAGTCGTTTGGCGGAGAGAGTTTCGGGTGGGTGGCCTTGGGGGCAATCTTCGACGCAATCAAAGATATCGAGGACGCACAACTCGAGGAAGCACGCAGCAGGTTTTATTGACGTGCTGCAACCGTAAATACAAGACAATTATACACATCATGAAGATCCACTCGTACACAGCCCCGGACTACGCGCGTCGGTATGATATCAAAGAAGACGTGCACTAGAGGTGCGTCGCCGGCCGGAATTCCTCTGACAACGCAGCTCCGTTTATGAATATACAATTCTTTTGGCGGTTATGCTTGGTTGCGAAGAACTGAAGGAGTGGTCAGCTTCAAATTCAAGTGAATAAAGGCATCCTTACTGAGAATCACTGAATCACCCCTTCAAGAAGTAAAACCATTAAGTTATATCAAGCAGGCAGACAACTGCGACGCACCGGAGGAACATCTTGCTGATGTATCGATCCTTGTTCACGGGCTTTTTGTTTTTTCCCTTGGGAACCTCTGTCCACATCTAAAGTGCAGTCGTCAAAATCCATACGTAACATGTACAGCTGATCATAAGCACCTCCTTCACATTCTCGAGAACCTGAATCTCATGTTAGTCAAGAAGTTAACGTCGATAGGTCAGGCAACTTGCCATGTTGCTGTGCCGGTCAAAAGCTTTGACACGGGCAAGGAGCTTCCTGTTGTTCCGTAGAGAGATGAGGACTTGGGCGTGGTTTCGGACGGCCTGTTGCAAGACGGACAATGGTCCCTGGGATATTTCATGCTCTTCTAGTTGGCGGAGCTGAGCTTCGTCCAACTCCGATTTTGGGACGTGAACATATTGACTAGAAAATGCGGTATTAGACAGGGATATGACAAGTCAAGACTGTCCTCACCTCATCTTTGCGGTTCAGTGCAAGCTGAGATCGGTTGTTTGGTGACGCCAAACAAAAACTTTTCGGACTGAAAGGCAAGTTGTGATCGAAGTTGCTCCTGTGCATAAAACCAAAACCTCTACTCTATGGGTCGTCTAAGGCAAAAAGGAAAGGCAGGCGCGGCCAAGGCGTATGTTACTCGTTCTTCTGCTATCAAGAAGCTCCAATGTTCTCTCGCGGACTTTCGACGCTTGTGCATCTTGAAAGGTATGATGCACGATCAGACCATACCCTTGTTCTTATCTGAGATTTTGGTTCAGGTATCTTCCCTCGGGAACCTCGCAGTCGGAAGAAAGCAAACAAGGGATCTTCTGCACCAACTTCATTCTATTATGCCAAGGATATCGCATACCTTGCACATGAACCTGTGCTCAAGAAATTACGAGAACATAAAGCCTTCGCCAAGAAACTTTCTCGTGCCCTTGGTCGCGGTGAATGGAGTAGTGCAAAATCGCTTGAGGACAACAAACCTGTTTATCGCCTTGATCACATTATCAAAGAGCGGTGAGTAGTATTACCACTTTCCTAATTTCTGACGCTGATTCTGGCAGATACCCCACATTCATTGATGCCTTACGAGACATAGATGATGCTCTATGCATGATTTTTTTGTTTGCGTCTCTGCCATCCAACTCTCGCGTCCCTCCAGAACTCATTGAAAACTGTTCACGCCTGTCGGCCGAATGGCAGCTCTACATCATGCATTCACGATCCCTGCGCAAGTCATTTTTGTCAATAAAAGGCGTCTATTACCAGGCGGAAGTCATGGACCAAACTGTGACCTGGCTTGTACCTTACCAATTTACACAAAGTGTGAGTAACTCTTCTATACTGGATGTAGAGATATTGATCAGGTTCTAGATTCCAGCAGACGTCGATGTTCGCGTCATGCTGACATTCTTAGAGCTCTACCAAACCCTGCTGGGATTTGTATTTTTCAAACTCTATGCGGACGCTGGTTTGGTCTATCCTCCACCGCTAGATATGAAAAAGGACGAAGGAGGTGCAGGTGTCGGTGCCTTTAGTCTCCATGATGCCTCCCAGCCAGCCGGTCCCACCTCAGGCAAAACAAAAGCGGTCGAAGTTGATGGACGGAAGATTTCCAGCAAGGATGTGCGCCAAACTATCAAAAGTATCAGCGCTACCTCTGGAAACGTGGGCGCGGACGTCGAAATGTCGGGTCCTGACGCAAACACGGAAGAGGCTGATGAAGAGTTTGTCGTCCATCATTCTACATCTGACCCCCAAGCTTCCGCCTCTCTCCCCACCTTAAAATCGCTAACCGACTTGCCCCAATCACTCTCTACGACGCTCTTTGCACCTTACACCTTCTATCTCTCTCGAGAAACGTCTCGACCAATCTTCGAATTCCTTGTACGATCATTTGGTGGTCGAATAGGCTGGCCTGCCTCTTCGGGAAGCGGATCTCCCGTAGAGGAATCGGACAATTCGATCACACATGTCATTATTGATCGGCCTTTGACTGAAAGAACGAATGAGACGGCGGAAGAACGGGAACGGAGACTACGGAGAAAATACGTGCAGCCACAATGGGTTGTGGACTGCATCAATGCGGGTAAAATCCTACTCGAGGAGCCGTACGCTCAGGGCAAGACTCTTCCACCTCACTTAAGTCCTTTCGGCGAATATCAAGGCGCGTACGACCCTACGGTTGGACTTACGGGAGAGGGTACGGCTGCGGAGGAAGAGTCGGAGGGAGAGGAGATCGAGGAGGACGAGGAGGATGTTGAGGTGGATGGAACGGACAAGGCTGCCTTGAAAGATGCTGCTGAGGCTGCTGCCGCGTCAGAGGACCCAGCTGCCCTGAGAGCGGCTGAGTTGGCGGCGGAAGCAGCAGGCGTGGACTTCGGTGCCTTTGAGAAGGAGGTCAGCAAAACACGAAAAATTACGAAGAAGAAGGCGGTAGAAGGGAGCATTGAGGATGCCGAGAAGGACATGAACAAGATGATGATGAGCAACAAGCAGAAGAAGCTGTACGAGAAGATGAAGTACAGCCAGAACAAGCGCGACAACGAGGTAATAATTCAATTGATTCAGCGTGTCCACACACTAGCCTTAACGCTCTTTGTCTTCTATAGCGGGCGGTGCTCGAGGCCAAGAAACAGGCGATCTCAAAACAGAAGAAACGGGAGGCAAAGACGAAGGGGTAGAACTCCACTGGCAAATATCGCCGTGCACTAGCAAGGTCTTTCAATCTCAGTATTCGTTCCAGGACGGAGGAACGACTGATAGTGTCTGTCAGGAGAGCTTGGCTTTCGCGCCAAGGAGTTTTATTTTTAACTCGGCCAAACATTTTGTAGTCTTTCCTTCTCAATACGTGCAATTATTGAGATATGTGGGCCATTGAAGGTACTTGTGTGTTGATAATAAAAACATTGCGTCTAAATGCAAGCTCGTTTGCCAACCGCTAGTTAAGCAGTTTAAATTATAAAGTTGTCGTGCTGCGCTTGTTTACCGTGTGACAAATTGGTCATGTTACTGTCGCAGCTCGTCGCAGACCGCCTCCTCGCCGTGAAGCCCACTCTAGCCAGCATTTCTGTGCACCGCACTCCTTTGGTTACCGTGTTGTAAGCCCACTTTAAACGACTTTTATGGTGGGGCGACTCGCTGGGCGGACCAATAAACAAACTTCCGTCCGTGAGCCGCGCATCTCAGACCCAGGGCGACCGCCACCACCCTACGATCCGAGTCCTAATCTCCCCATCATTGTCGCTGAAACAACCACGACTCGCACCGAGGTTGTAACGACGACCACAACGACACATTTCTTCTCACTTCCGCTCTGGAGGAAACGACCGTTTGCTTCCGCGAGCTCGTCGCGCCAGAGCACCTTGGATCCTTATGCTGCGACCGACGAGCATGGCATGCTTCCTCCGACTACACGCTCCAGTGTTCTAATGGTTGAAAAGGATCTCCCCCCGACACCTCCGGATGAAGGCGCCTCCAGCAGTAGCCAACAGTCTGGGCTCAGCGTTTTGCAAGACCACCTTTCGAATAGCGAATCTCGGACCAGTAACGCATCCCTTTCATCTACATCACCAAGTAACGCACATCCCACATCCACCGCACATGAGTCCTTTTCAGCTACGCCTTCAACTGCTGCTCTGGCTCGCGCAACCCTGGGTCTGGGTCTTCCCCATGTTCTACCTCACGTTTCTCCACCCTCGTCTTCGTCAGAAGTCAACAGTGTCGCATTCACGCAAGCTATGCCCCCCCAAGAATCCACCGACTCCTCTAACACAGTACGTCGAAGTAAGAGCACTCAGAAGCTTAGGGCTATGGATATCGTCTCACCGAATATCCCCTTGGGCGAGGAGGAGCACATACGAACCAGAGGCTTGTCCTTTACTACTGGATCAATACTGCTTCAGCTTGGCAAGGCCGACACGAAAGGGAAAGCGAAGGAACAGGATGCAGCTTCAGACCGACAACCTACATCTCCTCAAATGACAAACAACCTTGCGAGAAGAGCATCATTTTGGTCACGGAAAAAGTCACCTCCACAGGAACCTTCGGTGCATCTTTCGCCACCTGAACTTTTAACGCCTCTGGCATCCCAGCTTCCGGTACTCCACCCCGTTTCTCCATTCAGCATGAACATCACCATCACACCATCGTCTCCTTCGCCTGTTCCAAAGGATAAGGGTGCTCATTCTCGAGGTCTTTCTAGAAGTCATTCCGCAGGCTCTAGTCTGAGATCCCCTCCACTACGAACCCGAAATAACTCTTTTAAGGATAGACTGCCTGGCCAGATCGAGCGGTCCGCACCCTCGTCATCCCGAAAGCTATCCGCATCTCCCGTTCCTCTTTCATCGCCATCCACAGAAGTCTTCCACGAGCTAGGCTCTGCGAACCAGGAAATAAATGTACCCAAATCCCGGCGCCGTGCTCAAACGAACCCTCCTCTTCTGAATCGCCTATCTCTGGGTTGGCTCCAAACTTCCCACAATTCTCCGCCTCCGCCGCTTCCTCGCCTCTCCAACCTCAGCTTTCGTCCACACACGAGTTGCAGCACCTTATCAGATTCGTCGCTGAGTGGACGGCAGAACTCTTCACCTCTATTCATAGAGTCTCCCAATTCTAGTAATTCTTCTCGACCATCTCTTGAAAAGGGCTCAGTGACGACCGTCCCTCTTCCCTCCGGAAAGGAAGAATCTCCCGAAGTCTATTTGAAACATCTCCAGGCAACCGTTAGCAAGGCTGAAGTAGCGGGGATCCTTGCATCAAGGTAAACTTAACGATCTTCCTCGTTGTTCATACTAACGTCCTTGGTGCAGTTCTGATCCTTTTTACGCCCAGGCTCTTCGGACATATATCGGGCAATTCAATTTTGTTGATGATCCCCTTGACGTCGCTCTCCGAAAATTGCTTATGGAGGTCGGCCTCCCGTGTGAAACCCAGCAGATAGACCGGGTCATCGAGGCTTTTGCCGGCCGTTATTTACAATGTAATCCTGCGCTCTTCACTTCCGGCGGTAAGTGATACTCTGCGTCTCTGTTATATAAAGCTCAACCACGCCTTCAGACCATCCTTACATCTTGGCCTTCAGTTTGATTATGCTGCACACTGACGCTTTCAACAAATCCAACAAGCGTAAAATGTCTAAAGCGGATTACATCAAGAACACGCGGCTTCCTGGTGTCGCTCCCGAGGTCTTGGATGTGAGTTTAATCCGTCGGAATCAAGTACGATGTACTGATGCCTTTATGTACAGTGTTTCTACGATAACATAGTCTTTGCGCCATTCATCTTCATCGAAGATCCTCTCGACATCAATGGACAGCGAGGGCTGGCTGCGGAAGCGTCTAATCAATCGATATCTGCCAGCAGTAACTCAGCGGGAACCTTGACGACTACGGGCACTCCACTGATGAGAGCGACCAAGGTCGACCCTTACTACCTCATAACCAATGTAAGAATATCCTTGTCTCAATTCCGTCTGTTACCCTCATACCGTTATCCACAGGGCTTGTTGGGCCCTCTTCGCGTAGATGTTGAGACTTTTGTTCCAAAAGACAGCCCTTACTCTTACGAGGGAACGGCCGGACCTTGGAACGAGTCACAGCTTCAGCTCGCGTTTGCGAAAGCGAGTCAGATCGAAGTTGGGGCCTCCACCGACGCTCCCCGGGCATCCACTTTCTTCAGCTTGGGAGCGGGAGGTGGTTTTGCAAGTCCTCTCGGAAACCTTGGGACGCCCATACCGACAGTAGCCTCGTCAACGAGTGGAGACGCATGGACGCTGAAGCTTACCAAAGTGGGACTTTTAAACAGGAAGGACGATGTGTTGGAGCGTGGCAAGAGGGCATCGAATCGCAAATGGAGGCAATGGAGTGTTGTTTTGACTGGGTCCCAACTTCTGTTTTTCCGCGATCCTTCTTGGGCATCTTCTTTGCTCGCTGCTCAATCCGTACCATCAGACCGGCATACCATCTTCCCTCAGTCGGCTCTTTTTAAGCCAGATGAACTTTTGTCGGTGAAGGATGCAATTGCCGTTTACGACAAGTCTTACACCAAGGTGAGCGCTACTGGACTGTTTCACGGAAATGGCTAAGGATCATTATAGTACGAAAACACCCTTCGATTCTTGTTAGCCGATGGACGACAACTACTTCTTCAAGCTTTGAACGAGACGGACTTAAACGATTGGATAGCTGGGATCAACTATGCGAGCGCTTTCAAGTCTGCTGGAGTACGGATGCGACCACTGGAAATGTCTGGTATAGATGTCAAACTTACGGGTGTGGCAGCCGCAACTTCGCATCTCCACGATTTGCAAATCCACTCAGCGAAACCTCAGACTTGGGATGGTGACGCCCCTCGTGATTTGATGGGGATGTTATCAGGAGACTCAGATTTGGACGCACAACAACCACCGTTGAAGCGAAAATTGACGATCGTGACTGACAGGGATGACATGGATCTCGAAGTGCCCATCGCGCCTGAGATCGATGGTGCAGAGCAATTCAAGGCTACGTTCGACCAAGTCAAGGCGGATTTGGCGGCTGGGCGGTTGGCGCCTTCGGATGTTGAGGATTCACCTGTACAGCAAACCTCGCCTGGCAAATCCTTGGACTTTTACCCATCTTCTGCAATCTCCGCTGTCAGCGACAGCTCTCGCCTTCCCTCTCGGGCCCAAATCATGCAGTCCAAAATCGAGGATCTGGATTCACGCATCACCGCGGTCCAATCGCAGCTTGAAGCCAACATGAGATTCGTTCGCAACATCGCAACTCTCACCCCATTCCAGAAATCCACTCGCGATCGACTTACAGCTGCTGTGCAGAGCGTAGCCCAGCGCGTCGCACAAGTGCGGCTTGAAAATGCGAAGCTTGTTTGTCATCGCAACGTCCTGATCAACGATCTTGCCTCTGAGGGACGCTCTTGGCATAGAGCTAAAGCCCTTGCCCTTCGGGCTGCCACTGAAACGCTACAAAGCCGACACTATGAAACCCTTCCTCGCATGACCCTCTCCTACCACGCCTCTGATCCCATTGAAATCCCACTGGGCAGAAAATCTTCATCCTCATACCACCTGGATCCCTCTCCGACTCATAGGCCTGAGTCTTCAATCTGCGACTCATTCCATTCAGCTATGGATTTCGGGCCAGACTGGCCATCGTCTGAAGATGCATCATCGAGTTTTCTAGGCGCCGGCGGCCATCTTTTCGATTCTCCCTCGCCCAGCACTTCGCCCTCCCTGCATTCTCATTCCATGGGCGATGGCAACGCGGAATCCCCGAGGCGAAGCTTGGTCTTGCCCCCGAACTTCCAGCGTCTGGCAGAATCACGACGCACGAGCAACGACATGATGACCCACGAGAGGTTCTACACCGCTCCTGAAAGCCCGGAAGAAGAAGCAGAGAAGTGGGATCAGACCCGCTGCGCGCAACGAGTCTCATTGGTGAGACTACCGTCGGACATTCAGCTGACGTCGCGTTTTGGACGACACAGCCAACAGGCTACCAGGAATGCTTGAAGGCCTATCCTTTAAATCAAATTTTTCGTTGACTGCATGCATAATCTATCATTTAAATAACGTTGGGACGATATTTCTTGTGTAGAGACGCTACTGTACAGTACTAGTAATACCCGTGGATGTGGATGACATGTCGTGTGATCATGAGCTGTTGCTGGGCAACCGGGCTGGACAACGAACGTGTGGACGCGTGCTCGAAAACGCTTTAAACGCGGCACAAGGTCAGGGGCGTTCGCGTATTTGTTATTCGCGAGAATGGGCTGGAGTTCCCCTGCTCTCCCGAGTCAATTTGAATGATGTTGCAGGTCCAACGTTACCGTCATCATTCATGAGAATCTCCCTTTTCAAATTCTCCAGCCCTGCACACTCCAATGGCCGTGCTTGCTTCACGAAGGACCCAGTTTTCTTCCATTCTCGAGCTTGTCTCCTCCCAAGGCCCCGTTCTTCCTCGTCACACTGACTTCGAGAGCATGGAGGACGTCCACGAGCTCGCCCGCTTTGCTGCCAGCAGTTCTGACTCGGTTTCCGACAGTATTTCCTCGAGGAATTCTGCCTCGTCTGCAAACCATTCATTTTATTCCCCCCTCCTACGTTCCGCCTCCTTCCAGTCCAATGCCGAATTTCGTTCCGGCCCCAGTCTCCCTCCCATACCAAATTACCTCCCCAGACGCAAGGACAAGCGATCAGGACGGTCAAAGCTGGGCCACAGTGTTGATTACCACCGCCCGGCCGACGTAGCCAACCAACGAGCCCTCCCTTCTCCGGAGCATCCGATGCGTGCCAAATCTTTTAATGGCAATGGCAACGCGCTCCGACACAGTTTGAAGAAACCAAAGCCAGCCCCATTACCTGCTGTCGATGAATCCACGTCGTCGTCGGCCCCGCAGACAGCCCCACTACCTCTCTCGAATGGCAGCCGCTCCTCATTCAATTCAACACCGGCTACTCCACGTTCTCCCACCTTCGCGACCAATACATCGCGTGGGGCTGACTCCCACGCCCGACGTAAGAGTTTAGATCTGGGACCTAGCATGATGCAAGCAGGAATTCGGCGCTTGAAGCGCTCTCCATCTATGTGGACCATGCACACAGGCGACAAACCAATAACCATCAGCGCTGAAGCTCGAGACCGCCATTTTGAGAAACTTCGCGCTGAGCCCCAGCTTACTGAACAGCAGAAACTCATCGTATTGAAGCGGGCACGAAAGATTGCACAGGTGAGCTCATTAGCCGTTCTTTTCGCGCTTTCTCTTGCTAAAACATTGTTTCCTCTAGGTCTTTGGAAGTGAGGCCCCCACCGAGCTTATCCAGGGTCTTGACTATCCCCGGCGCTCCACGACAGAGCATCGCGACTCCCTGTCCACTATCATATCAACTGATATGTCACCATCAGTAGGTTCGACAAGGCGTCGGTCAAATTCTGCATCGTCAGCCTCAGTCGGTGAAATAACTCGACGCCCAGCCAGTATAAAGACATCATTCGATCAAGCCGAGTCCTCGTCGAGACGGCCGTCAGACATAGTGGTCACCGAGTCCGCAGAGATCTCCATCCCCTCACCCCCCCTTTCCCCGACTTCCACAACATCAGCGACGTTCCGCGAACGCCGACGCCGTGCTGCCAAGTTAACGCAGTTTTTCGGGGTCAATTATCAGGATATTTCTAAATCTATAACTCAAACATTTGTTGTACCATCTACACCGAAGGAGGCCATCACTAGTATTGATGCACCTGTGGTGGAAGTGGACGTCAAGGTGGCTGGCCGACGCTTCTGGGGCCTTGCGGATGGCGAATTGAAAAATGCCGAAGTGGCCGACGTCATCGACAAATTGCGGGGGCTGAAGGCATCCTAGCCGGTGCACAACCTACCCGTGATTTCTGTTTTACTAGTACCCTGGTCGGTGTTCGTCTCTGCTCGCGGTCTGGACCGAAATTCTACATATCATATATTTATATACCGCAAAGCTGGTAATTTTCAAGTGCTGTCCTACTGTATTACCTCCCAATTGCAATGACTCGATGTCGCTACCTACGCCTAAATCCTCCACTATTTCCGCATCAGAAGGTATACTGGGTCTCCAAGGACAATGCTTGTCATGTGTCGGAATGAGCCTGTTAGAGACATAAGCAGTCCACCGAATGACGCGTACGCGGTCCTGTCTGTAAAGTGAAAAGGAGGAACTCCGATCAGTCATAAGATGCACGTACACAATTTCCGTTGTTCCTCCATCAAACTTGTAGACCTTTAGCGTCGTTAGCAAACGCAGCGTGATGCACAAGCGAGATTCCGACCTTTCCATACATGACATAGTCATAATCATCCTCCAGCCCTCTCCGACCCTTGCCATCTGGCCTCCACACGTCCCTCTCTTTGTCATCCGATGCATCTTCTGCGCCATCTGTGGCGTTCGCACCAGACGGCGCACCGCCACGAGCGAGGGACGAGGCCAAAGCAAGCGCGAAGCTCTCCTCCTTTTGGAGCTGGAATAGCTCGATGTTGTAATCTAATGTGAGATCCATATCGTAATTTTTGGAGTGCGCATAGAGGCGCGACACTGGAGTTGCAGTAAGGCGTGAGGTTAAGCACGAGGGAACAGCTTAAGCATCAAGCAAGTTCAATCGAACCTCGATCGAATTTTTTGCCTTCCTTGTCGATGTCATTAATCGTGAAGATATCGTCAAAGACGATGCTGGAGGCGGCAGCGGCCATTGGGAGTTTGAGAGAGAGGACGTGACGGCGTGACATATTCACGTGCGCGATCAGTCACGGGTTCCGTGTTTGGCAGCGGCCTTGGACCGCCACAGTCATGATGCTGAGCTCCAAGCTGACTCGGCGGTTCTGGCAAAGCTCACGCGTTTATTCGACCATCGTCCGCTCTCCGCCACGGTCTGCCCCTAGAGAAGTGCCTACGCCCCTGGTTTTTGTCTCGGCGAAAGACTGGGACGTGACGTCTAGCAATGGGTATTATTTCCCTCAGAACGAATTTTCAACTGCCGCTTAATGAACTTTCAGAGCGACGTATTTGTCCTCTATGCTGGCTGAAAAGGGATATACATGCTTGCAAATCGATCTTGCTCTCCCAGCTGGGCCTATAACAGATTCGGCCAAGCTGATGCGCCACTTTGAGTCCAGTGAGTGTTTCAAAATTCTCTAGAAACAAAGCAATGTTTACACCCATTCTTCCAAGGACTCGGTCAGGAAATCCGATTGTCCACCATGCCATTCCCGCCTGTGATTTTTGCAAGGTCCTCAGCGTGCTTGATCGCGCAGACGTATATATCGTCGCACCCTGCCTCCGGTCTCTGCCTAATATCGCCCCCGCTTTCGAATGCGTCGGTACCAAAATCTCAGCTTCCAACCGACTTACCCGAATTCAACTTTGAGCCCAAATTTCCAATTGGAATCGTGGCGACAGCGAAAGAATTAGAACTTTTTCGGGCAAATCATAGACTCGGCGATGATCCGGTAGTCGACACGATATCTGTCCCGAATGTCGAGGGTTCCGAGGCCCTTGTGGCGATCGACAAGTGGCTGGACGAGCTAGGAATATGACAGAACCGAACGCGTGAACATTCCGAGCATGTCGCTCCAGCATGATTATAACGTCCATTTCAATAATATACACATTATCTTCGATATATATAAGGTTAGGATAAGAAGGATCTGGGAAAGGATGATCAGTATTCTTGACTGGAAAGTCGGGTGGAATATGAACATACATCGATGTTATGAAAACTGATCTTCTTTGGGTTCTTTTTTCACTTGTTCGCGCACTTCCGACAGACTCGCCAAGCCGGGAAGTACTACCTTCCACGTTCCGCGTGCAGCGAGTATGCGGCGAACTTGGTGCTGGATGAGTTCGTGCAGCTTTGGGACATTGGCCAGTTTTGCACGACTTCCCATGAGTGATGTCGTTGTGAGGTCAAGCGTGAACTCGGGTGAGATACTGAAGGTGAGCACTGGAGCTGGGGAAGCTGGTGCCGGGGGTATTATGTTGATCTGGAGCGAGAGCTCATTTCATCAAGGAACAGTAACTGTCGAGCTCATGGAAACTCACAGAGGATTTAAATTGCGACAACGAAATGGTTAGTGAAACTGGAAGTCGGGCGAAGGACGTCATGGGGTAGTTGAAAAGATACGAGGTCGAGAGTGAGATAGATACTGTGTCTGTGTATGTGGTATCAAAGTCGATTTCCTGGTTGGGTTGTAAGGTCAGTGTCTGAGTGCAAGAATGTCCTGAGTGAACGCACGGTCAGAGGTTTGGATGATCCTTGTTCGTTTAAGCGCGCGTTATAGAGCCGTGGTGCTGAAACCCCAAGGTCCACCGAATGAATTTTGATGTGGTCCTACAGATGGTATTTTAATGCGACGAGGTGCATGAAATAGCCGAAAGCGTACGATGAAACCGGCAGGTCGTATCCTGTTTGCGTAGTTCTCTATTCGCTGTCGCGCAATTTCATCACCCTCGGGACCAGGCAAATCGTCTCGTAGCTTGGAGCGATAGACATCGACAACCTAGTTACGCGTAAGAGCCGGCTACGAGGAGTCTGAGAACCTGGCTTGCCTGGCGCGATAGCGTATTGAACCACTCGGCGGGCTCGTGTCGGTCGTCACACAGCACGTTTTTGACTTCCTGCAGCTCAGGTTTCTGGGCACGTAGAGTGAAGTTGTTATCTGCTCGAGCTTGGTAGGAGGACGTCTCGAAGGGGTTGTGGGTGGTATCAAGAAAGATGTATTTGAGGATGAGACCGAGGAGGACGATGACGGAAAGCTGGCCGAGAACGAGGCCCTGAGTGAAGGTAGGCTCGAGGGAGAAGATGTAGTTTGCGCCCATTGCGGTCGCGATGAACAGAGCGAGCGTCGAGGATATCGTTGCCATTCGAAATTTACCGCATGATTTCAGCGAGGACACGGCACGTGATCCGGGGATGATGAGACGCGACAAACCCGCCAACGGCATCCGCGCCGACTCGGATGCTTTCGTCGTCACGTCTCCAGGACGTCTGCCTCGTCTCCTGGCCCTCCGCCCCCCTCACTGAACGCCTTGTCCGCAACGCTCTCAGCCCCTTGCATATACCAATCACAGTATCAACCTCAACCCCACATTCAAAACTCATCCAATGGTCGTCCTACGATCACATCGACCATGAACTGACTCATCTTCATCGCCAGGACGTTCTGGCATCGAGCTATACTTTCAGGAAAGCTCTCATACGCAAACATTTTCTCTCGCGATGCCTTCATTCGTATCTCACAAAACATCCAACATCACTGTTGAAGGCCGCCTCCCCAAAATCATTCGAAGTCGAGATTTCCTTCGCTGATGAATTGGACGAAATGTGGACTGATGATCTATGGGATCTCGGTGAAGCCCTTGAATCATCCCAGTCGTGGTGGATTCTCAAACCGTCAGTAAACAAATGATCTTGCACCTCGAAAAATAGGAATCATATCACATTCTCAGTGGGATGTCTGATCGCGGAATGGGTATCAGGCTATTCAACAGCAAGGTTTCTTTGCAGGCGATCTTTGAAGAGTTCGAACTTTCCGACTCCGAGGACGATGGCGATGCTCAAGGCGATGGCGGCACCGCGGTTGTTACCTCGCAGCTTCGTCACTTTGTGATACAGGTAGATGAATGCTGCTTGCCATAATATTTACCACTTTACACGTTTCTTACCTGCAGGAATATATTTCTAATCCCTTGTTAATGGACCCCTCTGAAGTACCTATCGATGGTTCCCCAAAACCTAGCGAACTGCATGGTCGAAAAGTCAGCCTAATTACTCTCCAAAACACATGGGCCTGACAGTGACGCGCGCAGTTCCATCTTAGAGCATACTGCGTCGCATCGGGAGCGCTCCAAGTCTACCTATACGATCGGATCCTCGCCTTGTTTTCTTCAGTCCCGTATGCGGATCCTGTTGAGAACGAAGAGGATGGCCCCATTGACCTGACGCCACACCTAACAAACACCTCTCTGCAGGCCCATAAAGGAGAAGAGGGTGTCCGCTTGTTTGACGAATTGATTGGCTGTCAAATCTTATCTTCCTCCGTGTCTGCAACTTTCACAGCGGAAGACTATACGGAAATTATATCCCAGATAGTCGATATCCTTGGGGCAACGTTCAAAGCTGCTCTGGAGAATCCTGTTCATTTCCAGGTGTGCGCTGATTCATGATGCGCAGATGTGTCGCAAAACTAATTCTCTTCAGCCCTTGCCCAACGCGTTTGAACTCTATGGGATCGATTTTCTGGTTGCGTATACGGCGGCCCCGCTGCCTGGTATTTCCAAGTACCAGGTAAAACTGCTCGAAATCAATGCCGAGCCCGCCATCGAGCTTACCGGTCTGAGGTTGACATGGATCTTAGAGGATCTATTTGTATCGATTAGGAAGGTGTGCGTAGACCCTTTTTTAAAGCAGGAACAGGAGGAGGTCAAGTGGGCAGTAGGGCAAGCGCGCCACCACTTGATAAAAGCACTGGCTCAAAGGATTAGAGGAACGTGAACTGATTACTAGAGTACAATCTGTGACATGTGCGTCACAAAAAGTCCGTTGTTCATGTCGGACGCGACGCCCACCCGAAAACGCTCAAAATGGGACGGCGACGACGACGAAGACGGCGGCGCAAACTTTAGAGTGCCGCCGCCCAAGCGTCGTCCTAAATTGAGGCAATCCACCAAGGCCGTCGACTCGCCTCCAGAGAAAGCCGTTCCATCTGCCTCTACTCGCCCTAACCACAGTATCTATGTTCCACCGAGAACACGCCATCCACCTATTCTTCCCGCACGCTCCGTATACTGCTACGAACGTCTAAATCAAATCGAAGAGGGGTCTTACGGCGTCGTTTACCGCGCACGCGACAAACAATCTGGTGACATCGTGGCTCTGAAGAAACTCAAGCTGGATGAGGAAAAGAACGGATTTCCAATCACGGCCCTGAGGGAAGTCTATGCGCTCATGTCTTGTCGGCATGAAAACGTCGTGGGGATCCGAGAGGTGGTGGTTGGCGATACTTTAACTCAGTGCGTGCTCGCTCACTTCACGGCAACGACATTGTGCCCACTGCTTGCTTGTAAAAAAGAGTCTTCGTTGTTATGGACTTCATAGAGCACGACCTTAAATCCCTCCTCACTGTCATGCCGTCACCATTCTTACAATCCGAGACCAAGACCCTCATGCTCCAGCTGCTGTCCGCAGTGGGCCATTGTCATTCAAACTGGATATTGCATCGCGACCTGAAAACTAGCAACCTGCTGATGAACAACCGAGGCACCATCAAGGTCGCAGACTTTGGCCTGGCGCGGCGGTACGGCGATCCAGTGGGTGTTGGAGGACTGACACAGCTCGTGGTGACATTATGGTATCGGTAGGTGTTCTACATTGCCTGCATTGCACTGGCGGGTCCCTAGCACTATCGCCTAGGGCTCCCGAAATTCTGCTTGGTGCCTCGACGTACTCCACAGCAATCGATATGTGGTCCGTGGGGTGCATCTTTGCCGAACTCCTCCTCAAGGAACCACTTTTCCAAGCAAAAGGGGAGATTGAGCTCCTTTCTATGATCTTCCAGCTTCTGGGACCACCGACGCACGGTTCATGGCCAGAATACTCATTGCTTCCGCTTGCGAAGACCCTCACGTTACCGTCGCCACAACCACACCAGTTTCGACAGAAGTTCCAGTACATGACAACAGCAGGGATCGACTTACTAATGTCGTTGCTAACGTACGACCCCGCACGTCGAATAACGGCTGAAGAGGCTCTCCAGCATCCCTATTTTACGTCCGTCTTCATAAGCCATCATCAATATAACCGTGTCTCCGGACTTACACTTTTCGAAATAGAGAATCTCCGCTACCAAAGCACCCCGACCTATTTGGATCATTCCCCTCTGCGGCAGCGGGAGAAAAGTACGTGGCCTTGGATGTAATTACCATGTCCCAATCTCGATTTTGTGATGCAGGCCCCGCCGCAAGCCTTTCGACAGCCCTTCTGCCCCGGCGAGAGCAGCAGATTACAAGCTGCTTATGGATTTCGACATCCCATAAGCACAGCCTTCTTTACGTTTAATGTATACACCCGACCTTTTATGCCGCCAGGCGTCGTGTACAGGTTGTCCAGATATATATACTCCATTAAAAAGAGAGAGATAAAACAAATCCTAAAACCCAGCCTCGATAGATGGTCTACAAATGGTGCACGCGGTGCATCTAGCGTTACTCGTCGTCTTCGAATTTCGAGAGCTGCTGCCGCATTTTCTGGAATCGCGTTCGAGTCCGTCCCATTTCTCCGCACTTGTCGTAGTACTCCTGGACCTCTTCCACGGTAAATCTAAATTCTTTGGCAATGTCGCGTATGCCCTGATCAATGACGTGAATGTTTGCAATGGCCACGAGTGTTTGGGGGGTCAGTTCTGCTGGTTGCATCGCCGAAGCGGACGGGCCAGGTTCACTGTTGACGAGAGGTCAGCCTATATCCTGAATCAACATCGCAAGAAACCTCACTCGGTTCTGGCTCTCTTTTGTCTGTTTTGCCCTTCAGGCTCCTCGCTCGACTTTCTCTTGGCCCAAGCCGGAGGCTCGGAGTCACCTATCCTCACCATCCATTCGCTGCTCTCCTCATCCATCTCCTCCTCGGCAGGGCTCCTTCGCACGGAACCACGATCTAGAGGTGGAGCACCGGACGGCGGTAGCTGAGGGAACATCTGCATCCCGGCAAGTCCTTGAAGTTCCTGGTGCATCCCCATCCCAGGCATGACCGCCATTTGCATTCCGGCCTCAGCCAAGTCGTCCATGGCAGCTTGCGCATCAAGAATTTTCGCGCGCTTCTTGCGGGTGCGTTTGGGCTTCGCTTCCGCCTGACGGACGTAGCCGTATTGACCTTTCTCCCCTGGCACGGGCTTCTTGCGGTCGACAATGCTGGCGATCATCGCGTCAAGACGCGCTGCGTTTTTCTTGTATCGTTCCCGCCAGGACTGCCATGTGTGGCGAGATACCCACGCGTATTCAGGATCATTGCTCTAAAGATCTACTTCATTAGACGAGTTCCAGATCAACGGACGCTTAGACGCACGAGTTCGCAGAGCTGCTGGTAAAGCCGATTTCCTGTTCGCCCACCAGTTTCTTTATACGGGATCTTTGCAGCTATCCAATCGCACAGGTGCTCCTCATCTTCATCTGTAAATTGTGTTCTCCTGGAAAGATGTTCAATGGCTATTGCTCGTAATGGAATATAAATCATACTCTTCGCCTGGGCGTCGACCTCCGGGATTCTTGTAGACAAGAGGAGTGTATACAACCGACCCCCTCTCAATACACTTTTTTACCCACAAATAAGACTCAATAAACTTGTCCGGTACGCCTTGGTAAGTCTTGACAAGGTGGCCGAAGACCTCCGTGTGCGGGTCGGCGAGGATGACACGAGCAGACTGCGCTGACGCATGAGGATCGCCACCGGAGTGCTATCAAAAGATATCAGAACCGCTCAACACGAAAGAAGTTAGTCTGATCAATGCACCATAATACGTTGGCTGAGCGCGCTTCGGGCGTTAACATTAGCGATGCTGGAATGGATATGCATGCCGATCGGCGCCCCATTTTCAACAAATATCTGCTTCAAGAGCATTCCCGCTATCTTACACGCCTCCACATATGTATATGGAACAAAGTGTCTTTCTGGCCTGTCTGTGCTTGTCCAGCAGAGTCGGAGGCGCTCTTCTTCGGCGGTGCCAGGTTGTACGAGAATATATCCTTGACGAGGAACCTTCGCTTCTACCCGCCCACCGAGTGACTGGTTCCGATGGTTATATGGGAAACACGTGGAAGAAATGGGCAGCAAGCAGCACTTACGGTGATCGTTTCGCAGAGCTCGGCTTGGATTGCCTGGGACAGGTCTTTCTGCACAAAAAATTTGACGGCAAGGCCATTGGCGTCTTGAAATACGGGCTAAGGTTATGTTTGTGAGATTTATGTAGCGGATATGGAGGCAGAGAAACTACCATTGATTGAGCTGGTCAGAGCAACGAGCCCCGAGTTTAAGGTTGAGGCTAAGGTGTCGATTAGGGTCCCGATGACCAAGGGTTATGGTTTAAGGCAACACGTGATCTAAACAATATTAGTTGTGCGTTCATGTATACATGGGTGCTATATCAATGATTATATACTGTCTACTCCAAAACCTTGCCAGGGTTCATAATACCTCGCGGATCGAAGATTTCCTTGATCTTCTTCATCCATGCAATACTCACATCACTCTTGGAATAATGAAGTGCATGTGTCTTCATGGCGCCAACACCGTGCTCAGCCGAGATAGATCCACGATGCGAGGCTGAACAATAGAGATCAAAGAAAAGAGGTTAAAATTGGATGACTAAGTCACTTACCGACGACCTCGTAAACATAGGGCTCGAGCGCGGCTTGAATTTCGGGTGTGTAGGACTTCGCGACGACGTTCAGATGCAAGTTTCCTGAACACTGATCAGCAGCAGAATTATTCGCAGGACCAAACGACCTACCATCACCGACATGTCCATAGCCAACGACGTATTTCACGGCATGATCACCAAGCAGGCCCCTGGACTTCAGATGCTCCCGAGTACCATCAACAACATCTTGGAAGCTGGAGAGGGGAACCGAGATGTCATATTTATATGGTTTCCCCTCCTTGGAAACAGCCTCCGTGACTCCCTCACGAAGGGCCCATAGCGAAGAAAACTGTGCAGGGGATTGGGAGAGCACACCGGTATTGATGAGAGGCTCCTCTGCTTCCAAGAGTGATTCCAAGAGGTCTGCCAGTTTCTAAGCAAAAAGTCAGCATAAGAGTAGGGCTTGGAGATGAGTAAACCTTTACCTCCTCGTCGTGTTCCCGCCGGCCACCACTGGTCTCAACTAGAACGAAACATTCGGCACCCTCGACGTCCTCGTCGCTGAGCGCCCTCCCTTGACCGTGTTTCACAGCCAAATCATATGACGCCCGGTCAATGTATTCAAATGCCGAGAGGATTTCCGATAATTGTCGTTTGACAATTTCATACAATGGAAGAACATTCTTAAACGAGGGAAGAGCAAGAATGACGTTGTTGGAGGCCTGGGGTGCGGGCGGCGTTAGGATGGAGACACCGGTAATTATTCCAAGAGTTCCCTCAGCACCAATGAAGAGCTGCTTGAGGTCGTAACCTGATTTGCAGAACCAAATAACAAAAGGTCAGTTGACGAAGTGACATCGGAACAGTGAATCATCACCTGTGTTGTCCTTACGCAATGTTGTCAACTGATCAAGGATGGTACCGTCTGGAAGGACGACTTCAAGGCCAAGAACTGTGCCATGGAGAGAACCGTAGCGGAGAAGGCGGAGACCGCCGGCGTTTGTAGCAACATTCCCACCGATCTGACAGCTGTTTAAAAGCGTTAATGGTGCTCTAGATGGCACGGACGCACAACGTACCTCCCTTTCGCGCCTAAATCTATAGGCATGATGTGATTATGGGGGGCAATATAGTCGGTGAGGGATTGGAGAATACAGCCGGCATCGGCGACCAGTATGCCTGCACATATAATTAATGACAGGAACGTTCAAAGATAAATTGTTGTAATGACCAGATACTGAGTCGAAGGAGCGGACTTTGCTCATGTTGGAAAGGGAGAGAATGACTTCGTCTCGTATGGGAACACTTCCTCCCACCAGACCCGTGTTTCCGCCTTGAGGCACAATGCCTATGCGTCTCTCATTGCACCACTTTACTATTTCGCTGACTTGCTCTGTCGTTTTGGGTTTGAGAACTGTGGTCGAGGTGCCACGGTATTTGCGCATCCAGTCGCTGTTGTACTGATCAAGATCTTCTGACGACAATGATGAGGGTGGAAGGGTGGAGAGAATTGCCGACGGGGGAAGGATTTTGGCAAAGTGGGCGAGATCCTGCTCGGTGACTGAGTTGAGCTGCAGGGGGGCGGAATGATGGGCTCTCCATGAACGTATGGCAGAGCGGCGGGCAGCATGGCGGGAGAGAGAGAGCATGGTGGCGCCTGGACGAATGCTAGGCGCACGACTACGAATTAAACGGTTAAGGACTGATAATACTCCGGGTTTCGGGTCAAAAAAGTGGCGTGGGATTCAGGGCAACCACTCAACCTCCTCAGCGTCCCCCACTTTCCTCTCCGCCATTTTCCATCAATGTCACCTTGATTCGCCGTCAGACTGACTTGCTCTCGGACTATCTTCTTCCGCATTCCTTTTAAGGCTGTCACCCTTACCATGGCCCACATCGCTGACCCCGAGGATACCCTAAGCGATGCCCATGACGCCCTTGAAGATGTCCAATATGTGGATCATCCTGGAGGAATAGAGGAAGTCGAGGTCTCTACCGGTATCGCATCCGACATTGCTGTTCAACGTGTCAAAATCTCGACCTCGGATCAGAGCAAGGGCCACAGCAGTCCTATGCACAGTTCTCGGGGCGCGTCCATCTCAAACAGTCTCGAGCAACCGTCGGACGTTGCCAGCGTCCAGAGTTTGCCTGAAGTGCATGTTACCGAGCCGGAGACTATTTTACAGCAGAGACCTGCAACCGCCAGGACCATCGAATCATCGAATGCCACTACTCGACCTCCTCCCTCGCCTTCGCCTTCGCAGAACCCAGCCAGTCAGGAGGAGGGGCACCTAGCTCAGCAGCAACGTAGAGCGCGGCATAGATCTACTGCTGATGTGCGCAATTCCAACCAATATAGGCTCTCATTCTTGCTGTACTAATCCCTCTTTCAGACTCGTTCTTCCAACAGGCTCTCAGGGTTCTTCACAAACCTCATACATCGACGGGATCATCTGACGAATGGCACGCCACGCAATGCTATCCGCGAAGATCCTCCTGCCTCCACTCCTGGTCAATTATCCAGAACTCCTTCTCGAGCGTCATCTCCTGCGCCAGGCAGGCCATCTACGCCTCCCCCTCCACTCCCCGCACCCACTCTTCAAGAGCTGGGGCTTTCGCTGTCCGTGCTTACGTCCGACCTCTCGCCATCACATTTCAGCACCCCTCCCTCGAGTGGTGCTTTTCTGGCTCCCCATTACCTGCTTCTTTGTCACGCTCAGGGCTTGGATGTACTCCCTCTTGTATCGCCTCCAGCGCCCCAGCCATATGCTCTTGTGCGCCGCGTCAACTTCAAAAGTGTTGTTGTTATGGAGCAGCGCGGAGTGTTGGTTGCCATTGCGGGAAGGCGGGATGGTGTCCGTGTGTACGCTTTGGAAGAAGTTAAAAAGGCAATTGAGTGGCGGATAGAGATGGAGGTGCGGCGTGAGCGAGATCGTTCGCGAAGGGACGCGGTGAAGAGGCTTGTGATGAACAGCCTGGACCACAGCAACGACTCTCGCGACTCCTCAGAAAAGACACGAAAAGCTAGCCTCTCCACCCCTCCTCCTGGTGACCCTATTCCCGGCAGTAACGTTCTCCGTAAGAGCTCATACGGCTCTGTCCTTATCCCCCCTCCTCCCACTGCGACTCCTCCCGCGCCTTTGGTGCCTCGTTCACCCACTCCGCGAGGCCCAAAGAAATCCAGAGCTCCGCAAATACAGATACCAGACCAGATACCCGAACCCATGGACTGTCCCCCCCCATACAGCAGTCCTTCGGACCTCACCCACCCTCCGCGGCTTCAGCGCCAGACCTCGACAGTATCTTTCAATCCACGCTCGCGTAGCGGTTCAGTCAGCAACGTACTGGCAGGTGTCCCACGCAGCGTCGATGGGAGCAGAACTCGTGATCCAGACGTTAAGGCTGACTGGGCGGAATCCAGTGACGACGAAGCTATTGATATCGTCGCCGCAGGATCCAGCGGCAGCCAGGCTTTAGATGAACGGACAAGTGCCACTCTATCCGCAAACGCTGCGACTACACAAACCTCACCTGTCCTCGCACCTGTACATTCCACGCCGCCTCGCACATCGATGAGCTCAACCCGACGGAATAGGCCGTCTAATCTTGATCTCTCCCTTTCGCGTTCTAATACAGTGGTACCTCCTGAACCTTCGCCTGCCCCTACTCTGTTAACACTTCGTCAGGCGCTATCTCATTCGCCTCCGACCCTTCACAATTTCCACACTGCAGACACGGCTCAGGTGCCCGATACCCCCTTTGGCCTCGCTGAAGAGGATGACGACGATGGTGACGACGGTATAAGCCTGGCTCAGGTTCTATTAGAGTCCCGGATACCCGATCTTCCTCCACTGGGGACAAGACGACCTCAGCAACCTATCTTGCTATCGTCCTCCCACCCTGAAGCCGATCCGCCTTCTAGCCCACGAACTTCTGAGGGGCATAGTCCTCTTGGTCGTCCACCTACTAATGACGGCGCGCAAAGACGTCGCCGTCGTTGGTCGACATTGCTTGGAGGTACATCGATGGACGCCAACGAGTCGATATCGACCTCTCCCTCAGCAACCCCGTCTACAGCACCAGAAAGGCCTTCTGGCCGCTTTTCACGATCACAATCATTCCGATCTAGTAATTCCCAGACTTCGACAGTTCGTCCGTCAACGTCATCTAACGACCCTCCATCTGCTACGCCATCCTCCGCGACTCAACCGGAAATACGCGAAACAGCTCCCTCGGTCGTGTCTTCGCAGTCTTCTCGCTCATCCCGTTTCATTCCTCGCCTCCTCACCCACGCTTTCCACAGCCGGAGATCTGATGAGCGGCCTGCTTTGCCGACAGCCAGTGCCGTCGACACCGACGGTGCAAAGAAAGCCCCCGTGACTCCGCTCACACCCCATGCCCCTCCACCGAAGTTGGAGTATGTCAAATTACCAGGTACAAAAGGTGCTTTGATGGTGAAAGCGGTTGAAACGGCCAAAAAAAGGTACGTTACCGAAACCTTCTATCATTAAACTGACATTGACTACGCGTAGCTTCCTCGCTATCTTATGTGGTGAGAATGGCGAAAAGGTCGAATTATTCGCAGGGACCTATCGTACGGCACTGGGCCTTTCCCGGACCTTCATACTCCCGGATTCCCCCCGATCGCTTGAACTTCAGCTACAAGGAGACGATCTGGTGGAAGTTTTTCTCGTGTTTTCCCAGAATGTCTTCGGTCTTGAGCCAGCTACTGTTCGGGTGCGGGAAGTCAGAATAGGACGCGCTGAACGTCGAGCTGCGAGACGACGGGCCCGGGAGGTGCGAGCTGGAGAAACCCCCAGCAATGATTCTGAGGTAGCCCTAGTTGAGGAAGATACCAATGTGAACGTCAGCATTGGTGTTTCTGTGTCTGTAGGCTCAACGGTAGTTGCGACTGGCGATGGAACCGACCGCTCGGCGACACCGCCACTTATACCAACCGAACATCCTGACGCTCAGCAGGACAGCGCAAACACACCCCCAGACTCTGCGACAACAACTGCCATATCACAACCTGAGGAACTTGTGGCCGTGGCAACAGCTCATATGGGCCCATATACGACGTTCCAGCAGTTGAGTTTCGCGCCAAAGTTCCCCTTGGCGTCTATTGCGGATGAATATATCATTCCTCCCACATATCCCTCGTTTCTGGAATACCGGGCTGAGCACGAGCCTGAAGATGCAAGCTCGACGGATTTGAGGCAAATACAGTTTTCACCGCCAGGCCTCCCTGTCCCAGTCCCCACGGCTCCTTCTCGATGGTATTATCGCGACCCTAAGAATGTCGTCCATGGTAAGTTAGACTCCACACTACGCGTCGCATCACACAATATTAACCAATCTGTTCCTATGTAGGTCCATGGAAGGCATCTTTGATGCAGCTCTGGTACAAGGAGGGCCTCTTACCCCCCGATCTTCCTGTCAGGCGAGAAGAGGATGATACGTATATGCTTCTCAAGGATCTGAGATTGCAGAGTGTCGACCCCACCCATCCTTTCCGATGCCCACCATCGCCAGCTACCCCCCCGCCCGCCGCCGCAGCGAGTATTTCTGAAGTAGACAAACCATTGTTATCCCCTATATCTCTTCTGGCCCAGCCTCGACACTTTGGACCTCCTGCGCTCTTCTTCTCCTCTCGCGGCGGGCATAGCACTGCGATCGTGGACGCTCGGGGACGATCAGTGCTCAAGGGCAGGTTCGTCTGGAGTTCCGACGAACAAGACGAGGACTCTAAGCCGGTGTTGATGGGCAAAATGGGTGATATAAAACGTTTGGAGGCATTGGATGTGGACGACCGAGCCGTATTGATCGCAATGCGCCGGGGAGGATTAGAAGCGGTGGACTTGAGCGATGCTTTGCTTCGTCCCGCAGACGAGTCTCGGACGGTGCTGCCGCAATTCACTCCACCTGTTTCCAATATCAATCGGCGGGCACCTTTCGTTTGGAAGATTGGAATGCCAGTCTCATCCTCGCCAACGACGGCCACCGTTCTTTCATCGAAAGGGAAAGGAAACCATGTCCATCTTCCAAGCCGAAAGATGAGCTCTGGGCCAACAAAATCTCCTGCTGGCAGGTCCGAATTTTCTTTGGGCGATGTAGAGCTGGAGGCTCACGACGAAGTGTTATTCCTTGGACGAAAAGATGACGAAATTTATTTCTGTGAACGCAACGCAGGATCTTTCCGCATACTCCGACTCTGTCCCAGCGTTGTGTGATGAATTCTGTGATACTATACATGCGTTGTTTTGCTCTCACATTACGACTATAGCCCGCTACATATATTACTGCCATCATTTTATACATAGTCATGATGTAACTCTATCCAGCTGGTGCGTTAAGTTATAAAAATCAGTCGAATTTGCCAACCTGCGACCAAGTGGGTAGCGTGAATGACGTGTGGATAATTGTTAGATTCTACTCTGTCTACATTGACTTCTACATTCCTTGACAATGCTCAGCTCTACAACTTCGCGACAACCTTACGTAAATCAGTCTTCAGAATCTTTCCAGTGGACGTTTTCTGATCAAATAACCTTTAAAGCAGTCATTAGAACAAAGTGACTTCGAATAACTCACAGGCAACTCTGGGACAACCTTGACCCACTCTGGGCAAGCAAATCCAGGTAGCCGGCTCTTCGCGTGCACTTTGAGGTCAACAGCGAACTCGTGATGACGGCCTGCCCATTTGGATGCATGTTGTGGGTGCAATACAACGAAAGCCATTGGCCGCTCTCCCCATTTTACATGGTTCCGCGCCACGACAGTGACTTCAAGGACATGAGGATGCGTTGCAAGTTCTGTGCGGGGAGACTTTTAATCAGGAATTGCGCCTGGAAGGTCATGGTTAGCTAGGTACCTTGTTCGATGGCCAGGGAGGATGCGTTCTGTGCCATGTGTTGATCAGTAAAGGAGTGTTGGAGGTACCAAGCTATTCGGTACCTCTCCACCCGAAATAATGATGTCTTTGCTTCTGTCCATGATAGCGACACTCCCGTCCGGGTGCCAAACAGCTAGGTCGCCAGATCTGAACACGCCTCCACGGAAAGCCTTTGCCGTTGCCTCGGGATCACGGAAGTACTAAATGCGTGATTTAAGGTCAGGGAGGTTCTGGCAATGATGAACAGTAGAGCTTGCTTCTTTCATGACAATGTTGCCTCGTGTGACAATTTCGCCTAGGGTCTTACCATCTCGAGGGACGTCTATCAGTTCGTCCTCTTTGGAATGTTTACCTGGTTGGTACACAACTCGGACTTCTTGGGCTGTCGCGAAAGCGTGGCCCTGCCTTGCCATAAATTTCGAACGCTGCTCCAGGGAGAGTGTGGACCAAAAGGGTTGCTCGTAGTTTCTGGTGAATGGACCATAAGTCTGCGCCGATGTCAGTTTCCTGGTCAGTTTAAATCGGTGGTAGTTTACCTCTCTGCAAATGATATATTCTGGTCAGCATAACTTCCTAACAGACGAGATTAACGCACGTCAAACCGTAAACATGGACAGGTGTTATGCCTATTGTTTCTAGCCCAGCGATGAGATGAGGAGTAGGGGCAGCCCCCGCTACGCAATGCGCTCAGCCCAGAAAGACAAAAAATGAGAAGCATCATCAGACCTATGATGGCTGTCACCTGCTGTGGGGGTTTCCGAGCTGAGGGATCGTTAATGATGCCAATCTAACAAGAAGCAATGAACCACTGTTCAAGTCCAACTCAAATATAACACTTCATACCTGAACAGTGGGTGCGCCACAGTAGTGTGTCACGCCGGAGTGCAAGAGGTGATTCCAGATATGGGTATAGTCAACCGTGCGAAGGGTGACCTGTATGATTTAATGATGTGAATGCACGTTTGAGGGAGATCGTGATTTACGTACTTGTGCCGCAAAAGCAAAAACGCTGGCCCAGGGGAATGTCCAGCCCCCAGCATGGAACATGGGAAGGATCCTGTAACAAGATATAGAAAAGACAAACATTATACGCATGAATAGTACCAGAGGTATGTCGAATCCCGATTCATCCTGGAGAAAGATTTTTAAGAAGGGACACTGCGTATAAATAAAGGAAATATTTTACCGTCCCTCGAACGCGTTCGCTATAGCTGCGAGGTAAGATCCTGGGCTCGTTACATTAGTAATTGACCCCTTCGTTGGAAACAAAATTTACCTCGGAGAGTTGTGAGGACACCCTTGGGCTATATGTTGCTGTAAGCAACCAATTAAACAGGGTGCGAGAGCGTGACATACGCGTCCTGTCGTCCCAGAGCTGTGTGAACTGTCAGTGAAAAGTGCATAAACCTATTCGTGCTCAACCCGTACGTGTAACAAAGAAGACAGGGCTTATTTTCGTCAGCATCGGCGTCCAGGCCTGCCCAGCCTCGTTCACCGCTGAATTGGCGGCCTGTATCCAAAAATGTTTCGTAAGGGTCACCAGGCCTCCCAGTGTCGTTGGATACAACGAAAGGGATGCTAGTTCCCTGAATAAGGTGAGTATATTCATGGTCAATCAATATAAGGCGAGCGCCGCTGTGCTCGAGAATGTACGCGACTTCCTGAGGTCTGAGGCGGGTGTTGATCGGTGTCAGGATCGCCCTTGCAGCAATCACTCCGTGATGGGCATCTGGGTATCTGTTCAGCTTGTATTCCTGAGACATCGGGGTTCAAATGGACCTGCAATCATTGGCCTATGCAGGAGGGTAGAACGAGGATACTGGTTAGAGAGAGTTAACGGACGAATTGGGTGCAATGACAGCCACGCGATCTCCAGGATTGATGCCAGCTTGTATCAAAGCATAAGCCAGGTTTTGTATGCGTTGGGCCCTGTTCCAGCGATATCAGCCCGCTGACCTGGATGATACAGGTTGGACTGAAATTCACTGACCAGACAGCAAAGGTGTAGGAGACAGGATACTCGACATCTGCATGTACAAGTGCAACCTTGTCAGGGTATATCTGAGCAGCGCGCAGAAGGAAGTCCAACGGGTTCTGGGATACATGCGAAGGTAAGTGACATAACGCTCGTGCTCGAACCAGGACTCATTACCAAGGGGTGTAAATGAACAGGCAAGTTGGGGGGAGTTTTGAGCGTCAAGCCGGCGCCTGGAGGGGGGATGCTGGCTGGAGTCGGGAAGAACACGGGCGAGAGCATGGTTTAGTCGAAAGCCGGAACGAGTTGGAGAAGTGACTTTACCCCAGCCGGTTACTTGATTAGTTGCCGGAATTCGCAGTGAGCTGAATAATGAACTCGTCGTCCTCCAATCCTGCCCGCCAGTTGACCTGTCAGTATTCTCTCAGACGGGTAAATTGACTCGGATCTTAACAGTCTTCATCTCAGGAAGACTCGGGCGGCTCGCTATTCTTCCGTATCTACATGCGTCATCCCTCAGATGTGGTATCATAGAGTACAGGAGCACAATGCATTGCCGGCATGTACAGGCCTCGGGCCCAGAGGCCACGACAACCTCTTTGTGCGATGCCACATAGCTTGAAAGGGCCTTTCCTTATTAATATATGTATCAGTGAAAAAGAAAAAAAGAAAAAAGAGGAGCCTGAAAACATTGTCGGGAACACGCCTGAATACCGCATTACATTCACCCATCCATCCATCTATCCGATGTTTCTGTGTGGCTGACAATACGCCGTGTTCGTTCCTATTATGACAATGACCTGTGAACAAGTCGATACCGCAGTCCGGCATGTAGACAAACATAAAACAAACAACGCAGGAATTGCAACGAATTGCTACGGTCCATCACTCTCTTTCTACCACATCTTTCCACACGCACTATGTCTGATTCTGCTTCTGGTTCTGTGGACAAGTCTGTCCAAGTGAAGCTGGTTCTGCTGGGTAAGGGCACATCCTCGCTTTCTGCTTCAATTACTCGTGCATTGCGACCCACTCCACTTTACCACATCTCCTTGTCGTCAACCTGACTTTTTCTATCATATCATGCTGATTCTATATCTTTCATAAGGCGAAGCAGCAGTGGGCAAGTCGTCTGTGGTTCTCCGATTCGTATGTCCAGAATGCTTCCTCAGCTTACCCATTCATTCACCTTGCTTCAACTTAGGTGTCGAACGAATTTCAAGCCAACAAGGAACCCACGATCGGGGCTGCGTTCCTTACACAGAAATGTCGATTGGAGGACCGCGTCTTGCGATATGAAATTTGGGACACAGCTGGACAAGAGCGATTCCACTCACTTGCGGTGCGTTTGCTGGCCTGTCTTTTCCGATCTCATTTCCTGACTTCTTTTTACCAAATAGCCCATGTACTATCGTAATGCACAGGCCGCGGTCGTCGTTTATGACATCACCAAGGCCACCAGTTTAGAGAAGGCGAAGTCATGGGTCAAGGAGCTTCAACGGCAAGCCAACCCTAACATCGTTATTGCGCTGGCGGGGAACAAACTCGACCTTGTGCAACCTTCGGCTTTATCAACCGGTGCAGCATCATCCTCCGAGTCTGAAGACGAAGCCGATGATGCTACAGCTACTCCTGGCGAAACGCCCGGGTCGTCGGGAGAGCCCGAAAGCCTACGTCAGGTGCCTAGAGAGGAAGCACAGGCGTATGCGACAGAGGCAGGGCTACTCTTCTTTGAGACCAGTGCCAAGACGGGAGAGGGCATCGTTGACATCTTTACTGAAATTGGTATTCGGCTCTCCCATCCGCTGCCCCTGCACAGCTAACATTTTTGCATCGGCAGCGAAAAAGATTCCGATTGAACACATCTTGGCTGCGACGAGGGGCACCGCCCGACCAGGTGCCGCTGGAAGTCGTGCCGATGGTGCGCGGCAAGAGGGTGGTGTTAATCTTGAGGAGAATGCGGCCAAATCCAAGGATGCATGCAATTGTTGAGATTTCCCTTTGATCGTCTATGTCTACATGTTTCTTTTTATTACGAGTTCCATGACTGCGTTGTTACCCCTCCCCTTCTGCACGCCCATTTCTTTCCATAGGTCTACATACATCATCTTTAACCTTCGTAATCAGCTGACTTATTCTCTGAGCATGGATTCCCCGATGAGCTAGCATGCTATGAGATTGACAAGGAATATTGATTATTAGTCCATGTAAGGAGGCGGTCTCGCGACATTCTCCTGATCGGTGTGGTTTCCCGGAACGAGGTACGGAGGCGGGGCATGACCATGTGTAGACAATGGTTCCCTCGAAGTTGGTGTTGGTGAGGACGGGGGAAGTTCATTCGGAGTGAATACTGGATGCAAGTTGGGTGAGGCGTGAGGCGGGGATGCTGTCTGTCGGGGCATGTCCGGAGACCTGAACTCTGAATCTATGGATGGAGGGGGATCCGAGGGGTCATCCATGGCGGGAGGTGGCGGGGGTGGCCTTTCTCCAGACAGCGACTCGTCATGACGATCTAAAGCGAGTCCCAATACTTCCATAGCCCGTTGTGGCTCGCGAATATCAGCCAGCTGCGTCAGATCCGCGTCTCTGGTCGCCATTTCCAAGGTGGGAGGGGGGGTCATGGATCGTTCCATCGGCTCAGTGTGTCCATCGAATTGTTCCGACGACAAGAAGCCGAAGTCTATGCCTTCACCGAGAATCGCAGGCGATGGAGGGTGTTCCGATAGCTGCGATTCTCTATCTGGGATTATGATCTCTGATTCGGATTCAAGGAATGTGGGCAGTCTTGCGGAGGTTGATGCCCCAGCTTCGTCCAAGCTAAATGGTGGAGGTGCGTCTCGCTCTTCAAAGGGAGGAGGCGCACTATTCTGCAGCATACTTGGACCAGCTTCCCCTTCAGAATAACGAGGAATGGGATGATCTATGTCGTCTTGTCTGACAGTCTTGAGAGGTGGTTGATCGTGCTTCTTTTGATAAGCAACGTCTATTTGGTGTGATACCTGCGGAAGAGGTGCGGGAGGCGCGAGGACTGTGATAGGGATAGACAGGGTGGAGATTCGTTCTCTCCGAGTGGTCATATCGACAAAAGATATGTAAACGAAAACCCGGAAGGTGATGGAGTGAAGAATGGTGAATTGGGTAATCGAGGGACATTCTGCATCACTGTCATAATGCCCGTAGTCTCCGGTGGGGAGGTCTACAGAGGGGTTCACAGGGGAACCTGAGGGCAAGGTGTGATGTAGCACAAAACGTAGTTTGACGGGGCGAGAGGAATGAAAACGACATGAAGCTCCAGAGCGCGCAACAATCGTTCTGTGGGACGAACCAGCTGATGAGGGAGAAAATCGGGCTTTGGACGAGGATGGCTGGAAGAGTCTTTCCCCAATCGCCGACGAAGGTCCATCGGTTAGTTCCTCCATGCTTGCTTCGCTTTCAGAGGGTATACTCGAGTCTCTGTCTATCATCCCATCATCGTCCTCACCAGTCTGTTTGACTTTCACATTTCGCACAAGTTCCGCTCTAACATTCCTCAGCCTCAAGCCCCGATCAACCACCAGCTCTGTTGTAGGAGGGGGTACTGTGACGTAGACCGGAATAGATTCACCAGCCATGAAAGTCGTTCGAGGAACCTGGACTTCGACGCGAGTTGGATCCTCCAGCTGGTGTGTTTCGGGATGAACAGGAATCGTGTGTGCATGTGAGATATACCGGCGAGTATGAACAGTGAGGGTCCTGGAGTGAGAAGGCAAAAGTGGATCGAATGGGTGAAGCGTTGCAGTCAAATGATGCGATAGAGATGAATTAGCTGTTTGAATGGACTGTGGAACGTCGGCCATGAGAGGAATCGCAAATAGGAAAGAAGACGGGAATGGGATGAGTGTAGCAAGCGTCCGAGAGAATAACAAGACTTCAGACGACCCGAGTTCAATTTCAAGCTCATACGCCTTCTCGACAGTCCGAAGGGCAATCGTTCTTAATGTTCAGGAGTATTTCAACAGAAAATCTCCCTCCTATAGGGTAAAGAGTGCTCACACTTTGGCCCAATGATCTGACTCGATACCCTTGATCTGGAGCTCGCCCTCGATTGCAGCACGTTCGCCTTCAGCACCCAAAAAGCCCTTCTGGAAGTTCACTGCATCTCCTGTCGGGATGATCAAGATGTGAGGCCCTTCTCCTAGGTCATCTGCCTCTAACTGGAGGATAGACCGCTCGTCTGGATCTGTTTGAGAGTAGATTGGTGGTGGAAGAGAGTCGGTCATCGTTGGCAAGATGAAAGTATGTTCGGAGTCCGGAACTGTGGCATTGAGATGAGATTATGTTACGTAAGTAGGTACGAATCGATCCATCCGGGTTTCGACTCCCCGTACTTACCTGTGCACGTCTAGTCAAAATCTCGAGAGTAAGCCACGTCAAAAGAGATACTTGTATACATAGACAGCACTGAATCCGAATATATGTACAGTCCAGGGATTAGAAATTGTAGAACAAGGAATCCTCAGCACTCAACACGGGAAAGGCTTTCCAACTCTCCAAACAACACCTCGTCCGCTTGCACCTCCCGTAGCATCAACATCTCCCAAGTAATATCTCGGTGACCACCTAATAGCCCTGTGCCTCTTTCTGAACCGTTGTCGCCAGCTTCTCCATATCCCATTCCAAAAGACATTGTCGGCACCGCGGATTTGGATGTGTCGAAACAGTCTTCAGCGTCGTCCAGGACTTTCATGGCCTCGACTGCCCTCCTAGTGCAAACGACAAACCATACCCGTGAATCGTGCGTCATCAAAAACTTTTGTATCATCCTGAGCATGACGGCCCTGAAGCCCAGCGCCCGGTTCGCCTTCAACTTTTGTTTGACTGGCGGTGGTGCGAGGAAAGCCAAGGAGTACATCGCCATTATGGTTTTCTCCAGATAGCTAAGCCAAACGTCCCGCGTCATCAGTTGAAAATCCGCATCAACAACTGGAAGCCTATGGACGAGCGCCTCGAAAAGGCGTATGAGAGACGTCTGAGCGACAGACTTGGAGATGATCTGTCTATTTGAATCTGCCTGGCTCAACCGACTGAAAACATCGAGCGCGACGTCTGCGAGCGCGGGCGGTTTCAGGTTTCCGGTGGGCGGTATTCCAGTGACCTGAACGCAAGCTAGAGGTGAGATGGCCTCTGTAGGGTCGATGAGGTATGATGAGATAAGTTGAAAAACACGGGTGGCCATTCTGAAGGTGATGTGCGGGGAAGGGGTGGATAGATGCACATTGCTGGCGATGTTTGAAAGGGTATATAGTACGTCTTTGCGCACATGGGCCAGATCACCGAGAGAAAGGGCGGAAGAGGCCGGGGATGGCGTGCCATCTTCATCATATGTCACGCTGCATAAGCGAAGCATCAAGTCGATCAGTCTCGTGTGGCGGGATATAAATTCCAAATTATCAGGAATTGTGGATAGGTTGCGAATGATGTTCAAAATGGCCAGAATAAATTGTCCTGGTCGTTGGCGAGGTCCAAGTTTTGGATCTTTTGAACCCTGACGAGGTATAAGCACGGCGAAGGGTTGACTCTCTGATTCGTACACCAAATTCACGAGTTCGTGGTGGGTAACGATAGGTGAATCGGTCTGCAGAAGTTCACCCTCTGCGTCCTCAGCATCACCGAAGGCCTGCTCTTCAAGAAGATCAAGCACCTCATCGAAAAGGTCTGGCGATTGGAAAACTGGGAAACCAGACCCAGGTGTTTGACCCCGCATTGTGGACAACAGAGTAAACGTCGTCAAGGCGTATGATAATTCGTTCGATAGCCTTGAGCGTATTGACATTGTGAGTGCCTCGATGTCGACCGTGCCCCAATCATTGATATCGCGTATTGGACGACGTTGCGGGTGGTTCGCTAATTCCGTTTCCAGGAACTTTAGGTCCCTACCGCCATATGTTTCGACTTCTCGAGCCAATGGAACATATTCGATTTTCCGACGGGATGGTTGCTGTCGTGGTCGTGGTGGTGCTGGCATGGTTGTAGGCGCTTGTGGAGCTGCGCTACACGTCGTGACAGAAGAACTCCGATCAACCGCCGTAGAGATAGCCGACTGACACGGAAACGTTAGTTTCGAAGGATCAAAACTTCAGAGCGAACGCACAGAAATGTTATCGGGTGGAGGTTCCGACCCTGCATCGAAGAATGAGAAAGGTATGCAAGAAGAATGCTCAGCGCTTACCAAGTTTCTGCCTCGCTCGTTTCCCATCCCGCTCATCGTAGTCCAACTTTCTTTTGATTCCCTGAATTTCCGGGTCGAGGACGTTACCATCGGACGAGCCAGCAAGGCCGTTAGCTTGGATGCCATGCGGGAGACCTCCAGGTATATTATGGGAAGCGTCTGAAATGGCTTGGTTGGACGCGGTGGACTCGGGTCGTTGAGTGGGTGTGTGTGGTATGGAAGATTGAGGAAATGGCGAGGATCCATTGATCGTCGACGGCGGTACTGTTCCGGAGGCTGGAGCCATCGACGTCAATGATGGCCCTCGCTGTATCTGGCCTGGCTGTGAACCATTCGGAAGCCGATTGTGACTTGAGGAGTCCATAGTCGCTTGTTGGTTGGCCTGTCTGGAGGCCAAAGCCTTTCTCTGTTGATCCTGCATGTTGTTCTTGTACCACTGCTCGAAGGGATATAACATGGTCATGTACAGTTGCGCGACGGTCTGTGCAACAGAGACAGTGCCAACATTCGGAGGTGGCTGAGGAATTTCCTCTGGAAGATTGAACTGCGCCAGGATCGCACCCCACCCATTATTAGCAGTGGCCTAAAGTAAATGGGTAAATATGGGAAGGATATTGCGACAAAGTGATGCTGTACCGCATGGCCTCCACCGCTTTGGAAGACGGATCCCCAGAGCTTAAATAGGTTGATATCCTTTCCAGCGAGCCGAAGGAATCCTATTTCTGATGATGGCTCTAGATGCTTCCACCTCGACGTGTTTGGGTCATAGCTCGGTGTAGGAACCCCTGTGAGGGACGGAGGCAGAGGAGTGCCAAGAGTAGCCATGACATTGGCAAGACCATTCATAAAGCCTTGCTGGCGTTGTTTGAGAGTGGTGTTGTTGGACTGTGGAACATTTCGTGAGGCTTGGTGGGACATCGAGTCGAGGAAAGAGGAAGAGTTGGACGTCGGGAGGTTGTTCGGCATCTGGAAAGTCGCGTGCTGGGTAGATGAGCCGGAAGAGGGATCGTAGTTAGCAGCTGGATAATTAGGAGGAATAGTTCCTCCGAGAAATGGCGCCGAATTTGTTCCGCTTGGAGGATTGAGAAGAGGCGTGGGGCGACTGTTGGCTATTCTTGCTTGACTGGCGGCAGTGAGGGCAGCCATCTGCTTGGCAGCCTGGGTTGGATCGAGGTTATTGAAATACGGGGATGGATCAAACGCTGGGTTAGGCGCCATGAACGACGGCAGACCGGGTTGTTGAAGTCGCGGCCTGCTCGCAGTGGGCTGTCCGTTCTGGGGGCTAGCAAGGCAATGGACATGAGGCAGTGTCTTACGAGGGTATCAGGCGACTTACACCATGTGTGCTGGCTTAGACGTCGACAGTGGCGTCGCTGACGGCGGTCCAAAGGCGACTGTGTGTCTGGTCGTCGGTCAACGTGTGTTTCACATTCCTTGCCAAATCTGGCAATATGCGCTCCGCCGCCCTGACTTTTCTTCGTTCATCTCCCTCATTCTTATCGCTTGCATTGTCTTGCTCTCGCAGTTCACATAATTTATCACCCTTCATAGTATCACAAGCCATGCCCGCAGCGGGCGGTTACATGTCCGATTCTTCAGAATTCTTGTGACGACGTGACTCATGTGACATCCACTTGAAATTTTCCAGCTCCTCCTTCATCTACCCACACCAATGTCAGAAATCGACGAGATCTTCTCCGCTAAGGGCAAGGCCACAGCCATACAGCCCGTCGCATCTACATCCTCTCTTCCTACAAAGAAGAGAAAAAAAGACAAGGGCCAGAAACGCAAGCGCGACGGTGACTTTATCGACGATCCCACCACCCAGCCCATATCTCGCCCGACTCCTGAGACTGTGATAGATTTCTCCGCACTTATCTCGACCGCAAAGCGGCCAAAGGTCGAGAAAAAGGTCATGCATCCAAAATCGTCGAAGCAGACCAACGCGGATGGCGAGGCTAGATTCACCGACTCTCGCGGTTCACGACTCCGTTTGTATTTTACATTCCCTCTTGGGATCTCGTCATTTGATCTATCTTACTAGGTAAAAAAACCGAGGAAGGTTGGACTATATACAAAGAAGATGAGCTCGGAATACGCGATGAAGGGGGCGGTAAGCATGCCATCTTGTGCTCTTTCTCACTTTTCATGTCTGCCTGGACGCAGACACGCCATTATGCCCATTCGACTGTGACTGTTGTGAGTCAAGATGTTTGCGAAAGCATCAGTAGCCCATCCTGACAATCGTGACAGGTTTCTGAGGCCTCCTTTCTTTGTATCACCCTGTATTACTCTATGCTATCCACACGATGCCGAGACGACCATGCAATGGAGCTGTGAGTGCCGCTTTCTTGATCAAGATTGGAGCGCATTCCCTAGGCACACTTGTAAGTCTCTTTCATTCATGCATCAGTGACTGACTACGGCTTCCAGACGCCGTTCAATATGCCCCTCTGCAACTTCCCGTTTACTGAAATCTCACCATTTCCCAATAACTTTCTTCACATTTTTTATTTGGAACTCGGCTCATTCGAAGCCTCCCTGACCGCCTATCGGCCTATGGTTTGAGGAGGTCAAAATGTAGCCAACAATAATGTTCCTCCCTTTCCTCAGTTCAGCGGCCTTCAATACGATAACCGATGAGATCTGAAAGTGTACGAGACATTCATTGATAATGAAAATTTGCTTTAATTGTACAATCTGGAGGAGTAGTCATTTGTGCAGCGAGCCACACCGGCATCTAATCATCGTCCTCGTCATCGTAGTCCACCAAACCTATGGGAGCTTTTATAAGCTCGTTGCCAAAGGGGTCGCCGTCTTTCATCGCCTGACTTGTCTCGCTCGCCTTTTTGTTCCTTTTGGCCTCCGCTTTTTTCTCTTCTTCAGCCTTCTTCGCGAGGTAAGCGTGGCTCCCAACAATCTTTTCCGGATTCTTGCACAATTTTAATCGTCGATCGACTTCCCGTACGGCCTCGACGTGTGGCGGGTGCCCGGCAGAAGTGATGAGTGATTTGATAGTCTCGACGACCGCATGCAGTGTCTCGGAAGACAGTAGGGACGAAGAAGGCTCGGATGGTGATTTCGACAATGACCATTGGGAGGCAACTTCGGGTGCAGCAAGGGAAAGAGCTGCGAGAGCGATCTGCGAAGGTGTATAGACAAGTTCCGCGTCCGTTAACCGGGAGGCGCGAACATGGGCTAACGCGGACTCGTATATTGGTTTCGTATCTGATGGGCAGTCCGGGATGTTCTTTAAGAAGAACATCAATGAGTATTCGCATCAGAAAAAAAAGTACGGACTTGCATGTCTAAAATCATGCCCCAAAGTGCTCGGTGAGAATGCCAGACGGCAAATTCGAATCCCAAACTTTGTGCGACAAGAAATTCAAGGTCAAGCACATCGGATGGTGCAGTTTTGGGAATATGTGTCGTGTAAGCCTCCAAGGATATGGGGTTATTGGTTGTTTTTGTAGCAAGGAACAATGCCGTTAGCCTGTGGAGGGTGTGAGTATACGCTGTTCACAGTATCGGTCAAGAGGCTGCGCACATGACGTTTTTGGGGTGCCAGTCCATGACAGTGTTTTTCAAGTAGAATCGTTTCAAATAGGTGATTGCAGTTGCCTCGACTTCTTCAGGAAAACGAAATAGACCGCAGAGCTGCGTAATCTTCGTGACATAGAGCTTCACAAGTAGATGCTCTTCTTCAACAGTTAAGAAGGACACTACTGATGACGAGCCTGGCTGAGTATCCTGGGTCGGAAGGATTCGCGAGCAGCATCACATCTAATGCGCGTACCTTCTCATTCTCGAGGGTGTTGCGAATGACGGCGACAGCAGAAGCATTTAGAGTAGAACGAAGTTGGGAGAGTTGTTCTGGTGAGAACCTCCAATTTCTGAATTGCGTGCTCGACTCGTAAATTGGCCTTTTGGGTGTTGGGGAAGCAGAGGGGGCTGGCTCGACAGTCAACATTGTGGCCCCTGCGATATATTCTACTACTAATACCTCAAAAGAATCACGTGGTGAGAGACAAAGATTAGATCCCGTAACAGCAATGGCAGAGGCTGGCTTCATTCCTCGCTTGGTTACCAACTCTTTGCTAGTAGTTTTCCTTTTGGTTTCTGTGGCTTCGGCCTATTCTCCCAACCCCTTGGATTATTTTACGTCTGGAACGTAACAAAATCTCGCTACATGAACGAAAAGTACCCCAAGCTGTGCTGTGGAGTCGCAAAATGGCTGTACCACTGGCTTCTCATTTCTATCTTCATGTTCGCCCAAGGACCTCGTGTAGCTTGGGCTCAAGTTTTCAATAACGGCCAGATGTTTACGAATGGACTATCAATCATTAATTCGCCCGCGCCAAACACGTATGTGTGTTATTGAACTCTTTAAGTCTTCTAACAATACTCGTTCATATTTATAGACCCTTTCATTCCGGTGCCACACTGCCGATCTCGATAGAGGTATGCTGTAGTTGCTCCATAGTCCCAATTCTATGCCCTCGTCCTTCGGTACTAACAAAAGTATGCGTAGGTCTCGGGAAATGGGAAACTTCCCTCGGCTGCGCTGATCCCAAATTCTGGCCTTCTGACATTCTATGATGCGCTAGAGATATATCTGGTCTCTTCTCAAGTACAGATGAATATCACAATATCCACTGGGCCTGATTTCCTCACCGGAGAAACTGGCAGCGTCAGACATCTCAACTGGTTCATCCCAGCATGTATTCCTCCTGGTCTTTACAACGTGCAAATCTTTGTCCTTCGCTGCTGAAATTCCCGTTACAACTCGTGCTTTCAGTTGACGTTCTATGAGACCGGTCATGTCAATGGCGAGGCCTACTTTTCCATCACGCAAATTCCTATAACAATCAATAACGACTTCCCTCAAAGTCCTTGTTCCGCGGGAACCAATAGGTTGCAGCCTCAGCCTCAGCCATCGTCGCCTCTGGATCAACCCCCGTTCCTTTCCAATCAGTCGATGGCGGAAACATTCGTAACGGCTCTTTCATCTTCGAGTGCTGCCCCCACACTACCCACAAGCTTTCCGCCGTCGTCTTCGGTCGCCAATGTGTTAGTTTCGACCGTAACTGTGGTTACGACTGAGTTTGGGTTGCCCGTAACGACGACGTAGGTTCTATGTTTCGAAACCCGCAACTATAATACTTGTTTTAGCTGACAGTGCCCATATTCTAGCTTGACAACAACCGCGACCACGACAATGGCCACTCCGCAGGACAGCTCGGAATTCTTCCCAGTCAATTCCTCTAGGCGCATCGAAATGTGGTCACCCCACTTTTTATGGGCGATTCTGTGCACTTGTGCCCTTTTATAGTAAAATCAACCTTGAAACTTGCCTTCTTACTTGAGAATTACGGGAATACTTGTGGGGGTGCACCGTCAGTTCGATGAGAGCATGGCAGTTCGCGTGATGTGAAACGTTCGAAATAACTGTACTTATCGCCAAACGAACTTTGGCTGTCGAATCTACTACTTACATGTCAGCGTATAGATACCTGTGGGCGCTGCAGCGCTGAACGTTGAACGTTGAGCGTTGACCCTGACCACTCCTCCAGGTCCGTACGCTTGAAAAAGGCAGATTTTCCAAGAAGACAACAAGAAGACTGCTAAACCTCAAGGCAAAGAAAAAGAACGTCCGAACGGCTTGAAAACACCCCTCCTTTTGTATAGCCTGGTCCGCGCTGTAACTCTGCGCAATATCAACCGTAAGTAATCTCTATTCTTGTTATTTGGCGCCAACGAAACGACAGATTCTGCCATATCACCTGTAGGATTTCGCGTGACGTCACGCGCCGTCTTCACAATTGTGTTGCTTTACGTAGAGAGGAATAAAAAGGTGGTGCCTGGTTTCTCCTAAAAATGAACTCCCATCAACTCTTCCTTTTTATCTCCAATGGCCTCCAAGCGCACATAAGATGCTATTGACCTCCTCGCAGTACATAGCAAAGGCATGCCTCAGGCTCCTGCTCCCAAGAAAGCGCATAAGTCGGAGTTGGGCACGCCTGTCGTGGCCTCAAGTTCAACCCCACAAGACGCAGAGAGGACAGTAAAGTCCAAATTCTGGCAGGACATAAAATGGGGAGAATTCTGAGGTGAGCATGACCCCGGTTTTCCACCACCAACCGCGTCACTTTTCAGGGACGCGTTCCAACTAGTTAGATGAATGTGCGAAGTTCACTTCTGGCAGCGATGACTGCACGGAGGTAAGGCGAAAGATCAATTTGCTCCTCAAAACGCCAGGCTTTAAGGTATGTTAACCGTGTTCCATGGACCATACTCACAACACCACGGATAACTCACTGGTCAAGAGATATCGGTGGAATCAAAAACAAATTATGCAACCGCTTCAGTCAGCGCTTGTCCCTGATATCTGTTGGGTCGTCCCTTACTCATCCATTGAAGCTGACGGCCGGTACCAACTACGCTGCGTATGTGCGCATTTTACATTTGTCCTGTTGTCCCTGAAAACGCCCCGCAGTTACGTCTACTTTGAAAAAGTTGAATTCTTCGTTCGAAGGCAAAATAATGACACCCATGCATCGGAGTAACGAGGAATCGATCGATGCCCATTGGTTTTTCCCTTGAAACCAGGAGGAGAGGCTAGGTCTTTGGCTGAAGGACATTCCTCACAGTGCACACATCATAAACCTGTATATCACGAGGATACGAGATACCTTACTTACAAAGGGAATGTAATTAGGTCTCCCCGTGCTCCTTTCTCCAGATCTCGATCCACTCAACAATTCGGGCAACGTTTGCTTCCAAGTCCTCCATGCTTTCGCTTGAAAGCTCAACGACTATTTCCGCAGGGTAAGAAGATCTTGCTTCTTCAAGAACGACTTGCATAATCTCGGCTTCGTTATTCTCTTGAATTTTTTTCAAGGGATAGCCCCTGCAGGTCAATCATTCAATAATTCATGGACGAATCATGTGAGGGGACAGCGGCGGACCGTTTTTCCAGCCGCTCCCACAGTTTTGTATGATCACATCGAAGGACGACGACAAGATCAGGCCAGCGCTTAGGGAATGCTTCGCAGGTGTGCCAATCGAGGATGACGCCGCCTTCAGCCACAATCGGTTCCAATTCATCCAGTAACTGGCGGCCCTCGTCAGCTGGGTAATCAAATCAAGCGGGGCAGCCACGCACTCTATCTTCATCAACGGTATAACTTTGCCATTCTTGGTCGTACTCTTCGTATAGCCCTCTTTCCTTGACCCACTCGCCGACGTTGATGTGTTTAAGCGGGACTGGTGACTCGTCTGCAAGGATCTGAGCATGGGTTGACTTCCCAGTGCCTGGTGTCCCTGTGATTACGATCACAGGTGCCTGCCTTGACGCTGAAGCCATGATATTATGGAATCAGAAGTTGGGGGATGGTGGAAAATTTTGTGTGCCGGTAGGATAGTCGGGACGTGTGACCTTGGTACTCGGAGGATGACAGAAGAGGCAAGGTGCAGGGGGTATCCCAGAGAGGTGTGGAGAAGTTGATATGAAATTTGATGTGGCTGAGGGAACCCTGTTGGGGGAGAAGAGGATATTTATTAACGATCCTCGTGCGAAAGGCTAAGCGGTGCGTGTGATCGTTCAATTATATCCATTGGCGTGTCCGTGACCGCTCGTCGCAAAGGCAAAGTATGTATGGCCCGTGTGATCAATCGATCTCTTCCGTTTTCTTCTGCCCTCCACCGCTGTAATGGTCGCCTCCTGGAGAGGACTCTGATTCCTCCTCCTCGTTCCTCAACTTGCTCCCCAGTGCCCATTAAGTCCCATCATCTCTTGGCTCAGATCCTCCCAGCTCCTCATGGCTTCCGAAACATCGAGTGTTTCCAGCCCTAGTGTAGTCCCGTCTAGGACTTCACCTTCACCGTTCCCTAACCCCACCGTCTTTTCCAACTCTCGACTCCTCCAGCCCCGAGTCAATCAAATCTCAGGCTGTTGTGCCAACAAGGTCATCATCAATCTTTCAACCGCGCTCGTCATACCCGATTATAGCCTTTACTATAAAGGGCCCATCGAATCCTTTCAACCCACTTTTTTTGCTCTCAACGATGGCTCCCTCGTCGCCCCACCCTTCGTTAACGACTTGTCTGGCGCCAACTTAAGCTTGCTAGTAATCGGCATGCTCACCATGCTCTTTGTGAGAAACATCATCGTTTCTGGTGACTACGTCCGGAGAGTAAAAGTGAAAAGGAAAATTCTTTTCTATGTATTATTCCTCAGTCAGATGCTGGCACCAGTCAGTCTGATTCCAGTGATCATGTCTTCCTTCAACCAGACCCTCGATTGCACAATGTAAGCTCTTTCATGGAACGCTTCGAGCTCCTTACATATCATTCACACAGCGTCACCATTTTGTCTTGTGTGACTGGAACAGTGTCACTCGCTCTATTGGTACTCATATTGACTATAATTTCACGCGGTCGCTGAAATTTTGTTACGCAGATTACAGGGATTCTCGGTGTCAAAGCATACAAATGCTTGAATAACTCTCGCATAATCTTGATTATATTGGCTCTTTTTCAATTGTCCTCGAGTGCCGTCGTTGCAATGGATGCTTCCACTACGCGTGGCGAGCGCAGACTCGCAGGTTCGCCTCTTATCTGGCATGAAGCCTAGTAGGCCTTTGTCATGTTGACCCCTTGTTCCCAGGCAGCTGCATTCGTGTCAGCGACCTCCGTTTTACTCGAATCTTCGTATGGATCCAGCTCGTAGAATCCTTGTTCATCTGCTGTTGTTGTGAGTTTCCCTGGCATTTGCCATAGACCGACTTTACTCATGGTTAGTTCTCTATGCCTGTTGGAAATCCCGTGGGTCGTCGTCCGCTCGTGGACGTATATCCATCCAACTATCCATGGAGGATTTGCCAATCGAAGTTCCTGGTGGCACAGCTGAACAGAAGCCGGCCCTTCGTGGATGGTGGGACTATGTTCCAGACGTAAAAGTTGCGCCTACAGCTCGGCCACCAGCACCCATTAGGCCAGATCAGCCAGCTCGTAGGTTGCAGTCGAAATTGACTGACATCGTGGGTCGGCGCACTAGCAAGTCCAATTGCGTTGCGACACAGAGTCCTCGTCCAATGAGTTCTGCGATGAACCAATCAAAGTCCGCTCTACTGATAGCTCGAGGAACATCACCCACACCGTCTTCCTTGAGTCGATTTGGTAAACTCGTACCCAACATTCATCTGTTTCAACAAGTGATCAAAGACGAGGTATGTTACCAGCTCATCAAGCACACGAAATAATTACCATCCCGTCCAGTTGCTGTACACAACGTTTATTACCGCAACCTGTGTCGTCGTTGCCGTCCTCGCTGTTTTCGGCGTCAACTTCAAGAATGGGTTAACGGTGACTGGCTGGATTGCGCTCAATTGTACGTTTATTCCATCTTTGTGAAGCATTGAAGCTGAGGCAAATAAAAACAGGGGGTATAATTTCCCTCCTGGCCATTCATAGTTTTGGTCGAGTCATCCGCAGGCACGAAAGGGATGCACTGCTGCAGCGACCGTTCACGTGTAACGCGGTTGTCCGTGCGGGGAATACCATGGCCGAAAAGAAATCTCGCGAATCACAGTCATCTACCCGTCCTCCATCTCGCTTTAGGCGAGAAGCAGATGAAAACGACACAGACGATCCGTTTGCTGACACGCGCCGGCTAGGAGATTCTTGCGGTTCTCCATCTATTGACCCTCCTTCTCCCAACCCCTTCGATAATCATTCGCCAGGGGAGTCTGCCAACTCGGATCCTTTCGCCGATTTCCCAGCATCGGGGCACAGCACACCACTCGTGGCACATCAGAGTTTAGATGGTTCTGAACTGGTCCAGGGATTCTCGGAGAGTTGGCTCTTGGAGCGAGGGTCAATATTTTCCAGCGGGGACGAGAAAAGCCAAGTCAACATGCGCCTATGATATAGGTTTCATTATGCTTTCCAGTTTTCGATAGCTACGCAACCTCATTATTGTATTCGAAGCCTTCTACAAGTCGCAGAATAACTCTGCAAACACCCTAAGTACTACAGCCTGTTGCTTATGTAAATCATCTCTTGTTTGACAACCCATACATTCACTCGCAGCTCATTATAACTCCTGCTCCACGGCTGCTCACTCAATGGAGGACTCGGACGACGAGATTGTCAGCGTGCTACCCATACATTATTCAACTGGGCATTCTCCGGATATTCAAATTCATCAATTTCCACTGTTAACGCGCCCTTTGCAAGCGCCTCCTTCAGCAGTTCTGAGCGGAAAACGCATCACTGCCCGTATGAAACCTCAGGTCCGCAGATTAGAGGTTCATGTTCCAGCCGACACGCGCCCCGAAGTCTGGAATGCGGAACGCACCAAAGAGCTGGGAGCAGCTCGGGCGGAGGATGATCGCGAAAAGAACCAAGAACCGAAAGGCAAGGAGCGAGACGGAGAGGAACCGCGGCTGAGCGAAATTCGTATGCAGAGTGAAGAAGTTCCTCAGAAAGGTACTTATATGTTGGGGGTAGTTCGAGATGGTGCGCCATTTTTGCTCTCGCGTTTATTTCTTTTTCTAAAAGCCCAGAACCAGGCCACCTTCACCTTCATCCAATTAGTCGAACGCATCAATTCCGACCTACTCTAACGTACTTGGACATGTTATCGCGAAAAAACAAGAGAATTCGAACTGGAGACGACTCTGACTCTGACGATGGACCGCCTCCAGATCCTGACGAACCGGCGCCCGCCCCCCTCGCCAAAAAGGAGAAAAAGCCCACGGGAGAGACTCGGGAGGTTCAGGTCACGGCACGCAAAGCTGACGACAAGGCTGGCGGTCAATTACAAGGAGGTCTGTCAGTGGTCAGGAGAGAAATGCTTCAGGCCATCCGAAGTGAGGAAGACGAGGACTGGCAAGATCTCCAGTTTTACGATGTCATGGTATGTAGATCTCGTTGTGATTCATTTCCTTTATCTAAAAATCACACCGTTAAGACCGCCGAGTCTGGAGGATCATTCGAGGGCGTATTTTCCCAAAGTGACGACGTACTAGAATGCAAAACAGATATCACTACATTTCTGAAAGAAATACAGGGATTGTAGGAAAGACACATCCTTGATTCTGGCATCTGCAGCTCTGGGCGCCTGACTCGGATGGTGCAGCCCAAAGCTTTTTGAAGTTGTGAGGGCCACTTCATTTCAGCATGTGACATCTAAGTCACGACGCGTCTCTAGCTTCGATTAATTAACGCTTGCCCACTGTCTTTTCGAATTCTCATCCGACCGCAATGCAGAGCGATAGCGCAACTGAATCCGACGATGAATCCTCCATTGGAGTAAACGATGTGGAGAGAAACTCTACTCATTTCTCTTTCCAAATCATGGAACGAGATGTTCAGGACGAAAGGCTGCTCCATGAAGCAACTCTCGAGGCGCTTGAAAAGATCACACTTTTTGATCTACCTGCTGTTCAACGAGTAAGTATTATCTCTTCTTATCAGAGCCAAATCTCATTGTTTATTAGGACTCCAGTCTTCACCAGGATATCCTTAGCGCCTCTGATGACATTCTTTATTTTTTAGACCGCGGATGCGCTCGCGTTGTTGATGACGTTAACGCCGTTGATGATCTTTTCCTTCTCCATCGCTTAGGTGTGTTGAAGGCATCTTTTACTCCAGCATTGCCTTACTCGAGGCAGTGAATGTCAAGTTTCTATCAATTCTTTTCCGCCACCGTAAAACATCCCGTGTGATAGCGGCAAAGGCAACCACTCCTAACGCCGCTACGACGATCGTTTGCTGGGTGGACGTTGTGCTGGCGAAACTGAGCATGTTCATCCTACACGTTGCCGGTGGATTTTCTCGTCATCCTCTGGCACCTTGTTCCGAATTCATACAATATCAAAGAGAAGAGGATTGCGTAAAAGCAGCCACCCAGATGCCTGGTAGCTTTGTTTTTTGTGCCAGATGCAAAAGTGCGCTGATATAGGTCTTAGAAAAATGGGAATCTGTCATTGACGTGATTGGATCGAATAAAACGTCGCCTGCAGCTATACGCCTCGCAACTCGACTGGTGTTCGCGGCCTACGTGATGGCTCCCCAGTTGAATGGTAACAAACATTGGGTTGATCCAGAGTGCGTCTTTGAGTCCTCGGATTTCCCCCATTCACAATTAGGAGTTTGAAGTGTCCGACCAGAGGATGTCATGGTGGCTATACTTCGTAATGCCCATCATAAGCCATTGAATGGATTCTGCGGTGACCATTCCATGCCAATTCATGATGAAGAAGACAGAGCGAACTACGCCATGATTGTTTCTATTTTCTCGGTCGGACCTGCGCTTAATGATATATTTTCCTGGGATTTAATTTTCTCTTTTCAGGCTTGTCAGGTGGCGAAGGGAGGATGCTCAGCCGATCTACCCCAGTTTCCACTGAGAATACAGGGTATGGGTTACCTGCTGACCATGATACAGATTAGTTTGCACGGGGAGGTTGGGTCCTGTGGCCAGAACATAATCCCTTACGAAGATCTTGATCTTGCACAAACCATTCTTGTGAGATGGGGAGTTTTAGTTCCATGGTCTTGGGAGGCGTGGAATGATCAGCGGATCGCGCACGTCGAGTGTATTGCTGATCTGGTGAGCCCTCTCATTTCGTAGAATATATCAGAAACTTAAGGCAGTAGACGATAGCTTGGCTTTACCACCTCAACTCGCCTTTCTGCGTGGGATCTTCTCTCGATTGCCTGGCCCAATTCACTGTTTATTTACACTCTACGATATCAAACAACGACTCGCGTTTTGGCGCCATCATCCTGGTAGAAACCGCGGTCCTGGTTGGTGAATATCACTGAACATCTTCATCTCCAGCAAATACTACATCGATTCAGAATGCGGCTACAAGAGGCTCATACCTCGGACACGCGGATGGACCTCTCCCTCGGCCTTGCCGTTGTGCTCCAGAAGTCATGTTCAGCAACTATTCAACTCCTTCGTTCGACTCTAGAGTATCCTAGTGCTGATATAGATGCAATTGTGCAATCAGTCTGTCGCTCACTTGTTGCCCTATTCTGCCTTTTAGGAGATGAAGAACAAGACCTGAACAGTAAGCCAGTAATTGAGTTATCGGTCCCTTATCTGAAAATACCTCTAGCCAAAGACATCATCTTGGAAGCGCTTACACTGGTGTCTCCTACAATTCTAGGCTCAACTTTCCAAGTCCTCCGATTAGACAGTCACCTTCAGATTGACGCAAAAGTCAACGAAAGTGAGCGTAGATTTTGAATCATTCAACGCGGCTTGACCACCATTGTGCACAGGCATTGCAAAATGTAACCGGTATGTCTCTACTTTACACCATCTCTGTCTTGCTAACCTACCTATCAAGGCAATTCACTATGATCAGAGAAAACCCTGGCTCATCAACACTTACGCAATACCTTCTTACTGTGAAAAGCACGCTGAGTTTTCTAGCATTGATGTGGCATTACGAGATTGAAAGCTGTATCGCACCCCGACCCGTATCACTGCTCCTTTCGACGACTATGACTATCGTACAATCATTAAAGCACTCCTACCATCTCCCTGGCGTACGCGACGCCCTTTTGACTGCTGTTTCCGTCTCTGGTGGCGCCTGCGAAATAGATGAAGAGATGTTTTCGGTTCTTGCTATACAATCGGAGTGCAGCAATTTCATCGCAGCATGTACGTCAATGACTGCGGCGGTCGTGATTGTAGTCTCACACATTGACGCTTTCAGCGGCATATTCCCACCGCATCATGGCGACGGAAGAGAACCATGACCCTCTCTTGCTAGCCGAGACCTGGAATTACTTACGAGATGTCCTCTTGTTGATCATTAGCCGTCGTTGTGCGGAAGATGATGAGGCTCTCGCACTGTTGGTCTCCCCAATAATTTGCACAGCAATGACGAAGATTGCTCAAACTACCTCGCCGGCAGGTAAGTCTTATACCTAAAATACAAATAAATCACTGAGAGGTAGAAGCCGGTCTCATACTCACGTCCCCTTGGACGATGAGCTTGTGCTCAGAACTACAATCAATAACTGCTAATAAAAACCCACCAGAAGCGCGGTATTTTGCTTCCCTTCAAGAGAGACTCGCTCAAGCTGGGACAATGCTATTAGACCAGGTAACGGAAAATAAATCCTGCAGCCTTGTTTACTGAATGCCCAGACTAGATAACTTGGAAGCTTGAGCGATCCTCGCTATTGAAGGCGTGCCATTTGTGGTTTTCTTCTTGTTATTTCGGTGAATTAACATTTGTCGTAGGAAATCCACGGGTTCGATGCTCGTCTGAAGCTCGAGCGATCGCCGCTGAAGGCGTGCCACTTGTGTTTCTCTTTTTAATCCGCTTAATTGACAGTTGTCATAGGAAAGCCATGGATTCGAATCTCGTCTGGTATTCTGCTACGCCTCAACGGGTTCTCGGCTCGTATTGGTTCCTCAAATATAGTGATGAAGATGTAATAGATATTCTCCTCCGTATCACCGACGTGTTTCCGCTGTTCGGGAGTCCGAGGAAGCCTGAATTTCCGTGTAGCTCGATGTATGGCAAGTGACGAGTGGAGCAGCCCCGATATGCCTTCGCCTGTAGACATTTTGCAGCGCGTTGCTTCCGGTGGAAGCCCACAGACTCCCAGGTGACCCAATGCCAAGGATGAGACTATTCTGGATTGTGAGTCTGTGAAGTGGCATGTGTGTGTATATCCAGGTCCACAAGTTCTGGCTGCGCCAGTGATGACACGAAATTATCCGCAACTCCATCATTTTGCCCTGGGCACCCAACTTCCATGCTCACGACCTACCAGAGAGTTGCCCATCGGCATGGGGTCCTGAAGTTCTTACGTGACAGCGTGAAATAGACGCAACATAACAGTGCAAAAGATTATCTTCCTACGTCAGAACTGTCGTCGATAAGTGCAAAAGAGCAACAGCTCATATACCTGATGCTCATAAGCAAGGGCATAGAGATTAGGTTAGAGATGGGCATGTGGCGTATGTCACTGCACCTGAGACCTGAGGCCTGAGGGTTCACGGGCAGTAGGAATACGTGATCTGCAGTACCAGAGCCAGAAATAGATGACAAACAAGTTCCCGGAAAGCAACCGAGCGATTGGGGTATGAGCTCGGTCTGAACCCTTAGCATCGGGCCACCATTCCACGTCGAAGTGGATGCGAGCTTGATCGTCAAAACGCCTGCTTGGGAGGTGCGCAGGAAAGTAAAGCCTTTTGCGTCTATCGGTACAATCAACTCGCAGTGTTGTGATCTCAAGTTCAACCAGAACGACGCCTTTTCACCTAATCAAAATTTTCAGAACACAAAGATGGGATGATCAATCTATTGCTCTTATATGGACGTTTTCCCTAAACCCGTATCAGCAGGAGAAATGTACGTGAAGGGTTTTTATCTGTAAACTATGCACTGACGAACATGGTTACTTTAGCCCCAAGTGTCAAAGTCAGCTGCCGTGCTCAGGAGGTAAGCAGTGTGAATCGATAACATGTGTCGTACTTTTGAAGTCGAGCTGTAGTTGTTGAACGTGCTTTGCTTATTCTTCCTCAAACAAGGTAGATTGTCGCATCAAACATGTCCACATCCCTGTGCATTGCCTCGTTTGCGTCAAGGGGAAAACGTCGGACCGACGTGGAACCGGTGATCAACATGCAACGAACACGGAGGCTACTGTAATACCAAAATTCTTGAGTGTCATTAATACGTGACCCGGATGAAAGAGTCACGTGGTATTCCAGAAGTCGATAGTCTCCCTTTTCGCGCTCTTGCGCTGGTTTCAAGAAAACTCCCATCCCGCCCTTGTGTTCTGCATATGGCTTCATTTCGTCCGCCAAATCATCGTCGTCGCTCCCACTCCGCGTCCCCGTCGTCTCCAACAGCCCGCTCCCCAGATAAATCCTGGCGCGCTGCTACCAAGAGAGCGTATCCACACCATGCGATTTCCGTGAAGGACGCGTCGTCGCCGGCAAAATGGGATGTAGATGTTTGGAGAAGGGGTAAACGAAGACGCCAGGATATACCCGTCAGCATTTTAGCGCCGCAGGCTGAAAACTGTACTGAGAAACTCTTCCATAGGATATACCTCCTTTTGTCCTCGGTGACAGGCACGCCGCCGCCGCCTCGCCTAACCCCTCGTTTGCCACGAAATCCTCTGATTTTCATTTCTTTCCTCGGAGAGAGGGTGATAGTAAAAAAAGGCCGCGAAGGTCGAATCAGCCGTCCGAGAGTCGTTCGATGGATTTAGACGATGTCGAGCACAGCGATCTCACCAGCCTCTCGCATCTTCGATCGAGTGCATTTTGGGAATTGCATCGTAGCATCACGGAGAATGGCGAGGGATTCGTGAGACGTATGCGCGACTACGAACACTCTCGATCGAGGTCGGATATTTATTTGAAGGCCAAGGAGGCTCAGAAACGAGGTCGTAAACAATCCTCCGTTGCAGCTTCAGCTGCATCGCGCAAATTCAAGTTTTTGCGTCATGAATCCGGCGATCAAGAAAACGACGACGATGATGATGTCCAGATTTTTGCGGGAGAGCTTCCCCGAATATCACTACCCGGGAGCCCCTGCTTCAAAAGCCGGTCCATGTCGCTTGATTTAATGGACGAGGACACGAGAGACTACGACTTGACCACATTTGCCAACGAACGATGCTCCTCGCCAGGCGCGACTTGTGACTCGAACTCTTCTATATATCACTCTGACGACGAGCACTTGGAATCCTCCGGCACGACGTCACCCCTTAGCCAATCATTATTCTCCTCCTCTCCGCCGCACCCATATGCGACATCGTTTGCTTCCGATACACACACCGACTGTATGAGCTCATCAGCAGTCTCGCTTCCCCTGCCACCGCTCTCGCCACCCGAATCTTTGTCCTCACTACGGGTCATCACACCATCAACGTCACGGTCAGAAAAAGCAATAGCTGCGCTCAGTCTCGCTATGGCCAATGGAGCAGGGGGGATATCGGATTACGAAGCTCTCCTTGCGATGCAGAATCCCCCGGCACTGGATGGCTGCGAAATAGGGGAGTTGTGGCACTAGAAAGGACATTTTTGTGGATTAATGATATCTTAATTGTATTATATAAGAAAATTAGCAGACCAATGTAGCTTATCCTGGAGGGTCTCGACCAAGCGCTCCATCTGCAGGCGCTTTTGCAGTTCAGCCAGATGGCTCTCTTCGGCGTTCCGCCGCGCCTTTCTCTCCAGCTCCAGACACTCTTTCATTCCTGCTTGATCTCGTTAGTCGCCACCCACTCTTCAATATCTCAGCAACCTACGCGTGATCAGCTGCTTGCACCCCACCCCGCTCTCTGCACAGACATGACTAGCTGCACCTGCTTCATCCAGCTGCAGCCGGTCCAATCCACGCTCCAGATTCTCTTCTTCGTCGTCAGCGGTCTGAAAAGAATTTATTCTGGCGCGCTTCACGGGCCGGTACAGGGAGGATGCATCATGCCCGGAACCAGAGTAGAGAGTGTGGCTCCTCGCGTGGGTCACGGACGGGGGTTCGGAATGGATCCTCCGGACAAGCGGGCTCCTTCTCTTGCTTGTTTTCGTTCCGAGTGGTTCGAACGTCATGTTCTCGTTCACTAATAGCCGAGCAAGATAGCGTGAGTTCGATTCCCGTTCCGTGTACTCTGCACTGACATGTACTTGACACCGAACGGAATTTCCGCTTCTTTTCTGTATGCGCGGAGGGTGGGGTCACCGGAGTGACTGGATGATGTCTCGACCGTTCTGAATGACAGCTGGCTATGAGTGACATGTAAACCCAAAAAGTGAGGCACACTTGCTACTTCCGCTCTTCAACGGTGTACGCAGAACGCAATCTATCGCTTTCTTTGAGTCGCAGTCAGAAAAGCCTAAGAATCTATACGAACCCATCAACGTCGTCTTGGGGCGTCGACGTTGCGTGCTGAGCGGAACTGTAGCCGCTGGGTCGGCTTTCATGGACAGGCAGACGATTTACAGGTACGGACCTCTCTCAGTATCAGTTTGCTGGCAAAGAACGGCGTCGGCCATGGTCTGGTTGGAAAGGATTGCTGCTCTGTGAGCTGCTTGTGGCCGTTAGCTGTCAAGGGTGGATTATGGGTTTTCCAAGCATCAGTATTCAAAGGATTCGCGTCCCTTAGTGCGCCAATCATTTATGGACGTAAAATAAAGGTGCCGGCTTCTCAGTGAAGTTTAGGCCAGGCTTGGTTAGATGAAACGTATATATTAAGGAAGTAGGTACAAGGGTATGTTACAAGTGTTCGCCGTGTATACAAAAAAGATTGTATATAGTGGGTATCTGGTACGGGACGTCCTAATCTACAGAGCAGAACCGAGAACCTTCATAGCCAACGCCCGTAGAATCTGAAAAAATGATAGTGAGCTCATCATAAGCGAAGGAAAAAAAAGAAGATCACCTCCGCCTTCTGACTACCACCAAGCTGGCTGAAGACCGCAGCGACGCTCTTCCCCTTAGCATCTCTTACGGCACCAAGACGGTTCCCGGCATACGCTCCGAGCATAAGACCAGGAAGGTTCGCGACGATGAAGCCAATTCCACCGCCACAGACTGCTCCAAAGTAGCTCCACCATGGTGCGTGCCGTTCTACCTCTGGTCGAAGTAGCTGAAATCACATCGTCAAGACAAGTCAAGGTCGTTATCTGAACCACGTACCTCCTCGAACACGTCAGCAAACACGCCTTCAGCGTCGGGACGTTCTCCTTGGTCTGCCGGGGTCCCTGTCCCGGCGAACATGCCAGCAAATTGCGAAAAGAAACTGCTAGATGAATTTGGGTCGTTCGTGCGAGAGGTAGATGGCCGCGAGGCATATAGTAGGTCGTATTCTTTCCTCCGTTTGGTGTCGGATAGGACATAGTACGCATCTGCCACGGCCTGGGATTGTGATTGAATAGGAGCACATGGGGTGTGGGTAGAGCCGTACCTGGAACCTTTCAGTCGCCCTCTTTTTCTCGGCAGGACTGGCATTTGCCAGTCTGTCTGGGTGTGTCCTGCAAGGAAGTTTTGGAGTGGATTGAGAAGAAGGCGCGGATAAGAGACTGACCTTAGAGATTCTCGCTTGTAGGCCTGGCGGATGTCGTCTTGTGTTGCAGTCTTTTGAATATTGAGTAATTGATAATAGTCTGGAAAGGTGGACATGGTCGTCGCAAGTCAAGGCGTGAGATGATGTCATTGCATGTTTTTACAATACACGACTTTAGAACTACTCATACACATTTCATTTAGGTAACAATAAAGGAGGCGGTCGTGGTCGTTCAAACGCCCCTGGCGCCTGGTCGCCCCGACCGTCGTCTGCCGGAAGAGAAGGGCCGCTAATCGTCGGACGCCGAGGATTGCTCGGCAGCCCCTTTCGGCGCGATCCAAGGGGTATCATCGTGCTCGACGGCAGCATCACGGGAATCGCCTGAGATGAAGTCCCCAGTAAAAAAGGTCGTAAAGGAAGGCTGGGGTCGCGCCTCAATGTGTTGATCTCGCGAGGACGTTCAGTGCTGGAAGACGGAACGACCCCCGTCGTTACAGGCGAAGCAAGCACTGTTGAGGAGGCCAAAATCATCGGCCGGATGACTGCTTGTGTTGCCGTAACGATATTGGGGATGACTTGCGGGGGGCGTTCGTCCACTGATTCAACGTCACTTAAGGTTGTACCAGCGGTGGCAAGGCCTGTCCCAGTGACAGGCGCTAATTCAGAACCAGTGGTGAGAGACGAGCCTCTGATTGGGAGGGTCAAACCTAGAAACATCTTCTCAGTTCATGTAGGAAGTATCATAGGTAAAAGCACTAACCGCCTATGAAGGATGTCACATCATATTGCGTTCCTGCAGACTGAAATCTTGAAGTCTCTTCGAACTGAGTTGGAGAAACAGGCAATGACAAAAAGTCCTCCCCAGTAACTTTGATTGGAACTGCCTCTGCAGCCTCAGTAGATTCACCGCGGAGCATTCGAGCACGGCCTACGAGCCTTTCCAGCTTAGTGCTAACAGGCAGTGCGGCAGACTTCACTGCCGGTGGTTCAGGGAATATGCTGAGGGAGAAGTCGCTACGATTGGATGCCGAGTCAGGCTTGCGTCCGAGGTACGAATTCGTCGAGACGCTATTTGACCGAGTCTTGGGACTCCCACTTGCCTTGGAGGGAAGTGGAGCCGTCGCTGGAGGCTGCGGCGAGAGCATATCTGGGGCGGAGGTGGTTTCGGAGGAGAACAACCGCAGGGCAGCAATGCTCTGGTCGAGCTCCGTTTGTTGACGGAGGAGCTCGTCAAATGATATACTACTGTGTGGACGGGAAAGCTTTCCTTGTTCTTGGGACCGTGTCATTATGCCATTCAGCCCATAAACGGGGGAATCTGTGTCTCGCGCCACAATACCAGGTGGTGGCGGCAGAGTCTGGGCAGCTGAGAACTGTTCCATCCCATAATACGAAGGGATAGAAACAGCTGTCCAAGGTCGGTCTTTCGCTATCGCCGACTGTTTCTCGGGATTGGTCTTGTCGGATGCCAAGTTCATGTCAATACTGATTGTGACCTTCTGGGCTTCCTTTATATCGCGGCTAGTCGACTCGGCGCGTGAAAAAGAAATATCTGCGGGAGCCATTCCCAACTCTCTATCTTCGATGTAGATTCTCTCCGCACTGCGCCGCTGCTCCGAGTTTTGAGGAAGAACCCAAGAAGAAAGTCTCGACAACGACGTCCCCATGGAAGGTCGCCTCGTTTCGTTATAAGCTGGCACAACGGAACGGCGCCTAGAAATGATGCCAGAGTTGGGATGAAGAGGGGAATTGACACGCGGCATGGGCGGCTGCGGTTTCTCGGAGATGCGAATGAACGATTTTCCTTGGTCGCTCAAAGTCGATATTGATTTGGGGGATACTTCGTAGAAAGCAGTGATCAGGACGAAAAGGATCAAAATGTACATCTCCACTGCGCGAAGGAAGCGGCCGAGAGTAGTCTCAGAGAAAGCCACTGCAGCAAAAGGATCAGGCAAGGACGCATCGAAGATGACATGACTTACGAGCAACAAGGTTACCAAGACCGAGGCTAGTACTGATCGACAAAGCAAAGAGCGGTGCAAGATTGGACTGAATTGGCCGCCACCATGGCGTCACAGGGGACAGAAAAATGTTAAGGAATATCTTCAGGATAAAAAGCGCCGAGACTACAACTTCAATCGTCGCCTCCGCGACGTAGACGGGACCAAAACGAATGTCAGGTGGTGATATCCGCCATATGATCTGCAGGATCGGAATAGAGACGGCAAGTCCCAAAAGGCTCCACTGGAGCAAGAGCCCAATGACGCCCCATCGTCTCCAGCTAGCACTGTGAACATATGCAGAATTCGCGTCGGAATTCACATCATCGGGCGATTGATGTCGTTCCTTGCGGGGGCATTTGGCGACGAGATGCCATAGAAATACAAAGTTGAAACCGAGGGACAGTGCAAAACCCACTTCTCGCACAGTAACGAGACCAGAAGCGGTATCTTGACCGGTTCTTCCTCGCGCTAGGATATCACCAAGGTCGAAGATTGCTGCGGCAAAGGCTAGAAAAGAAGATGCATAAAGATAAATTGCAATGCTGTAACAACCATTAGCTGGTAACATATATATTGGAATAAGACACGCACAGGCTGACTCGCTTCAAGACAAGAACAAAGGTAAAAACGCCAAATGCCATGAGGCCCACGCAAAAGAAAGGGATATCGGTGAGAATGGACTCGATCTTCGGTTCGCAGGGTCAGCTAACTCAACGATCAACTGTGCAAAAACCTACAGCGCTGTCATCACTGAGTGTCAGTGAAATGGGTGAGAGGCCAGCATTGGACATAGCCCGCAAAAGCGTTCAGGGAATCTCAGATTCGATTGTAGAAGAAGTGAAAGCTAGAAAGACAGCTTGTGGACGAATATGGAGATTTTTGGTGAACTATAAAGGCCCTCCACAACGGACACAGCAAGGTAAAGGAGTGACCAGCAGCCAGGCGATGGCTGAGAGGAGCAATGACTTCCAGACGAGTCCGCTCCAGATCTCTACGAAGAAGTTAAGAAGGAGAAGTGGGATCTGACAAGGCGGCCGCTGTACTACAGCATAGCTTGGAAATCAGTAGGTGTATTGGGTCCGAGGCCTTGACGACCACCTCAGTTTTCGCGATGGGGCTTGATCATCGCGAATTTTAATTATGGAAATAAGGTGGTTGCCCAGGGCAAGACCAGATCATCTGACATGGAAAGAGCAGTAACTGTTCATCAGCAATACGCAATCACTTCTGCATACCAACCACCTATATCAGGCGGTGCAGAGCAAGTACGAGGGCTGGGATAAAATTCAATCAAATGTCCGGTAAAATCACATTTGTACTACAGTCTGTTGAAGAATTTCGAAACCAAAAGCCAGTGTGTCCATGACGCGGACGAAGCGGTATGTAAGCAAGCAAGTTTACGAGGGAAATAGTGCATAAAATCTAGCTGGCACCAGTCAACTGTCTGACGAGGAACATTCCCCGTCCTTCATCAACGCTCTTCGCGCTTCTCATCCCAATCACACTCTTCGGTCGCGGCCTTATCCCGCCTCCACCATTTAGCTGTTTGGTCGGACTGATACTTCTTGTTGGGCTCAAACCACCACCCGTAAGTTGCCTCAAAAGCCCGGGATCGCCGCCACCACCGAGGCCAGTGAACTGGCGTGCCAGTGTTGTGGTACCAGTTAATTGGGGCGTGACCTTCGAAGAAGATCCAGTAAATGAAGGAACCAATGGAGCACGCGTTGGCGAGGCTTGAGGTGAACCACCGACTCCCAGGAGTAACTGACAAAAATGTGCTCAATGTAACAAGTGAGTTTGGATAGGAGAAAACCTCACCAAACACTCTCGACACCAAACACCACCTTCGGCACCAGTCTTAGCAGCACTATCCAACCGTTTTCCACATCCAGGCTCGGTCTTTTTCTTTTCTTCTCTACCCCTCCACATCCCGAAAGCCTTCGGACTTTCTTTCTTTCCTCCGCACACAAGACAGGAGGCATGCCAACGCGTGCCCTGCGGGCCTGGGACCACTCCTTGCTCCATCGGAGACACTGACTTGTTGCAGCCTGGACATGCAGTCCTGCTACCGAAGCGAGGAAACATTGCCGTCCCTGATGTGGGAGGCGCAGTCAATGGAGATCGCTCCAATCGACTTGACGACGTGTATGTCGGCTGCATCGTGGTCTTCGCAACAGGGATGCTTGAGGGCGATGGTGACGCGTTCGATGCAGACTTCGTGTTCAAGGAACCCAGACTTGACACCTTGTGAATTCTGATCTTTGCCGGAGGTGCGCACTGTGGGACAAATTATTGATCCGAGGCATATATATTGGGACAGTACATTTACCTCGACATGACATGCACCGTCATTAGACTTGACAAACACAGCTTGTGCAGTGGCAGCTTCACTGAAGACGCCACCGCACACCGCACACTTGAAGCAGTCCACATGATAAGTCATGGAGGGAGAGTCCAAGCTATCACCGGGAACAGTGACGAACTTTCCGCCGCCCCGGATGGAGAACAAGCTACCTTTACAGGCTGCACAGTTGGTTGACGACGAATGTGAGGATGCATACGATGATAGGTCCAGACCAGAATCGTCCCTTTCGGGAGGTCTGGCGGACTTTGACCGCAATGGGGAGCTAGAGGAGATTGTCGAGGGGGGATTTGGTCGGCCGCGCGTTGAGTTGGGTGTGCGAGTTGGGGTGTTCATCTGACTAGGCGTCTCTTCGATGATAACGTCTTCAGTCGCATCTAGAAAATCTCCCCGTGCATATCTCGGCCCATAATCAATTCCGTAGGATTTGGAGACCTTGAAGACGTCCCCAACCTCATCGTTTCTCGGCGGGGAGTCTGGCCCGGAAAATGAAGACTGAGTCATGGTATCTGAAAAATCGGACATCAGATCCGGTGTGGGTGGCATCATAGGGCTTAAAGGAGAAGTAGGTCCGGTGTCGAAGTTTGGGGACCTGATCCTTGGACTGGAGCGTAAGGAGGTTGAGGAGCGAGACAACCGCAATGGAGGAGTCTCTCGAATGGCTGGTGAGTGTACCATCGTAATCCTGTCAGGGCTAGGCGATGAAGCTTTAATGAATCGCTGCTTCATTTCTTCGATTGCATCAAAAGTGGGCGCTGGACTCCCTGTTGACTGATATCTCACAGGGCTGGGACTGCCGGGTTTGACTTTGATTGTGGAGTCCCGGTATCCGAGTTCTGGACTTCTGACGCGTTCGTAACGAATGGGGCTTTCGTGCGTCCGCGAACCACGTCTATCCACCGATCGGTCAAGGTGGTTACTGTCGCGTCGAGTGCCTGTGTATCTCCTGGCGGTAGGGCTAATATCAGAATACCTCGAGCCAGAGGGCTTCCCAAGCATCGCAAGCCTCTGACTGAGGTCCTCCAATGCCGGGCTTCCCTCGCGACTTTTGGCGATTCCAAGTCGTTGCTCGAGTTCTTCGATCGCTGGGCTTCCTTCTCTGCTCTGCCGATTCTTCGAGTTAGAGCTCATGCCACCGAGATTATTCGGCTTTTCGACCCTGGGACTATTGTTGTTGCTTTTCGGTGTGTACTTCTTCGGAGTGACAGGGTCGCGTTTAAGGCAGTTCTCGAAGCATTCTGCGCAAGACGGCCGTCCAAGAAGATCAACCATGGGGGAATCACCAATGTTTTTGAAGCATCCGGAGCAGTTGAAGCATTTCTTGTGCCAGTATTGATCTGCGGCGTGTACAAATCCTCCTTCAGACTTGAGTGTAAGCACAGGTCGGGAACAAGTCGGGCATGCTCCCTTAGTTCCTCCATTAGTCTCGTAGCACGGACGGCATAGAAATCGCGATGTGCTGAGGGTTGTCGGGTCGGGGTAGATGGTGGCATCGGGGGGGAAGGGAGATGAACATATTGCACATGAATGAGTGGTCAAAGTTTCCTTGGGTTGAAGGACTGAGCCATAAACCTTCGAAAGGGTGGTGTCATGGAGTGATGGAAGGATATCGGACTCAGGGGCAGGAGCTGTGCCTGAGTGCTTTAGTGGCGATGGTGGTCGACTCGAGTAGGACGTCGAAGATGCAATGTGTGCTGATACACGACTGCCGAGTATAGATTTAGAAGATGGGGTGTGTGATACTGGTCGAGGAAAGCGCTTCGAATGAGATGCTTGTGAAGTTGTGGAGGTTGAGCCAGTCACTTGCGTAGTGAGGGGCCTGGTAGGAGAGGCAGACCTTGCCCTCTGAACATACGTCTTCGACCATCTATCCTGACCCTTATCGATAGTATCTGACTGGTTCCATGGTACCACGGGGGCTATACATTAGGGTGTCAGAAAAGACGACAAGGTGAAAACCAAACAACTGACCAACAGCCGTGCCACCACATCTACAGCGGACACCGACAACGATGTCGCCACATCGGCGACAGAATCCCATTTAAATTACACGCGATAGCAAAATGATAGCGAACAGAGCAGAACAAGCGACGAGGAAGAGCAGTCGCAGGTTGAACGGAGCGTCGAACATGCAAAGGGCACGGTCATGTGACCCCGGCCCACTGGCAGTGACGCACTGACTCGTTTTGGACATTTCGTGTTTACTTGTCCCATGACGCGTTCTTTTAGGTTCGTCTACATGTACAAACACAAACTATACCGTATAGGTGGGGTAGGAACTCAGAGAGCCTTTCGGCTTGAGCACCGAGGGGGTCTGAATGAGAAGGCTGTGAACCCAATCAAACAGGTACAGTAGAGAATGTGTTTGTATTTGTAGAAGAAACTAAGGAAGCGGAAAGAATGGACGAGAGAGATTATAGAGAAGGAGTGGGCGGGTGGGCGCGAGATGGAAAGGATAGACGTGAAGGAGAGCGTCCAGATTCGAATTCAGAAGTACAGGTAGGAGTACGCGAAGATGGAGGTAAGGAAGTAAGAGGCGTCCAGGTCATGTGCCCGCGTGTCACGAAACGTGTCCTTCCTCATCCCGTGCCTCCTTTCGGAGGACTTTCATTTCGTGTTTACTTGTCCCATGACGCGTTCTTTTAGGTTCGTCTACATGTACAAACACAAACTATACCGTATAGGTGGGGTAGGAACTCAGAGAGCCTTTCGGCTTGAGCACCGAGGGGGTCTGAATGAGAAGGCTGTGAACCCACACCGAAGGAGAGCCGTGAGACGCGTCGGAGCAAGCGCAGATGACCCCCAGATCGGAGATCAAGATGAAGGGCTTGACGCGATCGTGTTAAATAGTGGAGCAAGTAATTCCATGTACATTGGTGCGAGTACATCGAGCGACCTCCAGTACCGGAGAAACGAATCGGACGACCATCGCCCCATAACTTTCACGATGTCGGGAGGTACTCCGGCTAATAGAAGATGTGTCGTGCCGCTAATGCGGAAACAGTGACCAGATACTGCAGGGAGACGTCGGGAAGCGAAAACTGCGTTACAGCGAGCGAGGAATTTTCGCTTGGACAGAGTGACCAGAGTGCCGTTTACCGACTTGTAAGCTGCTAGGGGATGCGAACGGTCGGGCGGTTCATTGGCTAGGAAGTGGTTATCAAGGCACGCAATAGGATCTGCCAGGTGTTGACGCGTAAGAATAACGTTCTCTCCCGCGTTTCCTTTGGTTTTCGAATGCGGCAGGTGGAGGACCCGTGAGCCAGCGGCGTTAGGGGATTTAAGATCAGACCAGGATGGGAATGAAAGCTTCGGAACGTGTGTTTCCCGTGAGGGAAGAAGTTCTCCGAGTCGTAATTGACCCCAGAACGCCGCCGAGGCGACAAACGCGACACAGGCGTCGAGCGGAGAAGAGCTATCCAGGGTCTCGAGCAGTATAGTGAGGTCCACGAGGGAGAAGGCAGCGCGCTTTGCGATAAAAGATTGGGCGGGGCGCATATTTTCGCAGCCTTTAATTACGTACGCGAGTTGAGTTCCTCCGAGCCAGGGCAGCGAATTCTGAATGTGCCATGAACGAAGAGCTGAGCATTTCGAGCGAATGGTTCCGCCCGAGAGAGAACCGCCGAAAGAGGCGGCGAAGGTACAGAGAAGCGCCTCGGAAGCCGGAATGCATGCCGACAGAGGGATTTTCTCTCTGTCGCAGAAGTCGAAGAAGTCCCGGACGCCCCGAGAGTATGCAGAAGTGGTGGAAGGTTGCCACGCATGACGAATTGCCCGATCGACTGGAATTTGTAGAGAGGGCGGGGGAAGCCAACTGTGTTTAGGGAGCTTACCCTTAGGAGAGGTGCGTGAGTGTTCGTGAGGGCGCCGAAAAACTCGCGCGGTGTGTTCCGCGGCCAGTTTGGAGATGTACGGGGAGGTGTGATAGTGGCGGCGCATTGAAGCAATCCGGGGACAGGTCAGCCGCAGGTTTTAAGCATGGGCTTATTTCAATTTGGGCCGATGGGACGTGGAGGTGTTCAATAGGCCGTAAAGCACGCGCTGATGAATTAAGAGTGTTGATTATCAAGGTACGAGTGTGAACTAGTGAAGACTTGATTGTACAGGTCAGATAGGTAAGGTATGATAGGAAATCGAAGGTGCTACGAATGGCTTGAGATAGGATGGTATAGCGGGAGGAAACGCAAATAGTGTGTTACGAGGGGGAAATTTTCCGCGCGAAGGGCCATCGGCTAAATTCTCGGCTGAAGGGACCCACGAGATCGTAATCCAAAGGTGGTGCGCCTGGAAGTTAGCGACGATATGGCGCAGAATAGCATTCTGTTGCGAATTTCGCGAACGTCCCGCTGAGAGGGCTCCGACGACGCCCGCGTTATCGGAACGAAAAACGAGGTGGCAGTTCGCCAGGCCAGAGGAGATAGCCGCCCGTAGGGCGAGATCAACCGCTACCATCTCCGCCCAACCGATGTCCCGGTCGTCGGACTTCCATCCAGGTAATAGCTGCCAGGCCAGCCACTTCCCATTCAGGTGTAGTCCGATTCCCCAGGACGTGCTGGCGTCGACGAAGATAGGCAGATCGCGAGGAGGGGGAGGGCGGACGATGTCCATAGAGCACGCGCTATGAGTGAGCGTGTGGGACCACCAGGTGATTTCGGCGAAGACGGCCGGAGTGACACGATGACGACACCAAGGCGGGGAGGGGGCTGGGAAGGAGGCACGAAATTTGTACAGCGCGGGGAGGTGGGACCGGCCAGCGGGAATTACGAGGCATATGTGGTTGAGAGTGCCTATGAGTGACTCGGTGGCAATGAGCGAAACAAAGGAGCCTAGGGTCCAGGGAGCCAGCTTGGTGAGGTATTTAGCGCGTTTGGCGTTGGGAAGCCGAACCGACTTAAGAGATAGAGACCACTCAAATCCGATGTAAGTGAAGGAGGTCGCAAAAGGAACAAATTTATCCTTAGCCCAAGGCCAGCCTAGATCAGATGCGATAGACCAGATGATGGACTCGTCGTATGAGAATATGGGGTCGCCGGAAGGGAGACGACTCTTCGGATATCGAAAGAAAATAAAGTCGTCGACCCATTTGATGACGGCGTCGATACCCTTATGTAGATAAATCCAGACGATGGCGTCGGCCACGAGACCGAAGATACCAGGCGCCGGACAGATCCCGAAGTTTAGTCGACCGTCGAGATGTATGAGCCCGTTAAGCATGATGGCGGTAGCGGTGCGATCAATGGGGCGTGTAGGGATGTTTCGGAACGCGGAGTCGACATCGAAGACGCACGCCTCGGTGCCTTCAGGAGCGTCAGCCACCAGGAGATAGCAGGAGGAGAAAGTCCCCCAAGCGCATTGAAAGTGTTTCGCGTTAATGCAGGAGTTTACAGAAGGTACTAGTGGATTGCCTCGTGGATAAGAATGGTCGACTGTGATACGAAGTTTACCGGGGGTTCTCTCTATTACGTTAAGGGGGGCGGTACGGTAATGACCGAATAATTGGGTAGCTAGGGAAGGGGGGTAGCCGTGAGAGAGGCGACCGAGTCGGATCTCCTCGGAAAGTTTGGAGACCACGAAGGCGTGGTGGGAGGGGGATTTGTAATGATTGGGCGGATTGTACGTGTGATCAAGAGCGAAATTTTCTAAACCTGTGTAATGATTAGATAGGATGAGGGACCAGAAGTGAAAATCGGAACCTAAGCTAAAGCCGGAAGTGAGGCCTTTCGGAACCTCAAGGAAGCGGGGGAGACCGCCGGTTTCCTGTAGCAGGGCGGCCCAGCGCGCGGGACGCAGCGGGGTGGAGATAGGGAGGTGCAGCTCAGAGAGCGCACTGTTGCGCACCATGGATAGCAGCTCCGCAGAGCGAACAGCTGTGGACATGAGCGCAGTCGGATTTGGCACAGGAGGAGGGACCGTTCCATCCGAAGCAGAAGAGACGACCGGTAGGACCGGTCCAACGGCCGTCGGCGCCTTTGACGAGGTATTTCGCAGGGCCGGGGCACTTGGAGAAACGATGCTCGCTGCTGCCGCAGCGCATGCAGCGAATGGAGCGAGAGTCGCGATCTCCACCGGCGCGAGAGCGGGGCCAGCCGGAGTCGGGTTTACGGGAGGAGCTGCCGGAGGAGGAAGGGTCACTAACGCGGGAGTCGCGAAAAAATCTTGGAGCGGAGGAGGCAGCAGGGGGAGGAGCGGCCAAGGAGTTCATTGTGCGGGAGACGCGCGCACGGTCGTAGGTTTGATAGACGGACTCGTGAAATTGGTCCACCGAGAACATGGGACGGCCGGAATGGAGACGCGACAGAAATTGGCGACGAATAAAGATATCATACTCCACGTACGTAAGGAAGTTGCTCTCGAAGTCCGGGCGGCGGAGGATGATACGGTAGTGCCCTTTGAAGGCGGAGGCAATGCGGCGAGCGCCGACGCCGCCTGGACGGTGGTCGGTTGGGCAGTGATAATGGTACTTAATTGCATCAACGAAGTTACGGGTGGCTTGCATCCATCCCAGTATGGGAATCTTGAGCTCCCGGGAGCAGTCCAGAGCAGAGCTACGAAGCTGGAGCCGACCCCCGGCGTTGAGGGCAATGGAGGCGTCGTCCTGACGCTGAGGGGCAAAGGAAGCGGAGCGACACGCTTCGTTGGTAAGCGCGTCGAGAGGGATGTACTCCTGCCAACCGCCGCGGAGGATGCGAACGACGCGATCGGGGGTGACAATTTCATTGGCATTGAGCTCGGCCGTGAAATCATTTGCATTACCGTGCTCGCCGTAAGGGTCGCCATCGGAAAGGGACGAGTCGACGGAGAAAGGGTCTGGAAGGGTGGGAGGTGACGCAGGGTAACGGTGGGAATGAGGGTGAGAGCGATCGCGCGGATATGCGTGAGGAGGATAAGGCGCGGAAGCCTGGCCCCGAGATGAGCGATGAAGATGCTGGGAGTGCGAAGCACGCTGACGATCGGCGGCGGAGTGGGAGCACCAGGGCGCGTGATCGTCCCCATGGCAGTGCGGGACGTGAGTATGACCGCCGGGAGAACCGTTGGAGTTGCGGTGTAAGGGTGCGGATGGAGTCCTCACCGCAGGATCCGAGGAGGGATCAAGTCTCAGGGGATCCTGACCAGCACGAGCTGCGCGTAGAAGATCCTCGCCGTAAGCGCGAAGGACAGCAGCCAGTTCGTCTTCAGTGAACAGGCGCCCGCTAGGGGGGGGGGAGGCAGTAGAGGCAGGGGAGGCCTCGGCGCGAGGTCCAGGGGATGGAAGACCCGAGAAGTGGACGGAAGGGCGCGAAGGCGCTGCAGGCGCGGCAGGTTGCGTCATGGGCCGGGCGGAGGCGATGATCTTGTCAATGAAATCTGGTCCGAGATCCGCGGAATGAGCACGCCCTTTGGCTTTGGCGCGGGCTGAGAGGCGAGCAGGGGAAGCAGGAAGTGAGGTAACGGGAGAATCTAGGACGAAGGTCGGTATGGGCAGGCTGGAGGGGATGGGGGGGTGAAGGACATCGAGGACGGCAGCCTGAGCGGCCTGGACTTGGGTCGCGGGGAACGAAGACAAAGATGGAGCCGTGGAGGGGCCGCTGGTGCCGGAAGGAGGCGCTGAGTGGAGAGGGATGGGTGAAGGACCCGAAAAGGAAGTGCGATTACTGGATTCGGAAGAAAGCGTAGAGGTGGAGGGATCGCGGAAGACTCGATCGACAGCGGAGGGTGACGTGGCAGAGAGAGTTTGGGGGTCCCCAGAGAGTGAGAGGGTAGCCGAGGGATGAGATTGGGAAGAAGGCTCCAGCATGTGCGGCCGAGGAGGAGGATGGGGAGGAGCCTGCGAGGACGCGGCTAGGTCCTCTTCTGTAATGGCGGATAGGGAGGAGGTGTCCTTGGCTGGAGGCGATGGAGCGCGAGATGTAGAGCGAGAGCCTTTGCGTTTCGGCGGAGGGGCCATGGAGAATGGAAGGAGTGCCGACGAGATGCTACGAGACTGGGGAGTCGCTGGAAGGCGAGGAGGAGAGTAGCGAGGAACTCGGCGTGCGAAGAGACGCGAGATGGAAAGGATAGACGTGAAGGAGAGCGTCCAGATTCGAATTCAGAAGTACAGGTAGGAGTACGCGAAGATGGAGGTAAGGAAGTAAGAGGCGTCCAGGTCATGTGCCCGCGTGTCACGAAACGTGTCCTTCCTCATCCCGTGCCTCCTTTCGGAGGACTTTCAATTGCTGCCCTGCAGTCATGCAACCTCAAACGCCCAAACGCCCAAAGAAAGTTATTCCTTTGGTGGTTCAGTCGCCTTACTTTTCTCGCCTTGACGTTAGTTTATTACCCGCGTTTGCAATACACCCTGAAAGCACCGATTTCGACGAGGATTTCAATCTCAACGGATCCGACGACACCGCCTCAGACCTGGACTTTCATGACGATCCGCTCTTCTGCTACTTTTATCGTGCTTTCCTCGAGCTATATCGTCAGTTGGCTGTGCTGAAGCCTGTCCTTATTCAAGGTGAAGATTCTTGATATCAAAAACGCCACCCACAATTGAATCGCCAAAGAGCGCCTCGCCGACGATCCATGGAAATTACTTGTTGCAGTGACACTGCTCAACAAAACTGCCGGGCGGTTAGCTATACCCGTCTTTTGGGAGATTATGGGTCAATGGCCCACCCCTTGGGCTCTATCTCAAGGTGCGCAGACGACGCCACATATATAGTTTGGACCGCATGGTTGATCAGAATGCATAGCGGACGTGGCTGAGCTAACGACTAAATTACAGTCTCTTGGCACCCAGAATATTCGCTCAAATCGCCTCATTAGTTTATCCAAAACCTATCTCCAAGACCCTCCTCGCATACCTGACCTTCGACCATCGACTCCCAGGACTTTGTCCCATTCAAGACCTTCTTCCCCGCCCAAGCGGGAAAGGTATCCCCCGACTCCCATCTCTCATCTACCAGGTACGGGACAGTATGCACTCGACTCGTACCGCATTTTCTGTACCGTTGCACACACTTCATCATCAGAGGAATGGAAAGCAGTTTTCCCAACAGACAAAGAGCTCATTCGATACCTGGTAAGCATGTCTTGGAAGAATTTTATGTGATACATGCAATAACGATGAACAAGAGGTGGAAGTGGGCTTTTGTGGAGCGCAAGGAATGGGTTTCTGGGGTCGGTGTAGTTCGCCCAGCAACACTAGCTTATCTCAAAAGCCTAATATCGAACCTGCGGCAACCGTGACTGGTGCAAGTTAACCAAAGAAGCAATAATTTTGCCATAAAATCTTGATGGTCCACCTCAGTAATCCAATTACATATGTAAATCGAGCTCCATCCATGGTCGGTCATGAGAATCTGGTATCTGTCGAAAGGGCTGCACCAACGCAGCAACGGAACCTATAATTTGGGACGTAGTAGTGGTTGCCAGTCCACACGCTCCACCTGATGAGGAGTGTTGGTTGGTAGAGCTCTGCAGAGAGGAATACGGACTTACCATCTCCGGTATCAAGTCTTGCAATGAAGCTGCACCCAACAACCTCATCGCCGTGAGGATTTCGCGTTCTAGTATCTGAACAATCTTCACGACACCCGGAACGCCGTAGGCCTGCCATGAACAGCATCAGAGCAAGTCATCAATAAAGCAGTGAAACTTACACTCTGGGCGTAAAGGAAAGGACGACCCAAACCAACTGCTTTGGCACCCAGGCAAAGGGCTTTAACCACATCTAAATCGTGGAGTGATCAGTTTTCGCTTGCTGTGGAGTAGACCAAGCAGTGTGTACCCGTTCCCCGCTCGATACCGCCTAAACAACTTGATCAGTAGGAATTTATGGCTGTGCGATAAATTAAGCGCACCGTCGATATAGACTTGACGGATTCATTAGCGGACTTCGAACCGAAAAGTAGTCAGGCATACCTTCCAACTTATCGAAGATATCTGGTCTTTGTCGACGAAGTCTGTAAAGAACCTCAAGCGGAGGGAACGAGCTGCGAGGGATGATGAGCCAAACGCTCCGAAATTACCTATGAGACCTTACTAGTCCAGCTGCCTACCTATTAGTGAATTAATTAAACAGCGCTACTAACGAATGCGCCGGTACATACCACCATGATTCGAAATGAGTATTCCTTCTACACCAGCTTCCGCTGCAAGTACCGCATCCTGCGGCGACATCCAGCTTCGGATAAATTCTTGGAAAAGGGTGGGCTTACCTCCACAGTTTGAACACCTAACAAAGCTTATCAGTTTCCAGGATACGACGGTCACAAGAGTAACCACCTTTGATAACAATTGGGAGTTTGGTTATTCTCCGCAACCAAGGGATCGTCTACAGAGTGGCCCTCAGAAATATGCGAGCACAAACTATCGCGTGAATCCATACCTTTTCCCAGGTCATATCTCGGTCATCGCTCGCAACTAGGGCTCCTGCTATGCCGAGTCCAACATCGCTATCTTCGACTGCGCCGTCTACGGCATCCACATGGAACGCAGTTCTGCCCGACTCGATGTCATCGAGGGCCCAAGGACTCCGTATATCTTTTTCTCTGTTCCCGGCAACAATGGCATCAACGGTCAACCAGATGGACTTGTACCCAAGCTTCTCCACATCCCTGACACGTTTCTCGGCAACATCATCATTGGTGTTTTTATATAGCTGGAAGAAGATTGGCTGCGAAGGACTCGCAGCAGCCATGATCTCTTCATAAGACAAGGATGCATTGGAGGAAACCATTTGGATAATGTTGGCCTGAGCGGCACCTTTGGTGAGGTTGGCTTCACCTAAAGAACAGTACAATGTCAATATGTCTATTGGCGTTGGCGAGTGAGACTCACCTTGCGGATGTCCGAGCTTCGCAAGGGCAGCTCCGCTGATGAACACTGGGATGGATGACTTGAAACCAAGAATAGTGGAAGAAGGATCACACCGCGAGACTGGCCGCATCACGCGTGGATGGAAAAAGAATCTGGTAAATGCGCGAGCATTTTCCTGGTACGCTAAGCACGGTCGTCAGTGCCTCAGCGAAAGGACCCCGAATGGGCGTACAACGCACTCATCTGATCGTCCGAAGAAGATGAATAGTACGCCAATGCCTTGTGTGACAGCACTTGCCTCGCAACGGCCTACGCGGTATATTTAAGAACTGCCGCTAAGATAAAGACGATGAAAGGTTCCACTTCACCTCCATGTCGGCCAGGCTGAGTATGCGGCGTAAAGGTGGCCTCTGCTTCAGTGCATCCTCAACCCTCAGCTCATCTTTGGTTTTTTTCCTATTTTGTTGAGCCTGCGCAACGAGACTTGTAGCATCAGAGTCAAGAGGTCCGAGATGTTTGGACGCGGGCAGGTTCTTGTCCAGAGCGTCCAGGGGGTGTATCGGTTCGTACGCACGGGTTGCATCACGTCCCGCATACTTCAAGATAATACCGGAGCCACCTGGATGTTCCTGTATCGAAGGAATGGGTAAGGACCCACTACCATCCACGTAGGAAGAGAACGGACATTCAGAAACTCTGTGACATCGTATACCTGGTTCTTGATAATAACCCAGCAAGATCTAGCCAAGCAATATTAATTGACAGTGTCAGCAGGCACAGGTTTCAAGACATACTCCGCAGAGTTATGCTTTCCGACTTGTTCGAGGGTCCAGGAAGACATTGGTGGGAGAAGAGCCTGCGAAACGCAAGGCATTGGAAGAGGCGGAGGAAAGGAACATCGGACCGAAAACCTGAGGGGAACACGGGCCGGTGATCACAAGCGTCAATGGTGCAAATGAAATTGACGTTCTAAGCCGAATAGACCGGAGATATACATATAGCACTAGTACATTGTCTGAAAGGATTGGATCGTGGACTGCGATGGGATAAGCAACGGAGGATCAGGTCACGTGGTGTCGCGTTGTTTGCTGTTGTTATACTTGAACCACGCATGGCTCATTCCTCAACTTGTCCAAACCCAACTCAGCAGTCATGGCCCCGCTGCCATCCAGGAAGTCTCTCGAGTCCATGAAGCGCGCAGACCTCCAGAAACTATGCAAAGTGCGTAATCTGCTTCTTAAATCCGGCTCATCTTCATCTGTGACCAGGATTATGGTGTAAAAGCGAACCTCAAGTCTGAAGCTTTGATTGACCTGTTGTTGGATACAATGTTCGTAAATCTCCTATTGATGTGCCAATGCATCACCCAATACCATTACATAGTAAACCTGCGGCCGCACACGCGCCTGCGCGCCGATCAGTTTCAACGAGGCACTCAAGTCGGGCAGGCCCTAGCCGCGTTAGTTCCATTGTCATACACAACACAGATGACGACGAGGAAGAGGAAGGAGAAGAATCAGCAGAAGATAAACACTCTACCGATGGGCGCGAATCTGATATCCAATCCAGCTTGCAGCCTGAACTGACTCCGCCTGCAACGCGGACGAGAAAAGGCAAGGAGCAGACGAGGTTGGGCGTCGGAAGGCCAGTAGCTGCAGGGGGCTCTGGGCCTAGAGCGGTCACAAAATCGCTTAGCGTTTCGAAGAAGAGAAGCAAGGGCAGCAGAAGCATGAAGCCGACCGAGGCGACAATAGTCGAGGAAGGTGAGCAATTGGCCTGACACTGTACCATGAACAGCTTCTCATTGTCCCACAAAAGTAGAATCAGAAACCAACGAACCTCCACAAGGTTCGTTGTCGTCAGATAGATCCAAATTGCGCATCATGCTAACTACCATGCAGACAATCCTCTCGATGCAATCCCACAAGTCCAGCATGACTCAACCAAAAGTATAACACCCGAAGACTCCATTGAATCTCTTGCATCTATTGACAAACGTGTCGCCGACGCTGTGAGGCATTCATCGCAACTTGATCTTCCTCAAAGCAGCTAACAGTTATACTTTTAGCTACGACCATTACATGAACAAATGAAATCGATGAAATCCGAATTAGAACTGATGCAGGCTCTAAAAGTCGAACTGAAGGAGTTGAAGGCGCAGGTTGGCGGGATGGGAAGCCTAAGGGAAAAGGTCGAGACTTTGACAGCTACGGTCCGGGACCTTCGCAAGGAGGCAGACGAGTCCGCTTCTCTGCGCGTCGAACTCAAACAGTATAAAGAGACTTTAGTCAAACAGGCAACGCCTTCGACGCCCAAATCACAGACCAATGCACTCAAAAAGCGCGCTGGACCAAGGTGTGCACCAAGGGTAAATTTTAAACAATGGAGACTGACTTTCTTTAATTTAGTGGCTTCGGTTTTCCCCCATCATTGCTTCGCCAACAGTCGAGCAGTTCTGTGACGCCTGGCCCCTCAACGTCTGCGCCTAACCATTCTACTCGTCCCCACCCTGGCATCGCTCCATCTATGCTTGGGAAGCGACACCGCGATCTTACAACAAGTGATATCGAAGAAGACAACCAGGACGATGAAATGCCTGTCGACGACCCTGCGAAAGCGGAAACAAAGCTGGCCAGAAAGCGCGCGAAATTTTTTCAAGAGGATGAGGGTTCAGCAACGGAACAGGATACTTCGAGTGCGGGTGGCTCACAAGAAGCGATTGCTGAGGAGCAGCAGGAAGAAGACTCTGAATCTGCTCTTGCCCTCCGTGTCCCAAGTTTTACCGTTTTCAGTGGCCTAGATGAGCTGCCGACAGACTTTATAGATCCGCCACCGCCAACAGAACGCCTTCCCGACTTCTTTACTCCCCCCTCTCCTCCTGTAGGCTCAGAAGCACCCGACGTTCCGCGACAAGGGCGAGCAACAACGAGCACCGCAAATGCGGCGGAAAATCAACAACCGTTTGCCTTTTCCTTTCAACCCATCACATCAACGCCTGCACATGGCATGTTCTTGCCAAGCTTTCCCTATCCCGAACCTCCGCAATCACCATCCCCAGCCGGAACGAACCCTACAGCGTTCTTGAATCAGAATCAACTCGGCCGCTCTGATGTCTTTCAATCCTTCGGGTTTCCTCCTCCGGGGCGACCGCCGCGTACAACCGGGCTTCGTAACACCAGCGGGTTAGCTGGCGGGTTCATTGATCCTGCCGCGTTAAGTCGCCTTCCGTCTGATCCAGTAATTGGTGCTGGACAATCTAGCAGCGAGACAGCCACGCGGACGACGGATTCTGGTTCAAGCACAGGAATGGGAGCTGCTTCGGAAACACCTCAACTAAAGCGTACGATGTATGGGACTGAACTGGAAGGCGACACGCGCTTTGGCGACTTTGGCGTGGAGGGCGTTGGAAATACCAAGGGAGGCTTTTGGGCGGGAGGACGATATTGACTATAGTTCGCAGCAAGACTGCAGGATTATTTGCATCAGGTGGTGTTGCACAAAATGGCTGATACGCGTGAAGTGAATGAATTGGACTTTTTTTTGTATTCACTTTTGTACGTATGATAATGTATAGCACACGTCTCGGTGCTGGTTGTAGGAGTTGGGGAAAAAGCTTGTCACTTAAGCAGTCCGGGCGCTCCCTCAATAATGCGTTTTGCAATATAGCAGTTACAATTTTACTTGATTCAACAACGGATGAATACAAGTAAGGATGGTGGATGTTAAACGCAACATGTCTGTCTAAGCTGAGGCCAATAAATACCCAAGAACGTTCGTTACAAGTCATGATCATCAGATGGAGGGCACAAATGAGAGAACTTCGTCGTAGAGAAGCTCCTTCAATTGATCCTTGGTCAAGTCGTCTTTGTGCACTGGAAAGAATGTATGAGTTTGGGAGTACCAAGGTATTGCTATGGAGATGCTCACAGTCAAACTCAAAGTACGAGGGGCTCAGTGGTTGAACCACGGGCTCATCTTCGGGGTCATGCTGAAGCAGCGCAATGAGTTGTCAACGACGAACTTGTAAGAAACACCAAGGACACTCACGTAGGCGGAGAGATACGGGTGCTCAAGAGCTTCGTCGACAGTGAGACGCTTCTTGGGGTCAAACGTCTACCATCGAAGATCAGAAAGATAATAAAACCAAACAAGTGAAGTGATGCATACCAAAGTTTTGGAGAGGAAGTCGATGGCTTCCTTGGAGGCATGCGGGAACAAGGAAGGGAATGGGCGCCTCTTGCGGATAGGAAGAGCGCGAATGTAGTCCCGCGACCGTCTCGAGGTGATCGCGTAGAATTCGTCCAGGCTGGGGGTGCCGATCACATCGAGGATGAGGTCAAGCTGATGGCTGTAATCCCGACCAGGGAACAGCGGTCGTCCGGTGAGGAGTTCCGCAAGAATGCAGCCCACGGCCCAGATATCGATCGCCTTTGTGTACATCTTGAACGACAACATGATTTCGGGGGCACGATACCACCGAGTCGCCACGTATTCCGTCATCAAGCCGACCTCCTTGCCTCCCGGAACGCTGGTCTTTACACTTCGGGCCAAACCAAAGTCGCAAACTTTGAGGTCGCAGTTGGCGTTCAAGAGTAGGTTTGCGGGTTTGAGGTCACGATGAACAATGTCCGCGCTGTGAATGGACTTCAAGGCGCGCAGAGTCTGGTAAACGAAGTACTAAGGAAAAAGTCAGACTCGAGGTTTATTTGAAAGGCAAGGGCATTCGTACTTGACAGTGGTCGTCAGTCAGATGTTGCGTCCGAATGACCCGGTGCAAATCAGTCTGCATCAATTCTTGGATGACTGAGAGGACGTTAGATATTGTTGAAAGTTACACTGGTGTACAACGTACAGTAGATTTCCTTGAACGAATCTATTGTTGGAGGTTTGATGATGTCCAGGATAGAGATGATCTACACTACGCGTAAGAGACCGTTCGGGCGATAAATTCGGTTCGTGGACTTACATTCTCGTTGACGCAAGTCTCTGAGAAGAACTTCAAGAGCTTCAATTCTCGGAGGGTTCGCAGACAGAACAAGGTGTGATCGAAGGGAAGGACTTTCTTGATCGCGACCTGTCGGCCAGTCGGCTTGTGGAGAGCGGCCGCAACGGTACCGTAGGCACCTTCACCAATAGCATGAAGGAGCTGATAGTCATCACCTGAAGGCGAATGGTTGAGTGAGAGGTCAACGATAGGTGACGGCATGAAGCTCACCGATTTCGAACTTGGGGAGAGGCTTGGGGGCTTTACGGGAAGACATTGTTGACACCAGAAACCAGCCGGTGGAGTTGCGTTAAAAAGAGGTGGGATGGGGGGGGAGGATGAAGTGAATTCCGAAAGGACGGGATTGCAAAACAGGAGAACGCTGATGGGGTTTAAATACCATCCATGTGTGCGCTAGTTGATGGAATGGAAACGGGCGGTGTGGGCCACCATCAGGGAGGCAACGATGTAAAACGGCATCAAAATTGGGGGGTATCATTTTGGTAAGTAATCGTTGAGAGACTCGATTCGCGAGGGCCGAGTGGGCACAAGGACCTGTATTACTTGGGTTTGGATTGGAAAGCGAGATAAATTGAGCTTGAAGGAGAGAGATAGTGCTGGACGGGCAAAGATATGGAATGCGCAAGAGTTTCAGGGATATCAGGCCGGCACGGATTTCAAGGGACATCAGCATCCAGGGATTTCATCCGATATTTCAGTAATCTCCGATCTCCCGAGGTGACCGCGCACCAATCAGAAGCGTCTCACACATGGTTACCGGTTGTCAAGCATTCGCGACTACAAATACCCTTTCTCCGCCTTCTTCCAGCTCTTTCACTTCCCACCACCTTTCCCCTTCTTGTCTCTCTCTTCTTGCCGTTTTTCTGTTCTTTTTTTCTGCCTCTCTGCCCACAGCTGAACAGCTCCACATTCATTCCTTACATTCCACACACGACAATCGCTAGCGATGAAGTTTACTCCTATTTCCCTGGGCCTGGTTTTGTTGCCCTTTGTTTCAGCCGCAGTGCACAATGTCCAAGTCGGCGGTGAGGGAGGGAAGCTGTTGTACTCTCCCGAGGCTATTGTACGTCGTCTTGATAATTTCGTGCATTGCCTTCTCATCTCCTACAGGCCGCTCAACCTGGCGACCAAGTTGTTTTCCACTTCCACGCCAAGAACCACACAGCTACTCAGTCGTCGTTTGCCAACCCTTGTGGATTGAAGGAGGGCGGATTTGATTCTGGCTTGTATGTAGCTTTTGTTCTTTTGTGTCCTAAAAATAGCCCATTGTTCTAATAATTCTTTCAGCATGCCCGTGCCAGTTAACCAAACTGATCATTTCCCAACATATACGATCACGATTCACGATGTATGTCAAACGCTGCTCCTCCAACGTTTCTCTGACTCCCATTTCGTAGACCGAACCTGTATGGGTTTACTGCCGTCAGGCGGGCAAAACTCCCGCCAGCCACTGTGGCCAGGGAATGGTTTTCGCAGTGAACTGTGGCTTTGATGATGCACCCAACTCTTTCGGCAACTTCAAGAAGGCTGCCTTGGCCATCGGCGCCAGCCTTTCTGCCGATGCCGCTGCTCAGCCCACTTCCTATCCTCCGGCTTATCCTCCAGCTTATCCTCCTCCCGCTGCCCAACAATACACCACCGCCGCGTACGGAGACTACACCATCCCTGCTGCACCTGAAGTCACTCCTGTCACGCAAACCGTCACTCTCGGTGATCAGGTCTGGACCACGACCTACAACTCCTACCCTGGCTCCCCCGCTCCTACCCCGGCCTCCGCTGAGGGCGTAGTTCACAAAGTCATCGTTGGTGGTCCCGGCAAACTTGTCTTCGACCCGCCCTTCGTCGCTGCTCAACCCCGTGACACCGTCGTCTTCGAGTTGTATGTCCTCTCTCTATCCTTTTCTCACCCATTCCCTTGACTAAAGTTATCCGTCACCAGCCGCCAGAAGAACCACACAGTCACTCAGTCTTCCTTTGCTGACCCTTGCCGCAAGCTAGCCAGCGGTGGATTCGACTCTGACTTGTAAGCTTTTATGACTTTTACGATTTTATTCTTCTTACGCGTCTCCCATTAGTGTTCCCGTTGCGGATAGCATTACCTCCGACTACCCCACCTGGAGCGTCGTTGTCAATGATACCGCTCCCGTCTGGGCCTACTGCCGCCAGAAGACCCCTATCAGCCACTGCGGTGCTGCTATGGTCTTGTAAGTCGCCATCTCTTGACCAACATCGTTATCCATCTCACCACAATGGTTCACAGCGCCATCAACCCTGTCGAGAACTCTGAGCGTAACTTCACTGCCTTCCAGAACATTGCCAAGGCCATCAACGGCACCGCAGCTGCTCAGAACGCTGATCCCACCAGCACTGCACCTGCCGACAACGGTGCTGTCTCCGTCCGCATGGGTGGTGCCACCGTTGCGCTTGCTGTCGTTGCCGTCGTCGCGTCGTTCCTTTAATTGGGTCGTGGGGCTGCCTTCCATCTACGTCTTTTTACGAGTCTGGGACATTGTCTAGATGACACACTGCACTGTTACAATTCTATCTTAACTTTTTTGTTAAAGTCGACGTCGACCATTATTTGGGAAGAACCCATTATATACCTGGTATCAATATTAATACATTATACCAAAGTTGTGAGGCAAAAGCTGTTCGGTTAAACTTGCATCGTATTTATTTCACCGTTCGGCACAAAGAGATAAATTAGTCAAGAAAGATATACATGTACTTTCATGAGTAGTCTACTCGCCGCCTAATGATGCCCGAGCTTTCTGCTCCTTTCTCGCCTTCTTTCTTTCGCGCTTTGCCTCATCATCCTCCTCAGCCGCCCCTTCAGCCTCTTTCGCCGCCTTCTTCTCCTTCTTACGCTTTTTTCGCTCAGCCCGCTCAGCGTCTTCGTCATCAGCAGCGGCCATCGGCACGTCCGCCTCCTCTGCAGCGGGAACCTCGGATTTGCGCTTCCTCTTCTTCTCTTTTTCCTCCTTCTTCGAGGGGCTAGCATCTCCAATTGGTGCTTCAACAGCAGCAGCGGCCTCGGCAGCTGGCTCCGCAGTGGTCGAAGGACCAGCAGCCGGTTGCTAAATTAAGGCGTAAGGCAAAAATACACAAGCAATGGATGGTAAAAACTAACCTCGTCGCGATTGTAGTCGACATAATCGCGACTCCACTCGGCCGGAGTAACTCCATCGATTTTCTCTCCGTGTTTTCCAAGCTTACCGTCCTTGACCATCTTCTTCTTTCGAATGGCCATGGGCCCGAGTCCCCATCGCCGTGGGTAAGTATCACGTTCCATTATGCACCTTTTAACTTTGGCGACAACACCATGGTCACATGTCGCGAGCTCGACTGTTGACATTTGAGCAATTGCAAGTGCAATGGCCTCACCTGGAACTCGCCTTTAGAATAATGGAAGATATAGTCAATGGGAAACGTTTGCGTACCCTTGGTTGTCATTAGCACGACTTCCTCATGAACGCCAATGTCAGCCTCGTAGCGAAGAAGTCCGGGAATCATGAGCTTAGCACCGTAGCAGACTGCGTTGACAGCGCTGTCCTTGACTACGATACGTTTGTATCCAACCATAAGGCATTCCAGCGGACGGATAACCCGACGGAGATACGATTCTAAGGTCATATTGAGATAGAGTAAGCCATAGGCCCCAAGAAATGAGGACGCACCATCACGCGTGTTATCGTACAACCACTGCGCGTCCATCACGTCGTGCATAGTAACCATATCGTCGTCCTCCGACATAGCACCACTCCTCACCCGTCGCAGCTCCTGCATGTGTCCACCAACCCCGAGAACCAAACCCAAGTGGACACACAGAGTCCGAATGTATGTCCCAGCTTCGCACGACACCCAGAAGACAGCCAAGTTACGCTTCTCGTCGAATTCAAACAGTTTGGACTCGTGGATGGTTCGAATACGAAGTTGCCGCTTGACGGCAGAAATCAGAGGTGGGCGTTGGAAGAGGGCACCTGTGAGGGTTTGGAGGGCCCGAGGAAGTGCAGCGGGGTTGGGGAGAGGGGCATGAAGACGAAGGACGCAAACGTATTCCTTTCCTGGTTGCAATTTATTAGTCTCAACGCTGCATCTGGATTTCAACAAAAGCACGCACCTGCTCCCTGTTGAGACTTGACAAGTCTCGTTGCCCGGTCAATGCAAACAATCAGGCATCCAGTGACTTTAGGGTCCAATGTGCCACTGTGCCCAGTCTTTTCCACACGCAAAATACGCCTCAGCCATGCTACGACCTCATGCGACGACGGGTTGGAAGGTTTGTCGAGGTTGATCACACCAGACCTGTAGCCTGCGCATCAGGGTATAGTTCAGACATAGGACACTGGTTCATACTTGATATAAGTGACAATATCACGCTTCAGAGGGCTGCAGCCAGAAGGGATTGGGGTAAAATGGCTGGATCGGACAAGAAGTTTATCGTAGTTTTTAAGGAGAAGAGGCCATTCGGAGGTATCAAGTTTAGGTGCACTGGACTCGGACTTGATTGAAAAGTCGCCCTCGAGCTGGGCAGAGGCAACCTGGTGTCGGGTCAGCGTAGGAGCCATCGTCGCCGGCGTTGAGACTTTGTAGGAACAACGGGTCTTGGGCAAACATCTGACCTTGAAATCAAAAAAAATTGGCAACGCCGCGGAGTGCGTAACTCGGCCTCTTCCGACTAAACCTTATTGGATCAGCTGTATAGTCCTCAAAACATTCCAAGCTCGTCGTATCGACCATCCTCAAGACCCTCAACCTCAACGTCCTCCACCATGGTCAGTCTCCCCCGGTATCGCTTTGCTGAGTTACCTTCTCAGTAGGCTCACACCGGGTTTTTCTTTCTCCCTTCCTACCTAGCCCAAGGCCGCCACCGGAAAAGCAGTTGCTTCCAAGCACAAATTCGTTATCGACTACTCCAAGCCCGCCGCTGATGGTGTCTTCGACGGTGCCGACTTTGAGAAGTTTCTCCACGACCGTATCAAAGTCGATGGAAAGGCTGGGCAGCTCGGTGAGAGTGTCAAAATCACCCGTGATGGTACGTTTTGTTTGCTTCTCCTATTGCCATATGCTAATCTTAATCTAAATTACACGCGCAGGTAACATAAAGATCACCGTCACTTCCAACATCCCCTTCTCCAAAAGGTACCTCAAGTACCTCACCAAAAAGTTCTTGAAGAAGAACAGCCTCCGCGATTGGATTCGGTACGTTGAATCCCTCCAGATAAGATTGCCCATGCTCACAAACGATTTAGTGTCGTTGCCTCTGCCAAGGACAACTACCAGCTCCGTTTCTACAACATTGCGTACGTGTTATCTCTAGATCTTGCTGATGTTTACTTACTCGTTTTGACAGCGGTGCTGGTGATGAGGAGGAGGAGGAGTAAGGTGTTTTGTCGCATTACCCCCATGTTCATTCATATGCACATATACATCATTGTGACCTGACCCCTCCATATCCAACCACGCAAGATTGATCTGTAAACCCTGCTACATGCTGTTCAATTCCTTGATATCATTTCCAATGAGCTTTTGGTGTTGGGATGGTAAATATCGGGAGTAATTGGTTCTTTGGGACATGATAGTTCTTGGAATCGTGCAAGATATGAAGAATATATTTCCAATAAGCCTCGTCTGCGTCAGATCTTCACCCAATCAGTACTATAGGTTGCTCTTCAGCGTCTAATTTGACCTTTCCCAGCGCCATCAACGAGATTTCGTTCCACAAAATCTGGGACTCGGTCAAAGTCTTGCCGCGGAACTGATGTGCGAGCAGAGACCCCAGCTGAGTACGGAGGAATTTAAGGGCTATGTTGGATTTGGGTGAGATGCGGAACTTGATTTTTCGGTCAATGAAGGCAGAATCAGAGATGATCTGAATGAAATCGCATTAGCACACGTTCCACCCACAAAACTAGACAAATGTACCTTGAAATCACATTCCCCGCAAAGCAGCAACATAGACATGTCGTCGACGGGGCCTGTTTCCCAAGCGTACAGTCGCTTTGAGTGCCTAACGGTCCTCTATGAGAACGAAGGAAGAGAACCGAATAACAATGCGACTTACATGAGAGTAAAATATGCCAGATGATTGGCCCCGATATCGGTCGCCTTTCTTCCAAAATTGACAGAGGAGGGATGGAAGGAAGCATGTTGGTTGTTGGAAATTGTTCGCATTTGTCCGTTGGACCCCTCAATCGCCAGGATTTTTGGGAACAACCCAGCAGCCAGAGCCGCGTTGATCAGCGGAACACTGGTCGAGTTCACGTCCAACTCGGGTGGAACAGAGACGAAGCGCGTTCGATTTCGACCATAACGTGCGCTGAAATAGGGCGTGAATGAGAGGGGGGGGGGGAGTGGCAAAGGAAGAGCTTTACCGGCTTAGCTCGCGAATAAACGCCCTGTCAACTTGAATGAACGAAGAATCGATCAAGTACCTATAAGATTACGCGTTAGCCTTCCATAATAATGAAAAGAAAGAAAAAAGAACGAACCCCAAGAATTGTTGGCGGAGTTCTTCAATTTGTTGGAGGTTCTGAATGTTGTTGGTTAAGTTTGGGAATGGAAAAACAGATGGCCGGCTTGGACAGACCTGATGACTGAGGTAGTTGAGTCGACAGAATTTCCGAACAAAGCTCGGATTAGCGGAGGCTCGACGCCAGCTGGAAAATGCATTATGGATGGTGAGGAAATCGGAGTTCTCTGTATTTTTGTTAGACGCTGTTTAACCGGAGAGCGAAGAACTTCAACTCACCAACTCTGAACGACTGTTTCGCCCGATCGGCTTCTTGTTCGAATCCGAAAGGTGAGACGAAGGGAGACTTCGAGTTCAACGCAGCCGCAATTGTAAGCGCCGGATCCAGGCAGCGGAACAGAGTGGCCGTCAGCAGGAATTTGCCTAGATGAACGTCAGTCGGCAGCTTGCTGAGCAATCGTCCCATGGGCGTAATCTCCTCCGATGGAGTTAAGGCTCGAACCTATTTATCGTGGTTGGTTTAACATAAAAGAACAGGAATGGTGCATGCAGACCTCGACAAGCATCGACACGGCACGCTGCACGTTGATGGAAGCAGGAGGATCCAAAGCGCGTGATAGGACGTCTTCGATCGACGAACCCAACTTCACCTTCATAATCTTGATGCGAAGTGCCAGATCTGACAGACTGAGGCGCATCATCTCTGGAAGAGGGTTATCTGCCATCTGCAGAGTAGTTTCTCAGTTGACGCTGCAAATCAGTCGATCAAGGACAAACCTGGTTATCATGGCGAAGTTTCGTGAAAAGGTGGAAGCAGAGGCCGTTTTGAACACGGCCAGCTCGCCCTCGTCTTTGAGCTGCATTGCTCTTGGAAATGAATGTTTCCACCAGGCGACTTATCTGGCGCTTTTCATCGAACCTGAAGAGAGGTGTTAGTGGCGATTGTTCAGCTGGATACAAGGACTACAGATCAAATACCTCATTTCACGATGCTTCCCTGTATCAATGACGCAGGTTATATCCGGTATGGTGATTCCCGTTTCCGCAATGTTGGTTGCTATTCGGTTGTTGAGTGCCACGAAGCTTGTAGGTATTAGCACCACATACCAATGACGATCTTTCGCATGCCAGGAGGTGGAATGTCGAAGACAGCGCCTTGATTTTCGCTGGATAGCGTCGAATGGAGAGGATAAAGCTTGAAAAGGTGACCGGCACCAAATGACGAGTGTTCGGTCAAGATATCATTTAAGCGACGAATCTCCGCGAGGCCTGGCATGAATACCAAGATGGCAGAGGAGTACGATGCGTAGGATGGGTCTTCAAAGCATATCCGTTCAAGGAGGCGCAGGATGAGTTCATACGGGATCAGACGCTCGTCGAAAAGGTTGATGGTGACCGCCGTCTCTGAGGAATAACGTTTCTCGAGTTTGACATTTTCCTGAACGGTTTCGTCGTCGTCGTCATCCGCCACTGGTGTTTCTTCCGTCCAGTCAGGCCGTGATTTGCCCTGGTAAAATTTATCATGCACTGTAGAAACGTTTGAGTGATTTGACAATAAATGATTGAGACCTAGGTAACTCACGACGTCGGGCGTAAGGTGAGCTTTCGGAGATGGACCAGCGGGTGTATTCTACTGCGTCTTCCAGATACTGGATATCTACAGGGAAAGTACGGCCCGGAACGTGTAACGTTGGACATCCCCCGAAAAACTCTGATATCTTCTCGGCGTCGACAGTGGCCGACATTAGTATAACTCTGGCAAGAGACTGTAAGATTCATTTGCAAAGAAGCCGCGAATTCAAATCATACCTCAAATCTGATCGTTGGGCCAGCAACGATTTCAAGACAATCAGGAGGAAGTCTGACTCGATAGTACGTTCATGAACCTTTGGGCAAAATTTGAATTTCCTATCCCAGCAACACGAAGTCCCCAAAAACTGACCTCATCAATGATAATGTGCTGTGATACCGACATTTTAGCAATTCCGAGCGACGTTATGTGGAGTTACTTACCGTAATTTCATCGAAGGCAGTTCCTTGACCACCTTGGCCTGTCCCCCCTTCCAGCATTCGGAGCGCAATGCCATTGGTCACGAACGCCAATCGAGTATTTCGTGTGGTGTTACTTTCTAACCGAATAGAATATCCAACCAGGGAGTTGATTGTCCCGACAGCGTTTGGGGGGTCGCCAAGCTCACGAGACACACCTAGGTAGATGTGACATAGGTTAAAGGTTGGTCATCGATCAAGAGGCCAGTGCTCACGCTGCGCCAAGGAGATTGCAGAAATGCGCCGTGGCTCTGTACAGTAGATCTTGCAAGGCTTTCCGCGAGAAAGCTGATCCTCAAGAATGAAAGCCGGAACCTGCGTGGATTTTCCACTGAAGGAGGCATTAGTAAGAAAAGTATGCGCGTAGGGTGGCGTTGAGCTCACCATCCAGTTTCGCCACTCAAGACGAGGACTTGTGAGTGTTCCAAAATCTGAACAATCTCTTCCCGATACGCCGCAATCGGCAACGAGTTCCGTTGAGTCTATTCAAAGTCAGAACAAACGGCATGATGAGGTATATGACGAAGGCGTTGACTGACCAGCATTTCTTGGTACCCTGCGCTGGCCTGTCGCGCCTTGAAGCCGGCCGCAAGATGTTCTGAAACAACCTCGCTGGCTGAACCTGACGATCGGAGAACCTGAGAATTCTCGATATCATTATTTTGCTTGTTGCTCCTGCCGTTGACCTGGTGGTTATCAGCGACATATACCTAAGGTAGCAGAAAACATTGACCTTGGCACTCCCTTCCAACTTCGGCTCTATGATGGAACGCAATTTAGCCCATAGGTTGCGGTTGGTGGCGTCATCCTTGATCTTTCTCGCCGCTTCCAGCTCGTCCCAGAGATCTCGAAACACAGCTGGTAGCAACCTAAAGAAGGTTTGACTACCAGGCGTAGTCGACGCGTTCGCAGCAAAGCCGTCCGTTGCGGGGAACGTGAGCGCATGGAGAGCAACAGTGGCGATATACTGCTCGGCTTGCCCTTCGTCGTGACATGCGATATCCTCCATCGTCCATTCATCCATCTTTCGACCCTCCCAGCGGATGCTGAGTGATGCTCTCTTAACCCGACTAGCGCCAGAGATTATGGTGTAACCGATGGCTGCATATCGGTCTACCTTTGCAACGGTTTCTTGCAGTAGTGTCTTAGGTGTGCGGCCCGACCAATGCTTGGGAAGTGACATATCCCGGACTGTGATAGTCTTGCCCTGGGCGTCAGTTTCCGTTGTGGGCATGTTATCCAGGATCTCGAAGACACCACCAGTTACTGATTCCCCACTGTCGTCGTCGAATATGTCAGGCACGGCGGTCGATGGTGCAGGAACCTGGGGCTGGAGGTTCGGTGGACGCTTTTTCGCTCCTCTAGTCCTTGAGACGGGCTTGGCTGGTGAAGACGAAGGTATTCCTCGGAGTCGATCGTGGAGTGCGGCTGTGTTGGCTTTATCGCGTTCTACGCGGTACACAGCTTCAGCTTCCTTCTCGTCGAAAAAATAACCGTCCTTTAGTGCATTCAACCGTTTCCGAAGGTCTTGTACTTGAGCCGCAGCGGCTGCACTACCATAGTACCCATTGGCCGAAAGGTTATCCAGTTGCAACTTCGCCTGAGCATATTGCACAGCAGGATCATCTGACACAGGGGAATCGCCACCAGATTCCGATACGCTTGAGCTGCGATCAAATGAGGACATAATCCTAGCCTTGAGCACAGCCTGTTCATCCTCTTCCGCGATAAATTCACTTTCTTTGAGAGATGAAGATTGAAGGAAGCGAGATGGTACAAATGTTGGAGCGTTGGCGTCGAGACGAATAGAGGCCTTCGCCTTGGGATTAGGCGTTGGAGGCATCAAAAATTCTGCCGGTGTCCGTGGAGTTTTCGGCGTGCGAGAAGCTCTATGTGCAGGCGTCCTAGGAGTTTTCGGTTCAGATAGTTCGGGAACGCCTATTAGAAAACGTGGTTAGGTGATTACAGGTATGGCGCAGAATTTGGGACAGTACGCTTGTCTTCCAGTTCATCTTCTGCACAATGCAGATAAAGCTAAACGTGGTTTAGATATGTCACGAGCCGACGATATATTTCGCTTACCCATTCATACGCCTCGTCCAGATCGACTCCTTGGATGGCTCGAAGACACTCTTCTACTCTGGATTCTGAAAATCCCAGACGCCTGAGAACCCCATAGGTTATGCCAAGTCGGGCAATGGCCTTGTCTTCAGACTCGTCCAATGTTTTCTTCCCTATGGATATGGTTGTGAATGAATCAAATAAAATCTTTTCAGCGCAAAATACCTTCTTCTGGGGAGTCTAACACCAGAGCAATTATACGGTCAACAAGTACTGGATCTAATTCGAGACGGGAAAGAGTCTTTGAGAAGCGTCGATCCATTTCAATGGCCTGCACGATCTCATAAGCATTAAGAGCGAAGAGGACGGATTGCATAGTTACCTTTATGGTCCTAGTACAAAATTTTAAGCATGCAGTTTTGGGTGAGCCAGTTTATGGAAATCCTCACCTCGTAATCTCCTTCTCAGTCTTTTCCTGTAGCTTGTCGACAAGGTTCTGCAGTGACTGTTCCTCGACTTTGTCCGGATCGAACTCGTCATTTTGAGGAGCTGGAACAGCGGCAACGTTCTTTCCTTCTGGTGGATCAACCTTTACCTCGTCTCCTGGCATATCATTTGCCCGATTCTCTGCCTCCGGTACCTCCACATGCGTCACCTTTTTCGGGACAGACGTCGTCGCGAAACCACGAGCCACCGGCTTCAACTGCGTCTTCTTCTTCTTGGCCATCCCCGATGGACCAAGGTCAAGTAAAGTGGAGCTCCTTGTTATTTACCCCTTCTACGGGCGTTTTCTCGATAGTTGGTTGGTGTTAAAGTTATTGACGAAGTGGCAAAGCACCCCGTCTCCGCGGTCGGAGAAAAGACTGGGATTGATTGGAAGTTCAGTAGCAATAGAATGTGTCGTCTGTGAGAATGGCTGGAAGTGGAGTAACGCTGCGTGCATGAGACTTATAGACCACGAAGCTGCAGCACATAAGGAGTGTGAATGGGTTGTATCATTTTTCGATTCGGAGTCGGTCTTTGTCAAAAACGACCGGCCATCACTCTGTACGCCGGAGTTCCAATACGATGAACGGTAATTACTATAGTACACACAGAACATACAGATAGCGATAAAACGTTGCAAGGATCCTACACATCTTCATGTTGCAAGAAATAAAAAAGACCTATATGATGTCCAAACTTAGAATGTTTCTCTAACTGGAGTTGCAGTCTCAGAAGCCAGCTTCCTCTTCCCCGTTGGTCGACGTCCACGAGGAGCACCAGTTGCACCTGGTTTGCGTTTCTTCCCTCGAGTGCTGGTGGGAATGGGTGTTCCGTTATCGTCCCTATCTTGGGCGAGGGTGGCCGCCGACGGTCCAGAGTGGCCAAAGAAATTGTCCTCCTCATCATTCCAAAGGTCCTGTTTCTCGGCTGATGATGTGCCCTCGGGGTGTTGACCTCCAGGAAGCTGCGGCGCTGTTGAAGTGTTCAAGGTCGCCAGCTGCTCATCGTTGAGCAGCAGTTGGACAATCTCGCTGGGCTTTGTGACATCCGTAAAGTTCTTGTTCCCCACAACGATATCTTGAACCTGAAAGGAAACATCAGATGATGTGCTCCCGATCGGAGTTAACGCGACTTACGTCTTTCTTTACACGCGCCAACTGAACAATACGTTCGTCGATGGTACCCCTTGTGATCAAGCGGTACACAGTAACTTGACGAGTTTGGCCAAGACGATGTGCTCGATCCATGGCTTGTGCATCATTGGAGGGATTCCAATCGTGATCATAGAATATCACAGTATCGGCAGCTGTGAGGTTGATTCCAAGGCCGCCAGCTCGCGTGCTGAGCAAGAACACGAATATATCAGGCCTGTAGAGCAGGATGTCAGTTGCTGATTCGAACATGGATGTAGATTCACTAACCGCGTCTGCCAATCAATTACCATGTCCCGACGGTCTTCCAATTTCGATGATCCATCGAGCCGCAAATACTTGTATTGTCGGTAGATCAAATATTCCTCCATGAGGTCCATCATTCTTGTCATTTGGAAGTACACCAAGACACGATGATCGCCCAGCTTGAGCTCCTGCAGCAAGGAATCAAGACGAGCGAGTTTGGCCGAATCATAGATCAGTCGCTTGGCCTCCGGAACCTGCATTGTCGACATCGGGAGTTGATTCGATGGCGAAGTACCAACGAGCCCGACAGGAGGGAGATAAGGTATTTTATCCCGATATAGTTGGCAGGCTTTCTCCGAATCTCGGAGGGTTAGAGGTACTCCATAGAGTGCGAGGGACTCCAGGGGAGCTTCAAGAATTTGGGTCTGATAATCCATGAACGTTCGATCCGTACAGCTGACGGTTATTGGTGGAGCAACGACAGCAGGTACAAACCATTTCAGCTCCGGACGAGACAAGCAGGACGCTGTCCAAGCCGAAGCTGAAATGCATCGAAGGCTTGGAAGCTCGGCGGCGGCTCCAGGGCAAGTCAAAGAAGGTTTCAGACAAATTCTCGTCCGGGTAGTTCCAGATTGCACAGCGAAATCAGATTCCCTGTGACATCGTTAGAAGATGCTAAGAAACTTATCCAACAGCTTCTCACAAATAGCATGGCAGCTCCTCGACAGCTTTTGCTTCTTGGTCCATTGCCAACAGTCGTCGGCGGATGAGGGGGGCCGTATGGAGTGAATTCGCCTCTGATGGAGACATGTTCAACATCCGAAGGAACGAAAAGGAAGACGATGCTGAAATTTCGGCCTTAGTGGGACGATAAAAATCGATTGATATAAGCTTACCATCTTCTTGCAATGATTTATGAACCCAGTCGGGAGACCAAATGTCAAACATCTTTAACAACGAGCCGTTCTGTGAACCTGCAACGGGTTTCATGCATGGAACACTCAAGAGACCTCCATCCAGATAAAAGAGTTCCGGGATGGAGAACTCAATCGGATTCCGCGCCGAGTAAGGCAGCGATATGACATCGCCTTCCCGCATCAGTGGACCCGAGCGGCCAAACCTTGAAAACGAGAATGGCGCAACGACATCGGCGCGCTCGAAAAGTTCGGGGTGGTTACAGACCTACGATGAAACTTTAAAGATAAGTCGAAGAGAAGCAGGGCTTCACATACTTTGCGGAATTGCATCACGAGGTTCATGAGGGACCGTGCTGAATCTGCATCACCAATATTAGCTGCTTTCTCAAGCAGATCTGCGACAGACACATGAGCCAGCAGAGCGTTGTATAGAGCGCGTTGCCGGGCGCTGAGATCAACATAGATGTCTTTTTCAATCTGTACCCAAGCAAGTCAGCGATAATTCCGATATACAGTATTGGCGCTGATCACCTTTTCGCTAAGCTCATTCTGAACATGCCGCTTGACACGCCTTAACATGAAGGGCTTAAGTATCATGTGTAGTCGCCTCAACTGATGCTCATTCAGCTTGCTCCCCTTGTTCTCGGCCGCGTTTTCGATATCTTTCGAAAACCACTCATTGAACTCGTCGTGAGAGTCGAATAAGCTGGGCATAATAAAGTGGAGCAATGCCCATAATTCTGTTAAAGCAGATGAGCTGAGTGACTATGGTGCTTGAAAAGTTTACTTACCTTGCATGGAATTTTGGATGGGCGTTCCCGTTAGCAGCAATCGATTTCGACATTGAAATCCAAGCAGAGTTTTCCACCGTACACTTGACGAATTTTTGATATTCTGCGCCTCATCAAGGATCATGTATTGCCATTTGATGCGTTGAAAGTATTGCTGATCCTGAGTTACCTTTGAATATGGTTTAGCGCAGGAAGGCCGAATAGTTATAATAACATACAAGTTGATAACTCGTGATCAGTATGTGGAATGGTGCATCTCGATTGTAGCTGATTTCTTTTTTGCTCCAAAATTTTCGCAAGGTTGCACGGTCCTTGACGTTGCCCCAGTAAGGAAGAGCTTTGAGGCCTGGTACAAATCTAGTAATCTCCTGCTGCCAATTGTGGAGGGTTGACGCAGGCGCCACCACAAGGAAAGGCCCCCATATGTCGTGCGTTTCGGCGAGGTAGGATAACAATGATATGGACTGGACAGTCTAGTGAAAATGTCAGTTCCAAATGAGACAGGTATCGTGGTGTGCGCTACTCACCTTACCAAGACCCATCTCGTCAGCAAGGATGCCGTTGATACCTTGCTCGTACAAAGTAGCTAGCCAATTAAGTCCTTTCAACTGGTATTCTTTGAGCTGAGCCATCAACATTTTGGGTTGTCCAATCGTTAGTGGCCCGCTTAAAGACGTAGGGTTTTGGAAGTTCAGCTCTTCCGAGTCAACTGTCAAAGCGAAGGATTAATGCTGCTGCAAAGTGTGGGTGTGCTTTCACACGTACGATCCACAAGAGGGGCCTTTGAGGGTTCGGACGCGGGTTCTTCGCCATCGTCGTGGATGTGCGCTTGGGCTTTCGCCAGTTTGAGCGCTTCATTCGTCTTCCTCTCGAGCGCCGCCTGTGTGTCAAACTGCTGTGCGCGTTGCTTCGCAAGCGCGATGGCTTCTTGAGCATTGTGCCTGGCATGTCGATGCAGATTAGTTTGGTCCTCTGATGATGTGATCAGTAGAGCTGAGATCACATCAATTTTCAATCTTACCGTCGTCGAAATTGATATCCTCGAGCATATTGAGATCAACGTCGTCTACATTGGCGCCTGCGGGAGCGGGAAGTCCTTCAGTTTCACCCTCAATCTCAGTAGCTATACAATGATCAGTTATCGCTGAGAGGATACTTGAAAATAAAATTACTCTTGAGTTTGCTCCCCACGAAGTGGCTGTATAGCTCAGTTTGACTTATCAGGAATTCGAGCTTTCGAGCCTGCCTGGCCGCCTCGCGTTTCTCCTCCTCCACCTTGAGACGGTCTGATGCTTCCTTCTGTTCACGCCTACGCACATCCCTCTCCTCCTTCTCATTCTTCTTCCAGAACACTTGCATTTCCCTCATTAAGCGTTTGGCCTTCGCCTGGACATCCTTGTTTGCTTTGGCAGTCTTCGTGAATGGCCGACGTGCCTGTAGCGATGCAACTTTCGCGATGCGTTCCATCTGAGACTGCCTTGCCTGATAGCCAGAGACTTGATATTTGTAAACCTATAATATGCTCAGCATCGAGGCACTGAGCATTATAGACTCCTCCATACCTTGGCGATATCTCTTCTGGCAATATTGGTCCAAACTTTACGCTGCGCTTCTTCCAAAGCCTTGACGCGCTTCGCCATAGCATGGTCGTCAACCTTTTTCGCTCTCCGCAAGGGTGGTATCTGGTCATTGAGCTCAAAGATAATGCTCGACGTCATAGTCGCTGGTGAAGGAGGTCGAGAAACGGATATCGCAGGTGTTGCATCGCCAGCAGCAGAAGGAGGGTGAGAGGTTAATTGAAGCTCCAACTCTGACCCAAGACCAAGTTTCTTTCGGGGACCTTTCTTCCGCAATGCTTTTGGCGTTGCGGATATGCTATCGGGTGTTGCATCCCGTGGAAGCTGTTTCGCTTTACCCTTGCCCTTTGAGGAAAGTTTCACTTCTGTAGCTAGGGGAAGAGGATCACCAGCATCCCCATTGTCAAGCTTCCTCTTCTTTTGAGCATGACCGCTTTGCGATGGATTATCCCCGTCACCGTCGTCTACAGGCATCCGCTTTCCGACGTCTCTGCCCTTCCCAGACCTCGATGGGTAGTAGGGGGCAATGTCGTTGTAGTCTCCAAGTATGGATCTTTCCAGCTCGTGAGCCGCGTCCTCAGCATCGGCGCTGAATTTTCGAGGATGGTTTCGGAAACGGTACAAGTCTGCGTCCCCTTCGTAATCAACACCGTTTGAGGTATAGGAAGATGGGTCCCGAAAGTCATCCTCCAAGGCTTGGGAATCGTACATGGCAGGCGGTAAAGGAAGAGGCAATGGTATTTTGGAAATTCGGTTCGAGTAATAGTGCGATATCTCTCGCGCTGTCGCCGAGTTGCGCTCCTGTAAAATAGTGATTAATCGCGGCAGAATTACACTGAATATGGCTTACCACGATACTTGCCTGGAACCAATCAGCCACCTGGTTCTGGCGCTTCTGCGTCTCCAGCATATATTCGCTTAGCTCGCCAATCCATATCTCTTCACAATCCTCCAAATCCGAAGAAGCAAGACGACGTTCTTCCTCCGTCGCGAACCGATGTAGTATCAAGTTAGCGGCAGACTCCGGTGAGTCGGTTTGAGGGGACGACGGACGAAGGTGCTTGGCTCGTGAGGGCTGTTTACGGAGTGAAGACTAGGTGGGATATGTTGAGCTATCGAGAGACCCATTGAGGGGCACCTTCAACTTACGCGACGTGTCATTGATGCTTGATGCTCCGACTCCGTATTTCCTCCTCTGCGTCTCTTCCTCGGTACTACATCGTCCTCAGGATGGTGGTAAGGCATTGGTGCACTGGCTCCGTCAGGGCGCCTCCCTTCACGCTCTGAAGTAAAATTCTTTACATCTGGAATGAATGACGCATATTGGCATTTGTCGGATGCTTTTGAACAGGATTGGCTCACCAGGTGTTGGATCATGGTAGTTGCTGGAACGGTACACGTCGCCCAGGCGATCATGGGGCACACTGGGTGGTGAGAAACGGCCAGAGTTCGAAGCAGGTGACTTATCCGGCAGCGGCGCATCTGTAGGAATCGTCGGTCGACCCGGGTGGACGGCGGGCATAGGATCATCGTTGAGTATTCTGCTCAAGGACATGGTGACGAATTCTGTGTTTCTCGGAGAATATCACACGAAAATTCGCGGACCGCGTGGGATCAGGGCCACTGTAGGCAGCACACGGACGTTCAAAGGGGTTCTGGGGTAAGACGGCAGGTAGAGAAGAGGAGTGGCGGGGAGGGAGGACACGGAGACAAGTGGTTAGGGGGAGAGGAGGAACAGGGGAGAAGGCTTAGAAAGCTGTCAAAGACCTGGTGAGAGGCAAGCACCGCTGTTTCAAACTCTCTGATCTTTTTACGCATTTACATTGCAGTTCACGATTCGCCCAAAACGGCAACTGCCCAAATCTTCCACCTGTTGCCAAGTTTACTCGACGCCATATCCGAGGCCTCTGCCAGCAAATCAGTTCCTTGCCCAGCTCTCCTCTCTAATCTTCCTTTCGCCGATGGCTTCCATAGTAAATTCTCATTCCCAGCTCTTTTATCTCACTCCTTGCCCAAGCGCCAAACCAACTTGGGCCTTTTTCCAGGTTCTCAGTCTCTTATGTAAGCCGGCCTATTTCGCTTCCATCATGCCACCGCTCGATGACAAGTCAACGACAAATATCTATTTTTGGTCACGATACAGGACATGGAAGAACATCTCAAGGATCAGGGTGGAGCATAAGCTCAGGGCGAACCTTTTCATCGAACTCTTCCGGAGTGAGGAATCCCAGTGCCACGGTTGCCTGCTTGAGAGTAGTACCTTCCTTGTGTGCTTTCTTTGCGCATTTCGCAACGTCTATGGTCCAAGAATCAGCATCTCAACGGTAGGCAACAATGATGAATACTGACTGTCATATCCCAAGTGGCTGTTCAGGATGGTCGCAAGCATCAGTGACTCATTCAGCAATGTGTTGATGCGCTTTTCGTTGGCTTGAATACCAACAACACAGTTCTTGGTAAACGAGCGAGCCCCTTTCGCAACTTGGTCAGTTGTGGAACGAAAAAATTCGCAGATCACAAACCATCGGCCAGCAGACGGATGCTTCGGAGGACATTCTGGGCAATCACAGGCTTGAACACGTTGAGCTATGATTGCAATGTTAGAGATAATGGGACATTTGATACGGAAACTGTCATACCTCAAATTGCCCGCTCGCCCCCGCAACACTGATAGCCGTTTGGTTTCCGATAACCTGTGCGGAAACCATAGTCAAAGCTTCACACTGAGTGGGGTTGACTTTGCCGGGCATGATACTACTGCCAGGCTCATTCTCAGGCAAGCTCAGTTCACCGAATCCACACCGAGGACCAGAGCCAAGAAAGCGGATATCGTTGGCGATTTTCATGAAAGAGCACGCGATCACGTTCAAGGCGCCGTGTGCCTCCACCATTGCGTCGTGTGCAGCCAGCGACTCGAACTAAGGATGATGGTGATGAGTGCGTCCGTGCGATTCAACAACGAAATAGATACTACCTTGTTCGGCGCAGTCTTGAATTCGAGGCCTGTCAATCTGGATATCTCGGCTGCGATGCTGACATCAAATCCTCTGCGGGTGTTCAGACCCTGGATAGCATTGTCGATCATTGTCGATTCAGAATGGCACGAGTAAGACTGGATGGACTTACTGTCCCGACAGCAGTTCCCCCTTGAGCAAGCAGGCTCAATCGGGGGAGGACATCATGAATCCGATCAATTCCATTAGTAAGTTGTTGCGCATATCCACTAAATTCTTGTCCAAGGGTCAATGGGGTAGCATCCTAGTCGTATCTGAACTTGAAAATGACATTTAACAAAATCGATGTTAGCGCTCACCTGCAAATGTGTCCGTCCAATTTTGATGATATGGTCGAAAGCCTCAGATTTGGCTTTCAAGGCGTCACGGAGTTCCGTCAACGCAGGTATGAGACTTTTGTGGAGTTCCGTAACAGCGGCGACATGCATAACCGTCGGGAAACTAAAAGCATCAACCCGACTGCAGACGACATTCAAAGGAAGGATCCTACGTGTCGTTGCTGCTTTGACTCATGTTAACATGATCGTTGGGGTGCACCGGCTTCTTTGAGCCTAGTTCACCTCCCAAAATTTCAATGGCCCGGTTTGAGATAACCTGGGACGCGTCAGTAGTGGATATAGATGAGAAATAATTATAGACACCTCATTTGCGTTCATGTTACTCTGAGTTCCGCTCCCCGTCTGGAATACGACAAGGGGGAAATGATCCAATAATTTGCCAGAGATGACCTAGATATCGAGATCATTCAACAGACAGCGAAACAATACGATTGGGCGACATACCTCGTCGGCTGCCTGTTGAATCGCTTGGCCAAGTTTTGGGTCAAGGCCATAGGTGATATTGACGATCGACGCCGCCTTCTTCACTACTCCGAAGGCTTTGATCAGAGGGGGTGGTAGACGCTCGGTTGGGCCACCAATGTCAAAATTTTGAAGAGATCTAAGTCGATATGCGTGAATCACAACCACGCCGGGACAACACATAGATAGCGATCGTACCGTTGCGTCTGAGCTCCCCAGTATCGGTCCGCAGGGACTTGGAGGTCGCCAAAAGTGTCGCGCTCGGATCGAAATTGTTCTTTGGACTGTGTTGAATATCATTGGCATAGGAACTACACGTTTGAGAAACATACATGCCATTTGTGAGGTGGAAAAAAGTCGAGCGCAGGCTTTCGGACCGGAACGAGGATAAAGGATCTGGGTCGTCACGTGAGCTTATCCATTTGAAACAGCCTGGCAGCTGATTCTTACTGAGCGAGAAACGCCCAAGGCAGCCATAAAACTTGAAAGAGAAGACAAGGAGGAGGAGAGATAATGAACGACGAGATGAGTCCGTGTGTATCGACAGCGATGTCCTACGGAGATTTTGTGACGAGCGTGGACGGGTTCTTCCGCCCGACTCTGCCCGACAGAGACGGGTAATAATTCATTGAGTTATGACAGCGAAAATATTATGGTCTTGCTCGTGATCGATGTAATTGGGTGCAAAGGTGAGGCGTAGTACGTACCGTCCTTATTGATAACTCATCATCGTACCTCCTGTGATAAAAGGCAAGATCGCTTAAGCATAGCACTCTACAGGGCCTGGATATACCGCGTGCGGCGGAGCGGGATCAGAGTCAAATAAAACACGTGCGAATATTGCGATATAAGGGAACGGTTGTCGAGCCCACCGGTCAGCTACCGGCAAGCTTTCCAGTGTCACAATGGCCACAGCAGCGTCCCAAGTCATTCTACATCCTCTGGTCTCGCAGGGCTTGAAGTTCGGCTCCACTACATTGGGTCGGGACAAAGTGAGTTTTCATCTAATCTCGGCATTACCAAACTAACCACAAGTATGGAGAATAGACTTACCGAGCCGTGCAATACTTTGCTCGATTCTTTGCTTGGTATCTCCTCAACAAAGGCGATAAACTCGATGCAGCGCGTTGGAATGCGCTGAAATCCCATCTCGGCACAGCCAGAAAATGTTTGTCTTTCAACACAGCTCTGGGTCGGGGAGCTAACAGACGCTTCAGTGTTGCGGTTGGGGAAACCTATCGAGCACCTCCAGTCCGCCCTGCGCACAAGCTTGGCATCCGGACCTGCCGCAGAGCAAATTCTCGCTATTGGCAGACAGATTGCCTACTTTGGATACCTGAGTTATGATGCTGTGATCTGGGTGAGCGGTCTTACAACCCAAGTGTCAGAATCCAAACTCAACAATATATCAAGGCGAACGCTATCAAATTCATCAACCTTGACCCCGAAACTGCGAAAAGGGTGAGCAAGACGTCCAGCCGTTTTTGGCTGGCTGGAATCTTGTTCAGCCTTGTCAACGGTGTAATTAAGGTGAGCCAGAATTGCTTTCGTCCTAAGAAACACCGACATGACGATGTCACCAGACCGCACGACTCGCAAGCGAAGCAAAACGGCTACAACCTGGCAAGTCTTGGGGTGAGAAGGACGTGGCGGAGGAGACTCAGAGAGAGACCAGGCTCAATGCAGTCAAAGCGTCAGTCATCCAATACATAACGGTGAAAAAATGCGGAACTAATATTGTACACCCTTAGTGCTCAAGTCGCTGCTCGTAGACAGTTTACCATTGACATCCTGGATGTCTGGCTTCCGGCCACAGGAGTCGGACTTACCAATCTCAATGAAGGAACCCTGGGTATCTTCGGGTTCGTCACACTCATGATAGCTGTTTTGTGTTTTGTGATGATGACTTATATTATGTTCATAGTCTCATCACCTCTATCCTGGGAATGCAGGCACAGTGGAAGGCCGTGAACGGGAAGTAGTATGAGGGGTGATAATCGTCGTCCGACATACTGTTGGATTGGGGAATGTTTAAGTATTATATGGCTTGTTGTACTATCCTGTGCATGATATCTGAGGTTATCTCTGCGAGCGAAGCGTACACATGAAATTTCGAGCCCTGATCGAATGTGCCCGACCGTCTTCATCTGCCCGACTTTAGACGTGTTGTACATGCGGGGAATGATATTGTGGGTTATTTCAAGGTCGAAAGCTGTTCTTCTTGTTGTTGGTTGCGCAAGCGAAGATATTCTGCGCGAACAGCCTCCATGGGCTCAGGACCCGTGCTGAAAATGGCTTGTGAAGTAAATGAAGCGTGTATACCAGGTGGAACGTACTATTGGACCATGCAGTTTTGAACTCTTTTAAGAGGATCCCTGCAAGCCCAGGCGACTGATATTGTCCGTCCATTGGCACAATCCGCGAATTCTATAAACAGATGTGTAAAAATGAAGTGTCAGTATGTGTTGACACGTAGGTGACCTTTGACGACCGTGTCGCATTCGCGGAGGGCCCGAGCTTTGGTAGTCTTAAGAAGAGTTTCTTCTTCGCGTCGTGAAAGAGCGTTCATCAGTCCAGAGAACTTCAGCACGGTGGGTGTTGGAAAGGGAGGCCATTTGTGCTTGTTGACTCATGCTGGTGTCGGCATGGTCAAATCAATACCAACAAACTCATTCTTGATCCGTTCCTGGCTTAAGTGAGTTCGGACAGTCACGGTCATCATATTTTGGAACTTACTCATGTCTGTCGCTCTTCGCTCTGGTCGTTTACGCGCGGTTGCACTTCATACCCGCTGCCTCGCCACTGCCTCAGGTCCTTCGACGTCCAAACCTGCGTTTAAGGAAACACTCGCAAACGGACCTTCATTTAACGATTTTGTTTCTGGCAAAGAGCATGAGCGAATTGTACTTGGAAATACCAAAGGGTATGAAGCCCAATGCACACCTCTGAACATATCTTTGAAGCTATGAATTTTAGACCACGCCTTCCATCCTATCTCAAAACTAGCATTCCATCCGGCGCCTCGTTCAACAAAATCAAGAAAGACCTTCGAGGGCTCAAACTCAACACTGTGTGTGAAGAAGCTCGGTGCCCTAACATTGCGGACTGCTGGGGTGGAAAGAAAGGCGCGACAGAGGCAGAGGGACGGAGTGCCGCAACTGCTACTATCATGGTATGGTTCAGCAATCCATGACCTTGTTTCGTCACCTCATAACTTTCCAGCTGATGGGCGACACATGCACTCGTGGCTGCAGATTTTGCTCTGTAAAGACATCCAAAACACCGCCACCATTGGATCCCCATGAACCAGAAAACACAGCGGAAGCAATTAGTCGTTGGGGATTGGGCTACATTGTGCTGACAAGTGTTGACCGTGACGGTATGGCACTCCCCAAGTGTTTCTCCTTCTGATTGTTGACAATTCAAAGACCTTGTCGACGGAGGTGCTCATCACTTTGCGGAGACCATCCAAAGAATCAAGCAGAAGTAAGTATGTCCTATCACAACATTTTGCATTTATTCACTTGTCTCTCGACAGGGCACCTCACATATTAGTTGAAGCGCTTACAGGTGATTTCGCGGGCTCTTTAGAGCATGTGTCGCTTGTCGCGAAGTCGGGGCTCGATGTTTACGCGCACAACATCGAAACCGTCGAAGACTTAACCCCTTTTGTCCGTGATCATCGAGCAACTTTCCGCCAGAGTCTCAGAGTCCTTGAGCACGCAAAGAAAGAAGGCGTTCGCGTAACCAAGACAAGTATGATGCTTGGAGTCGGTGAGACGAAGGAACAGGTGATGGCGGCTCTCAAAGGTGCGTGTGAAGCCTCCGACAAAATATTTGACATGCTGGAGCTCTCAATAGAACTTCGTAAAATTGATGTCGACGTCGTCACATTCGGTCAGTACATGAGACCCACCAAGCGACACATGAAGGTCGACCGCTACGTTGATCCCGCTGAGTTCGATACATGGAAGCAAGTCGCGGAGGACCTTGGATTCCTATATGTAGCCAGTGGTCCCCTCGTGCGGAGCAGCTACAAGGTATTGCAACAGTTTTCTTGCCGCTCGTCCGTTAAACTCTTCGAATGTAGGCTGGCGAGTTCTACATAGAAAACGTTCTTAATGGGAAGGGCAAGCAGCGGAGAGCCGAGAAATTCCTATCGCAAGAGCATGCGTCAGAGCTCAGTAAAGAAGTCTGAGGATGATGATGGCGGCTCTATGGGTCCAGTTTTATACTTTCCATGAGCTGCTTGGAGGATATTTAGTCTAATAGATTACGGTAATTTCCAGTCGGAGAATGAAATATTGAGAAACGAAAACCTTGTTTGCACTCATCAACAAAAAAAAGTCATCCATCGTTGTCCGCCGTTTTCACAACTTCCTTACCAACATGGTGAGCCCGCTATCCCCCAGTCATTCACACAGTCTAACATCTGCAACAGGACTCCTCAAAAACCGCCGTCAAACTCGCAAAAGTCATCAAGGTTATTAGTGCACCCAAGATGCGATCTTAAAGCTCAATTTTTTATCATCCAGGTCCTCGGCCGGACAGGTTCTCGCGGAGGCGTTACTCAAGTCCGCGTTGAGTTCATGGATGATACCTCGCGGACAATTATCCGTAACGTGAAGGGACCCGTTCGGGAGGAGGACATTCTTGCGCTTCTGGAGAGTGAGCGTGAAGCACGGTATGTTGTCCTATTTTTTTCCAGCGTGCTCAAGAAGTTGATTAGGCCCTCTCAGTCGTCTACGTTAAAGTCCATCATTGAATGTCTTATCTACTACATTCCATCGATTTTTCTGTTGTACGCAATTGCGCGGCATTCATTCACCCAATAACAGGGATACTTGCTTCTCACCTCAACGCAAGCGATGTTAAGCTGTTTGATGTATGCACATTGCATGGTGGAGATAGCCGAGATTAGGGAGTTCCAGCCAGTATCTGATTTTCTTATCATTACTTTGTTGTGTTCTACCATGAGCCTCAAAGCCGCATATGTGACATTGCTCACCAGACCCTCTTATCTCGCTGGTACCCTCGTGCTTGACTATGGTCTGCGATCCGTCAACTCAAAGTACCCTCTTGTCGTGATGGTCACCCCCTCTTTGCCCAAGAACGCAAGAGATGTTCTCCAGAAACGTGGAATCCTGACCCGCGACGTCGATACCTTACAACCCAATCCAGGAGCCCATACTTTAGCTGCCCACGATGCGAGGTTTGCAGATACGTGGACGAAACTGAGGTGCTTGTTTATCTTATCAAGATTAGCCTAAGGGATGCTCATCGTAATCAGAGGGTTTGAATTGATCGAATACGACGTGAGCATAGAGCATTTCCGCATCCCGGACGATCTTTGAGTTCCCCTTCTCGACATTTAGCGGGTCGTCCTTCTTGACTGCGATATGATCGTGATGAAGAACATGGACGAGTTAATGGATCTTGAGCTCGCCAAGGATCAGATCGCCGCTGCGCATGTTTGTGCTTGCAACCCACGTCGTCTGAAGCACTACCCTGCTGACTGGTAAGTCTTCGCAGCCCCTTTTTATTCTCTCGTGTTTAACGTTCATGACAGGATCCCCGCAAACTGTGCACATACTGCAGTGAAACACCCAACGGCACTCCCTCCGCCTGCCACCGATGACACTCCGAGACCATACAGTCAGCTTAATTCAGGAACAGTGGTCCTTAACCCATCCAAAGAGCTTTCCGAAGCAATTGTGCACTTCCTTTCGACTCACGACAAGATATCTGAATTTTCTTTCCCGGATCAGGATCTCCTCACCGCGTTCTTCAAAGGGAACTGGAAACCAATCTCGTGGTATTACAATGCACTCAGAACATTGCGCTACATACATCCGGAAGAGTGGAGCGACGATGAAGTACGGTGTCTCCATTACATACTTCCTGACAAACCTTGGCAGTCAAGGATTACGCCACGGGAATCAGAGGCCCAGCTTGGAGAGATGAATCAATGGTGGTGGAAACAATTCGACAAGGTGGGAGAGGAAATGCATAACACCGATCCGCAGGGATGGCAGCTTCTGCTGCCAACCGTTGACTACGTTCGCGTTGAGTGCTAAGTACCAATAGATTTGTGTTGAATAGAGAAAGATAGACTACATCAACAATTGGTACATTGGAGCACCTATGCACGCCAAGATACATGCACCTGATCCGTTCGGAATCTAGAAAGCCATGAGCTTGACAGTAGAAAGTCAGTTCCTTCTTACCTTTGCGTGCAAGTACTATTCGCCAAAGGAGTCGTCTGTCCCATGCGGAAACTAAGTAAACCAGCTTGCGCAATCATTATCCCGTTATCAATGCAAAACCTGATCAGAGGTAAGGAGTCGTGCCCTTCGATAGAACTAGCTTTTCTATACCTTTCGTCTGTAGCAAAGACTTGACCACCTCGCTCTTTCGCCATGATTCCCATCATGTCTTGCAAACGTTCATTACCTTGTAGAATGAAGGTCTATTAATATGGAAACCATAGTGAAAGATTTACTCACAGCCTACACCGCCAACGATAAGCACTTCTTTGCTGCCAATGTGAGCCATCGCACGCTCTGTTATCTCTACGAGCATGGCAAATACTGTTTCCTGAAGAGAGAAACACAGATCAGCGGGTGTGATGATGTTTTCGCCGTCTGTGTCTTTGGCCTTCCCGTCCCGGCGGAAGCGTTTGTCAGTCGTATATGCCTCCGTCGACGTCAGAATACCAGAAAGGCTGACATCCATGCCCTTCGTCGCGTATGGCAAAGGCAGTAGCCTTGTTCCTCTATTTTTGGGATAGGATTGTTCGGGCAGAATGCTGTGGATTGGAAAACGACCCACTTTTTGGCTTCCTGCTCAATGTTATACCCTGGGCTGGGGTCGTTACTGAGGTCTATCACCCTGGCAAAACGATCCAGGCAGTTCCCGACAGCGATGTCCAGCGTCTCTCCAAATATTCGATAGCATTGTCGCGAATACGCGATGACTTGGGTGTTTCCTCCCGAAACATAGAGTACAACCGGATTCTGGGCTCCGGTGATCTCTCTACCCATTTCGATATCTAGTAGAACAATATCAGAATCCATTTTTCTTGAAAGGGTAGAAACGCACGGCCAACACAATGATTGACACCGACTAGCGGTTTGTTGAACATAAGAGCCAGTGTTCGCGCGACAAGAGCGACAGACTGCAAGGGTGCACCCATACCAGGTCCTGACAAACTGTTCACTGATTTGTGTTAGATGTGGTGAACCTAGATCACCTTTTGTATAACAGATGCAGTCCAAGTCATGAATCGATATACCAGCTTGAGCGAGGCACTGTTTGATGACCTTTAATGCCCATTCGCGATGGTGGAGAGCTGTGTCTCGTGGTTGGAAACCTTCTCCCGGAGGAGTGATATATGTATGCCTGACGTTGGACAGGACTGATGTCGTTCCATCTTCAGCATGCTTGATAACACCTGCGCCAAACTTGTTTGCAGATCCCTCAAGGCCAAGAGCGAGGTAAGGTCTCTCTAATACGCTGCGTTAGCCAATATAACACTCGCGACCCTGTAAACACTGACCCGGAACAGCGAGGGGTGTTTTGCGGGTTTGTCCAGCCATTGTCAACTGAAAGCACAAACACGCGTCTGGTCAGAATCTAATCTATAATGTCGCGTGACGTTTACGTTAAAATATTATGCAATGGTACTTTGATCAATTCTTTCTGCATTATTCGAGCGAGTAGAGTAATGATCTGGGAGACACGACAACAGGGGTATAGGTTATGGCAACTGGGTGCTAAAAGCCAGATTCATCACCAGGCTCATATGGGGAACGCGATCTCGCTGCCCTCCTCGGCCGTGGATGGTGTTCTTCACGGTCCTCTCGCCTCCGCTTCCCGACAGCACGAGATTGGCGAGCAGGTAAAGGTTCAGTTTGGGCAGCCACAAGAGCAGTATAGAGATTTTCGTCGAAATCTGTGCACTGTAGCCGCACGCATGGCGCTGAGAGCTGGCCTGTGTCGTACGCGGCCAGTATTTCCTCCACGGACCGGGCATCCTTATTTTTGTCTTTGGTCATACTGGCATAGCCATATGCTACCTGAAAGCTTTTGAGTGTCTGTCCAGCTACTGGGCAAATGTTAGGTCTTACCTCCCTCGAGAGCGTGTGCCACTCTTCAGCACTCAGGGAAGCCACACGTACTGCAGTGTAAACACCAAGATATTGATACTCTTTCGGACGACTTCTCGACCGTGATTGCCCAACAAAGACGTGTAGACCGGCCTGAGGTTCCTGAAACGTGTTATGTTCTTGACCAAGGCCTACAAATATATAGCCATGTTGTCCTGGCGAAGTGGGACACCACGGGTTGAGATCAAGAGCTGGGCACAGATACGTCGAGATATTCCGAGCTTTGGCTATTTCCGTTGCACTATGCGTGACCCTGAATTTTTTAAAGATCGGTTACAACTTGGCATCGCAAGTCGTTAAAGACCTCGAACCTGACAATTAGAGATTGGATATTGCCCCCGATGGCGCAGGCAAGAACTGCACGTCTAAACCGACAGTCCTCGCGGTCAAAATCAGGGATATAATGGACCAATTCTGCTAAACTACGTTGGCGTGCGTCGGGAATGAAACTTGGAGTGGCACATGTCGAGAGAGTCTGCATGGTCGACTGAGACGGAGTTGCTTTGTTAGTAAAGGCTTTGTTTGAAGTGGACGGTGAAGTCGGTGGGCGAATGAATATCCGAGAACCCGTTCGCCGATAGGTAGAGACTCCACCTTGGGAATCCAATTCGACTGGACTTTGTTCTTCTTTAGGAGGGATCGACGAAGGATTGTGTAGGGGTTGTGAAGGGGGATGAGTAAAGGCTGGATCTCTTAGCTATGCGATGCAACATCCCTTGAGGTCCCATCTAGCCCTGATAAATTTGGAATCCTTACCTTCTCATTTAACCTTGTAAAATTATCTAATAGCGTCTTGTTTTTGTCACTGGCCTCCATCAATTTTTCGCGAGTGGAGGTCAGCTGAACTCTGAATGTATTGATTTCCTCCTTGTCGGCAGCCGCGGCTGCCCGCAACGTCAGAATCTAACAAGGTGATTTTATGTTACCTGGTCAAGAAATTTGGGCCAACACACCTCTTTTGATTGCAACGCGAATTGGCCGGTAATCACATCACGCTGGGATGCCAACTGGGCGCAATGATACTTGCGCATGAGTATTAAGGTGGGCAAGGACCATCAAAATACCTGTCGTAGACGCTCGATTTCGCCGCTCAATTCTCGGTGTTGCGCTTCGAAGGCCACCTTGCTTTCCTGGGTCTGACTCCGGAGTTCCTGCAGCTGAGGTAACATGAGTATGGGCAGGCGAAAGAAGAATGAATTTGGATTGAACCTACCCGCTCCGTCCACATGTTGCATTCCAAGCGAGAGTCAGTAAGCTCGGTTGCCGCGCGGATATTCTCCTCAGTCAATATGCGATTGTTCTCCTCAGTTGCCTCTTTTGCTTGCTGTAGCGACCCGATTTCTTCACGCATCGCCCGGTTTTGCTCGCTCAACTTCGATGACTGCATTTTGATCTTCTCTTCAGCCGCGTACGCAAGCCTTCGAAAAGACATACCTGATCTTTAAGCTTCCCAAATTCATGCTTAGCTTTTTCCAAGCCCTCCTCCGCCTCGCGGAGTTTATTTAGGGTGATTTCGCCTGGCACGCGCGTGCCCACCAGGGCCGGGGCCAATGGTCGGGTTTGAGAAAGAACAAAAGCCTCTTTCTCCTTCAGTAAGGTAAGTGAGCGATCACGATACTCTTCAGACTGAATATGAAATCAATTACGCGTGTTTTAGCCTGTTAAACTTGAAGATATACCTCTTCCTGTAATCGATTCCTCTCTCTTAACAAGGTCTCTTCCCGGACCTTCAGTGCATGCAATTGTTCCTGGTGCTTGTAAGACTACAGTCAATGGATATCGAGGACCGTATTTACGCGTCGAGGCATAATCAACTCACCTCTACTTTTGCTTTTTTGAGTTCCTGTTTCAGTGACACAACACTGTCGCAAGCATCAGACCACCTCTTCACGACGGAGGCCCAAAAAGCCTCATCCATGTCAGGCCTCGGTCCTTGAAAGCCTTCCATTTCAATGAACTTTTCAGTGGTGGTTACGGATGAGTTGGAGTAATATATTAAGTTTCGGTCATGTCGTCGCGTGGGTGATGACATTTCCAGGCACAACTCTCAACGCGTGAGAGTGTGCGTGACGGTGTAGCGCATCACTCGTATCAAATACGAAATACATCGCAAGTCCAACTAGTGCATATATATTAACCGATTAACTCTATAAAATGAAGGAGCTGTATTTCAATCACCCCTCAAAGCATGAACGTCAAAGGATTCTCCAGATATCCCTTGAAGGCCGACATCCATCTTGCTCCCACAGCCCCGTCCACAACCCTGTGGTCCGAGCTCAACGTGACTTTCATGACCTGCACAGTCTTAAATCCACGCTCTTCCTCTGGCGCAGGGACCAGAGTGGGCTGTGTGGAACCGACAGCGAGGATACAAGATTGAGGTTGGTTGATGATGGCAGTAAAGTGGTCGATACCAAACATTCCAAGATTAGAGATGGTGAAAGTACCGCCCTTTGGTGCGATAGATGTTGAGAAGGACGAAAATAGCATGGAGATTAGTAGGGCGTACCTGGTATTCCACTGGCTGCAGTTTGCCGTCGCGAGCCTTCTTAGCGAGAGCTTTTGTTTCCGCGGAGATCGTGGCCAATCCCTTTGAACCAGCATCCTTCAATATAGGCGTAATCAGACCGGAAGGTGTCGCAACCGCAACAGAGATATCAGCCTTCTTGTATCTGTAACCGCAGGTGAGAGTTCGTTTTGGTGCGAGAAGTATTCAGGACTCACGTTCGGATAACTTCTCCTAACCATGCAGAGTTGGCCTCAGGAACGTCTGCCAGTGCACAAGCGACAGCTTTGACGATGAAGTCATTGACGCTAAGCTTGGCCGTCTTGTCCTTCTCGATCAATGTCGTATTAAAGACTTCTCTGAGTTTCATGACCTTGTCCATGTTGATCTTGACCGTGAGGTAGTAATGAGGCAAGTCCTGCTTTGACTGAGTCAAGCGAGAGCCAATTACACGGCGCATGTTGGACACAGGGGTATCAACGTAATCAGGAAGTTGGGCAGACGGAGGTTGGGAAAGGGGGGTCGTTGCAGATGTGGTCGCAGCAGGCGCGGGTTTGTAGTTTTCAACATCCGTACGAATGATGCGGCCTGAGGGTCCAGAACCTTTTATTTGAGCCAGAGGGATGCCGCGCTCTAAGGCAATCTTCTTTGCGATGGGGGATGCAAAGATGCGATCGCTTATTGGGAGGTCAATCTTAGTATCTGCCTGAGGCTGAGGCTGTGACTGCTCAGGTTTCGGTGGGGAGGGTTCTGCCGGCTTAGAAGGCTCGGGGGCTTTCTCCGCTTCAAAAGACTCAGTAGCGGCTTTGACAGCCATGTCAGCGGCGCCAGAGAGATCATCACCCTCCTCGGCTACAATAGCAATTGCAGCACCGACCTGGACGTTCTTTGCACCGTCTTGGGCCTGGAATAATGCGGCATGCATAAGGGTGGTATGTATGGTGTGTTAACCAAGGACTTACGATAATTTTGGCGAGAATGCCTTCATCCTGGGCTTCTACGTCAATAGTCGCCTTGTCGGTTTCCTGAGATGATAGGTGTCGGATGAGTCGAGTGGTGCTAATTACGAGCAATGAGCTTACAATTTCAAGAAGGACATCACCGGTCGTGAAGGATTCCCCCTCTTTCTTTTTCCAGGAAGCAATGCCACCTTCAGACATTGTGGGGCTCATAGCTGGCATGTTGAAACGCGACAGCGCGCTTCGACGTGCGGACACATGGAAACCTAGAGACGCAGCGTAAGAGCCGTGGGCGGGTTAGAGAGAGCGGAGAACTCACGGCGCGTGAAGATGCGAGCAGCAGCTAGTGAAGACATGAGGGGGAACAGAGAATTTTGCGTTGGGGAGAGGTCGATATTCCAAGGTGGTAAACAACACCAAAGCACCGGGATGCGCCGATTAAGTAAAAGTATAACCATCTCTCGCCGTTTTCAATGGCGTCGGATCTCGTCCTTCCTGGTCAGCCCATAGCGCTGCCCCGCGGGCCTGTTCCTCAGCTGGGCTCGGGGATCTATGTCAGGGATAATCAAGTCAGAGCAAGCCTAGTTGGCATTCCGCGAAATGAGGGTTCTGTTGGTTATCTTCTCTTGATGTCTTCTGTATCACTTCCACGATATTTGTCTTCACCTAGACTTTAACGATAACCCGCGTACGACCCAATCCTCCGGCACCCAACTCTGTGGTACTCGGGTCCATCACCCGCCTGTCTCCCCTCCAAGCCTTGCTCTCCATCACTGTCGTGGACGGTGTACCCCTTCCACCTGGAGAGGAGTTCACCGGCGTAATCCGTACCCAGGACGTGCGAGCAACTGAGAAGGACAGAGTCAAGATTGCGGACTGCTTTAGGGGTGGTGATGTCGTGCGAGGTGTCGTGGTGGGTTCATTCACCATCGAATTAGGAACGTACGCTCATGCAAAAGCCAGATTTCCCTAGGCGATGCACGTAGTTATTTTGTGACAACAGCCAGGAATGATCTGGGTGTGATATTCGCGACGAGTGAAGCAGGTGATTCTAAATTTTGATATAAACGCGTCGTTCAAAATGTTCAATGTTTGGTGTGACACAGGTGCAACAATGGAGCCTGCGTCATGGCAGGAGATGAGGTGTCCAAAGACAGGGAAGATTGAGAAACGCAAGTGTGCTAAACCTGAGAATCTGTAGAGTAATCTTAGTATTACAGCGATGCCAATTACGCTCGACGCGTCGAAATAAAAAGTTTACATTGGGAGTTGTAGCAAAACAAGAGACCAACCCAAACTGGGCAATCCGTCACCAGGGTTGCAGGGTATCTCAACTTGTCTTCGTTTTCTCGTTATCCTCTCTCTTGGCTGCGCTCTTGGGGCTCGTCATGATGGCTGTACTTTCACCGACTGATGCCTTGCGCAGGGACAGACATATGTCACTCGACGACAACGATCTCAAGTAGGTGCCCCATGCCACACTGGTTTCTTCGTTCACTCAACTTCTCTAAACAGTTACTCGACGTCTTCAACTGACTGGCGTGCAAAATACAACGAAGTATATCCGTCTTCTCTCTTCCATTTCGAGGCTACTTCTCACTCTCTGCAAGGTGGCTGATATGTTGGCAGAAACTCGAACCGAACTGGATGACTTTCACCATGCGAGCAAGGAACTTGAAGCCGAATTGGAGAATGAGCTACAACGAACGGAAAAGGCCCAACAAGATTTGAAGGTCAAGGTTATCAGAGCGGAATCAGAGCGCGACGAATGGAAGGTGCGTCGCGAGTCCCTTCAAGGACGCCCACTAAATGGCTATTCGATGTAGAGCAAGTTCATGTCGCTTCAAACTAATCATAACACTACGACGGCATCTCTTCAGCGTGAGCTTGACAAAATACGTCAAGACTATCAACAGACAAAAATTCAACTGCGAGACCTCGAGATGGGGAACGACGATCTGGAGCGCAATGAGCGAGCTGTTTCGTCCAGCTTAGCTGATATGGAAGCCAAATATTCGCGTGCTTTGGAAGAGAAGATTTTACTGGAGCATGAGCTGTTGGAGAAAGCCAGTCTCGAGGAGGAATCTCAACGACTTCGAGATGAACTGAGAGGTGCGTCAAATCAACGAACTGTCAGAGTTATTTCTCACCCAAATCTCCTCTCATTATGCATAGACGCCAACGTTGAAATATCTATACTCAAAGACCAGGTTGCAGCTCAAGTCTCCATCCACTCTAATGCATCGTCGACTGCGGAAATATACGCTCCCCAAACTGAACTCCCTCACATCTCAGTCCCTTCTGAAGACGACCTTTTGAATACTCCTCCTCCGCCAGATCTTCAGCTTGATGAATTGTCACCTAGCTCTGAAAGCCTTCCTTTGGCGGAATCAACCCCTCAGACCACTCCCAAGGCCCCAACATATCTCGGTGGTCAATCAGCACTCCTCCAGCGCGCGGGCTTCCATCCCCACAGAGCCACCCCTCCCTCTAGCTCCACTCACGTCACACGGTCAACGACTCTTCCTTCGCTTTACACGTCGAGTCCTCGCACCCCTACTTCGCGGGCGTCAACGAAGCCACACAATGCTTCAACGAATACAATGTCGACGACAAACACAACGTCGAAGAATAAGGGGGTTCAGATGGTGTCGGAGATGCGCGCACGTGTACGAAATCTTGAACAGAAGATTCATACCCGTGTGCCCAGATTACGCATGGGCAGTATAACGGGTAGACCCAACTCCAATTCGCTTACGCTATCCAGCCTAACGTCGAACGCGACATCGTCTTCATCGTCATCCTCGAGCAAGACTTCAACAGCCAAAACGAGTTGGGAAAGCCTCGGCCAGCGTCGGAGTGGGGATTCCAGACGGAGCAATGATAGTTGGTCCGAGAAGCAGCAGAAGGAGAGTGCAGGAGATTCATCGGGTTGGGTTCTTATCATGGAGGATTCACCTTCACCACCGAAAGAGAAGGACAGACGGCGAGTATCAAGCCCTTCCGGAGGTCCGACTTCTTTCCGTCCGGCCGCATCGACCTCACTACAATCTCCTACATTTGGCTCCCATAAGCTCAATACCCCCGCTCAGAGCACTACGACACCTTGTTCTGGTATTCGCCGACCTCAGTCTCGTCTATCAGCTGGAAGTCTGAGTACTACCACGACAAGCTCCATTCCCACACCAACCTCACGTCCTGCGACACCCACATTCCTCCCTGTACCATCCAGTGGCTTATACGCCCACGCCTCCACGGCTGGGATGACTGGTCTCAAACGCTCGACCGGTCCAGGTGGGCCAAATCCCTATTCTCAGGCCAAACGGTCATCGCTGGGCTCCAGTAGCGCCAATCAGACCCCGGAAGCAAATCGTGAAAGACCTACAACCATGCCATCGCTTCTCAGGCCAGCTTCAGGTACACCCTCATCTGGAACGAAGTACAATGACACAGGTAAAGCCCTACCACAATTGCCTGGGCTTCATACGAATATCACGATGAGGGCTTCATCGCGACCATCACCTTCTGTGAATGGGACGTCAGTTCTCGCACAAAGCCGCATAGGTCGACCAAGCACTGGTGGTCTCTCCGGCCGAAGGAGCACAGATGGCGCATATTCGGCTCTGGGCTTGAAGCCTGATTCCAGAACGAGGTCTGGAAGCACTTCGACTCCGCCGACTCGCTGAGTTGTATCTTTTTTTTCAACATTTTTCTCGACTCGCATTCTTGATTTCTACTACCACCCTGTACCTTGTTATTGAGTACTGGAATACTGACAGGGAACTCAGCAGTACTACTCCATTCTTTCATCTTCATTATGTATTTTTCCATCGTGATGACCTTTATGACAGCCCTGGGTAGAAGTCCACAGACGAATAATCGAGTTTTGTAGCCCGACTGGCTTTCCATACACTACATGATAGTACTTATATCCATCCCCTACTTGTGGTGGTGTTCCGTTATATTATGTAATAATAAAGGGAGCAAAAATTGGAATGGACAACCTTGAGTTATTGCGAGATGGACGTTCCAGCAACACCGCGCCCTGAACGTTCCTTGAACCGCCAGCTAGTGCTTGAAGAAGACGAGTACACTGAAGCCTTGTCGCATATCATAGCCCGCGACTTCTTCCCATCGCTTGTCCACCTCGATGCCACAAACAATTACCTCGATGCCCTCCACTCGCGCGACCCGGACCTCATCAATGCCTCAGTGCGCCACCTGCAACAAATCAACAGCACACCGATACCCTCTTCCAGTCGACGAGCCCCCTACCAGTCACCCACACAGACACCTTACAGTTTCGGCCCCTCAGACACGCCGCTGCGTACACCCCGTGGAGAACCCCCCATCAAACGACAGAGGCTCAACGCCGATTTGGGTTTGGACGCCTTCCAAGCCCAGTATACGTCGGAAGACAACTCTAGCTTTACTCAGATACTGGATGACGAGAACCGGCAGCGCAAGGAGAAGTGGACGTGGGCGTGGGATGCACAGAAACGGGTAGAAGGACAGCGAGATAAGATGATAGAGGCCAGGGAGAGGATGCTAATAGAGGCGCCGCCAGTGATGGGTGTCAGGGAGCGGTTTGTAATCGAGGCGCCGCTAGTTGCTGGGCTTATTACGGATGGACGGCAGGCGAAGGAGGCTGAAGCGGAGAAGAATGAAGAAGCAACGGAGGAAAAGGGTGAGGCGAAGGCGACTGGTGAGGGCAAGGAGCTTGTTCTTCGAGATAACAAGGATATTCCGGACGCTGCAGAGACGGATGTCATGGCTCCGAAAAAGGATACTCGTTCGGCGGGGGTGGATGGCTGGAGGTTCAGGGTATGCGACACAAACCACTTCTTACAACATATGTCTCATTCTCTTTATACAGGCGCGAAACTCCTTGATGTTCCCGCCAGATGCAGACGAGTCGCCATATCATCCTACCAACTTGGCCGACGTTGCAACCAACCCGAAAGTCATCAAGTATGGAAATACGCGTTTACCTGAGTACGATCACTCATCTTCGAGCACTCGGGGGCAATCTGCACCGCCGAGCCCAACGAGAAGTCGAATAGACGCAGCCATTACCGGGACACCATGTAAGCGCATTTCCATTAGATATTACATGAACATTTCCTCAACATGACCATTTAGATCGTCCCAAGTCACCTACAGGCAACAACTTTTCCCTTGTACCCAACCTTCCATCCCCTACTGCGTCAGAACTTGGCCCGGCTGCGGTGAAACAGCTCATGACATGGGGAACACTTAACGCCACACCCCGGATAATATCTCAGTCCGACGATCCAGCCCTCCCGCCACCAAGCACCCCTTTCCATATACCAGCAATCACATCACGCGAAATGATCTCTCATAAATTATCTAACAAGGCATCGAGAAGCCTGCGTACTAAGGCTGGCTTACTGGGGCTGGGACAAGCGGGCCGGACGCCAGGCGTTGGTATGTCAAGGACCCTCGCCGGAAAAAAAGGAGACATGGCGCCACCATCATGGACGCCACGACGTTCCGAGGCTGCTGGCAACTTGACCCCAGCCGCTAGGAGATTGCTGGAACGCACTACGATGGGGACTGCGGCAAGTAGGAGAGCTGAGGCTATGGAAAGGTCGGCTGGATGGGAAAGCGGAGTAAATCGCAAGGACAAGGACCTCAATCGGGTGCGGTGGACACCAACACCCAGTCCTGTCACTCGTAGATAGATGCCATCATCCAAACCAGTTTCACACCCTATTATCTCAAATGTATCGTGGATGTACCTTGACGGCGATGATAATAGTCAAATTTCCAGGCAAGGCAGTGCGATCGAGTTCCATGTAGTAGGTCGATATTTCCGCCGCAAACCACTTGTGGTTCTGGGATACAATAATGAACCCAATGTTAGCTACGAGTAAGAGAAATCATGATCATGAAACGGAGGTTTTCCGTCGCTTGGGATTTGGCGGCTCCGTTTCGTCCTTGCCCATTTCTGGTGTCGGCTTGTGAGAAGGCGGAGATGTCTTGACAGCAGTCACAGGTTTGGCCCTCCTTTTTACGATGACACCCTTGAGCGGCTTTTTAACATCTTTCCGTATGGTGGGGGTGACTGTAGGCGGCTTGGGAGCGATCGACGCCGAGATTGATAACAGTGGCGGAGGATTGTTGGCGGCATTCGTCCGCGCTGCGACAGCTCTGAAACACGATGAACGACGGGTGATATTTAATGAAAATACGACGTACTCCTTGAAACCTCTGACTTCCTCTCCATCTTTCTCCTTCCTCTGGCGTTCCTCTGCCTCTTGGCGTTCCCTTACGGAATCGAGAAACATAATCTCATCCTCTTCCAAGGCTCGGAACTGGTTGGCTTGAGGGAGCGTCCGTCTGAGGAACGCATGGAATGAATGCCAGCTATACTGTTAACACACCGAGTTTCGTCTTTTCCTCCCATTCCTCCTGTTTTGCAATCTTGCGAAGGATGTTTTAATAAGGCAAAGGCTGTATGTACGCTGTAATTACCTTGTTAGCAGCAAGTTTCTAGTCGATCACCCGGAGATCCACAGCAGAAAGTCAATATACGTTTGTCCATGCGAGGCGCAGGCGAGTGCTCACTTCAGCAAGACTGCGGCCGTCATAGGAGTCTTCATGCTGCTGCTGTTGCTGGGGAGGCTCCTGACCTAGCCTTGCGTATGCTGCTTTCCATTGTTCGTCGCGTCGGGCCTTTGCGGTGTCAAGATCGTTCTGTGAGACAAAGCGGGAGCCCACCGGACCCGCAGAGAGGGAAGGGATGATGGATTCGTCCATGAGGGATGTGACGGACGCGTGACGGAGGTCGTCACGGCCAAGGAGGAGGGAAATCAGAAGTGGAAGTGACTGAGAGAGCATGGAATTTCAGTTGGTCTCATTGCCATCGCAGACGGTGTTGACGACGACAGCTCAACGTTGTCAACGGTGAAGCCCCCTTCAAGCCAGCCATGTCCATGTCGCTCGTTCCTTCCACTACAAGCCTTCACCATACTTCAAGTCTGCGCAGCACCGTCCGCCGTCCGCCTCCACCTCCCATCTCCACCGTCATCACCACTCCACGTAACTAGCACACCCATACTTGTCTACTGCACCTCCACTGACTCGTGCCCTGCAGCTTGGGCCCGTGATGAGCCCCCCTCGCCCAAAGATCACACCACATCCCTCATTGAAGCCAATCACGCGACAGAGTCCCGCCCCTCCGATGTTGCCTCCTACACCACCAGCAACCTCGACACATCTCGCTGGTGGTCTTTCACCCTTCCCCGTACCAATAGACATCAGCCACTCGCAGAGCCACCCCCCAAACCCGAGAGAAAGGGCCTCAAAGACCTTTCCATTTCCGCCTGGCTTCCAACATCGTCCTCTATCCGTGAAGGCCATTCTTTTCTTCGTAAAGAAAAGGAAAAGGAAAGGGATCCTGAGAATGCCCACCCCAATGGCGCTGCTGGCCGTGAATGGGGCATGTCAATAGCTCTCCCCACTCCGCCTGCCGCACCGTACACCCTAGCTCACAACGTCACCCCTGGATGGGATTCCCCGTGGTCACCCCGGATGGCCGCCCAAGGCCCGGTCCACAATCATGACAGAAACAGCTCATATGGTCTCAATCAAGTCGACGACGACGAGTCCATTAGAAGCCTCAACACTACAAGTATTTGGTGCAGAAGAAAGCAGCGGCTTCGGGCATTCATCCTTACCAATACTTATGTCCCACTCGTACGTCCTATGGCTCTTTAGCAGTCTCTATCAGCTTCTGACTTTTCTTTTCTCTCGTATAGCTCTTTCGTTTCATCAATATCACCTTCACAACATCCGCCCTTGCGGTGGCCATTCATATCCGTAGAATGGAGCTTGACGGACATGCCATGGGGGCAGTGGGGAGTTCTCCGTACGTTGTTGGAAATACAACCTCTCCATCAATCTCATCTCCCATTTATCCCTCCTAGGACCGTCGTCATCATTTTTGCCCCATTGACTCTGGTACATGTGATGGCCGCTATATATGTCAGTACGCGTGATAGATGAACTGTCCTTGGTCTGATTCATCTTTTTCTCGGCAGCTCGAATACTTTGGCAGACCTCTTGGCCTTTGGCGAACATCAGGGAAACTTACGCACACACTCTCTGAAGTTCTCTTCATATGTGCCTGGTCCGCTGCCCTCTCCCTCTGCTTCGATAACTTCTTTACATCCCGCGTACCGTGTGCATCCCCTTCGAGCATGTCCTGGTACAACGAGCTACCCCGACCTCCAAGTATCTTGCCTAACTTTGAAGGCGGCCTTGGCGACCGAATTTGCGATTCCCAACTGGCCCTGATCTGCCTCGTTGGCATAGGCCTTTTGGCTTACTGCACGAACCTCATTATCAGCCTTTTCAGAATATTCGAGAAAGTCAAATATCACCCCGCTGCTCCAATGCGAACGTAGGACTTTATATATATTCGGAACACCAGAACTGTACTATTTATCGTGACCCACCCAACGCTCCACATTCATTTCAAAACACCCTCCCTATCCATTTATACATAACACCTTAATGTGTGTACCTAGTGTACGTTAGCTGGTCTTTTGCAATAAGCAAGAATCTTACCTTGAACCTGAGGAACGTGACTTCGGTAATAGCATTAAGTCATTCGCACGGCTGCATTCTTTGCGCTACTTCCTAGACGAGGCTCGCTCGAAATGAACACCTTTTAGATAACTTGGACAGTCATCATTCTAGAGATGGACACCTTGCTTGATATTTCTTCCCGCAGGACCTCAGTCGTGAGGTCAATATCAAGGCTGCGGGGCAACTCGCCGAGCCCCATTCAAATGCTCCTCGAGCAGCGAAATTATGCTCTGGGCATCGTCCTCCTCCTAGTTGTCGTCTTCCTATGGACTGCATCCAACTTTGTTACCCAGGTGAATCCGTCTTGCATCGTTGCAATTGAGCCAGGGCTGAGATGTTGGTATCGGGATATCCTAGGACATTTTTAAGGGTGGTTTCGATAAGCCTTTCCTGTGAGTCGAACGTTCCCCTACAACTTTCAGCCTTACTGTTTGACCGGACAGGGTTACTTATCTGAACACGAGCGCATTTTCGCTCTATCTTCTCCCTTTCCTTGCCAAAAGAGGGTGGTCGCAATGGACGAGGACTGATAGATCCCGTACACGTAAAGCATCTCTTCTTGCATCTTCACGTCCACTTATACCTGCTTACAATTCAAATAGATGTGGGATACGACCCGCTAGGGACGGTGCCAGAACTAGTGGTCGGACATCCTGTTGAGGATGAGGTATGTCATAACAGCTTGGACTAACTCATAACCAGCCTTGCTCAATCTAATTCTAGCCACAGTCCTCCTTTGTAAAGCATTGCTTATCCCCTCTTACTATCAGGGAGACCATCGATCTGGCGTTCGTCTTTTGCTTCCTCTGGTTTATAGCCAACTGGTCCGTAAACGCGTCCCTCAATTATACCAGTGTAGCAAGTGCCACGATACTATCCAGTATGAGCGGTATGTCGAGTGAATAATCAAACATCAGTCCCAGATTCATCCTTGAGTTCCTAGGTCTTTTCACCTTGGCGATTGGCAGAATATTTCTCGTAGAAGCCCTTACGGCAGCAAAAGTCCTTGCTGTGCTTGCGAGGTAGAAACTTCCTCTCTCAGCGCATCATCCAATTCATACACTTCAACTTGTAGCTTTGGAGGGGTTATTCTCGTTTCTCTCTCTGATTCGTCCTCTTCTCCTCAACCAGTACAAGGACAAGCTGAACAACCCTTACTGGGCGACATGTTGGCGCTCATCTCTGCCGTAGTCTATGCTCTATATGTTATTCTGCTCAAAGTTCGCATCCACACCGAGTCCAGGATTGATATGCAGCTATTCTTTGGTTTCGTTGGCCTGTTCAACGTCCTTACCTGCTGGATTATCGGTGTCGTTCTTCATATTACTGGCATTGAGCGGTTCGAACTGCCAACTACCCGGGCGGCAATCGGCGCAATCCTCCTCAACGTGAGTGGAAGTTCTCTTGTATATTCAACTATCAGCTTACAAGCCCCTAGATGTTCATCACTCTGACTAGCGATTATCTCTACGTTCTCGCAATGCTCAAGACCACGCCTCTAGTTGTGACGATAGGCCTAAGCCTTACGATACCCCTCGCCGTCGTTGGAGATTTCCTGCTTGGTAAAACTACCAGAGGGTTGGTTTTAGTGGGGGCATTGCTGGTGATAGCAAGTTTTGTGGTGGTGGGGCTAGATGATGCTAGATCTCGCTCTCATAAAGTGGACACTTCGTCGATACCTGACGACTTGGAAAATTAGAACATTAGCTCACAATATTGTACCCGATAAAATAGTATAATCTCGGCAGGTGCGATCTGTAGGATGGATCTATTAATGGATGTATCACCCGCAGCGGTCATGAAGAAGAACAAGCGGGGCGCGTACTACATACACAGCATCTAATATATGTTACGGACACAGGCAAACCATAACTGTTGTACGTAGTACACTGAGCTGTGACCAGATGTGATGAAAATGAAGATCTATGCACTTCTTGGGGAGAAGTCATCAATAATGTGGCCCGGCAACTCTCCATTTGATAGCTAATGCTGAGCTATGACAGTGAAAATATATGGTTGAATATATGGTTAAGTTTTTTATAAGTTTGCTGGTGAGCTCCTGACAAGGCGATAGCAGCGATGCCTAGCGAGAATGAATCCCAAAGACACGATGGCATTTTTGTTGCCGTTATAATATTGATGTGGGCTACGCCTCTGTACGCGATTTGCGTTCCGGAGACTTCCCATGGGACATGCATTAGCTTGCGTACAGTCATATTGTTATGGGCTACGCCTTTTGCATGCTCTTTCGCAATGCTGAGACTTCCCGTATATCAAATCAAGATTGTGGTCATGGGTGCTGGGGTTTTGACTGACGCATGTACTGTTGAAATTGAGTTTGTTGTTGCCCATAAATAAATAGACTTAACGTCGAGCTGTTTGGACATGGTGAGTTTTCTTTTTCTCTTCAGACGTGCGATGCTCTAATCATCAGGTTTTTAACAGCCAAAAGAACGTCGTAGGCGTAGTGGTGCGCATGAACCATCAGTGAAACTCGCGAAGCGCGAATTTGCTGTCCAGGATAACGCTGTTGAGCATATTAAGATTGGCGATGCGATCAAGGCTACAGTGCGTCCTCCGTCGCAGGTCGCTCTCGCACTTTGTAGTTGACCTCAATTTTAGGGCACAGAGATTCTGGAGAGCTTATCGGCACCTGAGCCTCGCCCTGTTTTGAAGAAAAAGGAGAAAATGCAGGCCAAACACGAAGCATTCCTAGAACGTATGATTGTTCACATTTTTTTTCGACACGTACTCACTCTCCGTGTCCTGAAGGCCTGGAGACCTCCAGCTCGCCCTACTCCAAATCCCATGCTCGCCGAGTGAAGCGCAAGGCAAAAGAACAGATCGCCAATGGTTTAAGCGAAATGCAAGTTGCGATTGCGGCTCTAGACGAAGATATTCCAATCACGGTCCAAGAGTCCGTAAAGAACGCTGCGGAGTCAAGTCAAGAACCTCTTTACAATGCACATGTCAAGCCTGGGATGATTGGTGAAGGAAAGAAGGTGCCTCTTTCCAAATCGCAGCGCAAGCGTGCTCTGTGCGTCTACCTTGCTCCTAACATTCGAGTCGCATCTATTGAACTCTTGATGGCATGTACAGTCAAATGGAGCAAGTTCGACATCCCTTGATCCTTTCCAATCCCGCATTTGCGGCCAATCCATTCCAGACAATACGAACCCATGCTCAAAACACGCTTGTCAAGCGCCACGTCCCCAAGAAGTGAGAACGTATCAAGCAATAATACACCATATTCCATCGTCAGTTTCCTTACCTTCTAATGATGTAACACATCTTGATGTCCTAAGCCCGAAAGTCTTGACATACATGAGCCAGAGCAGGAAACGACCCATAAAGTGGGCCAGTCATTCTCCAACGGCAAATAAGGTTTATGCAAAGGGATATGATGGATATGAATCCGACAGTATGTCTAACTCTAAAGAGCGCTCGGCGGAGTGGGGACTTCAGAGCCTATGTCGCCCTCCTTTGCACCCAGAACTTCCATCAGCTCCTTTCTCCCGAACATGTGCGCTGCTTGAATGGCATTCGGTGTTCCAAGACGAGGATCGGCGCCTTTCTCTGCTAATGCTCGCACGACATCATCGTGCGCCTTGAACACCGCACCCGCGATCATAGACTGGCCGAGGTCATTTAATCGATTGGGATCTGCCTCGCGCTTGAGCAATTCCTTCGTGAGCTCAGCGTGACCCGCATATGCAGCCAGCATCAACAATGTGTTTCCTAGCCGTAATATAAGCTGGGTCTCAATGTTTTAGCTTCATATTGATTTGAACCGAAAGGAACCTTTATCATTTGTGAGATTGACAGGCAAACCGGCGTCGATGGCGGCCAGGAGCAGTGCAGAATCACCAGTCCGCGCTGCCTCGAACATCCGACGGGCAAAGTCGATCGTCTCCGCCGGCAATTCAGAAACCGCTGAAGGGCTTACTTGTGCCTGTGCTCCTGGATCAATCGAGAAATATTAGGCTTATTACTAGTAGCCGACAGACCATTTCGATATTTAGGACAGGTTTAGGGACTCGCAAATAGCTAGGTGTGTCAAGAAACCTCACCTGAAGACCTGAGTAATCTTCCGGATACCTGTTTGTACCTGTTTGATGTTCGAAGGGAAGCCTCGGAATGTAGAAAGTTATCGTTCCAAGAACAAGTGGTATAAGAATTAAGGAGCAAATGCATGCTGAACATATATATAGGTTGGTATATGGCGCGAAAGGAAAAGAAACGAACAAAAGTTTATTCAGCAGACAAAGCAGGGAAGGCCTGCCTTGTCTTTCAACGTCAATCATCATCCCCACCACCACTCATACCAGCACTCCACACAGTGCTGCTAGTGCTGCCACCTGCACTTCTCCTGCTCCGTCTACCTCCGGCTCTGGGTGAAATCTCGGTGAAGCCGCTGCTAGCTCCACGCGCGATCTCAGCACTCAGGTTGCGCTCGTGCGCGTCCAAAACCGCCAGAGAATTCTCCGCCTCTGCCTGCTCCAAGGCTTCCTGGGTGAGGTTTGGAATCCCAAGGCCAACTCGAGAGTTGGTCGAACCCTCGAGAGAAGCTGTAGACTTCACGGAGGAGGCATCTGAATTCTCTGCAGTCTTCGATCCAAACCACGAGAAGCGTCGATTATTCGTGGCAGTGAGGGGTGTCCCGGTGGTCCCGGTGGAAGAGGCCCTCTGGATCGGAGCCGTTGGGAATGTAAAGGCTGGAGATAACTGGGTAGCAGGAGGTTGGATACCCATCAACTTCATCGTAGCATTGAGACGTTCTCTCTCCTTTCGGTCCTCCTCGTCCTCTTGAGTATCTAATTTACGCCCACCCGTCACAGGGCTTGCACCGGGCTTAAGCGTAAGGGGGCGCAAATTGGGATCGGGTTTCTTCTCAGTTGTATTATTGAACAGAGAAAACCCTTTCCAGTCAAATGACAGGGAACGACGCTGCGCCTTGGGATTTGGCTGGTTTAAGGTAGGGGGTGAGTTGACACGAGTCTCGGGCATTGGACTGGACGATGAGCGGCCCACGATCACAGATTGTGGCCGCGCCTTCGGGTTGGTGGCGAGAAGTGATTTCGGACCATTCGAATGCGGTCCCGCAGTTAATGGTTCCTTGTCGTAATCGACCGCAAGAACGTGCTCGAAGCCTTCCTGTGAAATGATGCGATCGATGATCTTCGACGCGTAGAGAGACAGTGCCTTGTTAGCGTCTTTGAGAGACTTGACCTCGGTACGAAGGGCATCAATGTCGTTGATTGAGCCGCTTGGTTCCAGACCACCAAGGGAATTCGAGGATACCTTTCGCCCATCGGACCCTTTCTTAACACGTTTGCCTTTACCGTTGAGAACTGAGCGATCGGGTTCTTCGATAGCGTTGCCGTCCAGGATGTCCTTGTTCTCAGCGCGCCCGAGCTCTGCAGCAAGATCGAGGCCTGGACCAGTGATAGGCAAGTCTGCCAAAGACTCTCCTCGGGGAACGCCAGAAGACGATATGGTCCGCTTGCGACCATTCCTGCTGGGTTGCCGAGATGGCGAATCGATGCTCCTTGTTTCGAGACTGCGCTCGAGCTCATGTTCAAGGCTTTCCTCCGAGATCTCCTCTTCGACTCTGTCTAGGGTGCTTCTGGTAGTACTGCGTAGGCTTCCGACGTCTGTGTTCTCCGTGTAGTCGTCATCGTCATCCTCGCCGTCGCTGCTACTTCCGCCCCCAACTTGCCGCATGAGGTCGAATTGACCGCTCAACGTTTTCTCCCTCAGAAGAATCATGTAACTCTCATTCTCCTCCTGGAGTTCATGGTTGACCCTTTTCAGATCTACCAGCTGAGTCTGCAAAAGGACGAGAGTGCTCTGCAAAGAGGAGTAGGATGTGGAGAGGGTGGAGAGCTCGAGCCTGAGCGATGTCATCTCGGCGGGTTCTGTCTCTGGATCGTTGACATCTTGGCGAGGCGTTTGCTTCTCGACGGAAGGATGCTCGATTTCATCGTCGCCATCAGGCTCTATGTCGGATTCTGCAGGAGCAAAAATGGGTTCTGGCTGCTTGCGAGCTTGAGTGAGGGATTGTATTCGCGATTTGAGATGCTGCTCATTATCGTAAAAGGCTTGGCGCTCCGCTTCAAATGTAGTTGTCTGAAAGCCAGTTTAATGCAAGTACGAAAACACTGGATGTCATTACGAACCTGTTCATTGTATCGGCGTTGAATATCTCGCTTTTCTTTCTCCAGCTCGCGGACTTGTGCTCTAAGCTTCTCAGAGATGTCTATTCGCTGAGCCAATTCAATTTCGGAACGGGACTGCTCAGCATAAAGCTCATTGAGCCGGGTTTCCGCAGCATTAAGTGCGGACGTGAGGGTGTTATTCTCGGTTGTTAGAGATGCAATCGTCTGATCCTTGTTTTGGACTTGCACCAGGAGCTGGAGACACGAGGCGTTCAATGACTCTATCGACACACCAGAACAGAAGCATACCTGTTCCTTCTGGTCTGTCTCCTGCTTCAGAGAGGCAGACAGCGTCTCATGGATGTCGCCAGTGGCTGACGGTGGGGGCGCTGCTTTCGAGGAAGCGCGGCGGGTTACAGATGCGGAATTTAGGGAAGATGCCACTCGTGATGAAGCTGCTGATCTAGCTGCTGGGCCCCTTGCAGCTATCGACGGCGGGGTTGGTGAGGCAGACAGGGGACGCCTAGATGGCGGAGGTGCGCGTGTAGAGGTGGTGGCCGCCATGGCCGAGTATGTTGGGTGGTCGTAAAGTCGTTCAAAGGCGTTACGAGAAAGGTTGGGAGGATATATGGAGTCTGTCAAAGACTAGCTATATGTAGGCAGTAAAGGAGGGCATTCAGCAAAATTCAAAGAAAGATGGACATGTGGTATTGAAGTGATTTCTTGCGGTTACCAGGCGCATCCTCCATCACACAATGACAGACAAACACTGCAACTGGCATGCCAATGTCCTTGTCCCCATCCATATGCTGCACCACATTTATTCCGACTCCCTTGCCCATGTAAGCCTTCTCTCCTCTCGTCCGACGTCCAGCACGATTACTCTCATACTAGCTCTTAACTTCAGTCCTCTCCAAAAGTCATTTCACTCCCGTCTTCCTCAGTAGCCACAGTTCTCATCTGACCCTTGCCTTCACAGCATCCGTGCTTGGCTTGACCCACATTCGGGCTCTGGATGCCCACCTATTCTCGACCGCTAAAAACTCCTCATCGCTTTCCTCCCTGAACCATGGAGATGTCATTGAGATACAAGGCGCACCCTCGTCGGGAAAGACTCACCTTTTGTACCATCTTCTCATTAACTGCATAACTCCATCCGGCCACCATTCGATCAACCTAGGAGGCTGGGACAAAGCGGCTGTTGTCTTTGATATGGATCACAGCTTTGACATTGTCCGTTTCAATCGACTGCTTCAAGGCCGATTGACGCGTTTGATGGGCGGTAGCGCATCTGCTATCGAAGCCATCGCTCAACGTTCATTGGAAAAACTGCGCATTTTTCGACCTTGTTCTTCTTCGCAGCTCGCTGTGACCATTTCGCATCTGGCAGAATATCAGTCCACCCATCTTCCTAACGAGGAAATTGGCATTGTAGCGATCGACTCTATGAGCGCCCATTACTGGCCCGACCGCTTCTTTGCTGAACAGATACGAACCGCTGCTGCTTCTCCAGAACATCCAAGGAATGTTGATATACCACCTTTGCAGCATGTTCTATTGGCTCTGGAATCGTTCCGTCGCAGTCATGGCCCAGTGATTCTCTTGACGAATTGGGGTCTCCATCTGGTCAGCAACAGCAATCCCATTCTCTACAGGCAACACCTTCACCCGTTCCCTGCGCCATTTCCCCATTCCCATCCTCCCACGCCGCACCACGACGTAAATGCTACGATACCCCAGGAAAATCTGCTGAGGTTAACCTGTCATATTACTCTGCATCAGGATATGAGTAGGGCGTCGGGCGCTGTTTCCAAGGAGGTCAGCTGGGACATGGAAGAGAGCGCAATTGTTGGGCTAGTAAGAACGCCGAATCATCCAACCGTTCACAAATTCTTGTTGTCTATCACTGGCGATGACATTCTGACAAACTAACTATATAACTGGCTCGCCAGGCATTATCAAGATGTTAGTCAGGGGTTCGAAAACGCGAGGCTGAGGCTACTACGTACCACCTTACATGCTAGGAGTGTCCGGCAGATGATCTCCTGTCATTGCAATGACAATACACAATCAAGTGCGCGATATATAGCCCGTGATCGCGGCTGATAGTGGGTGAGTAAGTATTACATTGAGCATATATAGCTATAATGGTAGAAGCGGGGTATGATACGAGTCGTCAGTAGTAAGAGAAATTGATACAGTAAGTCCACGCGTGTCCAAAAGATTACTGCCGTCGTCCGTAAATCTGATCTAGCTGGTCCTTGAAGTGTTCCTCCACAGCCTTGCGACGAATGTTGCCCTTCGTCGCGGTACGAGGCAATGTCTTTGGGGCCACGATGACGATCATGTTAACGGAGGTGATGCGTTCGTGGAGGTACCTCCTGGAATGAAAGTGACGAGTCTTGCGGATAATCTCTTTCTTGAGTTTGTTGTGATCCATGTCCACCGCTGGTTCAATGAAAATGACAGGCGATGGTCGGCCAGAGCCGACAACCACACATTCCGCGATCAGGTTTCCGCAGGTGGCGCGAGCATTGTCTTCGATAGCTCTAGTTTCATCTGCGTCAGTAACCTGATCGAGCACCACATCTCAGGGGTAACGTACTTGGTGTCACATCGCAAACTGTTCTCGGATTTGATCCAATCATCGTCTCGCCCACGGAAAATGTACATTCCAGGCGCGGGCTCCTGGAACAGGTCACCGGTGTGAAAGTTACCATCATCATGCCTCAAAGAAACATCGGGGCAATCTGCTGATTCGGCGAGGATCACAAGCTCAAGTAGGCGGGCAGTTGTCTGATGGCCCTGTTCCGGAGCTGGTGCAATAGGACGGAAATCGTAGACGACCCCCTCGAGGGGACGAAGGAGGGGTGCATTGCGCTCTTTGCCTCCAACGGAAAGCATCATTGCACCACACTCGGTGCTACCAAAAAGATTCTAATAGAAATTCTTGTCAGAAGGGCGCAATGGATATGAGGTAGGCATAACTTACTTTCAGGGGAATACCGTTTGCGTACGCCCACTCCTCTTCGTCACGCGCCAACGGAAGACCGCTGTACAGTACCTCGTCGAGGCCGGCGAGCATTGACAAAAGCTTTGCGTCATTTCGGGACTTTCGAAGATGATTTGCGAGGAAAGCCGCAAACTGGTTGAGTCTGTTCAGCCCGCCCACATGAACCATGTGCATTAGTTCCTCAGAGGAAAATGCGATTGTTGTAGGCTGAATTACGCATGAACCGTGTTGGAGGCTTCCGATGAGCACTGCAACGTATAAGTTGAAAGGAGTACGTTTAATGATGAAGCTACTCACTGAATGTCTGGCCGATGTGGCACATACTTCCCCTAATCAAATTTGTCAGAAATAACTCCAGAGAGGACACTTCAAGATAAACTTACATCCAGACGGTGACATCCTGTCGCCGAGGATTACGAGGCTCGCTCACCTGGTGAGATTTGTGAACGGCGCAAGTCAGCCATCGATAACTGCAGGGAACCAGCTTTGGGCTTCCAGAAGTAGACCCGCTCGTGTGGAACACGAATGCGATGTCCTCTTCGACCACTTCGAGTAGGGGAAGGAGCGCTCCTTCCTCATCTTTGATCTCTGGAGAAGTGGCGAGATGAGTGGGGACCGGACAGTCGCCAAGGGTCGACGCAAATGTAGAATCATGGATGAGAGCCTTGGCATTGGCCCGCAGCAGTAGCTCGTAAATTACAGATGGGTTGGGGAGTCGTAGACTGAACAGCTGGGGAATATATCCGGCTCTCGAGACACCGTAGATGTGAAGCACATCCGTGTAAGTGAAGCCCCCGATCCTGAAGAAGAACTCGTTACTTTGGGCGAAGACGGATGCAGACTGTATGTTCCTTACCATACACCGACGACAGACCGCGGTTTTACACCGTCGTTCGCGAGCGTCCGCGCCCAGTATCTGGCATGTGTCTCGACATCGCGCTGGAACTGCCGGTAGGTGATTGAATTCCACTCCTGTTCCTGGCCAATTGAGTGGTTAACTGTGGGTGTCTTGAAGGCAACAGAGAGCGGGAAAAGAGTTGCGCTGGTCTCAAGGACAGAAAGGTGTGACTTGATCATGAATGGGCTGGTTAGAGAAGATGTGATAGAGTAGACTGGGTCACTGAAGCTCACCTCTATATATACGCTCTGTCGAAGATAGAAATATTCGAGTCAAATTTCCGGAAGCGGAGAGAGGTAGACATTGTCAGGTCCTCATATCGTTTCGAATAGCCTTGTATGCCTAAAGTAGTTTGAAACGCGGTATGGCAGGGCAGCAGGTACAGTATCGATAATTGTACACCAAATGCGGCAGGGTGTTGTAGACATTGACCGCTAAATGGATGTGTCATTTGTCAAATGGGGACAGGAGTCCGACGGTAGACAAGATACCAAACGATGACATGTCTGCGGCTCAGCAAGAATGTTATAAGAATCACAATGAGTCAATTCCGAAGGCAATGCGGACCTGACTGTATTCGAGATATCTGGATTCCAGGAAACGGTGCATCAAGTGGGCTGTTGAACAACACGGAGTTACCTCTGATACGACGAAGTCATCTACCGCGCTTGACGGAGAGACGCGAACTCACGTGACATGATGGCAGGTAAGTGGGATGTTATGGATACATACCAGGCTCCGTTCCCCATCTGCGCTACGTGATTTAGAGATTGGACTTGAAGGCAGTGTCGGCGGGCTTTATCATTGATATCCTGTGCAATGTTTACGAGTCATGGACGGCGCCGAGTGTTCAAAGATATCAAGGGACAAGTGATTGATGCAAAGTCGTTGCAAAACAAATGGCCTCAGATTACATAAGTTGGGATATGCACGTGACAGGGATGAAAAAAAGCGTTCCGGAGGTTGCCATATCGCGTGTGAGGAGGCTACGAAGTGCTGCATTTTGCCTGTGGACATGTGAGTCCTTACTTCCACTCTCTGCACAAGCTCTTATCGCCCAGCAGACCACGGGGATTCAGCACTTCAACCTGGAAGTCAACCTGGCTGTCCATGCTCAGGAGGGCTGGTCTGCACAGGCAACATCTCGAGCTCTTTGGTGTACTGGGTCGATCCAGCGAGTTTCGTGTGCTTTCGCGAGCTTCCCAATTCTCTACTCGATGGACGGGTTCCACTGCTGCCGCTCCCCGGCCCAAATCTCGTCACTCGGGAACACCACAAACTTCCCGGTCTACAGAGCTTGCCCCTCGTGCAACTTTACCTCCAGATCTCATCGTCACAATAAACGACCTTCTGTCGCACAATGTAGACAACGCCTCCATCCTGAAGGATATTCGAGCTTCACCCAATCTTTTCCGACATCTAACCAACCCCGATACAACGCGAAAGCTTGCGGAAGGCCTTGCAGTTACATGTCAACCGCCGAGCTCACTACGACTCCTCAGCTTGGCTCATTCTCTCGGGTGCAATCTCAAGCACAACGCTTACGAATGTCTCGCCTTCCACTTCGCGAAAAAGAAACTTTGGAACGGTGTGCTTTCTGCAGTCCGTCTTGCAAAGCAACACTTGGGACGACCGACTTCTCGGTTGCTCAATTGGCGCGCACGTGCCCTTGTAGAGACAGAAGACTACTCAGGACTACAAGGCCTGCTAGGAGAGTTCAGCGAACGGTGCTTGGTGCCCAACCGGCGCACATTCCATCTCATTCTGTCCGGCAACATCCGCAATCGCAATCTTATCATGGCGAAACAATGCCTTGTCACAATGACGGAAGCCGGTTATCCCCCAGACGCGTCCACACATGCTATTGTCGCAACACACTACAGGAGATTGGGTATGGATCCACAAGTAGAATCTCGGTCACTAGAAGCTCTTCCAGATGTCAAATCAACCACCGCAACCGCCGTCCTCAACAGCTTGATGCAGCTTCGTCTCGACGCTCACGACCTTCCAGGAGCATTACACCTATTGACACTGTTCCATCGGAACGACTCCATCCTCGCAGTCATGACCGACGGGAAGGGTTTGAGCAACACAGGTCACACTTTGAATCCGAATATTCAAATCCGTCAGAACCTCTTCCCCAACGCCGCAACGTTTTCCATCTTCATCAATTACCAGGCCTCCCAATCGAATCTTTCTGGCGCTCTCCGCATATTCAGAAACATGCTCGCAGCTGGAATCCAACCCACAACTGCAACTATCACCTCCCTCATTCATGCATTCTTCGCCGTTGGACAAGGCGATGTCGCCGTGCGAATGGTGGCAAAGATGTGCGACGATGATACAGTTCATCCTTCCATGTTTAAACCCATATTATCGTCGCAGACCAACGATGGCCTTCCCTGGGTTCCATCCGGTCTTCTGCCCACCATTCAGGTCTTCAATGCATTACTCAGGGGTGTTTTACGCACCCATGGCGTGAGAAGCACGGATACAGTTCTGCGCATCGTGCATGCTAGTAACCTTAGACCTACTGCCGCTACCCTGGAAATCCTTCTGGCCCACCTCAACACTGTTGAGAGATCGCACCCAGCTGTGCTATTGCGTCTGCTGCGCCAACTTTCGTTTTCCGATATACAACCGAACCTACGACACATGCACATCATCATGAGCTCTGTACTACGTCGTGAAAAGTACCTCTTACACGGTCGTGGCTGGGACACCACCGCCGTCAAATTCTCGACCCGTCGTAAAAAATCGGAACATCACTACCCCGAAAACCGAATCTCCGCTGAAGCGCATACATTTGATCCCACCGCAGGCATCGCCCTTCCTCGTACTTTGTCTCACCGTCGCCACGCACGTTCAATAATAGAGTCCCTATTGGCACGAAAGGTGCTCAGCGACGCCCCTATGGTCTCTTTGCGCATCCGACAAGACGCCCTTATAAAATCGGATGTCGACTCGGCGAAAGAAATTTTCCACACTCTACTCGACCGTGGTATGAATCCCAACGAATATCATTACAGCGCCTTGATGGATGGTCTTGTAAAATCGGGCGACGTCGGCGGTGCACTGGACGTCATGAGGTCCGCCAGTCTGGCTGGGGTCAAGCCAAACCTCGTCATGTTCACGATCATTATTGACGGGCATGCACGCCAGGGCAAACCAGACCGCGCGATGCAGGTCTTCCAGGATATGTTATCAGCCGGGATTATGCCCGACGTGCCGTCGATCGATGCTGTCGCCGGCGCCTTCTTCGCTGTTGGAGCATACAACATGGCCAAGAAGGTCTTGACATCGTTGTGGGGTTATATCGAACCTTTCCCTGAAGAACTGCGGAATGCACGTCTCGAGACTCTGGCTTGCGCTTTTCGATCACTCCACGATAAGAATCGCCACGGATTCAAAACGCCTTCCAAACGTCAGCGCTTGCTCCTGCATTTGGAATTGAACAGACTGAGAGATATATGGAAGACTGGGTCGACGAAACGAAGGAAGTCCTCTACGAGATGAATGGCATTGGTATAGAATACAAGGTTGATCCACCATGGAAGTGATTGTAATCGTGTACGTTAATAATTCTAATGAGATAAGAATCGATGGAGAAGAAATAAGTAATACAGTACATTTGATTGCTACGTAAACTTGGCGTCGAGGAGTCGCAGTGCGGCACGAACTGCATCTGTCTGCACCTCGCGGACTCTTTGTCGTCCACACCTGATCAAGACGTCCTGCGGTACAAGACTTGGAGAGGAAGGCGGTCCGTTTGAGCGCGCACGCTCCTTTTCGCGGTAATGCGCGTGAGGATCAGTTAATAAAACGGATTCATGTTCAGCAGGCACCGCGTTCAGGCCTGGTGGTGATACTGTGCGCTCCGGAGTAACGGAACCCAGAGCGGGGGAAATGATGACCCTTGGCCCGGTGCATTTTGATCTGCGCGCGACGACCTCGGCGAGGAGTGAAAGGTCGGCAAAGGCGACGTTGGGGTGGGCTTTAATTTGACGCCATGCGTCGTTCGTGGGCATGGTTTCTGACCCAGTACCCTCCGATGGCGAAGCCAGGGCGGAAGGTGTATAGAGGGATGTCGATGAGCGACAATCGCAATTGGAGGGATTTCCACAGCAATCGACGCGACCATATTGGTCACGGGCTGAGCGCGCATCCGGGCCGCACGGACAATCGGTGCAGGGCGCCTGAGATTCCTCGATAGCGGAGCAAAAGGCTTTTCCGAAAGCGTCGTCCGCACATGCCATGCAGTTAGAGGGGTCGCCCGAGCAGTTAGCGGGGGGAGTTTGACGTACAGGCGGAGCGACTGCAAATATAGTGTTAACATTCGATGTCGCTGGCCGACGGCGAAGAGGAACAGGGGGTTGATAGGGTGGAAGATTCTCCAAGATGCATGATTGAGGCTGGGCTGGGGGTGGATCGAGCTGTATGGTGTTGGTAGTATGTATGACGGATGGCGCGTTCGCCTGGTTATAGGTGTTCGGGGGTTTGAAGTCAAGCCTCTCGACGACATGTGCCTGTTGCGTCACAAATTCGCGACACACACAAGGCGTATCTTCGGTGCAAAACCCGCAGTCGAAGGGAGGGAAACCATTGCCATCAACTTGACTTGATTTCATAGATGAGTAGTCCAGTAGATTGGACATCGATGTGTGGCTCATATCAGGTTGTACATAATTTGGAAGAGGCGAGCATGGGACATCAGAAGTTCCGGTAGAATCTGGGGACGATACCATGGAGGGTGGTGAGGGAGTATAAGAGATGATCAGAGGAGAAGCCGTTGTACGAGGGGAGACAGGAGTTGGCTTTGCGCGTTTCGTAACAGGATTCGAAAATGGAGAATTGTCTCTCCAGCGTTTCTTGTCGTTTTCTGGAAACATCGCCTGAACCTGTCCCGTCTTTGAGAGTCTCTCCTTAAGGAGGGCGTTTTCGGTACGGAGCGTTTCGTTCTCTTCTTTCAGCCTTTTAGCTATATTCTGAAGAGCAACGTTACGTTCAATTTCTCCTTGCTCATATGACTGCACGCGAGCCTGGAGTTCTGCAAGCTGGGACTGCTTCCGCTCCCGAAAGGCGCGCTGCGCAGCCCTGCAAGTGTATTAGCAGCAGTGACAGTGCGCAATGGAGGATGACTTACCTATTCTGAACTCGACGGCCTTTATTATCAAGCTGCGCCTGTTTTGGTATATCAGCGACCCGGGCGAACATGACTCGGGAGAAAAGGTATAACGCACATCGTCCTCAGACTTGGTAGCAATAGTCACGTCCTTCTTAGGTTTCCGTCCAGGCTTAGGCTTTGGAGCAATGACCCACTCCTTGGATGCTGTGGCGACAATGAGCACGGTAGACGCTATGGAAAGACTAGATTTGGCCGACCTGTGGCCCAGAGCGTAGATGAAGACGAGGTGGAATTGGTAGCAACAGCAGGTGCAACCATTATCGTCGAAAGGAGCAGGAAGGCAGAGGGATTTGCGGTGTGTGAGTGGGTGGGTATGGGAGGGGGGGTCTTAAAGCAAGAGATGCAAGCAGGATCCTTGTCTGATAAGATATCGGACACAGCCGGATGAGTTTCCGATTTCCGGCTCCGTGGGCTGCGTCCTCCATCGCGCCGACGCGGTTCACACCCGTGGCATGTGTGTTCCAGTCCCAACCCAGTACTTACCGCGCGTAAATTCTGTCGGCCATCCCATGAGACTTTTATCCCGGAGGAATTTCCCAAAATCTATCCCCATTACCGGTCAATCTGATTTTTTCACCCATCGCTTCGCCTCCACAGCCTGCCTCTTTAAGGAACCGTGTCGGGCAACTTAAATAATGTGAGAAGTTTGAGGCGTCTCTCAGCGTACGTCGAGCGGACAATTGTTCACCCAAGGCCTCCGGTAGAACCGTGTCAGTTTTTTAACATTGATATCTCCACGTTTGATGAGAAGCATGTTGCGAATTTCACACTGCACCGTGTCTTTATTCCCAACACCAGAGATAGCACAACCCTACTCAATGACAATTTCCTCTGTTTGTTCAATCACCTCATCAACCCAAACCTCAATTTCCTCCTTCTCTTCCTCAGGATGCACTTTGCCATGTTTTTGAACCCGTTCTTCAGTACTGTCTTTCTTGCACAAAGCGCGCCATGCATTCCATTCGTCCACGAGCCGTTTGCGTAGAGCAATAAGCTCCGCACTGACGTTGCTCTCCTCCGCCGCGTCGTCCTCGTCAAAGGTGCGACTGTACTCACGCAGGTTCTTGCGAATCAGTTTTTGTTGGTCCTTTGTCAACAACGTCGGAGGGCGCGGGCGCCAGATGAACTGCTTGAAGCGATCTTGTATGTGTTTGATAATTTCCTGACCACGGAAATCCCAAATTGCAAAGCCGTTCTCGAGCTGCAAGAAAAGAGGGTTCAAAAGACTATGGGAATCGTCCAAAAATATTTACGCACCGTATGAGTCCAGGCACTAGCACTCGTAGCCAAATAGCGACCGCTTGGGTCCCATTCAACGTCAGTGACCCCATAATGATCAGCGGTGCCGAGTAACTGGATCCCACTGCCCCACTCTTCCTTAGACGCTAGTCCTTCCCGGCGACCAGTATCTTCAACATTAAAATCAAGGTCCCAGAACTCAAGTTCGGATTTGCTGGACGACCCCACGGTGGCGAGGACCACATGACGGCCCCGAGGAGACCACCGGATCGCATTACTTGTGCGAGAGGGAAGCGTGCCTGGGTGATGTGAGATACCTCTCTCCCCGGAGATGAAGGGAAACAAATCTTACGAAGTAGTTTAAAGTCGTTTTTGCCATGTTCCAACTGATAGAAGCTAACATCAGTTTTGATGGTGATGCCCGGCCCGGGGTTACCAAGATTGGGATCGTTGCTGGACACGATGGCGAACCGCTCGCCCTTCGGCTCCCATGAAAAATCAGTGACGGTGTCTATTGGAAACTCAGATTTGAAACATGAGTATATGAAATGGAGAGACAGACCTTTCAATTCCACAACCTCCACCGGATAGTCCTTTTCGCGGACTCGGAATATCTCAAGGTTGCAAAAGATAGACTTCTTGGTCTTCGTGTGACGATCTACTTTGACGCAAAGGAAATCTCCTTGGTTTTGCCAATAGATTTTACACTACGTATAAGTGCGATCAACGGGCGTCATATGAAGGTGAAGTGGGCTGACTGACCTCTGTCACGTTAAACAGATTTTTCTGCCGTAAAATAGTACGACTGGGGAAAGCGAGAAGGGTGACGCGCGCGGGTTGATTGACCACTTCGGGAGTCCAGTAGACTAGCATGTTTTCGCGAGCCTTCTTGACGGTCGCCTTGCTTGCGGCTCCGTTGAGCGCCACCTTGGCATCCTTGTCGGCGTCCTCTTTGTCCTTTTCCCCCTGTGGACACCATTCAAAATCCACCACCCCTTCGATCTTCAGACTTTTTTTCCCATGCAAGTACATGCTCGGAAGTTCATGGACACTGATCATTTGACCGGCGGTAACACGTGCAACAAACTTGTCGTCAGGACTCCATTTAAGGGCTGGCCACTGCATCTGCTTTTTGGTAGCAGGAAGATCGCTGTCATTGTTGGTAGAGAATGTGCGAAGCAAATCTCCGGATTTGATATCCCACACGGCTATGTTGTTGCCTTCATCATCCGGTGAGAAGTATTGAGATCCTTGGAGAGCGCCTTCGGGAACGACGATAGGTTCATTAGACCATGTGACCAGGTATTGTTCGCACGGAGAGAAGTCGATAAGTTTAACCAGAGGGTGGGCAAAGCGCTGTTGAGGTTTCCATGAAGGACCACCCCACAGACGCACGCCTTGTCGGTGTAAGGTAGCGACATATGTGCCTAAAGGAGACCACGCGACGTAGAGAAATTCTTTCCACTCCTGCGTCAATAGTTAGAATCAGAATGTTGAACAAAAGATCAGAAACTCACGGGTTTGAATGCTAATTCGCTTTGCGATGGTTTCCCATGCCAGTGGATTTCCACGTCGTCACCTCGGTACGTGACATACTGATCGCGACCTTGGGGGTCAGCTAGCCATGCGCGAAGATGTTCCTGTGTGAAAGAGTAAATTCTGCCACCGCTTCACAAAGGTATAGGGCAAGACCTTCGCAGTGAATTCCTCAGTTTCAGGCTCGTCATACGTTTCGTCCATATTCGCAAATCCTTCAATGTCGGTGAACCGGTTGATTTTGAAAGTGTGCTTGGAGTCGAAAGGATGGTTGTGGAGAGCTGAAAGAGCCAGGTTGGCATCGTCAGCGTTACGGAAATCCACGAAAAGGTATCTGGCCATTGATCGAGTTATGTTCAGTAAAACAATGAGCCTGGAACATGCATACCCTTTGCTTTTCCCAGAAGAATCGTCCCATGGCATGAAAATGTCGTCGGGTTTGATAGAAAGCCCTTTACGCGAAAACTCCTTGCAGATCTTAGCGAGCAGCCTTTCCAGCTTAGACCTGTCGATTATAGGAACGCCATCCACAACGAGCGTCTGGTCAAAACCATCATCATAATGGACGCGGTATCTGGGTAATTGTGATTATGGATATAATATAAGGCGCCAGTAATGTTGTGACGTACTTTTCTTCAATATCCGTATAGTCAATGTCGTCCGTAATTGTGCCAGGCATCCTTTCTCAAAAGCAAAGTACCGTTTTGTTGATAGCCCGAAAACCGCAAATTTGGCTTTGTATATGTTTGACCAATGCTTCCTGTCGCGATCGATTGACCAGGACGTTCTCAAATCCCGACACTGCTCAAGTTCACCTTCCAGCCCTATCCCACTGTTATAAATTTACAGCCTCTTCTTATCGAATAAGTAAACTATCATTGGTACAACAGACTTCCCCTCTTTGGATCTGACTCGGTAAAGGCCTCGGGTAAGTACATTCTCACCTATTTTCACCCCTGATAAAACATTTATTATCAGTACTTAGGTGCTGTCCTCTATGCAAACAACTTTATCCATTGCTCATGACTTGGCAGATGCTGTGAAGCGCCTGGTCTGCGACACAACTTCTAAACCCCGAGGCGCGTCATCGTAGCCAACTTGCTATAGTCTTCTTTGTCCTAGTTCAGCCTGCCATGTTGCTGAAGGTGACCGGATCTGCGAACTTAATAGTATCTGCTCCATGACCTCCTACGTGTGCGTTGGTGTTGGGAGACACTTTTTGTCTTCTATCTTCAACCGCCATATCGCATTATGTTGGATCAAGCTCTACATTCCAAGAACAGCCGCAGCCTTATACGCCTTTGATGTCCAGAGAGGTTGAGTCTAATTCGATGAATCATGGATGTACGTCTTGTTCGATTTGCATTGACGGATCCAAGTGACCTCATTTCTGTAGACTGTAAGTATATTTATCAACAACTTTTTGTATTCAAACCTTACATCCCGTGGCTTACACGCCTGCAATGTCCACAGAATATCCAAATTACCTCTTGTTTTGTGCTCTCGTTGATCTGTCTATCTCTGATGCATATCGTACATAGGTGCTGTCATGGGGCAAGTATTGTTGGCTAAATGAGAGTGTCGGCCGAAAAGCTGCTCTTGTCTTTACCACGGGCTTGGTTTTGGGTGCAACCCTTACAACTGCTGCTCACGGGAAAGCTGGAAATCCTGCAGGATTACTCTGGTCCTTGACACTCGCGCGGTGAGAATTTTTAAGCCTCGAAGGGGTATCACATTACTGGGATTTGGATATAACACGCTGTGGCGATGAAATTACCCCGCTAAGGGGATTGGTGGAGAAGATCCGGCTGCATAATCCAGCGCCCCGGAAGCTGTCAACCAAGGGTCGATCAAAATACGAGGACCAGGTTCTAGATTTATTCTCTCTCCCGTGACATAGAAAACTTACTCAAGGTTGCGAGTGTTTATCATGACCACAACTTACAAGTTCTGCTCTGTATGTGGGTTTCATTTCATGATTTTTACGAGATCATTGATATGAGTGACGATTTATCGTTCCTAAGTTTGGGGGTCCTTTGGTCGTTTTTGTCTTTCTATCAGCAGCCGGGAAGCTGGTCAGCGCTCAGCATCAGACTGTCTAGCGGGTTTGTTTCGAAATTGAAATTACCTTGCCCCTAACCGTACTTTATTTCCATGTCCGTCTTCTAAAAGAATACTCAAAGTTTTTGTGCTGGGGTCATCAAATGCGAAGCGACTTTTTCTATGTAATAGGCTGTCCCGGGCGGAAAAACTTGCAGGCTATGTCCCAAAAAGTTACATACTCAGGTGACCACTCACTGGAACACGCGGTGCTTGATGCGTCGTTCTCTGTTCATTTCCAATATATTTCGATGCAAGCATTTCTAGCGTGATTCACGGCGCTTTGTAATGCGTTGGGCCGAATGAATACAGTACTAGTGTTTGCCTTGTGTTCAGTGAGTACAACGTCCCCATCGGCAGACGTACATTCCTTGAAGAGAATGTTGTTAGCTTTTCTTACAAGGCTGAAGTATGAAAAGACCACAAAATTATCCCCCCCGTTTGTTATCTTGACCGTTTCCCCTCCGCATCTTATGGCGACCCCGCTGACTTATCCTCGACAATCTTGGTATCTCAGCTATGGACTCCTATAGTCTTTTGGCAACATTGTAGGAATCGTTTGTGAGAAACAAGCTTTAGCTTTGAATGGTAACACAGGGATCTGGGGGTATGTAAGGGCTTGCCAGTGAAGAGTGAAATTACTCCACGATAATTCAAGGCGGACAACACCGACACAGATCAGCCGCGTCAGCATATGTACGACAGAGGAATATGCAGTGGTCTCTTCGATCTGCCAGCACACTGGAAAAGAAGTAATCATTAAAATAAACTGATCACCTTTCTAACAACTCTGTGGATGGATGATCGCGGGTAAGTCGCAACTAAACATCTAGTTAAAAATCTCAAGCCAGTCATATGTAGAACGACTAGGACTCTAGCACTTAATATTCGCAGTCCGTATATGATGATGCGAAGCGTGGGTTGGGAAAGAGGATGAAGCTTAAGATGAGATGAGATTGAATTCCCGACTACGTTACATCTTACCTCGTCGGGAGTGGGTAGAGTAAATGAAGGAAAAATAGGGTAAGTAGAGGTAAAGTGAAGTAAAGTAAGGGATGTATCACAGATGAAAGATATGGATGCCAGCCATTACGTAAGGCTTTAAGAGCTCGGTTTGGTTTTACTATTGTTAGTCCTTGTAACGTTGAATGTCAGTCTTGCTGCGTCGCTCCTCATGCTCCTCGTGTCTTCGTTTCCGCCTCTCCAGAGCATTATCGTCGACGACCATCGTATTCCGACCGCTTCCTGCTAGTTCAGAACCTGTATCTCGTTCCGCGGACCCGGACCGTGGCGGAGAATCGGCATGTAGTTCCAAGGCTGGGAAGGCACCTCGAAAGAAGAAAATTGTAGGCAGCTCCGTTAAAAGACCTTCGCAGGCCACAATAGAGAATCCTCCCAGAAATCTTCTTCAAGAGACAAAATTGCAAGATTACCTCGACCACATCGCACTAACTAGCCAGGACGTCTCGTTGGGAGATATTGAACGTTACAGACCCGCAAGGCATGCTTCAGTGCGCTCTCCTGAATATGAAGAGGAGTACAATGCACTCGTGGAGACCCTCGTTCGCTCATTCAGCCTAAACCAACTTCGCAAATTCCTGGAAATGTACCATCTCAGTGCACCTCAGAAACGCAACAAATGGGAGTTGGCTGTGGCTATCATCGAGCGCCAGTGGAATTGGCCTTCTCTGAAGATCATCAAGCAAGAAAAGAGAGAGTGGACGGAAAGCATTCACCAATGTGCGTATTTCACAACGCTATCTCGTTACGCCCGGAATTCTGACCATCAAGTCCAGCATTTCCCTTGGATGCAAAGCAGTCCTTTTTGATCCTCGGAAAAGGTTTGTGTTCTTTTGAATACGAGGTTGTTATCATTTACGACGCATTTTACTTTTTAGATGGAGCAGACCTTCTGGCTTTATCCTCAGAGTTCAACGCACACGTCTCATTTTCTCCAAATCCCCTATCTTTGAAGGTTGAAGGGCTTCGTGGCTCGCTGAGCAACCTCAGTCGACATATCGAAAATTTCAAGGCTGTGGGTCACAATCTCTGTATCTGTATCTCTCTTGTTCATGTGTTTGGGGGTCTAGGGCATCAAAGAACAACTTTTGCAGTTACCCCCTGGGGGAGCCGTTGATCAAGAATCTTTGCAACGTATTTCCCGTATTTCAGGTGTTTTCACAGAGGATCTGGGGCGAGGACAAGTAAATTGAATTACATCTCTTCAAAACCGCTTGTTCTTTCTGACACTTTTCTTCAGATTCGCATATCTTACAAAGGCGAAGACGAAAGTGCTGCCCATTTTGCAAAACGTCTGAGCATGCGTGCTGCTGTGGAGGTCAGTTCCTGCATATCATGCCATTGGGACCTTCATCAAATCTCTTCTAGGACACACAGGGAATACCAACCACACTGGTCTGTTCGGCGCCAAGCAGTCTCAAGTCAACCATGTACCAATCTTCATTGCCAAATTCCACCTACTCACTTTACCCCTTCTTGTCTTCACGGTCTGAGCCACGCGTAGTTAATCCTGGCAGCCTCTTTCGCGTACGACGTGTAGGAGATTGGCTCAAGTTTGAGGACCCGCAGGAGGCCGAAGGCCTGGCGCAAGGGGGTGTTATGAGCCTTGTCGGGTAGGTACATCCTCGATTTGATTTATAGTTTCCTTACCCTGTCTTCAGGGAGTCTGTAGACTTGCGACAGTCAGTTCTCAGTGAAGCAGCCCATCTACCTGGCGACGGAGACAGCTCGGGAACACGCGTCACCGCATCGTACGTTTTCTCTTATCCCAAAATATAGATATCACATACGCTTAACTCGGTCCTCAGTTTCGGGCATCTTTTAGTTTGCTCTGGTTCATTTCAGGGTTCAAGCATCACCCCTCCTCTAAAAGGCACACCGGGGCTTTCCACGGTATTAGAGTGGCTCCAGAGTCACATAGTTGACAGAATCTTTGTTCCAAGGTCCGCCCCCTGCGTTTTGCATGCGATGTGTGCTCAAGCGAATATGCAGTTTACCTCCCCAACTAATCAACTCCCCACCGGTACAGCAACGTTTACTTCATCGTCTTGTCTACCACTCCTTCTCTACGGAAGGAAGCAAAACCTCACAGGCCACTAGAGTCCTCAACTTCGAACTTGTCCTTGATTTGCCTAATTCGTCGCCGTCTACATCCAAGAAGGTTGAGGACAGTCACTCGAAAGGTAGCGCTCCCGAGCCTTATCTTACCGGCGAAGGTATTGCTTTAGAAACAGCATGTTGGACAGGATCTTTTAGCCACCTGCATCTCATGATGCCAGATCGGTTGGTTCACTTTCGAGCCATGACTTTCTCAGCTCATAAAATGCCTTTTATAGCCCTATGGATGTTCGCTTCACCATCTCTAACGACCTTTTATTGGCTAAAGAGAAATGGCCCAAAGACTTACAATGTTATTTCAGTGATCTGAGAGCCTTGTTCGTACATCTTTCTCATCTGCGTACGGTCAACTCATTCGTCATTAGCTGGACCACTTCAGGGCCTGAACGGCCTCAGTCCCCCTTGATCCTTACTCACGAGGGCACCAAGTACAGACTGGAGCTATCATCAATTGTCCGGCAAAGCGTAGACTCTCCTCTCAGACCCCTCTCCTCTGGTTCATCTCTCCAAACGGTCACTGAGAGCATTCTCGACTCGGAAAGTAACGAGAGGTCGAGGGTTTGCCAGGTAAGTTGTGTTCGCTTACCGAACGGCTCCAATTTGACCCCCTCATGTAGGTGACATGCGATAATGTAGCATCTGATAATTCTTGGACATCCTTCCTAAAATGTTGCGACACACTCACTGCGCCAGTTCAGTCGAGGCCAAATAGGGAGTACCCTTTCGTTTGACAACACAGTAGTAGATGAATTAAGAGATACATGTCTGAATCGCCAGGGCGAAAAGATTACAAGGATGTCTATCGCTCTCAATTTTTTTTGCGCTTCTTGTTGGCCTTTTCTACCCGCCTTTTGGCCCGAAGCTAAAACATAATTGGTGAATTGATTTTGATGGTACATCAAGAGTCGACAAACCTCTTTCTTCATCCGAGAATCCACCATTGTATATCGACCTTTGACACCTTTTGGTCGTCCCTTAACTCCTTTGTGGGCGCCCTTTGCTACGACCACCTTGATATCCTTCTTCGCCTTTTGGCCGGATGACATGCCCTTACGCATAAGTTTCTCTATCTGCTGAGCCTTTTCTCGCTCGGACATGTCAGCGGTTGCATTGACGCCCTCGGCCTTCTTCAACGCTTTCTCCAGGCGCTGGTGGGCCTTGAACTTTTTGCGCGCCTTTGCCTCCGCAATCTTCTTGATCGGTCGTGCATCCAGTGCTCGTTGTTTTTCTCGAAGAGCGACTACCGCCTCCTTCGTTATAGGTAGATTTGGCTTGTAAAATTTTGCCTCGTCGTCCAAGAACCACGATGGAAGTCCTTCCTTGGAGTTCAAGGAATAGCGATTGAAGCCGTCATTGATGAGCTGCGTTTTCGTTGTTTGACGATTAACCAATTGCTGCGCTATCGTCACAGCTTCTGGAGTGAAAAGACCCAATTCTATTGATCCAGATGTTCAAACAAGAAGCTCAAGGAGTGAAGAGAAAACGGTACTTTTGATTTTAGCTTGCTTCACTTCATCTTCGTTCTCATCTTCGGCGTTCCACATGTCGACATCGCCGTCAGGCTCTTGAGGGACTACTTCGAAGTCATCATCATCCTCCGACGCCTGGGAAGTATATTAGTTTAGTTCAGGGATAACGACCGTTAATTACTCACCGCACTCTCCCAATCCTTTTCTGAATGTGCGTCCTCCATAGTTACATCCGCCTCGCCGTCATTAACATCAACACCATCTATGCCTGAGAATACGTCTTGACTGAACCAGACTTGCGCAACTTTGCTGGTAGAGGCTTTTGGTTCCTCCAGTTTTGTGACAAGCTTCGTGCGCTTTGAGTGTTGCGAGGTAGACACACGATCTGAATGCGGTCGTTTCACACCCACCATGCTCGGTTCCTCTTGAGAGCTGTCAGTGCCATCATCGGAGCTATCGTCGTTGGCCATGCTCCTCTTGGACTCCTGCATTTTGTCCCAGCCTCCTTCCTCTTCACTCTCGTCCTCCTCATCCTCGATATCTGAATCAACCTTGGTCTTGATACCAGACCACTCCTCGCGTTCTGCGTTCTTCCGTCTCGCCTCCACGACTTTGAACTTGGAGTCTCTTTCACGTAAACGGCTCTGGTAGGCGTCGTAGAGACCGTCTAGTTCTGCTTCCAAGCCGTTGAGTTTTTTTTCCCTTTCTTCTTCTGAATCTAGCTCTTCATCACTGTCCTCTTCGACCTCTTCGTTGTCGCTCACTTCCACCAGATCGCCGTCATCCCCAATCAACCTCTCAATACCTCCCTTCTTCCGCAATCCTTTTTCCGTCCCACCAAGGTCAAAAATGTCATCCTGGCCACGGAGGGATAGGTCCTGCTGCTCTAAACCAATGTCGAGAGGTGCGGTCATCTGAAGTTGCATACGCTGGATCGTTCGCGTCTTCAGTTCATTAGCGCGCCTTCGTTCACGTTTGGCACGGGCAGCTGCTTCTGCATTTAGGCGCTCTAGCTAAAATGAAATTTGATAAGCTCAATTGCTGTTAACGCGCCTTACAATGTCTTACCTCTTCTGAGATTTGCTGCTCCTCGTCAACGTCGTCGACGATTTCAACAGTTTCAGTAAGCTCCTCCGTTTCCTTCGTCTTGTTATCTAGTCCCAGCTGGAAATTTATAAAGATAAGTTTAACAATGAAGGGAACAGTGTGATCCGTGTCACCTCTTCCCGGAGTGCTAATCGCCACTTGAGCAAAGCTTTGAAGTCACCTTTTCCGAGAACTTTCAAGTCGTCGCAGTTAGCCTTGACATCAGAGGACGTGATATCCATGGCTGACCACCTTGCGCGAATATTAGACTAGAAAAGAGACAAGAAAAGGCGACGGGTGCATACTCTTTCTCCTCTTCAGTCAGAAAGGCAATTTTGTTGGCAGTCCCTAGTGAAGCTAATGGGTCTGCATCTCGTATGAAGTCCGTTGCATTGATGGTTTTATGAAGGGTATAATCCCCGTCTGCGTAGCCATCACGGTGTCGCCGCTTCTTCTCTGGTTGAAAGACATTTGCTTGGACGTTATTTGCTGATGAGCCTTTATCGATAGTAGACTCGGTAGCAGCGACGTCCTTGAAGACATGCCTAGGGTCGAGAAATTTGGGATCGATGAATTTCGGTGCCAAAAAATCGCGACAAACTACGAAGATCTCAGCAGAGACATTCCTAACTATTGGTCAATCGAGAGACATTATCTGCAAGGTACGGATACTCACCTAGAAGATGGAGGCTTCGTTGCTTCGACTTCTCCAAAAAGTTGGTTGAACACCCAGAGAAGATTGTTATAATCCACACTCCGGAAAACCTTCGTGACAAACGTGCCACCTTTTGCAAGGAATTCAACAGCAAGCTTCAAACTCATTAATACGAGCTCCGATTGACTGTAAGCATCCTGGATCCATGCAGTTCCGACGTTTGGTGCACCGTCATGGAGAACGACATCGGCCTTCCAATCTTTCAGTTCGCCTCGAATCAGATTTCGACAGTGAGGTGTAGTGATATCAGCAGCAAAAGTGACAACTCGAGGAATAGGTTTGATTGGAACGAGATCGACTCCTGCAAAAAATCGAAGGTCGTAGATAGCACTGAATTTATTAGTTGGTATAACGTACCGACAATAACACTGTTCGCAGGCATATACTTGCTGGCAACTTGTAGCCAACCCCCTGGCGCAGCGCATAGATCGATAGTGCATCGAGCAGTTTCCAGGAAAGCATATTTCTTGTTAAGTTGAATTAACTTGAAAGCCGAACGTGCACGATAGCCCTGTTCCCTAGAATCAAGGGTTTAGTCGAGAGAAGGAGCGTGATATGGAGCACATACTTTGCTAGCTTGTAGTACTTGTCAAGGCGGCCCTTTCCGGTCTTCTTCTGAACCTTTCCCATGATGGACCGTCGAGCAGAGAGCTGCAGAAATTTAATGAGTGGAAGAAATTGAGTTGTTTTGATTGAGGGGTGATGCACAAATATTACCTAAGCTTAGCGCGCGCAGTTCACCGAACATTCTCATTCTCATTCACTAACTTATATATGGCCAACCCAACCTCCTCCACTCCTCTTCTGCCACGAGCGCTTGCTGGAGGCTTTCCGGGACCTAAGCTGCTGTGGAGAACAGGAGCTATAATCGGTAGATTTTCGACCTTCATTAGTTGGATTTGACCACAAACCCTATCAAGCTTCGGCCGGTGTAGTCGCAGGCGCATTCGGAGGTAGATGGGCTCTGAATTTGTTTCCTTATTTTACTTATATGGTTAGCCCATGGTCTCCGGCGGAGAGCAGGAATAACTGCAGAAAGCATTCATGCTTGGGAGACAGCATCGAGTTACGCGGTAACATAAAGATCTCCTGGTTTACCTGGCTTTAGATGCTGATCGGGACGTTGGTTCAGGTTTATAATGGCCTTGCACTCCTTCTTGTGTCTCTGCATCCGAGATTCTCGACGCATCGGTTTGCAGGACCGGCGATTGCTGCTGGCGGAGTGGTGTTTTCGGGGAGCATTGTGGGATTGGTGTTGGCGCGAGATCGGTGCGTGACCAGACAAGGAATATTTGTATGATTTCTGGAGCCTTTGCAGGCTCAAATTCTTGGGTCCGGTGACACCGTTGGGTGGGATGATTATGATCGCCGGGTAGAAGAATTTATGTTCTTGACTTGATTTCCGTGCTGATGTGTTGAGCAGATACTTGTCACTGGCGTTGTAAGAGTAGTGTCGAGGTACTTACTTCGGAGGGTCATGTTACGTACGCGCCTGATGTCACGTGATAGACGCGTTTTCGTGGCAACTCCGCTTATTTGAATAAACAAGGCCAAGCCCGCCTCGAGGCCTTCTTTGACTCAGACTTGCCTGGTCTTTTCTTTCTCGTCAATCATGTTTGATGCTACATCCTCAAGCGCTCCCGCCCGCCCGCCCAAGCGTCGAATGGCCCCCCAGGAGCTCGACTTTTTCACCCCCGCTGCCACCTCATTCAAGCCTCGCCCATACACTCCCCACAGCGTCTCCGCTTCAGCGCCCCTCGCACCTCCCAGCATGCCTTCAACCCTTCGGAGTCTTTCTCGCCCTCTAGAGCTTCACGCGATGACGCCTGCTGGCATGGACCCCCTACCTACCGACCCAAACGTTCTCTTTATCCACCCCCCCTTCACCGCTTTTCCCAATCATGCATTGTATCCAGATGGCCTATCGTATCAGCTGATGGCGGACAACCCGGAATGGTTTCTCGATGCCGACGATTTTATCTCCCAGCATAACACCAACGCCAACGCTATTCCTTATCCACCCCATCTTGAGCCTCCTCGTGGCTGGTGTCCTGCAAAAAAGAAGGACCTCAGAGATAGAGGTGCCGAGGGATGGCCGGAAGGAGAGGAGCCAAGACTTCGATGTACCTTCTGCAGGCGAACCTACGCCGGAGTGAACGCGAAAAGTATGTGGAGGCGACACGTCTTTGAAAAGCACAAAATCGCCATGTCCAATCGACGTGACAGTAATGAGCGTCCACGTGGACGTGGGTCAAACAGTGGGTGGCGACACAATGAATCCCCATTCTTTACTCAATCTGCACTCATAGAGGAGAACAGACAACTATCAAACAGAAACCAGCTTGTATCACACGACAGTCTTGTCAATTTGGAGGTTGCGCCTCAGACCGAAATCCGCAACGCATCTCACAAGGCCAAATTTCGCTCCCTTCTTCCAGCAGCTGAAGATCTTCAACGCAGCAAGTCTACCAAAGACAGCGACAAGGTTCCTGCTCCTCCTTGCCCGAAAGCTGCTCAAAGCGTATTTTCTACATCGCAGGAAGACGGAGAAAGGCCTCATAAACCTCTTCCACGCTCACATTTTCCGCCACCCAGCCCTCCCCTTACACCCCAGTCTTCCGATCCAGCCAACGTTTCCCTTGAGAGCGATTCAATTGTTGCCACATCATCCCCACCCCAAATCCCAACAGTTCCACCCTCTCCATACGACCCTCTGTTAACTCCTTCATTCCGACACTCCCCTCCGCGCCTTCCATCGGACCAACCGTGGCGTTTCCCTAGCCCCAGTCATCCACTACACTCGCGATCTCGGGAGCTCTCGCTAAGCATGCTTATCCGCGATTTAAACAGCCCGGTATCCAAAAGCTCACCGGTTGTCGGCGCAAGCCCATCTCTGGTACAAGCCTCCCCTATGCCGAGCCCCCGTCCATTTGGCTATCCAAAGCGAGTCTTACTTGACTTGGACACACCTGAAAGCCTCGAGAAACTGCCACGACCATCTCCTCGAGCGTTATTCTCGAGAGGTGGGCTTCCCATTCCAAGTGGAAGGGCGCGCTATCGCATTCAGGAGTCACCCTTGCAGCGCAACTCCAAGACTATGGTCCGACGTCATAAACAATCGGACTCGGCCATCAGCGATGAATGGCTGTCGGAAGTCTCTCTCACTGCATCCACATCAAACCTCGATTCATCTGGGCTTTCGCCTGGTGGCGACCCTTTCGCCATCATGTACTCTTCGTGGGGATCCGCCAATAATAACGCGCATGGTGACGATGCTGCACATCCCCGGTCTCCCATTACCGGCACCGGAGCCGAGAGCCCTGTGCTGAGGAACGCTGCGCTGCCTACTGGAGTTGGCCTCGGAATTGGCCTACTAGGACCCTTCATCCTTCCTGAAGATAGCATTCCTCCTGCCGCCGACGACATTGACTTTGACGGAATACTTTCAGAGGAGGAAGGCGACGAAGCCGAGGTGGCTAATTTCCTCGGTGTTTCCACCAAGGAAGGCGATGCCTGCGAGAAAACACCGCCTTTAAAGAAGAGGAGAATGACTGTCGAGGTAAATCGAAAGTGATTCTTCTGTGGCCGCTACCCCTTATATCTGATCCATGCTATCTCATGTCGCTATTATGCTTTGCTTCCAATGCCTATCTGTATGTTAAGCCTCGAACTCTGTCATATTTTCCGCATCTCTTCGTTGATTATTCTTTCTTGTATTTGCGAATGCCTTTTATTTTCTCTGTTCAGCCAATTATTTATAAACTTCACTTGATCTCTTCCATTACTAGCGTACCTGTGCAATATAAGTGTTTGAAAGGTGACGAGGTCTATTACGGTGGTTACATGAGACAGATGGAAGGCACTTGAAAATGACAACAAACAATATAAGATTGCGTGAGAACATTGATCGGATTTGGACGAGAAACCAAGGACATCCCGCACCACAACATATAACGCTCCTCCCTTCCCGCCTTTTTCACGTTTCAGTTTCTAGATTCCTACTAAGTAAAGGTATGCACCCATTTATCAAGTATCATTAAATACGCAGCCTGTCCATCGCTTTCCATCACTAACCTACCTTGAAACTCCATCTGTGGCCTACAGGAACTCTATTCCTGACCGATAAACGATACGACTCCAGGTTTTTCCTCACGATCAAGCTCTCCAGGCTCCCTAGAAGTATCACCGGAACAGAATGCAGGCCATCAAATGTCTTTTTGCCCCGCTTAAATGCTTGCCCTTGACTGATAGTGATTCACAGGTGTTGTTGTAGGAGATGGTGCCGTTGGAAAGGTGTGTGCAGGCGACTGTCCAGTGAATCATCTCTAAATGGGCCCTTTTAGACATGCCTGCTCATTTCTTACACCACAAATGCCTTCCCTGTAAGTCTTCTTGGTATTGCATGTTCAATGGCCCGCTTACCAAAACATAGGGAGAGTACATACCAACCGGTACACATGTTTTTCAATCATCACGAATTTCACGTTAACAGGACGTCCAGTGTTCGATAACTATTCTGCGAATGTAATGGTCGATGGCAAGACCATCTCTCTTGGGCTATGGGATACAGCTGGGCAGGAGGACTATGACAGGCTCCGCCCGCTTTCCTACCCCCAGACTGATGTATTCTTGATCTGCTTTTCCCTCGTCAGCCCGCCTAGTTACGAGAATGTCAGGACCAAGGTGAGTATGAAAGCCTTCAGGAGGAGTCCATCGTATTGACGTGTGGTTTAGTGGTATCCTGAGATTTCTCACCACGCTCCCTCAACTTCAGTCGTGCTTGTCGGCACTAAACTCGACTTGCGTGAGGACCCGGCGACAATCGAGAAGCTGCGAGACCGGTCAGTGATCCCTTGATACATGTACCCGTGCGGCGTCAGACTAACGTTCTGTTTAGCCGCATGGCACCCATCCAATACTCGCAAGGTGTTGCCATGTGTAAGGATATCGGAGCCGTGAAATACCTTGAGTGCTCGGCCTTAACGCAAAAGGGTCTCAAAACTGTATTCGACGAGGCAATTCGAGCTGTTTGTGAGTACACTCATCATAACTTTAAATGTTGATCTGACCTTATCGCAGTGAATCCTCCCCCACAAGTCAAGAGGAATGGCGGCGGTAGAAATAAATGCATCATTGCATGAAGGATATTTTACCTCCTGAATAATCCACCTGTGGATGCGGAATTGTACCGCCATATTATATCATGCCATTTACGTTCCTGCTCGACGTTTACGATTCCATGCTCTTCTTCGAATTCTCACTCAGAACTAGGTTTTATAAGTTCATCGGATGATTCTTCTTGTTCTTTATATCTTGGAATGCACTCATGTCCACCCACTCGCCCGTTACGTTCGCCATGCGTTGTAAAGGCCAAATAAACCACATGAATATGAATGTCAGGTCCAAGTCAGGTCAGACGACAGATGATCAGGAACAATGATCCCTGTTGTGGTCGTCAAGTCTGTTGAACCGTTCGGCTCCTTTCTGTTCCTACCTTCCATTCATTTCCGTCCGTTCCCCACTATCGTCGCTGGTGCTTTCATTCTTTCAGCACAGCTATTCGAGTGTCCATATTTCCAGATCTTCGAGGTGGTATGCAAGCCTTTGAGAAAGTCAGTACACATCCCGTACGTGCCTCCTGAACAACCTATGAGCTGTCGTCTTCTAACGCAGCCCAGTAATGTACCAACTTCAGCCAGATGACCCACGACGTCCATCTGGGTCGAGGCATATCTCTGCGCGTTCGCAGGACACCAGCGCCTCCGGAATAGCTTATAGCACTATCAGCTATGGAGAATCATTATCTCAATTCCCTCAGCCCCCCATTTCAATCCCCACCACCCCAGTTCGATCCGATTTCGGTACTTCTTCACCCAGTTGGAGTATGTTCAATGCCCGAACTGCACCTCTGACGCCGCAACGGAAGAGGCCATTGCCTGTCCCAGGCTCATCTGGTCCTTCGAACATTCACTCCTACAACTTCCCTCCTGTGAGCACGGCCAGTGGATCAAATGTCTCTGCCCGATCAGGCCGTTCCGGGGCTTCCACATCCCACCCCCCAAGTTCCTTACGACAACCAGTGACCTATGTCACTCCGTATGATTGGCATGACGGTGCTTCAAGCATCGGCATGGATGCAACAGAAGACCGACTCCTCTCCACCTCATTCATCACTTCTCTCCTTCAAGAGAATCCAGGCAACCGAACGAACTATCGTGTATCCTACGGCAGTGATGCCCTGAGCGGCTTCTCAGAAATGACTTATCCCCCGCTGGCGTCCAGCTACACCGATGCTCACGTTCATTCTTCGCCGTCCACGACAACAACCTTACCCCAACGACCGCAGGACGGAAGGTCACCTCCAAGTGCTTTCGTCCCGGTACGTGAGTCGCCAAGCCGCCTTTCGGGCGATTCAGATACACTATATTCGACAAGGGATCACAACACATCTGTCGTGAGAAAGGCTAGTGTCTCTCAAGGTCTTCATGGAGCGTCTGTGGTAGGTGTTGCGTCGGCAACACTCCGTAGTCTTCCTTCTCACCACGTCCCATCCGTTGGCGACGGCGGCAGCCCTTTATACACCGATGGTCAACCTTTTTTGTCCCGCGATGAACACGCCAATAGGCCAACGCCCAGGTTTCCTAGGCCTAACCCTTCACAAACTCGGGAATCAATGCACTCGGCCAAGAGTGCTGTTCCGTCCTTCATCTCCCGTATATCCTCGCATCGCTCTGTTAGGCGTATTCTTGCGTGGAGGAGGGTCAAGCCTCTTCCCCCAGTCCCTTTAATTCCCCATATTTCTATCGCGGCCGAATTGGAGCATCGAAGAAACGACGATATGAAGTCCCTCCCTGATCTGGTGAACCGTGCCGATGCTCTTCAAGGTTTCCTCGAGAAAGGCTACCATCCTCACCAGAGTATTACCTCGTATTATGCAGCTCACAAAGGAGAGGGTCTACCCTCAACATTTGATGACGCCGACACCGTGTTTCCAAACACGACTGGAACAGATGCATCCCGAAAGCCTGCATTGAATGTGACCGCTGCATGGCCTAGGCTTCCCAATGGCGCAGTACGAGAGGGACCTCCACCTCCAAAAAAGCGACGGACCTTCATTATTTTGGGTGTCTTCCTTGCGGTCAGCCTTGTGGCGGTGGGCACTGCTGTTGGAATTACTGTCGGTCGCAAGAAATCTGCCCTGGCTGTTTGCGACGGTAGTTTAGTTGGAGCCGCTTGCAACCTCAGTAAGGGACCTCCACACTGATATTGTCATATTCTGACTGTTCCTTTAATAAGACTCCACGTGTATCTGCACGTCGCCACTATCGGGCCAGTGCGACGGGTTGGCCCAAAATATCGTTGACCTCATTGCGACACTGAATCGATTATTTATCACTAATTTTACAAGCAATTCAGTCTATAACAAGATATGGCTTGCCCAAGGCGCTGTTCCCGGTAGTTGTGCATCACAGTCGCTACTGGTTGATGTCGCGCCAGCCCTTACCTCGCAAATATCCGAGAGCGCTGCGGAGTGGGCTCAGACAGCACTACTCTGGAATCTGGTTGAATCTCAAGATATCAAGGCAACAACGACATTGCAGAAGTTTATTCAAAGTGCGCCATGGAAGTCTCTTGACTCCAACGGCGATGCGTCACCGTTCTCAACAACAGTGTCAGGCTACACGTTCAACTTTGCCGCACAGGAAGTGAAGCAGCCGAGCGTTTCCTTTGTTGCTGTTGGGCAACCTACTGCTGCACAAGTATCCACTGTCGGACCCGTAGCCCAGTCCGCTTTGAATCGAATGTACAGTTTTGCTTCCGGTAAGATAACCTTCAGTGTTCACAATCGTTTATCGATGTCTGATTCCTCTTCTAGCATCTTCTACACAACATCAGAAGGCTCTCGAGAATTACTGGACGACTGTTCTTCAACAAAGACTGACCGATCTTCCGACGTTCATATCGGCATTCAGTGTTTCACCAGTCCTCTTACCTTTTGATGCAACGTTGTCGCAACAGCCGCAGCCACTCGACACTTTCCTAACCCCATCGACTTCTTCCCTTTTCCCGCCACCCCTTTCTTGTTACCCTGGCTTAAAGCCGGGTCAACTGCAACAGGTCAATGAAATAGAAGGTGGGGTCTTCGGGTTGCCACCTTTATCACCAGCAAGCCAATTCGACCCGGCTTGTTACCCAGACCGACCAATATATGGTGTCCTGGATGTGTTACGTCTGCGATTACCATTTGTTGACCCAAGGTCGGGTATTGCCAGACAGGCTGCTGTTCTCAAGCGTGACGTCTCTCCCAGAGTGATCATGTACAATGGGGCAATCCTGAGCCCGTTACCTGGACCTTCGAATGTGACGTCTATCTCTGCAGAACAATCCGATCCTCGTCGATATGGAACCTTGGGCCAGTTCAACCACGTCGTTCTCAAGTATCTTTCATCAATCCCACAGTTGGACGTTGCTGCTGCTCTCGTGAGCTATGTCCTTTCATCAGCCTCGGTTCAGGCAATTCCCCCACCGGCAACATCCATTCTCTCTACATCGCTGTCCATGATCCCGATAATGGAAGTGGCAGTATTCGGCACCATATCTCCTTCAGACATCAGTTCTGCTGTTTCCTCTTTCACGACTTCTTCTGGCGCCTTTTTTTTCGGCTCTGATCAAGGAACCGCTCTGCGGAATTGGGTCATAACTGGATGTGGCAGCACCATTGCGTGGGCAGAGTCTCCGCTGTCTTCCCTCGTTGTCCGAGACAACGACTTTTCGGATCATATATTTAATCAAACGTGGACGGCAGTCTCTACTGCCCTGCAGAACGATATTGGAGATATCGGTCTCGTCAACGTTACGGATACATTCACAATTAACAACAAATTTACGCTATCGTGATAGCCTTCACGCTTTCTTTTCACTTGTATATCATGGAATAGGCACATACCGGATCTCTCTTACTCGCATTGTCAACGAGGGAGTTATATACTTATTCTTCAACATATGTTTCTCCACCTAAGTCTTATCATTATCGAGTATGCCAATCGTTAGCAACTTCCCCTCCTCGAATCCATTGTGACCCACTGAACTCCACAGAAACCCGCGTCAAAGTGCTATATCCGGTCTTGCCACGTGCTGTTCGATCAGCTTACCTCGTCTCGGGGTTCTGAATGGCTCAGTCGGTTCTCCATCCCACTTGGCTTTGCACATACACCTGCAACAATGCCTCGAATCCCGCAGTCATCTAGCAACCGCGGCACCTCCTCAGACCCTCTTTCCCTTGGATCTCATCCAAACGTGCTCAAGCGGAATCAAGTAGGTCACCCCTCAGTCTCGTACCTGCCGGTAACTCATCGATGTGTCTTGCACTATTAGGCTTGCCACCAAGTGCGTCAATCTTCGCAGTCGTTGAACTCAACTGACCCCAAGTTGTGCAGTGTCGCCGGAGAAAATTGGTGAGGATTACAATCTACCATGTTGTACCATCTTAACGCTCTTCTCAGAAATGGTACTACTCCCATCCTCAGCAATAATCACTCTTTTCTCACCTACTTCGCTTCCGACACAGCGATGCTAAAAGACCTTGCTCAACCTGTGTACGATCACATGCTCATGCTGTATCTCATGCACCACCAGGCACAAGTCTTCCGCCCAGACCGGATTGCACATTCGATGACAGTCTGTGCTCTTTCTCCTGTTTCGATTAGCAGAATCTCTAACCTCCTCCAAGTTGCAGAGAGCAGTACAACGGTATCAGATGGTCCCAAGAGCAGGTTCGAGAAATTAGAGAGTCGGATAAGTGCGTTCTCGTTAATTAAGCGGCTTGCTGATCTCTCTAAGGGGCTTGTGAGGATTCTAGCCGAACTTGAAGCATTACTTGCTCAAAAGGATGCTGCAGCGGCAGCAGCCGCACGGGAAATGTCCTTCCAAACATCCAGTTTTACTTCCGCTGATTCAAGTTTCTCCACACTACCCATCATCTCAGCCTCTCTGAAGACGATTGATTCACCTCCAGAGTACAATGGCCTTTCTTCCTCTCACCTATCAAACCCTAACTCACCAGCCACTTCTCGATATCAAGATGGAGCGACCGTAAGCCGAGTATCTCACCTAGATGACCCTCGTTTCCCCTCGCATACCATGTTCCCGTCTACTGCTGTCTTTAATACGACGGTTAGGTCATCGAGTGAACCATCGTTTGGTTTGGACGTCATGTGGCCAAATTGGCCGCCTAACCTTCCGGAACCAGAGCTTCTCCGTCACTTGTGAGATAAATATCGTCTTCCTCTGTTACGCTTATCAATCTTATGATAGGGTTGAAGTGTTCTTTGTATTCCATCCTCATGCGAACCGACTATTCCATGGTGCTAGTTTCATGAGTACCCTCTCGTTGCCTCCGAACCATCCGAAATTTCCCTCCCCGCCAGTTCTCCATGCCATCTGTGCGATTGGAAGCCTTTACACCGCTGTGGTGACGTCGCCTCCCTTGCCAGACTTTCGTGAATCTCCTCCAGGTGCCTATCATTTTGTATCATGAAGGGCAATGTGGTTGATATACATTTGAGACGAAATATTTCTACAAAGACAACGTATCAAAGAGCAGCGCATTGACTCCTTTGCGGAACAGCAAGCAAAACATGCTCGCGAAACGGCTGATCACTTAAACTCCTTGGGGGAGGATCTGTTCCAAGTCTTTCAAGGTAAGAACATTGGTATTTATCTATGGACAGCCCTGACGTCGAACTTCGCCCAGCAAACATCATTCTTTCTTGGTTTTATTGGTCTCATTCGAGGTAGGTACAACATTTAACGCCTGACTACTTGCCTTTTAACATCGCATTAGATGGGTTGATGTGAAGGCGTCTCTTTTCTTTCTTTGTCTTGTCTCATCGTAAAGGACAGGTTTTCTTATTTTCAGCTCATTCGATGCGTTTATCGGTTCCATTGGGTCTAAATATGTGTCCACCCTTCCATTCAATATCTAATTCTGAGAGGCCTGCGTCTATTCTACCCCCTGCACGGAACGTAATCGAAGACGAAATGAGGCGAAATGCGTTCTGGCTGGCATACGCGACTGAACGTCAACACGGATGCGGTAATGGTTGGGCGCTCAGTCTCGATGACCAGGACGTCTCGCAACTGCTCCCCGTTCGAGGAGACCAGTTTGAGCATGGTGTTGGTACCCGTTTGGATGGATAACTACCAATTCACCTGACTACGGCTTGTAGATATTGGTCACTCCTCAAGACCGCCAATGGGCTCACACCAGAGACCTTCTCCTCGTGCATCCCGAGAAACAGACGGACTCGTTCATCCTGTACGTTAAAGGGACTATCATGATATGTAGGTTGACCGTGTCCTTTTTGAAACTGTTGCTTATGCCTCTCACGCCAGCTCGAGTGAAGACGTTTAACTTGCGTTTTCGAGCGCGCCACTTTATCGGGGATGCTGCGGTTGCCAGTCACTACAATGATGGTCTTGGTCCGTTTGAATCAGTTGATCCAAGAGGATCTCCGGCATTCATTGAACTCGACCATATCGTTTCATCTTTCCGAGCGTCATTCCCCCCACAATTCAGAAATCCCATCGTCGATAATATTGTGGACAATCATCTTTACACCACTTTCTTGATGCCACATGTGTAAGAGTTATGAGATTCGTCAATGAGGCAACTCACCCACCTTTTCTAGCGCCACCATTGTGCTGCATGATCCACACGCAGATGTCTGTGAATCCGGCTGCATATCTGCTCTCAAGATTCTAACCGCTGCAAGAGCGATACTTGACCTAATTTACAGCGTCTGGTCAACGAGCTTCGACATCAGTTTGCTCGACTCGTTTTGCTCGGTAATTGCGCTTGTCTTGTACTTTGAATTCCGCTGGTTAACTCTCGGACAGTTCTGTTGGTTCGTAGCAGGCAGAGTTCTCGTGCGATTCCTTCAGGCAGCACTGGACGCCAAAAGTGCGGATCAAATATCGACACTGCGCGCAGAACTTGATTTCGTGCAGTGAGTGTTAGAATCCGTTTTTCTGATCCTACAAGTAATCAATCCTTTTCAGGTCTGCAATAGCAAAAGTTGGGCAAAGGATTCCACTGGCCTTTCGCTTTGCCCGATTGCTTGAAGACCTTGTGCTGAAGAAGTGCGGGCCACCATCTGGAATACCTGCCCAGATAACGTTTCCGCGTCCACTAGAACCAGCCGTGGTACAAGCAATGTTCCTGCAGAGTTGTCACCGGGAGCAGTCTACCACGCTCCATGAGGGTCTACACGAACCTGGTTCATTCTTGTCTCTTGCATAGACCGATTTTGTAGTTCGTGCTTGTCATTCAGTCACTTATGTAACGTAGTCGGCTAAATATATTTCATTACGTAACTGCTTTGCATAATGACCGATACAGATGCTGTAAGTGCAAAAAAAGTATGCAGAACGCAGATGCACGTATTCTATTAATCTCCACTATCATCGAAAGTTAGCATCCAGGTCTGATGTTTAGGGTTACTGTGCTTGGTCCACTGGGAACTTATACACACGAGGTGGGGTTCTCATCTATGTGGTCCATGCTAATCTGATATCAGTAAAAAAAGGCTGCGCATAAGCTTTTTGGACCAGACATCGCATACGATGAAAGCGACACGATCCAAGGTCTTACTGAGCCCAATGTTTTTTGCTAGAGATACGTGCTGATCGGATCCAGGTGTTTTCAATGCTGTCGCCGCCACGGTGAATGCTGGGGTTGTGCCGCAAGAAAACACGATCTTTGGAAATGTTATCGAAACATACGACAGTCTCCGTGAAGCTGGGTTTGTCCGTGGCGAGGTAATCCTCGAAGTAAAACATTGTCTTCTCGTTAGACCTGGAGTAAAACTTCACGAGATTCAAAGTATTCTTAGCCATGAGCAAGTCTGTGATGATTCATCTGACTGTTTTGAAGGAGTTGACCGTTTGCGAATTAGGCACTAGGCCAGTGTCGGGACTTCATAAAAGCGCATCTTCCCTCCGCTTCCTTGGTAAAAACAACGTCAACCGCCGCAGCTGCTCGAGCTCTTCTGGACAACCCTCCGAACTGTGCTGCCATAGGCTCCAGGCTATGCGCCAGTTTGTTTGGCTTGTCGATTCTGTATGAGAGCATACAGGATGACTCCGGTACGTTCCATACACTCCCCGATTTACCGAAGTGAAATAACGCTACGATTTTTAGCAAACTTTACCCGATTCTACATCGTCACTCGAGATAGGGATATCCCACTGCCCAGCTGGCTGCCAAAAAATCAACCACGCCGAGCTCTTATACGGATATTGACCCAACCCTCAACATCGATAGCAGGACCAGGCATATCCCAGCTCTTGGCGGCGCTGAAAACGAACTTTAAACGCATTGACCGCCGACCATCCCGGGGCTCGCCTACTTTTCGTGATGTATACTTTGTAGAGCTTCAAGATACCAATGTTGAGTTCGAGGACGGAGACGCTTGGTCTCTGGAATCCCGAAGAGCTGTGCAGCGCATCGAAGGCGCTGGTGGTGATGCTCGACTCATTGGGATATGGTAGTATCGTAAATAATGATAGATGTCTCAAAGCAAAGTCAACATGGGCCATAGGGTGTAGTAAATAGGCATGAATTGTCCCAGGAAAACGCAAAGCATTGGGAAGATCGTAAAGTCTATGCAAGGAAAGCTGTTTGTTGGATGAGCGAGCGAGCCTTCGGCGATCGAGGAGCAACCCGGCATTTAAAGGGCTTCGGGTGACTAGAATGTTTGAAACAGCTTAGCCTCCGTCAAGGGGTAGTACTGGAGACAACTTACCTTAGAAGGTGGGAGGTGTACTCGACCTTAGGTTCGATGGTCTGGCCGTTTTCATCGACCGCTTTCGAAATATCGTACACAGTTAGAATCGAAGCAACGACAATCCACATGGCATCGAACGCAAACCAGCGACCTGGGCACATTCTAATAAGATTCATACAAAAGCTGGTCAGGCAAAAAGAAATTGATATCAGCAAAGATACTAAGTACCTGCGGCCGAAGCCAAACGCTGGTTCTGGCATTGGGTTGATGCCAACAGATGCGTTGTATTTGCGATCCACGAATCTCCGGGGATTGAAAGCCATGGGATCTGGGTAAACCTCTGGATCATGGAGAATGGCCCATACATTGGGCAAGATTGTAGTGCCTTTGGGGATTCGATATCCCTGGTATTCGTCGTCGTCGGAGGCATAATGGGCGAGTCCCATCGGCGTAACAGGATTCCATCTAAGTAGCTTGTAGAACAAATTCAAAAGAGCCTTCCAACATCGTCAACAACGAGAATGGAGGTACCTCATAACACAGACTTTCCTGCGTAACGTCAATAGAAGTCTATTGAATTCGGAGCAAGACTCACAATGAAAGGAAGCTGGGATTTGTCACCGAAGTCGGGTAAACGACCGGCCAGCGTCGAGTCTAATTCTTGTTGTGCTTGGCACTGAATATCCGGGTAAAGGGTCGCGACTAAAAAAAATGATAGAACAGCCGACACGAATGTATCAGAGCCAGCTTTAATGTAGTAGATGTATTAGTAGGGTTCGAGTACTGTTGAGTCAACTTACCAGCATATGATGTGGCAGCGACATTTTTTATGATATCTTCGTCCTCAAAATCGAAGCCTGAAGCGCATTTTTCTAGTTCATGAGCGACCAAACAGGGTGCAGCACTGCCTTGTCTCTATTGGGAATTTTGTTACTGCTAAATATGCTAAGGGGAAGACGCTTACCATCTGTTCCTTGATCATGTTAAATGGTTTATTCACCATTTCGCGTGTGAATTTGCGCCATTCAAATGCCTGCCGTTTAAACGACGCAAAGGGAAACCAGACGGGGACATGTTTCAGTACTGGGAGATAATCCTGCCAAAATGACGCGTGAGCAGAGAAAGAGGTTTCATTGCGGCCTTACAACAAGGTAGGTTCCATATATCCCAGCCGTGGCCAGACTTGACATGGCTCTGTCCGCCAGGGCGACATAGTCATCCCCTCCTTCGGCAACCTGGTGGCCATATGTGACGTTCAGAATCATCGCAGCTGCAACTCTTTCGATTGGCGCAGAAATTAGCGGAAGTTGAAGATATATTGATGCCAGGAAGAATAGGATACCTGCGGCAGTGGTAACGAAAATCTTCTGGTTTATGAAGAAGGTTACGAAGCAAGGTTTGAGCCTCTTTGACCTGCAAGGGGTGGTAGACGGTGGTATCATTAGGCCGAAAATATGTGTGGAACAAGTTTCTATGACGCTAGCGAATATTTCATGATTTAGTTCCGTCGAGAAAGGTGTACGAAACCGGCCTTTACCTTCCATCGGCTTCCATAACTCATTGAGGAGAAAAGCCAGTCCCAGCCGATCCTTTGTAAAGAAGAAGAAAACGCTCAGAAAGCTATGCTGGTAAAAGATTGATAAATGTGTCACACAGCTCTACAACCATTGTTCTGATGGGACGAGAGGAGTAGTTGCTACCCCGCTTCTCTAGCAGGTCAGTAGCGGCTTTTGCTGTATTTAGGACGAGGATGGGGTTGCCGAAGACGTAAATATAGATGATGTCGCCTGCGAAAGAATATGACAACTGTCAGCGAGGTCCAAGATAGCGAGAGGATGTAAGGACCATAGATTTCCTTCCACCTGGCATAAGTCCGCCACTGATATTTCTGAGGTAGCGACACCTTGCCAAGCCACGAGGCCTTTGGACCAGGAGGAAGAGGTAAATGGTTATAACCCTTGTTGGTCGATCCGCAGCGACATATGAAGAGGGTACCGAAAGCGACGAGGAGAAGGACAGCGAGGTCGAGGGAAGTTACTGGACCCATGGTGGTGACAAGGCAGAGAACTCGCGGAAGTGCGCAAGGGAATCTATTTCTGTGTACATGGAAAATATATATGGGGTGGGATCAAGATTTGCACAAAAATTGCCTCCGAAATGTGCCTTAGTCACGCTTGTCACACTTCAGGGTAAACCCTTGTGGCGTCTGACATCACGGCTGGCCTCGATCTTTTCGACTTTTCCATTTGCAACAATGTCTACCAACCCGCTTGTCGGACCCTCACCACTCAGAGATGTCATTCACCCCCAGTTTTACCAGAACAACTTTGCTGCAGAGCTCTATGTCAAGTCCGAGCTGGCCATAAAGCTCGATAAAGGGAAGCCATCACCTGAGAGACCCATCTACGACAACTTACACCCGACTCAACAGATGACCAGATTTGTCGTTTGGCGCTCACTCCCGCTGGATGTCCACTGGGCCCTCTTCACTGTCCTCTGCGCCATACTTCCCCCTCCGCTCTCAATTTTCAACCCGTAAAGCTGCCACCAACCCACCCCCGTGAACGAGAACGTCTCTCCACAGTTTGTAAGCATTGGCTACGAGGTTTATGCAAGAAGGGTGATGCCTGTGAATTTCTTCATGAATACAACCTACGTCGAATGCCTGAATGTTGGTGGTATGCCAAGTACGGCTATTGTTCTGCCGGAGACGAATGTCTGTACGCCCATCCCAAAGAGCGCCGAGTAGAGTGCCCAGACTACAACAGAGGGTTCTGTAAACTAGGTGTGTTTGAAGTCACTTTTTCGGAATAAATATCTCACATTCCGTAGGTCCGACTTGTCCCCGAAAACACGTCCGCAAAGTTGCATGCCAGCTCTATCTGACGGGATTCTGTCCCCTTGGGCCAGAATGTCCACGAGGCCAGTGAGTCTTTTTACAACAAGGCTTCTTCTGCTATGACTGCGCTGATAAAAACACCAGCCCTAAGCCTGGCATCCCGCCACCCAAAGCATACGATCCTCCATCCCCGCCATCAAGTCGTGAGTTAGGGCCACCTCCACCAGGGTACGGGAGATATGCGGACTTTGAGCGCGGATTCACAAGCGGCGCTATACCTCATGGTGGGGCTACAAATGGCCCACCAGGGCCTTTGAGGCGAAACTTGGATGAGGTGCTTTGTTTCAAGGTACGTCTTCGATGGTTTTGGGCACGCTTTGGGCGCGCTGATCTTTCGGACTAGTGCGGGGAGAAGGGACATTATGCCAACCACTGCCGCAATCGAAATGTTCCGGGCAACCGCGGTGGTAATGAACGGCTGAAGAGGTTTGGTGGGTCCGATGACTAAAGTATCTCTTTTTTGAGTGGCGAATATCCGATCCCAAGCCTGGTTTGGCCCTGGTAGTCACATTGGACGATCACATTCGCTCAACAGTTTGAACTTGTTTGATATTTACAGTACATATGGCCACATCACATGTAATATTCATCCACACTCTCTTCCAATCTTAGACTATCAGAATCTTCCTCATTGCACAAATCCAGTATGGGCTGGCAGAAAACTTTTTCATTATCCAGTAGGGCAAAAGGATGCCACCTGGTCACAGAAGAGATCCTTGCCCAGATCCGGCCTGGCCTGGAGGGTATTCAGGCATGTCCTGATACACGGTTGCAGCCGATTGCTCCCTTGACCTAACCGTTTCTCACAGGCGGGCATGCTATTCCTTTTTATGTTAGCCTGTTGAACCATTCTGCGCTTGTTTATGACCTGAAATCTTTATAGAAAACACACATCAGCTGCGTTGACCGTCAACGAAAATTATGACAAAGGTACACACGGAGTCTCTTTTACCTAATTTCGTTGGAGGGTCGCTTGACAATTTAATTCAAGACGTGCGCAGAGGTAGAGCTTATGTCACTGAAGTCGACCGTCCCGCGTCTGATAATCGCAATCGCTCGATGTCAGATATGGATATGGCTCTTGATACCATTGTGCCTGAAAGTCTCGATTGGCGTCATATAGATGAAGGGCCAGAGTGAGTGGTCACTATCAAGTTCTCGATGATCATAAGTATATTTGCATCTGGCCGCCCTTTGCATTACAGTGATTCGTGAGTTGTTATTATTGACTCCCACCTATCCACCAGACTAGAATTATCTCACAGTGTCTCGCATACGAAGGCATCCTTGGTGGGCAGTTCCATTTCGATCCCCATCACCCATGGCAAATTGAATTTAGGCACCTGGCAGGGTCAGTTCTTTCCGACGGACCGCAATGCTTGCTTCTGATGCTTTCTCAAGGAATCTACCTCACAGAATTCAGGCACCTTACGCACACCAGAGTCATTGTTGCGACCATTTTGTAAGGGTGCCTCCAAAATCAAGTAATAATAAAAAACACTGACCGACCACTTCGCCCAGGTCGTAAGGGCGATAAATGGTACGTTGCAACAGGACCACAGATGAGGAGTTGCGTTCAATTGTGCCACGCAGATTAGATGACCGACCCTTTTTTTCATCTGCAGGATGTGTACATGTACTCCTGACTATAATGTAGAAGGTTTAAAAGTACTTTTGGAGGCATAAGTTTGGGTTTGCATTTCAGTTGCGACGTAACAAAATACTTCCGATTCTGTTTATTATGGTAAAAGCACGTGGGCACGTGAACGTAGCAACTCAAACGGACAGCGTCAGTGGTATCGCCCTTCACTCTCTCTCCGAGAACCCCGCCGTCCTTTACAAGTTCTCCTCATACATATAATCCGAGCCCTTGCGTTCACCACCCGATACCTGGCCAATGCCGAAGACCCCAAGTACGAGCACAAGCCGTCCTGCCCTTCGTAGAAATCAGGTTCGTCCCTATGACCATTTCCGACTTCTTTAGAACTAAACCACATACAGGCGTGTCGGTCTTGTCGCAGGAGGAAACTAGTATGTTCCCACCGGTCAATCACTGCAGACGCTAACCATACACATAGAAATGTGATGCTGCTCGACCGCATTGTGGAACCTGTGTCAAGTACGTACACACTTTCGAAACGCCGTCGATATCAATTTATTTCCCTGCAAAGACAATGGGAGACTTTGGTCAGCGTTCCGGCGCCAGTGGGATATGCGTAAGCAGTTTCTGCTCCTCTCTTGCGATCTCTTGACGCTCCAATGGGCCGATGGCAGACATCCATCAGAACCGCAATGCTCTTACGATCCAGTAGAGGGATTGACTCTTGCACCTGATACGGATCCGCTGGAGAAAATCAAGCAGCTCGAGGAACAAATTTGTACCTTCTTGCCCTTTCGTAATTTGACCGTCACTTACGATCCCATGAAAAAGCTCACCTTAAAACTCGTTTATACGAACAAGAAATGGTGTCGCGATCTATTTCTCCCAACCAGCTTCCTTCCAACCCACTCTTCACAAGCTCTGTATCGCCTCCGTCGATTTCGTCCCGTCTATCGGACATCGGCGGGATCTCTCTGCCGCACGCATCGTTGTCGATGATGAACCTAGTCGCGCCTGAGAGCCCTGAGAGCCGGTTCCGTAGCCAGAGTCGAACTCCCGAGAACACACTCGCCAATAAACAACCTGGGACGGCGATTGACCCCCTCATGGATCTACTGTTCCTCGGTTGGAATTCAGATTTACCAGATCCTGCCGCCTTAAACCACTAGTAAGGCAACCATCTTTCTGTTGCAGCGACCGCACTGATTTGCCTTCGTGTTCAGCATAGAAATTTTCTTCAAATGTGACCCTTGTGGATCAAGAGTGTTGCACCGACCTTCCTTTATCGCTTCCATGCATCTTCCTCCAAGAGATCCGGGATTCCCTCACTCTGCCATCTTGCACGCAATAGTTGAGCGCATTTATCGTCAACCTCCCACCGTTACTTATACTTCAAAAGTGCGCAGCAGCGTCGCGCTGGTCACCGCAGAACGTTATCACATTACCTGATGGAACTCGACGTGATCAATTTGCTGAATTCCACGCGAGTAAAACTCGTCAATATATCGACAAAACGATGGCGAGCGGAGAGGACATCTTTTCTGTGATGCAAGCTTGTATTTTACTCTCATGGTACTTTTACCAGGAAGGCCGGTGGGTGGAAGTGTGGATCTTTGCTGCGTTTCAGACACGGGTTGCTGTGCCGCTACGTCTGAACTATCCTGGAACCTTTTCTACCCACGGCAACAACTCGCCTGGCGCGTACCTTGCCCCTCCGAAAGACTTGCGGGATTTGGAATCCAGACGCCGGACTTGGTGGATGACCATTCTCTTTGACCGCATTGCATCTGTTGGTGGTTGGATCCATGCAGTCGACGAACGTGATCTCGGGACTGAACTCCCCTTGCGAACGGAAGATTTTGAATCCGAAGTTAGTGATATGGATTTTATCTTGGAGCGCGCCGGTTTGAACCGTCTCTTGTCTTCAGGCGGCCGTACCCAGTAATCCCCAGGACATATCTACACCGGACTTGTTTACGCGGCACCCACCCCAGTACACGGACTCTTTCTTGCTTCTCATCAAAGCCGTGATGTTATTCGGAAAGGTTACTGACTTCAATGTCCGGGGCAATCTGCGGGCACCCACTGCGCCTAGCAAGAACCAGAATCCATTCTTCCTCGAGGGGTTCAAAGAGTTGGACAAGCTGATTAGCTCCGACTTTTTGCAGAGTCTTCCCCAGATCTTCAAGAACAATACGGGTGTAACTGACGCGCCGGAGGGGAGTAGACTCGATACAGATCTCTACATGGTCCACATCATCCCCCATGCGTAGGTACTTTTTCCTTCTGGCTGTTCGAATGATGTAACAACGTACTTGTAGCGCTACAATCACGCTGCACAATCCTTACATTGATTTTACGGATCCCCATTGTATATCCACTGCGCGCTGTGTAAACTCAGCCCGTTGCATCCTCGGAGCATATTATGTTCTATCGGCGACGTCCCTTGATATCTCACGTCTACACCCCTTTGTCACAGTACGTTAATTTGCCAATTCTGACGAGTCAAACTAACATGCTGCTTCTAGATCTGCTGGTACCTTGCGGCCGTTGTTCAGATACAATTGTGCAAATACTTTATAGAAATCAACGACAGTGATCGAGAGTCAACCGTTTGGGGGGAAATCAATGTCTTGAGGTCAGCATACTTTACTTTCAAACTGATCTTTGCATCAAGCTGATTGGGCCACAGGTTTGCGATGATGGAGTACGGCCGTCGGTCACCGATTGGGAGTAAGGCTTTCATCGGGCTCTTTGTAACTTTTCTAACGAGTTGATTCTCAGTCCGACAAGAGCGACTCCTCCAAGGGCTTATGAGGGAGATTGTGCGCATGACAGCCCAAAAGCAACCCCTGGAGGTGGGCGTGCCTCTTTATCCCTTTTCGCACACATCTCTGTTCAGAACCGACGAGCCACCGCGGCCAATTCGTGAAGATGGCGCGGCACCTTTACCCTCCACACTCGAAGAACAAGGAACGTCGCCGCCTGGCTCTAGTCACATATCGGTTCCTACATCCCACCAGAGGTCGTTATCGTCGGCCCGCAGCTGGCCATTGCACGAGATGTCTGCCTCTCCGCAAGGCGTCTAGGCTGGACAATTTTTATTTCAAATTTTATGGCGAGGCAACGGACGCGTGTAATAAATGTACAGATAGTATAAACGAACTATATCCGTCGTTGTTTGTGTATCATTTCATATTTCTCTCTTTCTCCAATAGTTCGTCAAACTTTGCCTGCTCTGCTGCACGATCTTCGGCACGCGTCCTTTCGAAGCCTTCGTTCATTGAAGTAGGAGAGGCAGGCACACGCGCCCTCTCATGGTTCTGACGAAGGGCGTCCCAGGAAGAATTGGTGGATGTACGTGAATTGACAGCACGAATCTGATCCCATTTACTCGTAGATTTGATAGAAGCAGGGGCGGTGTCTGTTGTGGGTGAGGGGGCTGTGGTATCGCGGGTCATGGGGGGCGTATCTAGGGAGTCAAATGAGCTTGGACAGATTGGGGCACCAAAAGAACAGACGGACGAATGGGAGGGGTGTCGGGATCGTGGTCCACGGCCCATTTGCCACCTTGCCTGACGATGATGGGGCCAGGCAGAGGGAAGGATCCAGTGTTCTTCTGGATGTTATCCAGGGCCTGCGAGAAGCCTTCAGGGTTTTCAATGGATCGGACGAAGTTGTAGTGGGCGGAAAGAGACATGACGTGACCGATCAAGAAGCCGCCGAAGGAGGCGGTGGTGAGGAAGAGATAGGTTCTCGTGTTGCTCCAGTTGGGTCTGCGGACGGCGTACATAAGGGGGATGCCAAGCAAGCCTCCGACATACTGAAGAAAAGAGTGAGTAGGAGAATGGGAGAGAAGAAGAGGGCAACGCACGCGATAGTGGCGGTGGAAAGCAGGCAAGAAGTGGGTTGCGGCGTCGTAGTCGTGGGACGAGATGTTTCCGGCATCTCGTTCTGGTGCGAGGAGAGACTGTGTGGTTGTGCGGGAGGTAAAGGTGTTCTCTATCCAGCGGACGTTGTAGCGAAGGGTCTTGGAGTCGTCGGACATGGCTGTATTGATTGGACTTGTTGTTCTACACGTGCAAACCCATACTTTGCTTCAAATTTACTCGTATTCTATCCACCCTGCTCCCATGAACCAGCTGGCCTTGGACCACAAACCCCTCCCCCCTCCTGCTCAAGACCACTCCCTCCCCTCTCCTCCCCACAATTCCTCCTTCAACCCCCCTCCTCCCCCACCCAAATCACTAGACGACCATCCACACCCTCCCCACCTCGCCAACCTTCCATCATTTAACTCGTTTGAATCAGGTGCCATCGTCCGTATCCTTCCTTTCTGAACTTCCTCTCAACTCCCATTGTCTATCTCTCTCAGGCCTTGCCCTTCCCTTGACCCCAACAACCCCTGTCACTCCTTCAAGCCCCTCCATTCCTTCCCCAGATGCCAAGCCACGAAAGTCTAACCCTCTTAACGACCTCATCGAAACGGAGAAGACCTATGTTGATCAATTAACTGGTATAATTCGCGTCAGTCCCTGCCCGATTCCCCTTGTATCTATCTGTCCGCTCATCACTCCACATATTCAGAAAGTAGCTGCCGCCTGGTCGCGATCTAATCTTCCGCCCCCCGACTTGGATGCCATGTTCCGCAGCATAGAGGGCGTCTACAAGTCGAACAGATCTTTTCATTCCGTGCGCCGTCTTTGCTTTCCTTGGTAATCCACTCAGCCTGACTACCTGCCCAGAAATTGAAAGATATCGGAGGAAATCCTTCTTCACCGAAAGCGCTTGGAGACCTGCTGATGCGATGGGTGTGCAACCGTCTCATCGGTCTCTCTCTTTCTCTTATATAATCGTTTTTCCAGATTGACGATTTAAACGGCCCTTACACTAATTACTGCGCCAAATATCGATGCGGGTTTGATACATGGGAACCCGTCCAGTCTAACGCGAAGCTTGCCAACATCCTAACTACTTTCTCCTCTTCGAATCCGCCTCCCACCTCTGCCACTATCTCACACGCGACTCTTCCGCCCACGTGGACTTTGGATGATCTCTTTTTGCTTCCCAAAGCAAGGCTCAAATATTACAAGAAGCTTTACGGCCGACTCTTGAAAAGCACGGCACCGGGAAAAAGCGATCACAAGCTGCTGGTTGGAGCTCTGGAAACGCTTGACGGACTCTTGGGCACCCTTGACAGTCGAAGCTCGATCAAGGTCGGCGAACCATTGTCACTTGCCCCACCAGCTCCTTCGATACAGGAAGCGGAGGAAGATATTGTGATCGATCTAAGAACCCAGAGCGTCATCCAACAACAACAAAGCACACAAAACGAGGACTTGCGCTCCAGTGCAGGACCTGCCCTTGGGAGCGAAAGTAGTTCAGCTCGCGGCAGTAGCGTCTCCGGCGGGTGAGTCAACTATCCTTTCCCATGAGCCACTACGCCTGAGCCGAAATTTTAAAAATAGTGAACGCATGTCCCGCGAGACGGCCATGACTTCAGTCAGCCGGACGTCATCTTCCACACTCTCTATGCCAATATCTGATCTTGAACGACGACTGTCCACGCAACGAACGCTTGACATTTTCACAATGAAGCCCAAAGTACGTTGACAGGTTTGAAAAGACGAGCCTTACCTCAATCATCGCACAGGCTGTCCGTTTGCAAATGGCACCGCCGTCGCTCACCTTCACTCGTGAAATGAGACTTTCGACGGACGTTGTAATTCGTTTTACGCCCCTGTCTACAGGCGTCGAAGTCGTCCATACCCTTGGCCATATATTCCTTCTTTCTGATCTCTTTTTGGTATCTGAAAGAATGACTCCCGATGACCGGTCTCAGCATAGATCCGATGGGGCCGATATGTGGCTTTGCTATCCGCCACTGGCGGGGAAAGTGTTGCGAGTCTTTGAACTCCCTGATCAGCGTGCGTTACGACTTACCCTTTTTACTCTTGCGGTCCATTGAAATGCGTCCCGGTAGCCAATGCGTTCAAAGTGACGATCATGAGGAAAGAAACCCTAGTCCTTGAAACCGAATCTTTCGAGGTCCGAAACTCCCTGATGGCGCATTTTAAAGACTGTATCGAGTTTTCTCAGTCGCGTAAGTCAATCCATCCCGTGGACTAGACAAACGCTAATATTTCCTTTCGACAGTTCCTCCACCTTCCAAGGTAGCCCCACCACCTGTGCCATCCCTCAACGGATTTCCTCGTGCACCACTTGAGCGGAACGCATCCATCCCGCAATCGCACTCTAGCCCCGATAGCAATCACAGCCCAAGTCTCCCTACGAATAGACCTTCCTCTCCATCGCGCGTCCAACGCCATGACTCTATGGGCGGGTCACCTCGTTCACAGCCGCCTCCCTTTCAAAACCAAGACGGAAGGGCAGCTGAGGGCATGTCGAGGCTGGTCTTGTCGCCAGAGGCCCAAATACAACAAGGAGCTCAGAGAGTACCCTCGATGCATGATCCACTACCCGGCCCCATGTATCCCAGAACGTCCTCTTCAGCCCAGCAATTCCCAAATGGACTTCCCAATGGACCAATGCCGATGCATGGACAGCAAGGGCCACCGTTTCACAACCCTAGCTTCGGTCATCAAGGTCCATCACGACCTGGGTCAGGCCCTCCTGGTCCTGGTCCTGGTCCTGGTATGGGACCCGGTGGTTATCCTCAACACCCTCCCACTGGACAATACGGACCACCTCCACCCTTTCAACAACCTTTTAACCCTCACCAACCATATCCTTCAAACCGCCCAGGTCCCTATGGACTTCCGCCTGGAGTACTCCCGCCCAACGCCTACCCACCACCGCGGCCCCCTTCAGAATTAAGCTTCCAGGGTGGAATGCCAGGCGGAGTTCGTAAAAGCACATCTACACGCTCCCTCGCATCCCAATACTCTCATTATGAACAGAACATGGCGCCTCCTGTCCCAGCGTTCCCCGGTGGACATCCTCCTGGCCACTCATTCCTGCCTAGGAGTAATTCCTACAGCAGCTTGCCGGCTCCACAACCCCGCCCGCTCCTACCATCACTGCAGCCTGCTTCTCGTTCGGTGTCAATGGCCGAACCCTCGTTTGATGAACCCAGTCCTCCGGGTTCCCCTGTCGAAGAAACACCCAGGCAGGCTGGACCGGTGACATCTTCAGTTTCTGCGCAGATGAAATGCAAAGTATTCCTCCAGCAGCAACATTCACAGTGGAAGTCTCTGGGTTCCGCTAAACTGAAACTCTACCGTCAAGATCCAACTAATATCAAGCAACTGGTGGTGGAAGCAGACGACAAAAATAAGTCCATCCTCATCTCCACCATCGTTCTGACGGATGGAGTCGAGCGCGTTGGGAAAACGGGCGTTGCCATCGAGTTGAGCGACAAGGGGGCGCGAACGGGCATCATTTACATGATACAGCTGCGGAACGAAAAGTCTGCTGGGGGGTTATTTGACAGTCTCCTGCAGGGATCTGATAGAGCGGCGAGAGGATGAATTTTCTGGACTATTGCATACCTGATAATCAAAGGATAGAATGTACATAGGACGCACCAGTGCCAAACGGACAGCTTCGGACAACGCTCGGCCCCTTTCATACCCCACTTATATCGCTCGACTTGACTCTCTCTTTCATGGTCTCTTTCGCTACACTACTCTAACCTATTCCAGCTTTGCAATGCTTTCTATTCAGAATGCTTGATTAATGGCCGTCTACGATTCTCTTGTCCTTTCGCAGCATAGTTCTGCTGCCAGCGAAATATGGTCGCTACTGCACACTCCCTTCTGTGGGAGACCTGGTTCAAGGTCAGCTGTCCTGTGCAGAGAGAGGAGAGCAATAACATCTGAACGTCGGTCAACTGGATCCATCACGAAGACGTAATCTAGGGGACAGTCAATTGTCTATTTGAAAATAAAGTTTGGGGCAGCGAACCAAGAACTGTCTTCCAATAATGTGTGTAGCTGGTGTACGCTGGCTCATAGCTTCCGCGCCTTGAAGGTCCCAAGGCCACTCTACTACCGAACGTTTGTAGACCTGCCAGATCTTTGACTTTGCTTAACCCAAAATCATAGGTGCTCCGGAGCCTTGGTATCCGTGAAAAAAACTCTATGAGCTCTGTGGGCGAGAGAAGTCCATCGGCAGGTGTAGCTGCCCGCGCGCTTGTTATCACCCTATCGGGATCTACAGCTTCTTCTCCGCCTTCTTCCAGGGCAGCCGTGACGGCTCTTGGTACGGTGGGATCGACAGAGAAGTGGACAACATAGGAGGAGAGTAGGCGCTGTTCCTGTTCAGGGAGTAAGGTGTCGCCGACTAGAAGAGAATATGCGGCGTCGTCTGGCGCGAAGTTGAAGTCTGTTTTCTGCATACATGAGATTGAGTACAAGAGACGGAGGATGGCGAACTTACCGCCGCTTATTATGCATGGCCAGTGGTTGACTTTGAGCTCTGTTCGGAATCGGGAGGTTTCTCGAACCAATATACCAGCCTGTCTGGAGCACGAATGCGTCTGATGCGTCTGAAAACGTGATAAAAGATAGTTCGAACCTCGTCCGTTCATATGTATACCTATCCATCCATGAAATAATTGTTTGTAGGCGAAGGACGGAGGCACATACTTCGGATGCCAAAACAAATGTGTTGTGGCGACTATCACGCCCTCATTCTCTACAGACTTACTCTGGAGTGATACCAATGAACCAATGTTTTTGGTGTGGAAGCTTTTCCCACAACGTGCGTTCTCATTACCATCGGGACGAACTTCCTCAGCATCATATTGCACAGTCTTGTTCGATAGCATGGTGTAAAGCTGTTCCTTGAAGGCTATAAGGCACCCGTGCTTCTTTCCAGGACCAGCAGCATAATGATATGCATACCCTGCATCGTCAAGAGCTGGAAACAGCTTTTCCAGACGATCCACTTCCTAAAAAACGACGTTGCATGAATGGAAAAGGACGCGCTCCAGGGACGAGTGTACCTGAAGACACAGTATATCTGCTTGGGGGGCAAACAGTTCACGATAGAGCATTTGTTCTCTCTGACCAGCTTTCAGGCAATTACTGGTCGGAAACAAGTCTCGGCCTTGAATTGAGTGTTCGCCGCGTCAAAAGACGCGAAAGCTTAATGGAATCTTGAGGACATACGAACGAGACATTGAGCCAGCAGCTGTTTGCGCGGTATATTAGTTGACGGTGGTGTTGGGCACAGGAACACGGACGGACATTCCATGTGAGAACCTTGATACGTGGGTTTTGGCTTTGGTTCTTTTGGAAAGATTGAAGTGGTATCCAAGACCTTTCGATGATCTTTCCCGCGTCTGGCTCTGGCTGTTTGGGCAAAGCAGCAGCGTTCAATTTCTTTGCCTTGCGTGCTTCAGAAAGAGCTATTTGTTCGGGGGTCGGCTGAAAACGCTTAGACGCGGTAGTAGAGGCCATTTTGATATGTTGCATACGGGACGATGAAGAAAAGTAAACTGCGGCGATCGACTAGATTCAAATGCGGTCGAAATATTAAATGTTTTCCTTGTCACGTGAACATTTTTCTAACTAACGCTCTGGAAGTTGAAGGCTCGTACGCATGCCCTTCCTGTTGGCGTTCAGGAAATCTCTCTCCAGATCGGTCGGTCGGCGCTGCTCAGCGCACGTCACCCAGCCCACTCGCCGAGTTTTGCCGTCCTCCTTCAAACCTCCACCTGTTCCACGTCGTTTTGCATCCATTTCGCAGACCTCAGCCTCAGCCATGATCGAAACTTATGGCAACTTCGATCTTATAAAACGTGTCAAGCTGGACTTCACGGACGTTGTAATGTCAAAGTGGAGAAGCCGGACCACAGGATTGAGCGTTGTGCACCTCGATTATGAGGGTAAGCTGTCTTGTGCGTCATGCATCGATGGAACGGAATCATGACCCAACCATCAGCTCCCCTTGTGAACGGATATTTCGTAGTTGCCACAGAGAGTATGTATCATCAAACTCAAACTCATACGTCCAGAGGCTCACCATTCCGAACGTAGTTTTTGATGACTCTGGCTGCCCTCATACTTTGGAACAGTGCGCATCCAGCTCCCTAATGGCCCTACATTAGCTTATCCCCCCTAGTCTGGTATTCATGGGCTCCGAGAAATACCCTCACAAAGGAATTCTGGATCTCCTGGCGAATCGAGGTTTCTCAAACGGAACTAACGCCTGGACGGACACCGACCACACCGCTTATACGATATCTACCGCAGGAGAACAGGGCTTCCTCCAATTGCTGCCTATCTATGTAGATCATATCTTATACCCAACTATCACCAAGGCTGGGTTCGTGACGGAGGTTTGTTTAACCTATCCTACTTCCACTCTCCTTTTTTCTCATGACAAAGTCTAGGTTCATCATATAGATGCCAAGGGTCATGATTCTGGAGTAGTTTACAGTGAGATGCAGGGGCGCGAAAATACTTCTGGAGATCTAATGGCTCTTCGGTCAGTCGTCGAGAGCATCATTTACTTCAACAAGACTTGATTAAAATATTACACAGTGCACAACGCCTAGTCAACCCACCTGGGAGCGCATACCGCAGCGAAACGGGGGGCCTAATGGACGCTCTCAGGGTATTAACTCCCGAACAAAGTATGTCAAATCGCTCCCCCGTGCTCTAACCAATTTGACTGGTTGGTATGATAGTCCGACACTATCATGAAACGTACTATGTGCCGCATAACTTGTCGCTTATTGTCGCAGGGAAGCTTTCCAGTGGCACACTGTCCCTCCTTGATGTCGTTCAGCGTCAGGTTGAACCAAGCCTTATATCACATGGCCAGAATGCAGGACCTCGCCCCTCAAATTGGAAACGGCCTTTCGTTGAAACACCAAGTGCTAATCGGATACCCATCAAAGAGACAATCAAGAATACCGTCGAATTTCCAGAAAAGGATGAAAGTTCGTGCATCTAACTGCCGATTACAGCAAAGACCCATCTCAATATTAGGCATGGGCGAACTGACTCTGAGTTTCTTGGGCCCGCCGCCGAATGCATTCTTGGAAAGGAAGGTATGAGATCGTAACAGATTCCTTTTATAACGAACGACTCATCCTTTCGCGGCTGCAGGCCCTTGATATCCTCGGCACCTATCTGACATCTTCTGCCGTCGCACCCTTGAATAAAGAATATATCGAGACAGAATCTCCGCTCTGGTACGGGCTATCCTCTTCCCTTTGTCTGTCCAATTCTCTGAAATATTTACAGTTCCTACATATATTTCGGAGAGGATACATGCGCCACACGCGTCGACCTACCGATTTACATTGGATCAGTGCCTACTGAGCATCTCGACAGTTTTGATGGAATGCTCAAGGAGAGTTTCGGCCGAATTGTCAAAGAGGGCATCGATATGGAGCGAATGACTATGGTCATCAATAGGGAAGAACGCCAGGTATGTGGCGCTCACTATCCTACCACCCATTCGAGAATTATTCATTTTTCTTGGTGAAGCTTCGCAGTAAGCTTGAATCTGCCAAAGGCGACACGTTCTCTGGAACTATCATCACCGATTTCTTATATGGGGCTGAAGACGGCTCTGAGCTCAAAGATTCTATGGATGAAATCAAGCAATACAATGAATTAAGAGCATGGTCGAGCGATTCATGGACAAATCTGTTGCAGATGTACGACAATTCTTTGTTTTTATTCCTCCACGGAGCTTATGTATGAGCAACTAGGTATTACATCGAAGCCCCTTCCGTCGTCATCTTGGGAAAGCCCTCCGCCGCTCTCGCCGAAAAGCTGGAAAGGGACGAAAAGGCCAGAATAGCTCAACAAGTGAAGGACCTCGGTCCCGAAGGCTTGAAAAAAGCTGAGGCTGAATTGGAAGTAGCGAAAGCTGAACACGATAAACCGATTCCAACCGAAGTCTTGACGGCATTCCCTCTTCCTGAGGTGAAGAGCATATCCTGGATACGAGTGCAGAGCGTACAGGAGGTGGGCACTGGGAGGACTGCACACCCATTGTCACAACCCTCTCCGGAATTGGCCAAACATATAATCAACGACGGTTCCCCTTTGCCGTTCTTTGTCCAGTACGACCACGTCGAGGCGAGTTTGATTTTCCTCAACTTGCAGTTGTGAAGCAACATTGATTTGTTATTAGTCGGACTTCGTTTCGGTTCACGCGGTGTTCTCTTTAGATAAACTTCCCAATCGTCTCCGACCGTGAGATTGACTTTTGTTTGGCTCAACACCGAAACTCACCGTTTCCGCTTATAGGCTCATCTCTACATACCTCTCTGCGTTCTTCGCCTTACCAGTACGGAGGCAGTCTGGCGAGCGTCTAACACACGAAGACGTCGTCAACAGACTTGACAATGAGACGGTATCCTACGACGTAGCGTTGGGAATATCAAACTCTTTCACAGATACCTTCCGTGCCAGCATCAAAGTTGAAACCGCTCTTTATGAAACTGCTATTGCTTGGCTAAAGGATTTGATTTACGGAGCAGAGTTTGACGAGGATCGGTAAAATTTGTTTTGCATCGTGCGCGGGAGCTTGGATCTGATCATCGTATTTTCAGCCTGCAAATTGTCATTGCCAAGATCCAGCAGTCGCTTCCGGAATTGAGACGAGATGGAAACAATGTTTTGGGATCTGTATGGGCTGATTTGGTCTACAACGAGGACTCAACATCCCGCGCTGGTGGCATCCTACCACAAATGGACTTCCTTCCCAAACTCGCTAAACAGCTCCAGGACAATCCAGCTCAAGTCATCGCCGATTTCGAGGAAATTCGCAAATATTGTGAGTACTTCAAGTGATGAATAATTGAGCATTTGTCACAAGGACCACAGTGACGGTTCCTTCCGGTGTTCGTTTCTCTGTCAATGGGAATGTTCTGAAACTCGATAAACCTCGGAGCCTATGGGAGAAACATTTCAAGCAATGCCTCCCTGTATGTACAATTCTTATAAAGTCTTAAGCTCGTTCTTATGATATGACACAGGAGAGCGAGCTTTCCCCTGTCCCTGTTGCATCAACTACTCTCAGTGAGGTCGGACAAAATCCCGCCAAGAAGGTTTGTCGTTATTCGGCTTTGGTTGCGATAAATTTCTGACATGACTGTTAGGCAATCGTCATGAGTCTTCCAACTATCGAAAGCTCTTATGTTACCCATACCGCGAAAGGAATTCAAGGCTTCGATCATCCGGAGTATCCCGCCGTCCGAGTGGCTCTTGAAGTCTTGAATGCGACAGAAAGCTATCTCTGGGTAAGGATGACCGCTGCAACTCAATTTCTATCCATTTAACTATGGCAATAGCGTTATATTCGGGGATCAGGATTAGCGTATGGTGCTTACACCTCTTTGGACGTGGAAGCGGGCCTTCTCAGTTTTTCGCTGTACCGCGTAAGTCTCTCACTCGCTTCAGAGGGCTTGTCCATTGATCAATTCTCCTCCCTTAGAGCTCTAACAGTCTTAGTGCCTTCCATGAAGCAGCCAAGGTGTTGGAGGGGCTGGTAGATCGATCTGTACGTTCTTCGTCGTTACCCGTCACCATCATCATAACTCATGAACTGCGTAGATTGCGCTGGATTTGACCACTTTGGATGCAGCCAAAAGCAGCATCGTTTATGGGGTTACCCGGAACGTGTCTACTGCTGGAAGAGCTGTAAGTAATATTTATCTACGCTGTCAAGCCGGGATCTGACAACCTTACCTAGGCCCTCGTCTCCTTCATGAACCAAGCTTTCAAGGGTGTCTCGAAGAATCATCAAGTCGAGCTATTGGAAAAATACCAGGCTGTCACTCAGGAAGACGTCCTTGAAGCTCTGGAGAAACATTTCCTGCCCTTGTTTCATTCATCTTCCTCAGTTGTCGTGACCGTGACTGCACCGTCAAAGGCAGAACAGATCGGCGAGGGCTTGAAAGCAGTAGGATTCGACGTCGAACAACGCCAGCTCGAAATTGACCCAGCTGAGCTTGCTGAGAGTTCCGAGAGCGAGGGAGAGAGTGAGAGCGACTCGGAGGAGGAGGAAAGGTAATTTCGCGGACCCCTTAGATATCATTACTCCTACGATTACTACTCTATTCTCATTACATTGCCTTGAGCCGCTGGTTGGTTTTCCGTGATGACTTGAATCATTTTTGAGTCTGCCGCGCCTGGTGTCGCCTCTACACCCTCCAAAAAGTCATTGTCCACCAAAAATCTGATGGCTTGGGAAAGATTGGATATCGTCATACGAATTTCAGGTAGAAGTAACTAGGCAATGGGTTCAGTTTTCGATTTGAGCATGGATAGGTGGCATTTGTACGTTACGCAAAAGAGTCGGCCGCGATGCGAAAGGGTTGTGCGGCTCCTTTTTAGGCTGAGGTGGAGGCCGTTTGGGATGTCGATTGGTAGTTGAGGTGCGTTTCTGTTCACTGGTGTTCGTAGTCCTTAGGACAGGTTTGAGATCTGTGCCTGGGGATACGTGAACGACAGGCACTTTGGAAGAAATGACTTCAGGCGAGCATTCATCGTCGTCCTCGGAATCTGTCGCATTCGCTGCAGGGACCTGCGCAATGGACGATGACGGGACAGTATGTGCATCTTCAGTGGATACCGCGGCTGGCCCACCCCGACCCTGCCAACCAGAATCCGTAGCCCTCGCTCGTCCCCGACTTGAATTGCCCCGCCCACGTCCACGCCCTCGACTTCTGTCTCCATAACGAGCATCATCACCTTCGTCCGTTCTCCGTCTCTTGTTCCCGTTGAAACCTAGGTTATCAGACAATTGACCACGCGCAATAGCTTCTTCAATTTTTCTCTTCTTTTCTTCTACACGCGGGGCCGTCGGCCACCGCCTTTTGCGCTCAGCGAGCCATGCTTCCAAGTCCTCTGGTTTATCTAAATTGAGATTGGTTCCCTGGATAAGGATCGGTTTCCTGTTTGGAGAGAATCAGCCAAAGAAGATATACATGGAAAGGGCGTCGGAGTGACCCTTTGAGACTGGGGTCAGCATCCCAATCAGGTTTCTTGGACCGCTTTTCCCAGCCAGGAGGATAAATGAGATGGCGATCCATCATGTGTGTTTCAAGAGCTTTATGGGAACCAGCGAAAGAACATCCTTTGTAGGTGCATGTACAGTTTCCAGGCTGATACCAGGCTGGTGATGGGTGAGAAGGCTGCAGACCGCTGTTGCTCACGAAGGAGCTCGTGGCGGCAGGATTATGCGGGTTGTAAGCCTGTGAATATGCTTGTACATAGTGAGAGGAGTAGGAGGGCAGGTATTGGGGAAAGGAAGGCTGAGGAATGGGGGGAAGAGAGGGATGAGAAGGAAGACGTCTGTTTTGCATTCTGAATGCTTGTGAAGAGCAGCAAGCGCTTGTAACAATTTGCGGCGTTCACACGTGACCTTAATAAAAAACGCGGTTACACCACGTCAACGGACGACTACTGTAGCAAGAATACACTAATGGCCATCGCTGTGGCGAGAACGAATCGTGGCTGGATTCCAACGTGCACCAGATTTTTGGGTTTTCGGGAGGTTCAAGATTCGAGGGTACGGAATGTATGGACAAAGACTGCGCATGGTAGGGTGGGTACATCGGAAAGACCAAAGGCGGGCTGGCGACATGGGGACGGAGAGAGAGAGGATGTTGGCAATGCTGCCACTCAGATGAGCACATCGCATGGGTTGGGCGCGAGTAATCAGTCCTGGAGCTCCGACTGCTGCTGCTCTCGTCCGACCCTTCGCTCCTTCTCGCTCTCGAGCTGGTTGTACAACAAGAATAAAGCCTTCTCGTTGGCTTCCGGGGTGCCAATGATCGTGAACATTCTTTCACCAGTCTCATCGTGAGGCGCCTTCGCAATGGAGATTTTAGAACCAGACAAACGACGTATCTCTGTGATCTTCGTCCCGCTGCGGCCAATGATGCATCCAACCATGTCAGATGGGATGGAGATATTTTGAGTTCGGAGATTTGCTGCAGGCTGAGTTGCGACGGGGGAGTGGGGCTGAGTTGGCGACCCGGGAGGAGATGTGCGTCCGCGGTTGCCCTCGCCGTTCGAACGGCGAGAACCATTGTACGCAGATCCTGAATAGCCTGAACGCCTGTTTCCACCCGATCGATCATCACCGGTTCCTGGATGGAATAGGACTGTACCCAATCCCCGCTCCCAATCTTCCAAGAGACATTTTCCAATCTCCTCGATGGCGCGACCGATGGCCTCTGGGGCACCTTGGACTTCAACAACACGTTCGGTGGACTGTGGCAACATGTCCTTGGAAGCAACCATGCGCGCTCCGGAACCGTCTTGGATGGCTTTGATTTTGAGACCATTGCGACCGATGATCGTGCCCATGAGGTTGTGCGAAATTAAGAGTCGAATAGATGTATGAGTAGTTGAAGGAGAGGACGTGATGGGAGAAGAGGGGGCGGAAGCGACGAGTTGAGATATGATGAGGGTGTAAGCCTGGAAAAGAAGAGGATTAAACCTGAACGGCGCAATAGCTAGAGTATACACACTTTTGCGACGCCCTCGACGGGACCAGTAACGGTCAGAACCCTCTCGTGGACGCCGGGGATGACCTTGGTGACGCCTGCTTTAACGCCTGTTTGCTCGCGCAAATCTGCAACATTTTTGCCTGCTTTTCCGATGATGACGCCGGCGTCCTTCGTGCTGACGAGGGCGCGAAGAGTCAGAGTATCACGGGCGGATGGGGAGGGAGAGCGCGATTGCGGTGGCGAAGCTTTCGAGATCAATGTGAGACTTGGGAGGATGAGAAAAGAAGGAAAAAAAGAGACGAACCCGAGTCGCGTTGGGGAGAGGATTCGGAGGGCATGATGGGATAGAGAAGGGGAACGGGAAGGGGGGAGAAGGGGGCGGGATAAGGGGAGGGATGGGGACTCTTGAGAAATTGACGGCTGTTGACGTTGCTTGTGCGAAAGAGACGAAAAAAATTATTACGCCCGTACTCTCGGCCAAGTCCGAACATCCTCACTGCTGATGCATTCCTTCAATTCAGTCCATTTGTTATCATGTCATATCGAACGTGGCCCAGCATGATCATAGTAGGGATAGGTTACATAGTGCAGCAGCATGCTAAGTCGCTAATCAACCCCTCTACGTCTAGTACCCAAGAGCCGTCAGTTGCCCGAATGATGATGCGGTATCTCCAACAGCCTTTTGGCGCAATTTGATTGAGGCAATCTATGCAAGCGTCCAATTTGTGAACGGCCCTCTACCAACAACAACGCCACGTACCTTGCGCTCATGGAAAGCCTGCGCTTTGATTTTGCGCTTCTCCTCCAGACGATCAACGACGTCCTTGTAGCCCCAACCAACCTCATGCGACAGACGCTGAAGAAAGGCTTAAGTGTAGTTCAACGATGGTGTATGATTACGTACCTTGACCGTGCAATATTTGCGACCAGGCTTCAACCTCAACACCCTCAGCGCCTCAGGCACGACCATCCTCTTCTTCCTGTCATATGGCGGAGGTACACCCTCGAACAACTTGAGGCGTTCTAAGGCGGCGGCTCCACGGGGGCTCTTGTGGGGAGTCATGCCACGGATAGCGCGGTAGAGAATCTTTGAAGGGGCACGGTAGTGGAAGGGGCCAGACTTTTTGGGGTTGACAATGTGGCGCTTGTTGAGGAAATTGTGGTAGCGGAGCTGTACCGGGTCATGTATGTGTAAGGATCGAGTCGGGGGTCTATCCCGATGGTCAAAGGAAACGCACTTTGTTGCGGAAGAAGCTGCCGGAGATGTTAATTTCCTCGCATCTTACAACAACAATTTTCTGGCCAGAAAGAATCTGCTTGGAGACAATTGAAGCCAGTCGACCAAGGAGATGACCCTTGCCATCGATGACGATGGGCGTCGAGGAGAAGGTGGCCATCTTGAAGTCTAAGAGATATCGCGTTTTAAAGTAAGCATTTCTCGGCAAAGGTGGGTGTTTTATAGAGTGAGTGGTACGGACCTGTACGGAGAGATTAGGAGAATGGGAATACAATGTTCAGTACGGCGTCGGGATGAACCTGGGCTAACTCTCACCTTGAGGAGTTGAACGGTTACAGGCGTCTGGGCGGATGACTGTGGCTTACCCCAATTCACAAACCTTGTTTCAAACTGCACAGGTGTCCGGCATTCTCCGTCCCAGGCTCTAATTTTTAGTCCATCCCTTTAAGGAAATTACACGGATCAAGACACGCTAACCACACTTGTCGAATTCCTTCCATCGAAACCCTTCGCCCGTCCACCGAAAACAGCACTCCCTCCTCAGAAATTATTTTAGAGCCTTATTCTCAAGTACAGCCACACGACGTGGAGGCGCAACGCATGCCTGTACGATGTATTAGCACGGACCCAACACCATTGGCAACCAAGTCACAGACTTGCGAGGCGTTCAATCGAAATATACGATCGAGAAAACACAACGTTGCGTCCTTGCCATCTACATCCCGATTCTCGGCCGGCTGCGTAGCAGTACAACGAATCCCCAGGCGACAGTCGTTTGACATCTCACTCACTCCCTGTCGTGGATGTAGTTAAGCCTCTAGATAAGCTAGGATCACGCCTTCCGCCAATACTAGATCCTGCTTACCGCATCCTTTGACTTTGAGGGCAGTCCGCCGTGCGGAAATCAACTGAGGCTTGAAGCACGTTCTAACTGTTTCTATTCTTCGGGATTCATGAAATATGGTGATAGGAAACTTTCGCGGCCACTGACATGAAAAAGACTGGCTCAGATCTACCACGCGCTGGAAGGTCGATGGCATGGAAGCTGATCGACTGGCGAGGAAAGAAGGATAAGGGTCACTGGAGTAATGAGATCGATTATCCCCGATCGCAACTTGGCGCCTGTTTTCTTTGACATGAGTCCAGAGAAATTCTGGCCATTTCACCGCGGGATTTATTGTACCCGTAATTCCTGAACACGCAGAAAAGTCACAAACAGTACACACCATGAAAGCCTCTCTAACCGCTAAACTCGTAGCGTCGTCCACCTTTGTATTTCCCGGACAGATCAATAAGAAAGAGGTGACCGGAATCCGGATACTTGATTTGCCTGCTCGCGTCCCCGCCGATTGCTCCGCAATGGGCAGTTGTAACGAATAGTTGATCATCATTTGGACCTGATCAGATGTCAGCACCCGGCCCACCACGATCTGTGAATGAAACTTGCCTCCAAAGCAACATGAGGTAATATTCAAAGCTGTAGGAAAGATAATTTCAAGGTCAATCGCGCCATCCTTGGTGAACCTGACGATTCGAGACCCTCCCCATCTGTGAACAGAGCGAATCAGTACAATTCTTGCATGGAGGAAAAGAAGAATTCCGACCGAGCACTCCAGATGCACCCTTCGTCGTCGATGCACAGGCCATCACAAAACGTGTCTTCCGGATAGCCTAGTGCCATCGCGTCTATGAATACGCGACGGTTGGACAACTCGCCGTCATCGTAATCGTATGCATAGATCTTGTTAACCAAGGAGTCTGTGAAATAACTGATTTTTGTTGTTCAGAAATGTGAGTCCCTCAAGGGGGGACGAACTTGCAATGTTTTTTCGTCTGGGCTCCAGCCTAGGCCGTTGGAGTCCTGCCTGTGTGTCAGAAAATACATATGCTGAGATAGAACGATGTCATACGGTGAATGGGCCTTCGTCGACGACAACGCAGGTGTCATTATTAGGGTCGTATTTGTATAATTTGCCGGGCACGCCCCGTTCCTTGGAATATATCGTGCCCGCAAAGAAGCGGCCTTTGCTATCGCATGCCCCATCATTAAACCGAGTATGGGGGATGTCGTTGACGGGGAGCGGTTGGCTGATGTATTTTAGTGTCGAATTTCCTTCCAGTAGCCCGAAGCCTTCTGCGGCAGCGCATGCGAGCTTCGAGCGCAGATCAGACGAGTGACCTCGGTTGGGGATATCGACTTACACCGGGGATATCTTTCCGCAAGGCGAGACAAGAGACGGGAGCTTCGAACTGTTCCACGTGTAGCTCAAGACTCTGGGTGTTGAGATGGAAAACCTGAGGAGAGGGAGTCAAGGAATCAGAGTGAGGGTTTCAAAGCTGCGAACCTTCTTCTCAGAGATGTCCACAAAGTGCAAGGTTGATGTTGTTGGATCGTACAATGGGCCTGGCACAACTTCATATCAGATCAGCCGATCACGGGGGCACGCAACGCACCTTCTCCTAAAGTGCAACCAATTTCAAACCAGGGACGGTCAGCTACGATCTGGGTGTGGGCCATGTTTACAGATACACAGTCGGGGACAAGAAACTCTGGATTGGGGCCATGATGGGTGGCGATGTGGGGGATTGACATTATATATGTGGGGAAAATCGGAAATATACAAGGCAGACAACGGAGACTAACGACAGCGCGGTGTATTTAATTCCAAACGTGGCTTGACGGGGAAGACGAGCCAAAGACGCCTGATAAGTTAAGTATCGACCATTGGTCCAACTCGATACCACACGGCGAACGCCGAACCAGTCCCATCTCGTGGTCCCGCCTTACGTAACGTAGTATGTTAATATTATTCCAATTCCAATTTCAATTCTTAAACTCATCGTCGCCCGCCATGAAACATGGCGTCGCCTTTCGCAAGTTCTCGAGGACCTCCTCCCATAGGATGCTCATGTTGCGGTAAGCACACTATTGTGCAGTTCAAACCCGTCTTATCCCCCATATTCAGAAATTTAGTCACGTCGCTTTTTGAACATGAACAAATTTCCACCACCCTGCCCAAGGCCCGAGATACCGCTCGCCTGGCCGAGAAGGTTGGTATCTCTCCTGACTAGCCTCCCAAAGCGTCTGACCGTGTACAGATAATTACCATGGGCAAGAAGGGCGACCGGGCAGCACATTCACGCGCTTCCGCGTTCTTGCTTCGTCCTGTGTTACTCCCGAAATTGTTCGGAGCCTTCGCACAGCGCTATGCTGACCGCCCTGGGGGCTATACTCGAATCCACAAACTTGGAAATCGTCCAGGCGATAACGCACCTCGCGCCATCCTCGAACTTGTCGACAATCCACGCGACCTTCGATGGGAAATAACGTCACGAGCTATTGGGTGGGAAATGTTGAAGGACAAGCTGACGAGTCAAAAGCCTGTGTCCATCATCAACAAGGGTGCCGAGGGTGCGCAGCAGGTGGTCGAAGCAGAGCGAAACATGAAGATGAAGGAGTCTGGTGGCCTGTTGCGGCCCAAGACACGGTGGAACCTCCAAAAGATCCTCAAATACAGAGACCCAAGTGCTTCAGCGGAGTTGAGTCAAAAAGTAGGAGACTACATGGTGAGTGTTTCTTACATCGCATTTTAGGCGTTAGGCTGGACACTATCTCTCACAGGATCACTTGTTAGCCACTCCAATGGCTACACGCTCGTTACACGAGGAGAAGAAGGAACGGAGTCCGCATATCCGCCCGCCGCGTACCAAGGCTGGTCAAATACTTCCGGGAGAGACTCGACCTGCGCTCAGTCTCGCCCGAGGTGCACTTGGGCATCGTCGGCCGCCACCCAAGGGTCCCGTACTTTCTCTGAACACTGTCTTTGGTCGCAAGTACAAGGAGGCGTAATATATAATCGACATCTTGATCTAATCGTTCTCAAAGTACCTTGGCCGCCTCAAGGACGTTGCTATTGAGCCGGTCTGTCCTACTATTTAGCGACTCTCCCCAGACAATACGACCGGCCACAAGGCATGTCCCAAAATCTATGACCATGTGCTGCAGGACTTACACGGGTCGAACGCTGAGTTTGCGTCAGATTCCCTGTCATCGATACCAACCAAAGGTGCCAAGCTGATGTCCCATGTTATTTTAAGGAGTAATCAGCAAGTCTAGTCTACAGAGCGTCATAAACTATATTCCATGGAGATATGCCCTCGAGATGTATCTATGGCGGGGCCGCTGTTACGTGCCGCAGGGTGCGTAATGTATAATAAGTACCAATGCTCTCAAATAAAGCTGAGTCGTCCGATGTTGCTAGCTCCTGCTCGTTGGCTTCCGCGCCTGTGACACTGAAGCTCACGGCTGTAAGGGGAGGTACATCAGTCTCTCGCTCTCGCCAACATCTATTCAAAAGAGGGGAAGCGGGGCCACGTCACAATTTTTTGAAGTCAGTAATTCTTGGCTGAGCTTTTGTGTGAATGGAATTGGATAACACAGCGGAATTGAATGAGACGACTGGAGCAGCCCAGTTTGCTTGATGATGTCAGAGTTGGCCGCAACAGAGAGGAGGAATGCCAGAAGTGCTGACAGCGAAGACCTTGCTGCATTGGGAATCGTATGTGCCTGGTATGTGCGACAGAAAACACCCGCTGTTGATTGATTTCGGAATAGCTGGGTGGGCCAAAGTGAAACTTGTCCAAGGATGTCTTCGCCTTCTAATTAGTTGATATATACCATGTAATGTTACAGATTATCTTGAGCGGTTATTGTAGGTCTATTGTCCATTATCCTCGTAAAACCCTGCTACCTGTCAATGAAGCTGGATGGCTAGGCCGAACAGTCCTCGCATGATATCAGGCTTACTCTATGTCTATGCTTCGTCCCAGATAGAAAATCGGTGGTCCCGCCAGTGACGGTCAACTCTTATGCCATCAAAATTTGACAATGCATGAGGCGACCCAGGGTTAGGCGGTGCATCGGAGAAGAGGCGAGAGATCTGACATCTCGTATCCCTCCATGACCGTGCTCTAAATATGCAGTTGGAATCAGGCCTTCTAATGTCAGAGGGGCTATAGATGTACACACGTTATACTTGCGACCTTCGTGCGTGATTTTACAGCGTATCGGTAGCTGGAGCCCGCATCTAGGACGAGGGTGACAGATTCGTCGGGGTTCAGAAGGACAATGGAGCGCGTAGTCCGTCCGTAGTGGTGCAGAAGTTGGACTGTGACGGAGTCGAGGGTGTCGTTGGTGAAGTCCAGCAGAACATCATAGCTTTGGATGATCGAGGGCATAGGAGGGACGTTGCAGAGGCGCCTGTAACAAACGAGGTATAAGTAACACGCGAGCGGTACGCGTGGTTGACGCGAGGACATGGGAAGGTGTGAATCAATTACGAACTTCAAGTACTCAGTGTTGCACGATGGGTGATCGGGGCAGCCGGGGTATAATATGAAGGGATCACATAGCTCTGGAGAGTTTAATATTAAGGGTTCCGAATACTGGAGCCGAGGAAAACAATAGCCCTGTCGCGCCCATGGCAATAAGTATGGGGTTGCAACAGCGGGAATGATGAGAGATCCACGTTTTCGGTCAGGTATTGTTATCCCGGTGGGAGTTCGAGGGTAGCTCGGTTGATCACTGCATTCCAACTTCTAAACATGCCCATGTCTGCAACTTGAAGGAAAGATGCACAAGGTGGACGCAGAATACAATGAAGATCGTCAACGTTGTGGAAACGCTAACCCACCATTCGTGAGGACATGCGTCAGGGACGGACCAACATGTGCCGTTGATTTTCACGGAAGCCACGTCGTGAGAAAACTAAGGAGAGCATCACCCAAAAATCTGACCGAACTAGAATTACAATCAATCGTACAATATCAAAGGCTATACCGAGAAAGTCCTAAGTATCCTGGTCATATAGTCCGAGATGCGAGAGCAGTGCAAATGATGATGAAAGTTAAATCGTCAGATGAAACAAGTATCACGAAGGCGCGTTATAGTAGGCGTCAGGATAGTGTGGTCTCTGAACCTGGGCAGAGCCATATTCGTTACTTGTATAGGCGCCTGCGCCACCCCTAGAAGTTTTCCTATCAAGACCACCCTGAACGGGCGGTGGATAGGATCCCTGACGGTGGGGATAATCAGCATGTGAAAGCGAATCTTTTGGCTGTATTTGGGGTTGGGATAGCACATCAGAGACGCTAGTCGCGCTCTCTTGACGAACGTGACTATAGCCCTGTGGCGAATTGGGGGAATCCATAGAAAGCCGGGAGTTCCAGGGGTCGCTGCGCGGGTTCATAGGGATGCTTTCGTTGTTCAATTGATCGTATTTTTCGTGATCTCGGCGTTGGGAGGTCCCATATGACGATAGGACGACGTATAAATAGATCTTCGGAGTTAACATGAGTCGATGTCCGATAGAAACCACAAATCACTTACGTGCAAGACAGCGAGCAAGACCCAAAGGCCACCCATTATGCCGACATCCACCCAGGGAAATATCTCACATAAAGTGTCGCCCTCGGAGCTAACGGCCCCAGAAGCAGTTGAAAAAAAGTCGGTCAGGCACTTGGACTTGGCGGCTGAATGTCTAGTAGCTGATATTATCGCCCAAGCTGCGCCGACAGCAAAGGCGGCTAATGTGGCCAGTAGGTGCAGGCTGATGTATCGTTTAAACAATATGGGTTTTTCCTGAGGAAGGCGCCATGAGGGGAGTGTTAATGTCACAGGTTGTTGACTCATACCCAGGCAACACCGATGAAACCAAGAATTTGTATGGCAGCCGCAACAAAGCATATAGCGGCTAGTATCCAAGCAGAGTATGACGGTGTAGCTGCGCCCACGACTTGAAACTGGTCAGATATTGGCTGCAAAATACCAGTGTAGTGCTTACTGGAGGGTGTAGCCACCGAAAGAATGCCAACCAGAAAGGCAGTAACGAATTGTTCAGTTAAAGTAGCATATATGCCAGCATTGACGATAGGAATGGCACAACAACAGTAGTCTCTGGGCTTCATTGTTGAGTGCAAGACGGTGGAGGGTCACCGAGTCGGAACTCGGAAATGCCGCAGTAACGAGGGTTGTTAGTTACGTAAGCCACGGTGACGTAAACAAGTGGTGGTGCCCGACTTGGGTGACCTGTGCTTTGCAACTTGCGCTCTCAGCCATGGTCCGTGTCTCCCTCTTTGCATTGTTGGCCCTCTTTTCTGCTACCGGCTTCGCAAATCCTGTGGATCACCAGGTCTCTCTCCAACCAGATGATACCCCACGCATCGCCGACAAGTGGGCTTACAAGGATTGCGGTACTACATTATAGCCAGCCTGTTTTCACCTCTTGTCTAATGGCCTTCAGGCTCTCCAACTGATCCGATTCAGATTCAATCAATACATGTCTCTCCGGACCCACCTCAGCCTGGTAAAGACCTGACCGTCGAGGTCGTTGGAAAGGCGACCCGAGTCATTGAGGTAGCTCCACATTACGGTTCTTTGGCTCACGTATCTGACCGAGTCTTTTATATAGGAGGGCGCTTATGCCGATGTCACCGTAAAGTTGGGACTTGTCAAACTTCTCCAGAAGCAGTTTGATGTTTGCGAAGAGGCGTATGTTCTTCCTCTTCCCTCCCCCCAGAACGAACTTGAACAACTTCTGCTTCAAGGCGCAAAGCCAACGCAAGCATACAATGCCCAATTCAAGATGGCTCCTACAATGTCTCACAGACGGTCGCACTTCCGAAAGAGATTCCAAGGGGTATGTTGCTCCTGTTACCGTCTATCCCGATCAACGTCTCATGTTATGAAATAGCCAAGTTCGTTGTGAATGTTCGGGGATACACCAACGATGACGATGATATGCTTTGCCTCGACCTTACGGTTGACTTCATGAAGAATCCGTTCCCTAGATTTGGGTGGTGATCTTGTGGATTATACTGCCTTTTGCTGGTCATCTCTTGCATGTCCGTTTTGATGGATTAATGATTAATTTGCTTCTCCGATTGTCAGATTTAAGCAGCTTATAAGCATGCTTATGCTTGTCGACCGCGATGTAAAGGGTGAATTGAAAAAAAAATCGCTTCCCAGTCATGACGTACAACCCTACATAGAAGACTCGATAATTCAAACAATTCCAGCCGTTTTCATAACGATAGACCCCTTCGACTTTTGGTAGGATAATTGTTTGGTTGATCTGTAGGATTACTGAACCTTCAAAACAAGAATCCTATCAATTTGTGCTCGACAACCCGCCTCCCGCTTTCCTTGTCTGTCAAATTTTAGCAAGGGTTACGTTTCCGGCAAGGCCGGCATTGCACTTCGATCAACCAAACAACTATCCTACCGAAACTCGAAGGGGTCTATCGTTATGAAAACGGCTGTCAGATACTCTTTGGGAGGTCTGGATCGGAGTCTTCGGACATAAGTATGGAGTGGTCAATTATTTCCCTGCAAAGTTTTGACGTGGATATCGACTTCCTCATGTCCGGAAACAATTGTATCCGCATCCCTGATCTAGCGAGAACAATAAGCTGGTCCAGAATCATGGCTGCTTCGCGCCCTCTGAGAATTAGATATGGGTCCATGGGCAATCAAGGATCTATTAATCTCACCTTGTGCACAATGCCTACGTGCACCTTGCCATTCGAAGTATTGTTCGAGTTTACGAACGATACATCCAGCGCTGTTACCCTACAACTCACTCGTAGTGATGGCGAAATATCCGGTAGCGCCGTGATTCTGTTACAACGAGGGGATAACGTCTCGCTGGTCTTAAATGCAGGATCCACATATCATTATAGGATCAGGCAGATGGGGACCCAGGCACGGATATCGTAGGTGGTTGACTTGCATTGTCATCAGCCACCATTTAATCCGCTCTCCGATTGTGTTCAAGAGTGAAGGCATGGCAGGACACGCAGTGCAGTGCAGCGAAAGTTCTTGCTGGTCATTACAGACAGGATTGCGAGGCGTGGACACCAGTCCAGGGTGTAATCGTCACATGTCTCGACAGCGGCACATAACAAGAGGTCAGTGTATTGTATTGCAGGCGCTCCCACACACACGCATGCTGATCGCCTCGCTGGTCCTTGGATCGCAGGGACATATTGTTTCATTGTTACATTGAAAAAGAAATCGAAAGATTTTTGACAAGCCACGTCCTTCACTTCAGCCCGACTTTGCGGCCTGCACCTTAGCCGCATGCCTGGTGAGGAAGTCATTTCAGTCCCGGAGGCCAAACTGGAATACGACTACACTCACGTAAACACGTTCCAGACTGCAGTTTGATTTTTGTAAATCGCGAAACCTATGTTAACAATGAGTCGCGAGAGACACAGGACATGGGAATTGTTTCTGAATCACCATCGTTCGGGGAAACCTAGTAAAAAATATTTCAGTACGCAGTTTCAAAGGACAGGTGAAATAAAAGTGTCACATACACCGTCAATCAACGCGTCCGCGTACTTGATGAGTCTGTTTCCACCATTTTCCTTCAGGCCGGTCATTCCAAATTGCCATGGCATTATACTTGGCGGAAATCAGGCGATTAAATACTGTGAGAGGTTGCATACACTTACCCACTATCCGACACGGGTTGGAAACTCATCAGCAAAATTTGCCCACCTGGCAATCAGACGAGTATGTACTCACGCATGGTCAGAAGCCAACGCGAGATCCACCCACGCAGGATAGATATCAGTCTTGTTAGCTGTATACAGGTGCCGTCAGTTGATCCTGAGAAACAATTTCAGTTTATGTTACCTAGACCAGAAACTCCGAACTCCTCTAGAATCACCGGCTTTCCGGCCTTCTTCGCGGCTGGAAAAGTGAGCGGTGTCGTAAGACGCTTCAGGATTTCAAGGACTGACCTTTTACATGGTCCATGATCCAACCAAGACCCCATGATTTAAGCGTGAAGTTAGATCCCGGAATATCCTGCAAGGCGTCAGAGAGACAGCCGTCGTGGTAATATTTTCAACCTTACCAGTTGAGGGTACCTTGAAACAAAAAAATCAGTCGAGGAGCCTCACTGCAGGTATGATTACGACTGACCAGAATTGAGGGTACGAGTGCTGAAGGTGACTGTTTGATTAACCGAAGACTATCAGGAACGAGAATTACTCACATAGGTACCGAAATCAATGTTCTTCAGTCGAAGGTCCGCGTCAAAGTCTTCGCCAGCTACATAATCATCAAAGTTGAGCCTTACAACAATTCATTCAGAGTTCAAGAGAATGCAAACCTTGGCCATTGAAATTGTAGTCAGATACAAAGCTTCCGTTTAACCAGAAACCCACAGGTTTTTTCCAATAGAAATGACCTTCCCCTCCAGTGGTAATCAGATGATGGGGATCCCTAATGCTCCTGACGGTCAGCACTGTATGCCCCATAACAAGATCATCACGTACAGGCTTCGCACAAAGTCGGATTGCTGCTGATACCACGTATGAAGAGTGCCAGAGCCAGGAACGCACTGGGGACCGCCCGGAAGGTCGCCCAGGCATCGTGCCTCGTTCATAAGCTCCCATGCAAAGATGTTGGGCGAACTTTTGTATCGGTTGACAATTGTCTTCACATAACGCCCTGTGGGGTTATCCAATTGTAAGGGCGCGAAAACGCATGAAATACTCGTCCTTACGGTATGACGAGATGATTCTCGGATCAGAATAGAAGACATCGTGAGTTTTGCCAGCACCTGCGATCCAGTTGATATAGAGCTCGGATCCCTGCGTAAAAGGGTAAGGAAAGGTATACCAAATAAAAGCAAGTCACTTTACGCCATATCCAACCCTGCAGTAGGGACATTAGTAAAAAGTCCGATTATGACGCTCGGAACATACCAATTGTTGGTGAACGCAAGAATAACCTTGATTCCATACTTGCCGGCAGTTGCAATGACCTTGTCGAGACGTTGTAGTCCCTGGGGCCCATCATTCAAAGTCCATTCCGACGAATTCCAAACCTGATAATAGGTCAAGCCCGATTCCTTCGCGCCAGCCAGCTCGGAACCATTTATCGCGTTGAATCCCTGACGAGTCCTCACATGTTAGGTGCATCACCTCTGTTAAAAGCTCAGTGTTACCCAAGTCCTAAGGACTTTGATACCGGCACCCTGCATCTCCTTGAACGTGTTCTCAACATCTTCTTGCGTGGTAAGGAGGGGAAGCCACTGATGAAAGCGAATTAAAAGCGTTCCAGAGCTGGTAACGCGAACTACTTGCATATGAGTTGGCTCCAACGAAATACTACCTGGTGTGAGAGTTCAACCAAAATTGGAGCAAATGACGCGTACAAATGGTTTTCCGTTCAACTCAAAGTGTGAACCCTTCGTAGTGACAAAACCTTTGGGCACAGCGCGTGCCCGGACTGGCTCCGCCACAGCAACAGATAAAAGCAGTGCACATACAGCCGGGAGCAAAGAGAGACGCATCAAGTACAACTAGGGCGTTGGATGCGTTGCCAAAATTTTTGCAAGATTAAATAGCCCCAGCCCATCCTGAGAGACTCCATCCCTGTTGAAAAAATTGGAAGGTACCTCGGAAGAACATCGGCAAGACCTAGGAAGCTTCTGCGAGACTAGGTAGGCACCAAAGCGGCGGGATGGTCAGATGATGCGTGAATTTACGCGTTAAGTCCTGCTAAAGAGCTCTCAGCGCGTGGGGCGTTCTTTCTCGGTGTGAACTGGCACCGAGGACGTCTGTCGAGAAAAAGTAAAGTCGACCTGAAATATACAATATCTGATCCTGGAATACGCGAAGATTTTCGACAATTTCATGTTCCGGATAGAGCGGGCCGGAGAGTGCTTGACGTTGTTAAATCCAGAAGGCTCAGACTACAAGCACGTGCTGCGAAAATGGTAGCTGCGCGTTGCGGCGCCTCAATTTTGGTCATCGCTGAACGCCAAGTTTACAATGCCGAAGAGCGCGAAGAAGCGAAAAGCTAAAGCAGCGGATTTTTCGGTACCAATTCTCTACTCAGAAACCTTCATATGTTTGGCTCACCCTGATCTTGAGATAGAAAGCAAAGCTCAAGCTTGGGAAGGGCAAACAACTTGGGTCCAATGCAATAGATACATCCTTCAAAGCTCGCTGTAGGCTCTTCTTATATGACTATGTCTTGATGTTGAATGCAATCGCATAGCTATTGCCCTTCCGTCGCAAAGTATCGCGCAAGAAAAAGATCATCATATTCCTACCACGAAACGGAGATTGACATTCGACGACCTTATTATACATGCTAAGCACTACAGTGCTTCGACGCGAAAAGGTTTCTTCTTCAGTTACAACCTCAATCACGATCTAAACAATACTTAGATGCGATATTGGGTCTCCGAGAGCTTTTGGAAGCGAATTGGGATCTAATGGAGACCTCCTTTACAATACTTATCGGTGCGTGTGTGCGGCTCATTGGTGACGAGGTGAGCGAAGAAACCTTTTGACTGAATAATGTTGACCAACTAATTACAGGACGCAAGTGTACGCAAGGCGCTTCTGGCGTTCTTTACTTGGCTATTACCCCGCATACCACAGGCGAGTCGCGTCGCCTGCAGTCACCCAGCGTTTTTCTAACAGTCCACAGGGGGACCTTATGCCCCATTCACCTCTGCTTCTTCTGTTCACGACTTCTGCCCAAACACACATATTCCCGGAGATTCGAATCGACGCCATTCGCTTTTTGGATCTTTTTCTCGAACACATCCCTCAAGCTGTCATAACTGGTTGGAACGAGGATAACAATGGCCATGGCACACGAATACTGGAAGGTTATCTTGGTGTTTTAAACGCAGGGACGAAATTTGGCGAAACAGATGGTAGAGACTTTTTTTTAGTATATGTCTTGTAAAGCTGAAGGTTTCCTGCTTATAAGGTCCAATGAAGGCCACGTCGACTGCAAGTGTGGTGCTAACACCGGCTGTATGCTATCCTTTCTACTCAGCCTGGAAGCTAAACCCTGACCATGACTTCCTTCTTAGTCCAAACTGATCGTGCTGCATTCATTGTCCACCTTCCTTCAGGTTTCATTATCCACTTTTGCGGGCCCCTCATCACCTGACCCGACGTCGCTGCATACCTGGTATTTGGCATCTTCGTTCTCAAGACAGGCGGAGTATCAGGCCTTCGAGAATCTTATCCAACCCTCTGTCTCGACACTTCTCCGTCATCGAAAATGGCAAGGAGAAGTAGATCCAGAAGAAGGCGACGACGATTTCCCCTACAACCCCTCAGTAGCCGGCTCATTGCTCGGCGACGAATTTACCCTTCAAGAGTTGGCGGATATTTCCAACGTCATAAGGGCGTCAGAGTTTGATAATTCCGATGACCGTGATATCAGTCTCGTGGCGGTGCGTAATTTGGACACCTTTGCAAGGCATTGCCTGACCTTTCTCATCCACAGCACTTGGCTAGAACTTTGCACTCTACACTGATCTCGACCTTTCTAGACTGTGCGCCCGCTATCTTCTCGCCCAGCGCCAGTCCCTCAGAAACCCAAGTACAGCTGGTTGTCGCTGTAGTCCAGATAGTCCAGAGTCTATATGGCGTTATCTTGCAAGCCCCCGCATCTGTCAGTCTAGCCAAATGCACGAGGATTAGGAAGCTAACATATACTCGCAGGTAAAGGGTAATCATAACACTGCGCCTGAAGACCTTGGGGCTATTCTTGGTTACATGACCCCTTATTTTCCCTTCAGACCTTTCGGGGCCCGTGACATCAAGGTAATTATTGGCTACTGGTCAGAAACAGAGATGAATATTCCTCTCACAGGTAGAACAGTCATTTCAAAACCTCAACCTGCAATTTTGCGAGCTCACCTCGCTGCTGATCCTCACGACGCACGCCGGATCTACACGGAAGGTACGACGTGGAAAACCACAGCAAGTCAACAAAGATGTTTCCAGCAGCAAGAGGTCGAGAGATGCCCTGTCGATACAGACTGAGCGCGTCTGCGAATACATACTTCAGCTCCTCCGCGGCGAGCCTGTTGCTGGCTCACAGCTCGGGCGCGTTCTTACGCCTGACGCATATGCGGCACTTCTGCCAGCGATCTGGGCGCTGCTGAACAACGCCTTGGCACAGCATCAGGAAATCTCCAGTGCGGTGCTGCACGCCACCGTGGAGCACTCTATCAAAACGTCGTCAAAGTCTGCGCTGAAAAGGTTGACGATCGAATTCATCGCGCGGCTCGTCTTGGTTTGTGGCGGTGAAATTCAATCTTTCGTTTGTGTCTGACTGTCTCTTGTCATTGGTAGCTTTCTACAGAGCCTCGATATCACGGGAACTTCCGCCTCGGTAGGGACGCCGGAGAAGACCAGAAGCTTGAGGATTGGGTTGCGCATCTTCCTCAGCCCCTGTGGGAGTTGGGCGTCAATAACCTGCCTGCGTCCGAGGTAGATCGATTGCGTTGAAACACACTATCGTCATCTATTAAAGACTGATTTTAACAGATAATCATACGGTTCCTGCTGCGTGCCCTCCAGCGCAAATCAAGGGTCATCCACGCCTCCAAGGTTTTTTTTTTTTGTCCGTCAGATGATGTTGGACCAACTTACGTTCTTCATGCAGACTATCGCGGCACTTCGATCAAAGCTCGTTCCTTTCTTTAGCATAACGCACTCCGTCCGCGGACAGCTGCTGGGCCCGTACAGCAAACTCCCGGTGGCTTCGCCCCTGCGGCGCCTCGCGCTCGATCTTGCAGCCACAGTCCTATTGGCGGAAGCAAGCGACGAAGACGGACTGTCTGTTGCCGTTGACGTGGCAGTGGCAGGGACAGATGAACAGGAATACTGGGGGCACATTGAAAGCTGACTCGTTGATTATGCCAAGAAAAAATAAAAATAGCTCGACATGGCGTTAGTATGACTTCCCGTAAGTAAGAGTTTGACGACGGTTTAGAAAATACGAGTTGTCTAGCCGAGATGCCGGAGCCCCAATAGGGAATCATCGTCGTCAAGCGCCTGAAATCAGTCTGCAGAGGGCCCCTCTACATAGTACAAGGCGCCAAAAATGTGTCCAGACGTGATGGGATCTCTTCGCTTATGTTGTCGCCAACCAGTTCCAATTTCTGGATATTTCCAGATTCTTACGAGAAGTCACCCAGTAACCGCATGTTCATGGTTGTCAAGTACGACCATGAGGAAACCTGCGTGCACGGATCTTTCCAGGCTCCTTGCTCCACAGATGTTGAAAAATCTATATTGGCGGCTGCTGGAGCCCGTTGGACAACAGTATGTATGTACATGTCTAGGGCAGGTAAACAGGGACTGGTGGGCAGACCGCGATCAACGTCGAGCAAGCTCGAGGACAGCGATACGATTCGATGGGTAAGTAAGTATACGAGACATTTGTATCAATGGCTCTGTCCAGCTCTTTCGGACCCCATGAGCTAGCAAAAGGATCAGAAAGAAACGCGCCGGGCGCGGTGAACCATAGATAAGGTATAGGGATAAAAAGAGGAGAGGGTATACGGAGAGAGAGAGAAAGGTCGGATTATTAGGCCCAGACCCACTGCAAGTCGATACGACCGAGGCCAAAGTCGGCAAGATCGTTGAAAGCAGAGGGCGAAAAGTCGAGGTCGCCGATAGCGCAACCTTCGCAGCGATCGGTTATAGCGACGGTGACACTCTTGCCTTTGTCTGGAGAAGGTATCAAAAAGGGCGATTGATGATGAGAAGACTGATTTAATTGCTCACAAGTTGCCTTGACTTTTCTGCCACACAAGGGATTGGTGTTGGGATTGACGCCGTTATAGTTACTGGAGGGAGGTATTATTAGACATGTGGTGGGGATGGTGAAATGAAAACGCACGGGTATATGTCAAAGAGGAGATGAGAGACAGCTGCAATGTAATCGGTGTCCTTGTTGACGATGCCGCAAGCGCCGAGACCAGCTGGTTGGTGGGTGAGGAGAGAGCGTGGTGGGTGGGGATGATGACTTACTGTCATAGAAGGTGCCCTGTCCAAATTGGATGCCAGTCATGAAGCCGCCACCGCCGCTGGAAGGCTTTGTGGTGGCAGGCGGGTCGGGCCTTGGGGTCGAGGAGGGCTTGGGAGGAGCGGTGGTAGGGGGGGGCTTGTTGAAGGTGGTGGTGGTAGGTTCAGGCTTGTTAGAGGTGGTGGTAGGGGGAGGCTTGTTGGAAGTGGTGGTAGGGGCGGGCTTGTTGGAGGTAGTAGGGACGGCGGGGGCGACGTTTGCAACTGGAACGGGGGACGATGAGGGGACTATCGCAGAGGATCTAGGCTTGCAACGCCTGCGGGGGGGAGCACGGTGGGCAAGGGCACGGTGGTGTGCGATATTGCGAGGCGTGTGCAGAGCGGACACGGACGCGACCACCGACAACAGCAAGACGAACAACTTGACCGACATGAGGAAATAAAAGAAAAGAGCGACTGGTAGGTAAGTTGAAGGACTCTGCTTTCTCGCTTGGGCTTTTTCAAAGGGTATTGTTGACACTTGTTGTGTTATTACCTACTCTATCCACTTCCCGCCTTGGCTGCGTACATCTTCACAAGCCCTGTGCTCGCCGTCTCCCCAAGGCTCTTCCCGTACGCGTCAATCTGCCCAAGCAGCAGCATGCTTTCCAATCGGCTTGGCTCCGCTGGTATTTTGAACAGCCGCGCTACGTCTTCTTCTGGAAGCGGCGCCAAGCCCTGTGCCACCCTCGTCGCATTCTCCTCCTTGCGTTTCGCCACATACGCGTCTGCCTTCATTCGCTCCCGTGCAATCTGCCGCGAAAGATACGCAAGATTGCCCTCTTCTGTTCGGTAGTTGTCCACCGCCTCCACGATCTGTTCCAAATTTCGCGTCAGGCCTGCTGTTCCAAAGTCCAGTCTCGCAAATGACGGCGGAATCGCCGACCCTGTCCCCAGCCCGCTCTCAATCTCTGCCAGCGTCTCATCTGGCTGCGTCACCGTGTCCAGGAATGCGCTCAGCAGAGGGTTCGTCCGGATTTTCAGAGGCACCTCCTCCAAAATCGACGAAAATGTCAGCGAGTGGCTGATCAAGCTGCAAATCTATTTTTGAGCACATCTTTCCCCATCCCGTCAAACTGCACTCTTACCTCGAGGTGCTAAAGTTTGCTTTCTTGTACGCACTCAGGAATCCAGACGTCAACCGAAACGCGCGGAAAGATGCATTTCCCCGCGCTGTTTGCGAAACATCTAGTTTGTAATAACACCATTTCAGCATACACGTGGTCTCCGAACCTCTGCGTTACTTGCCGTGCACAATCACAATGCCCCCATGCCGCAGCTTATCTTGATGCACCGCTTGTGTATCCACTAGCGTCTGATTGAAGAATGCCCCTAAAGTCGTTGCTTGATAGAACCCAACCACGCTGTCGTCTGCTTGAACTTCCTTCAATGAACGCAGCATCGACGCCTGGTAGCGTGCTGCAAATCATACCTGAGCACATGAGATCCCAACCAAATCGCAATCTCACTCACCAACCGATTTTGACGACCTATCGTCTTCATCCAGAGCGTGGTGGGGCAGCGGAAATGAGTTGGAAATTTCAAGCGTGCCATCCAGGTCCAGGCCCAGTAACAATCCATGCGCCGTCGTCGAAGGCGCCTCTCGCGCGTGTTTAAGAAGCTTGGTGACTACCTAGACACATCCCCATCGCACAAATCAGTTCTTCTTCCACATATGAGGCGTTGCCAGCGTGCACTTGCCATTCCATCCAGCTGCACACAACTCAATGGTATTTCAGCCTCAATATCAATCACCTTGGACATCGATGCCGGAATGGCTTCATAGGTGGGTGCCACAGGCGTAGGCGCTGCCGTAGGAGCTGGGAGGGAGGCCGCAAGGGCCGCAGCCATAGATGTCGCCATTGCTGATTTTGAGTCTTGTCCCAGTCAATCCCAGACAGCAATGAAAAAAGTTGCGAAGCTCTTGCCAAATAACGTCAAACACAATACTGCGTTATTATGGACTATATACTCTAGTAAACACTGGCGACTTGCTGGCGACGCAGTCCGATTCAATTCCGTGATCTCGAAATCGGCAAATTAATTTGAACGGAAATTACTTACAGAACCAGATGCCATTGATGGAACAACGGTATGAATTAGAGTCTGAACAAAAACAGTGAAGAACGAGGGTAGCACCAAAAATAGATGCATGCAGAATAGGGCCGTTCCAACGAGTCAAGCTGGAGGAGTTGAAAGGCGACTATGTGTGAAAGTGGGCGAGCAAAAGCGGGGAGCCGTCCAGTAGGCCGCGCGCCGCAAAGGCATAGATCACTTGGGGTTTCCACTTGTATGGTCTGCGCACATCGCATTGCACGAGATGAAGTATTAACGGAGATGCGAGGGAAACGAACAGCTCATGTCTCTTCCTCAACATGCGTTTGGATGGTATATCGACAAGCGATGGGATCGATATCAGCTTGGAATGTAAAACAAGGTACGTAGGCGGTACTCAGCGACTGTGTATGCACGATAAGCCGGTGAGGCAAACGATGCGACCGACAATCACATTGCAGGTGCGCACGCTGGCGATGATTCTGACAAGATGGTGGAAGGTAAAACGACAGGACAATGAGGCTATGTTATCGAGCGAGAGAAGATTGAAACATCACATGTGCCAATGGCTCGCCCCCGGTGCGTTGGATATAGTTTGCGTCATGGCCTATCGCGAGTCTTTATCAATACAACAGAAATGGTCAACCCACAGATGCTATTAGTAAAGGCCAGCATGAGTGGACATGATTTAGACGTGAAGGGAGGGACACCGACCATCTATCATGCCTCATCGTCTCGAGGCACGAATTTGTGTTTGCCAGGCAATGCGACCTCCGTCATGCCTTTGCCACTTCCAGTAACGCCCACTGTGAATTCAAAGTCAGCAGGTGAATAAGCTAGTGCCGTGGCATGAAACGATATGTACCTCGACCCAATGGATTATCCGGCGTTTTGAATATGCTCGTCCCAGAAACGCCAGCAATGTGAACCCCTTTCTTCTCAGACTTCTTCGCGAACTTCTGCCAGGTCGCCTGCTTATGCGTCTGCTCCTTTGCCTTTGCAGCCTTCACCTCCAGCTTCTTTTCGTTCTTCTTTTTCTTCCTTTCCCGCTCCTCCTCCTCCTGCTTGCTCAACTTGCGTTTATTCGACGACGATGGCGTGATGTTGGCATAGTTCGGAGGAAGAGGTTTGATCTCAGCAGCTTTGACGAGCTCGGTGGTATTGTAGCCTTTGAATACGATGCTGTACACACGGTTTTCTGCAGAACCGCCGAGCGAGGTGATCCGTGCTGGGTACCATGCGCCATCGCCGGAGTATTTTGCTAGGCACTCGTCGCCTGCAGACCAGCTCTGTGTTGGTGTCGAGGTTGCTGTTTTCCGGCTAGCATCTGTTTTCGAGGACGAGGCAGCCTCCACTTGGGCAAGCGCGGTCTGAGTTAGTTGGATGAGCTCCTGGAGTTCTGATCGCAGAGAGGCGAGCTCCTGATTGCCGGGGTCCAGAGAGAGCGCAGTCTCGACTTGAGAGAGCTGAACCTGGTAAGTCTCGAGATCTGCCTTGTCCATTGGTCGTTGGAGTGAAGGTGGTGTGACGAGTTGTCACGTTCCACTCCGACGCTCACCAACTTGCCCGCCTCTCCTCGCCGTCGTCCCCCCGCCCAGCTCAGCGCGACAGCCTAACCACCATGGCCATGTCTCGCTCCGCGCGAATCACTCTCCTTTTGGTTATCGATATTCTCTTTTTTTTTATCGAACTCATTGCTGGTAAGCCCGTTGCCCGCCCCCTGCAGCCCTCCTTGGAACTTACACGACCCCAGGATATGTTGTGGGATCCCTGGCCCTCGTCGCAGACAGCTTTCATATGCTCAAGTTAGCTCCCAATGTGCTCTGAAGCTGCGAGGCCGCTCATTCGCTTTCAACTCTCTCAGTGATGTCATGAGCTTAATTGTTGCACTCTATGCCATCAAGGTAAAACCCAAAACCGTTTCTCCGCGGGTCACTTATTCTAGAACCCCGTTAGTTGACTGCCTCCTCCTCTGTGGACTCGAGATACTCGTATGGATGGCACAGAGCCGAAATACTTGCGGCACTCGTAAACGGCGTGTTCCTTCTTGCTCTGTGTTTCTCCATATCTCTCGAGGCAATACAGAGGTTCTTTAGCACTCCGGGTATGCATCAGTGTTCCTTTGCTTCGATTCTATCTCATGTTGGGTATAGAGATATCCAATCCCAAGCTTATCGTGATTGTCGGCTCCTTTGGACTTGCATCAAATGTCGTCGGATTGGTTTTGTTCCATGGTGAGCAGCGCATGCATCGCACAGTTCGCCATGTAAGATGGAGCGATTTACAGAACATGGCCACTCTCATGTTCACCCGCATAGCAGGCCGCCTTCAGTCACCACACCATCCAGGCCAGAATCGATCACCGGTGTTGTAACGCCGACTCGAAAGATTCCCCCTAAACATATGCGCAGTCGCTCGCGTTCACCCTCTCAATCGGAATTCTCCTCCCTCTATGGCCACCCCGCGGCCACGCGAGCTTCTCTCGTTCAAGCAGCACACGAGATTTCTCTAGCTCGTTCTCCCTCCCCAAAAACCCACCGGAGTAGTATATCTTGTTCGCGACCACCGGTTGACACCGAGGACGCACCTCAAATCTCACCCACGAATCCATTCACGGACTCGCCGACTGCCGAGAGTGAGCTTCCTATTACACTGTCACTCTCGACCGAAGGCACTCCGCTGCTACATGACGAGCCGGACCATGACTATCATGTTCAAAATCATGTAGGGCATGGACACTCTCACGCCGGTTCGATGAACATGCGCGCCCTCGTTTTGCATGTTATGGGAGACGCGCTTGGCAATGTCGGCGTCATCGCCACCGGTCTCATCATCTGGCTCACAGAATGGACTTTCAAGTATTACTGTGATCCGATTATCAGCTTGGTCATCACGGTCATTATATTCTCAAGTGCACTCCCCCTTGGTGGGTTCCTCCTAGCTTTCTATCTGAAAGCGTTGTAATTTTTGAATGCAGTCCGGAGTGCGTCCTTTATACTGCTCCAGGGTGTTCCTCCTACGATATCCCTAGATGGGGTACGGTATTCAATCCTCGAGGTCGAAGGCGTATTGTCGCTGCACGAATTGCATGTCTGGCAGCTTTCTGAGTCGAAGGTAATCGCGTCGGTGCATGTTCTTGCCTCGCGGGACCATGACTTTATGCCAATTGCGGCAAAGATTCGCAAAGTACTCCATCACCATGGCATTCATTCGAGCACAATTCAGCCGGAATACCTTTGCCCAGGAACCGAACTTTCGGAACAATTGAAGGTAAGTTATTCACTGCTACGTTTCGAACTCGGAAATACTCAAAAAGTCGTTTAAGGACAATGGTGAGACATCATGTCTGATTCTGTGCCCGTCGGACCAAGCCTGCGACCCGGCAGAAAACGCTTGCTGCCGTGAGTGATCCTAGGTTTTATGATGATTAAAATCCAGCTCATGTTCTCCCCCCCTCGAAGCTCCTCCGCCGATTGAAGTTTAACCTTTAGCATATAGACGGCATTGTGACATCTGATCAGATATTTATTGTTGTGGCGTCATCAATCAACACAATTCACTCATAAAAACTGGGAAGTTGGTCGCAAATGATTGTGACGATGCCAGCCTCTGGAAAATCGTCCGGCTCGTATGATCCCGCCTTGCTCGCAAGTCGGCTGCGAATTTTCGCGCCATCCCCGAACTTGGCTGACCCAATGCAAACCTATGCTCTCCTGTCACTGAGCGAATGCCTAGCTCGAGGTGTAATGCGGCAGTGAGAGCCGAGGACACGATTGTGATGAGAAGTTCGACCATCATTGTATGCTCGGGCGGTTGCTGATGATTGATGGCAAAGATCAACGAGGGCGTGACAACGTGCAAAAATATGGGAAGGAGAGGAGGGGTACTTGATGATCGCGGCATCGACAGGATGAAAGTGGCTATTCGTCTGCAGTTTTCCATTTCTCCAACACTAGCGGAGATCACCAATTCCGACCAGAGAAGCTGGAGAAATTTGGTTGGAGGCATGATCTTGATGCAGCGCTCTACATCCATTGCTGGCGCCTTCCCAGTCCGTGCTGATGCTAATGCGGCTTGTATAGCTTGCCTCGGCTCATTCTCCCATACGACCCGCGAGCCAAGGGATGGAACTTCCGTTGGATTTTCTGCAGGAATTCTCAGACAATGTTTTGGAGAAGAAAAGGTTTGAGATATCACCATCAGCACGAAGTCCCAGGGCCTCTGTGACCACTCGCCTAATGGAAGCAATATCGATGCCGAGCGCTGATATCGCTGCCTTGGCCTTTTTATGCCCAAGAAGAAGAAATATCTTCGGCGCACAAAGCGCTAAGACAGGACGGGGGCATGAAGGTGAGAGAAGAAGGGTTTGAAGAATTTCAATCTGCGCGGGGATGGCAAATCTACATATGTGTTAATGGTCATAACATAAGGTCTTCAAAGACTAACGGTACCCTTTCTGCTGGATATCTTTGATGAGGGCTTTGATGATACCGACAAGCGTCCAGTTCAGTAGAGGACCTGTAAAATAAGATACCCCATTGTTTAAGGTGTCCTTGTCTATCTTTTGAACCAGGTTCATCATTATTGCTTGGAGGAAAAGCGTTGGAGATATTTTCAACAGGGTTTTTGGCTGCGTTGATCTAAGGATGTTCAGTTTACTACAAAACCAAAAAGAAATGCGGGGAAGATAAATACCGAAGAATGCTGTCTTCGATTCCTTCACTTCCGGTGTCGAATAGTGCTTTGAACCACGGGGAAAATGCAGCAGCATCCTCACCAGACAGGCTGTCGAGAGTATGTATAGCATCAGTGGACACAGAAAAGGCGGAGCAGAGGGGCCGGCTTTCAGGGGTAAAGAACGCAGTCTCGAGCTGAAGAAATGATTAGGGAGATATTGTGATCCGGACGAAGAGAACACACTTGGAATCGGGATGTCGTGTACTGCACAAAAAGTACAACGTCCCCAAGATGACTCACCGCAGTCTGAGGGTCACCTTGTGCAGCCAGTCGGTCAATACGAAATGACGGGGACAACACAAACGTCATACCGACGGTTTCACAGTCGTACTGATCGAGGAAAGAAAGTGCACTAGATATGAGGTCGGATATCTTCACATGCAACGCCATGATGTCTAGCGCAGCATCATATGTGTAGAGCACTTTGCACAGGTGACTCAATGCATCAACATCGAAAGTCGCGGAGAGAGATGTGAAACGCTGTAAATCAGACATTATTTTTTAAAATGAATCGTGTGAACGAAACGGGGCTAACCTTGAGGATGACCGAGGCAAAGACGCCATGGCTGGTGACATCCTGTGATACACGATCCATCCAGGAGCGTAGATCATTGACGTTGGTGTCTGGCGTGAATTTAGACTCCAGATATGCCTGGCATGATGGGCATGTAAGGGTTCAAAAGTTACAGCAAAGAGGGAGTGATGGCCTTTACTTCAATCTCGCCGTTATTGTCTTGAGCTTCAGCTTGGAGTCGAGGTAGGTCATCATTGGAAATCAAGGGATCAATTCCGACAGCAAATGAGGTAGGGATGAGATCGAGTTGTATCATGCTTTGGAGAAGGTCTCGAGAGAAAGATCGTGACCTATTTAGTTCATCAACCCATCAACCTTCGCGCGACGATGTGACACGTACATTTCGTCTTCCTGTATCGCATTGATGCCCTTGACGCGGGATATTGCATGGTCACACTGGGCGACCAGCTCAGACCTCCTGAAAGTCGCGAGAAGGGTTGCCTGCAGTGCGTGTCTCTGCGAAAGGTCGTCGTTCAAGCAGATAGCACTAGTGTAACAGCCAACCTTACCCAGTCGGCATTACTAACTCCATCAGCGTTCACGACATTTTCGAATTGAGTCAAAAGTTGTGGAAGCTGACAGAAGTTAGACTGTGAATCACCATTGAAATTTGCAAGCCCTTACACGCCCGGCGATGAACGCCTTCCATATTAATGCTTTTGATCCGCTTTGCGAGAGGCAAGTAAAGGCTGAGAGGAACATCTGTGTATAAAATACCGTAGGCGACCACGCGGCCCACCGGAATAACGCCACAAGCAATGCAACTGGGCATTGACCGTCACCAGAGCCAAACTCGTGTGCTCTGTAAGAGACCTTAAGAAAAAGTAAACAGCAGCACCAACGATGTATTTTTTAAAAACCTACAAGATGCTGAAGAACGAGGCTGAAAGTTATAATGTCCGTGTCTGAACTAGGCCCATGAATGTTGCCCTTTCCTAGCGCCAATTGAATGGTATGCATTATCTGGGCTTCTCTTGCAGCTTTTGCATCGTCTCCAATAAGCAGACTCAGAGAGATAACAAAAGTTTCTAGTACTTGTCGAGCATCTGGTGTGAGTCGAAAATTCTGAAGTAGATCGTTGGCGTCGGCGAAATGGACCATAGCCTGGGCAGTGGAGACTTGAGAGATGTCCGAGACACATGAAAGGAGCAGTATCACAACTTCAGAGGCTGAAGCAGTCAGCTGATGAAAATGTGACAGGGGGAGTAAGTGGGCCGTTCGAAGCAAAGCCAGGGCATCTTGTACGATACCAAGCACCGTAATTGGCGATTCGTCGTATGGGATGACCGAACCAATCGGTGGTAAACTAGATGAATAGTGCGCATCCAATGCAATGCGGCAGAGTGTGTCGAGAGTGGCTGGCGCATGTAACTCCGGGGAACGAGCCGCTTGCAATAGTGTAGCCACAAAAGTCGCGATGGAAAGGGAGCCATCTTGAATTGCATGCTTTAAATATTCCTGGAGGTCCGGATCGCCTGGATAAAACCGATATAGTACGAGGACCGAGTCTACTCGGCCAGAACTAGTGAATCAAACTGGACAAGCATTTCAAGACCGTGTTACTGACTGCTAAGGTCGACCTCAACGTTATCTTGAGACTGTGTTGACGATTCTTTAGATACAAGCAACTTGCATAATTCAAGCCACTGATCGAAAGCCGAAGCACAATGTCAATGACCACAGAATGGTTGCGGAGTCTAATACGAACTGACTTTGGACGGGGATATCCCACTCTGGAAACAATTTCTAGTAAGCTCTGCGAGTGACATAGAGAGCGGGCTAGAACGACATGTGCTTGTAGGGTAGTGGTTAGATAAAGGTTCCGTCAGACGATCGTTTTGCGGACTCCGGACTGATGCCACGGATCATGTGACACGCCGCGTCCGGCTTCGGTAACCCACATTGGTGGCGCACAACGCATGTTGGCACGCAGAAGAGTCGGCCTGGCATAAAATTTCAAGAAAAAAGCACGCTTGAATCCTCTTTCCGGAATAAATGACATGGTATATGTATGTAAGTGACATGTCCAGGAGTATAACTTATGCAGATGTGAAAGGTCCACGGAATCTATGCTTTAGCTATTAATCGCCGAGTCTCCTGGGGAGTAAAACGAAGTATGATGGACAATACTTTCACAAGGTTTGGCTATACTCCAATCCATTCAGCACGTAATGTCCACGTTTGACGAACGACACATACCCTCATCTCCTTGTTCTCGAGGAACTGTAATATGACGTTTCTTAAATATTCCAGATTGACTTCTTCGTCTTTCGAAGAATTTTCTCGTGGTTCAGAAGAGCTTATCCGAGATCCTGTCCCGGAGGCGTAGTTGACTGATGTTTGACTGGCGGCGGGGTTGTTCTCCACTGAACGGGAGGTCCAGTATCCAACACCGGGGTTCCGTTGCCGATCCAGAAGGGCTGCAGACGACTGGACTTTTCTTAGCTCCTCGCGTAAAGTCTGAAGAATGATTAAAAACATGAGAACGGCGTGAACATGCAAACTAGCCTTATTTCCCAATCGCAACTGAGCTTCACGTTGTTTGATTTCGTCAACCTGTTGCTCCAAGATGGCAATTTTGGTGTTCAAGTCCTGTTCCTGAGACTTCCACGATTTCTGGATAAGGGCATGAGAAGAGTTTTCCAGCTAATGTTCACGAGCTTACCTCCGCTTCTCGAACTTTCAAATTACTTTCCCGAACTTCTTGCAGCTGCTCTTGCAAGAGTCGACATTCCCCCTCCAACCTTGCCATGGCAGCCTTAAATTCTGTAACGACTTCTTCGTGCTGCTCTTCCGTTCTCGTCGCTGAGCCCACGAGTCTCTGGAGATCGTCAACCTCCAGGGTTTTATCGCGAAGTTTTCGACTCCAGTCAGCCTCGCTGTCATTCCGTTCCTCTTCGAGTGAACTGAGGTTCCTCTTGAGATCGGAAATTTTCGACTCGTATTTCGCCTCGGCTGTAGAAAGGAGACGAGCGACTTCATCTGCTGAAGGTGCTGGATCTCGTAATCGTGCTTCCTGTTCGCGCTGGGCTTCTGTAACATCTTCTTTAAGCAACGCATACCGGTCGCTGATTTCGCGCAGCTGGTACTGGTATTCGGTGTTCTGGCTTTGCAAGGATTCGAGATGAGAGTGTGCTGATTCCAATTCCGCTTGACGCAGCTGCAGGTCTTCAAAAAAAGCGTTTTTGTCCTTCGTAACGCGGGACAAGGACTGCTCGAGGGCCCGTATTTGGGAATCTTTTGTCGAAATTTCTTGAGTATGGGTATTCTGAAGTCACGTCAGGCGATACGAGCTCGACCATATGTGCAACGATATACATACCTTGATCGAAGCTCCTTCAAGTTCGTATTGCCCTTTCGTGGCACTTAGCTCCTTCTCGAATCGGTCTTTATAATTGGCCAATTCCTTATCGAACTGAGCTCTGAGGCCTGTGACTGCTTGCTCTCTTTCTGCATTCACAGCATCAAGCTCGTTTCGTAGCCTTGCCCTTTCCGCCTGTTCCCTCTCCTTCTCGCCCTTCTCCCTTTCTTGGAAGGACGTTGTCTCTCTTAACGCATCCTCCTTTTCCTTCTCAGCCTTCACAAGCTTTTGTCGAACAGTCTTCAATAAACTGATTGCTTTGACACGCTTTTCTTCCTCTTCTTTCGCCGATAATTTAGCACGCTCCAGGTCCTTGTGGAGATGTTCGATCTCTGCTTGCTGCCCAGCGGCAATTTCTTCCGCCTGTGCATCTGCCCTTTGCGCTGCTTTGATGAGGGCTTCCGCTTCCGAAACTTGAATTTGTAATTTCTCAATCTGAGCAGACTGCGAGGAAGATTCCAGACGATGGGTATCGCGTAACTCTTCGATGCGGTCTTCTTGCACTAAAGAAAAGAGTAAGCCATGTCTGGAGATTAAATGAGGCTCCACACCTTCGAGCTTCCCATTGAGGCGCTTGATCTCAGCTTGGAAGATCTATAAAATTGTTCGATGATTTCATGAAATGAAGGTGGCGGTGACGAACCTCAGTTTTCGAGGTCAAACTTTGAAGGTGATCACGAAGCGCCGTGCTGTCTTGAAAGCTTTCTAATGGTGTAAGATCCCGTAGAACAATATCGGCGGCTTGCTTCTCTGCCTGTAAACGCTTGAAGGATATCGAAACATCTGCCAGAAACCTGTTGAGCTTTGTTCAGATATGCTGGATTGGCTGGATCGACATACCTGTAAACCGTTGTTCCATTTGTTTTAACCTTTCCTGGAGCTCTTCCAAACTGGTGACATGAGCGTTGCCGTCCGAAGACTTTGGCACTTCAGGCGTTCTCCTTGTATCTACTAAGGGTACAGCCTCTTGGGTGACGGAGGTCGCGTTAGACGATGTAGACTCGGGTCCTTCCGACGTTAATGAGTCGGCTGAAGCCTTGGTTATTGCCTTGGGTTTTTCAGACCCGTATGTCACGGTATCCGTGGACGCTTCATTCGATAGAGGGTCGGAGGCGACATCAGGGGATAAGGGGGATTCGGTAGAGCTAGGAGTGCTGTTGCTGGGTACGTCCGGGGACGCATTCTCGGGGAAGTCTTCAGTAACTCCTTGACTTTCTGAGAAAGGATCTGTCTGATTTCGCGCTGACTCTGACGGCAATTGGTTTGGGTCGGCGAAGGCTGCATTTGTGTGGCTGGCTGGTACGAAGGCCGCAATTTTGGGCGACGCGGCAGGAGAGTCGGGAAGAGGAGTTGAAGATGGCGAAAGAGGGTGGCTAGATACAACAGAAGTAACAGAAGGGGAGGGCTTCCTGGAAATTTCAGGCGTTGTTGCATTAGAGGCCTCCCCGATCGCAAAGGTAGCAGCACGTAGGCGGTCCTCCAGAGTTGACTTGGTCCTACCATCTCTCGGTGGTGTAGGGCTTGAGTGCTTAGAAGGTGATCCTACGCTTCCAGAACGTTGTATGGCCAGAGATTTTCGGAGATTGCTGAGAGCCGACTCTGCCAACTGGCTGGACGACATCGGTGATGACGGGCGTAATGGTGCGTCGAGTGAGTTGGAGCGAGAAACTGCTTCACGACGTGCATCTCCTGGAGCTTCATCTGAAGAGCGTGGAAGAGGTGCCAAGTTCTCCACGGCCTGGCGAAACTGAGAGAACATGTTGAAGCCAAATGGCGACGTCGACCAAGTCCGAGTTTGGGCACTACGTTCAAGCCCACGTGCCAACATAACTATCGCATTGACTAACTTATAGGTATTATTTGACGTAGTAATACATTCTCCAATATCTACTTGGTTATGAAGGCATTGACTCTGACGGGCTAGCCTCCTTCCCCTTACCATTGGTGACAACAGGTACAGTGTTCACCACCGGAGGTAACGAGCCGGAAGACGACGAAGACAGCTCACTCTGTGGTGCACTAGCCAATTGCCATGCTGGGATCGCAGGCCTTCCTAAGGCAGGTAGGGGGGACGCGGGTATACTGCTTGGCCCACGACTAAGTAACAGGGCCTTCAACGACTTCAATTCCTGCTGTAGTTCAGACAGAGACTGCGTTTGGCTCTCCTTGTTCTTTTCGATCATCTGGTACAGGACAGTTAGTGACAGGCTTGTCATGCAACACGAGTGGAGCTACCTTGGGAAGCATCTCGCGAATGTTGTTGATCTCGTCGCGAATTTCGCGCATCTCATCGCGTGTTTTGTTTTCGCCTTCTCGCATTTCCACCACCACTGCCTCAACATTTGCGGTAGTTTTGTCGATCTTGTCCTTCTGTTCTTCTATCGCCGTTCGAACGGCTGCTGACTCTGCCTGTATCTCCTTTAGCAGGACTTCGGCAGCGTCAAACTGCGCCGTGAGCGCGTCACGGTCCTCTTCGTACGCAGTCGAGCTTGGCGGTTGTAGATGTGGCAGTAGATATTTCTGAGCAAAAGCAAGGATTCAGCTACGAAGAAGATCGCAGTGTGCGGAACATACCTTGTACAAGGCAATTGCACCATAGGCAACAGACCCAGAGACTACGGCAGTAATCTATAGCCGGGTGTGATATAAGCATGTGTTTATATGCTCTTCAAACAGGACACACAAAATAATCTCGCCAGTCCCAACGGTGAGCTGGTGCAACGCCAACAGGAGCATACGGAGACGTAGCGTATCCCGGAGCATAAGGAGCTTGGTATGAAGGACCATGATTGTTCACTGTTGACTGCTTGAGCGCAATATCTATTTCTTGAGGCGTTAATCCCTTGGCCTCTAGAAATTGAATGCGTTGTGCCAATGGAGACGCCTGAGACTAGAGACGCGGTGGGTTAGTGCACAGGATAATACATAGAAAGTTGGTCACCTTAGGGTCAGCGAGGAACGCGACGGCGTTCTGTATGAGTTCTTGACGGTTTGGAGAGGACATAAGAGGAGTAACCCTAACCCCATATGGTGACGCGCCATTCGGTTGGTTTCGGGCAACGCCGTTGAGCTGGGACAAAATTTGAAGTCGCGTTTACGACTGCATCCTTGTCCACTTCAACAAAATGTTGCACTGGGCAACCTCCAAGGCTGTCTGTAATGGACTGGCATCTCGTGGTGTGTATTGCCTTACACCTCCCATTCATCCTATCTCTCATCATCTTCTTCCAGTTTCCTTCAAGTCATGCCAACGCAGCGTCTGGAGACCTTTGGTGTCAGGCAACTTCAGTGCGACTTGACATGTTTTTTGAATGGTCAAGTTGCGCTCATCACTTATTCTTCTCTCTCAGTGGCTCGCAGGGGGTATGCAGAGCTGTTCTCTCGTAGTAAACCTCACATGAACATTGGGACTATTGGTATGTATCTTTTTCGTTACACCTCCAGTTGCCCCATTTAACCCTACCCGCAGGACACGTCGACCACGGAAAGACTACATTAACAGCTGCTATTACCAAGGTCATGGCCTCTCATGGCGGAGCCAAATTTACGGACTACAACCAGATTGACAAGGCTCCCGAGGAGAAGGCTCGCGGCATCACAATCAACTCGTCTCACGTCGAGTACGAAACGAAAAACCGCCATTACGGCCATATTGACTGCCCTGGACACGCTGATTGTACGCTCAATTCTTTTTAACTCGACTGCAGCTGACAGTCTGCTAGACATCAAGAACATGATCACTGGAGCCGCTCAGATGGACGGTGCAATCATTGTGGTCTCTGCGACGGACGGTCAAATGCCTCAAACACGTGAACATCTTCTTCTTGCTCGCCAGGTCGGCATCAAGAAGCTGGTCGTCTTCATTAACAAGGTTGATCAAATTTCGGACCCGGAAATGCTGGAACTCGTCGACATGGAAATGCGTGACCTCCTCTCTACTTACAACTTCGATGGTGAAAACACGCCTATTATCATGGGCTCGGCACTGGCGGCTCTGAACGGTCAAGATGATAAAATCGGCTCGGAGAAGATCGTCGAACTTGTTAAAGCGTGCGACGAATGGCTTGAGCTTCCTCCTCGTAAGATTTTATGATTTATAATATCTCACCCCCTGCTGATGTCGCGTCTCAATAGGTGATCTGGAGAAGCCTTTCCTCATGCCTGTCGAAGGTTGAAATGTTGCCTTGTATCCATCTTTCACACTGTTCTAACAAATCTTCCAGACGTATTTTCTATTTCGGGCCGTGGTACTGTCGCCACTGGTCGCGTACGCTGATTCTTTTCCCTTTGCTTCATGGCAATAACTCTTGTCCGCAGGTCGAACGCGGCGTTGCATCCAAGGGAGCTGAAGTCGAAGTCATCGGACTTGGCAACACCTTCAAAACCACTCTCACAGGCATTGGTATGTGAAGACGTTTTTGAGTGCCCGAGCCTCTCATAACTTTGGCGTGCAGAAATGTTCCACAAAGAACTCGAGCGGGTGAGTGTTGCGTGAGGTCTTCATAAGACGTCGCTCACATTGTTCTTCTCAAAGGCTGAGGCTGGTGACAACATGGGAGCATTGCTGCGAGGTGTCAAGCGTGAACAAGTTCGCCGCGGACAGGTCATCGTCGCACCGGGCTCTATCAAGGCCGTCAAGAAATTCCAGGCCGCGATCTACGTATGCTTTGTTGTCACCATTCTTTACCATTTTTCTAAACCTTTCACAACTCAAGGTCCTGACGAAAGACGAAGGTAAGTCATGAGGTTCGTGTTTCTCTAGAACCACTCTAACCTGTATTTCAGGCGGTCGTTACACTCCTTTCATGTCCAACTACCGTCCTCAACTTTTCCTCCGGACAGCAGACATCACCGTCTCGCTCACTTTCCCTGAAGGAACCCCAGATGCTGCTGAGAAGATGGTCGGTTTTACTAAACCCCCCCTCCTCTGATTCACGTTCAACCATCATTTGATAGGTTATGCCCGGTGACAACGTCGAAATGGTATGTGACCTGCACTTCGACGTAGCCGCTGAAGTTGGATCTCGGTGAGTCTTACCATTCATTGTCAAATGTCGAGGTGGAATTGCTCACCGTCGTATGCAAGATTCACACTCCGGGAGGGCGGCAGGACCAGTGAGTAATCATCTCAGCATTTATTATAAATTCTTATACTTATATCTTTCCTTTTAGTCGGAACTGGGATCATCACCAAGATCCTGGAGTAAAGGTCCAATTTTGGATTTTCGGAGCAAACCAAATGCGATATATATTTATTCCGCACCCAACTCCATACTTTACATATTTTAAAAGTAGACTCAGGATTCGTGCTCCTCGGTATCATAATAGAATGGCAGAAATATGTATTCGGACCCTGTCGATGGGAATTTGCATCGATGCCGAAAATCAAGGGATGCGGGACTCACCCGGAAGCGGAACACCATTTTAAAAGCCTTGGCACTTCAGTCCCATCCCACTTGCGTCCCACTTCCAGTGTCCACCGCCTAAGATGCAAGGAATTCTACGAGCAGCCTCTCGCGCACGTCCATTGGCCGCGTTTCCTCGCCACTCGAATCGCCTAGGGTTCGGAGCGAGGTCCCAAATCTTCCGCACACTCGTTAGTACGTGCAACCACACGTTTCATGAACAGTCTCTCATCATTGCGTGACAGCCAAAAGGTACACTTCCGACCATGAAGCAGTTGTTTTCGACGACTCTACCGGAATTGGCACCATCTCCATTACGGACCACGCCCAGTCCGTTCTAGGAGACGTGGTCTTCGTTGAGCTCACTACCCCTGGAACGGAGGTTAGCCAGGGTGGTAGGCGAATCTGTGACTACTCTGGGCACGTTTTCTGAAGAGACTGATGTTTAGACTCGATTGGCGCCGTGGAGAGCGTGAAGGCTGCTTCGGACATTGTGAGTGCTTCAGAATTAAGTATGGCAGGTTCTTGTTAACTGAACGTCACTAGTACGCTCCCGTCTCGGGAACAATCGAGGAGATCAATGAAGTTCTCGCAAGCCAGCCAGGTCTTTTAAACAAGTCAGCGGAAGACAAGGGTACACTTTTCATGACCATCCTTGGCCAATTCGTTAATCGGAAACTTTAGGATGGCTCTGCAAAATCAAGCTGTCTGATCCCTCTCAGGTAATGCCAGAATATAAGGTGACACATTGCTTGGATACTGACGGACGCACCCAGATGGACAGCCTCTTGACAGCGGAGGCATATAAGGCGAGCTGCGAATCATAAATAATTGGGTCGTCGGCCGGCCGATATGCTTGTAGCTTACGTTGTTGCGAATATACGAGCAATTTAAATAGAATGTGATTTTGTTTTCCAGAAGACCGAATGAAATTCCTTCCGGATGATTGAACGCAAAACAACATGCTATGATCACAGGGGTGGTGGTGGTGCTGATGGTTCATACTTGTACTTCTCCCCACGCGCTTCCATCCTTTGTTTCGCCTCGTTCAAAGCCCAGGTCTGTATGCTATCAGGGAATAAAATTCAGGACTTCCCCCGGGCCAAATGGTGCATGGTAGGCGTACCTCGTATCCGGTTTGTAGTAGAGCATCACCCCAGCGAAAAGCATGGATCCGTACATCCCGATATACCATATATTTTCCCAATCTTCTTTCACTCTCTTCTGGCCAGGTGGGGGTGGCTGTATACGCGGTGTGGAGATTAGCTCCCGTTGTAAGAGTAAAGAACGAAAATGAGCACTTTTTCGCCGAACAAGTAGCCCGAGGGTTCATTATACTGGGGTGCTTCATGGGATGCAAGACGTCTCCCTCGAAAGCGAGGGGCTGCTACCCGTAACATACGCAGTGCGGTTGTGGACGGCATGGTGGATAGTTCGCTCGTTGTGAGCGGAGCTTTCGGAGAAAGTGTTGATTGAGAAGGCGCTAGCAACACACAAGCAAATAACGCCGTAAATACAAGTTGCCAGGAAGTCCGTGTATTATAACAGCCTATGAAAGAGCAAGCCGTTTGGATAAAATATCGTAGTCCACGTACTCCAAATCATCAGAATTTTCGCCATCTTCCAAGTAATTCGGGGAGGTTTCATCCATAGTAAATCTGGTTCGAAGTTAGCACACTTCACTACTACTAACATCAGATAATACCCAGCAGCTTCATAAAACTTGATCGCACTTAGATTAGCTACAGCATGATATTAGAAGGCGAGCATTGCTTGGAAACAGGGTGAAGTAGCTGACTTTTGAAGACGGTGAGTGCGACCTTTTGCATACGCCACGCAGTCCCAATAGCTTCTAACGCGTGGATGAGTAGCGTCCCAAGACCGTTACGCTGTTGGGACCGATGGATTTGTAGGTCATAGCTTCCAATAGCCTTAGAGAACGCGTTAAACCAGAAGCAAAGTAATTTACCAGTAGAGTACGTCTTCGTCCTCTTCGCTCTCGAAACGGAACATGGAGAAGGCTACCATGTGGCCATCGGTCTCAATCAGAACAAAGCGCGAAAGTGGGTCGAACAGTTCTGCGCGTTTGCTCGGAGGGTCCCATCCAAAGGAAGATTGGCTGTAACTGTTTGGATGTAAAAAAAAATTGCGCCGGTTGGAAATCTACCAAGTATTTAAACACACAGGTTGTGCATGTTGTCCTCAAACACTCTCCAAATGGCATCTTTCTCTGGTTCACGTAGTTCTGCTGAGAGCAAGACTCTCAAGATACGCCTAGAGTTTGATCAGGATTTCTAGGCGTCCGGGATTTTTGAGTTTGACAGACGTGGTATGCAGGCCAGACAAGGCCCCGAGAAGTTGACTGGATGAGACCTCGAGGATATAAGCGCCAATAGGATTCTACAGCTGTCTGAAGGTACCTTGTTTGCCTTGCGGACCAGACTAGAGTTGGGCATGAGCACGTTAGTCGAGGTAAGGCAAGTTGAGCGCGTCTGCCCTTGGCAAACGCATGATGATGGCCGGCAACTCAGTTCTCAGTGACCGACATATCCATTGCTGATGTAAGCAAGAAAAACCTCTGCTTGTCAAGTAACTCGCTAGACGCACTGTAGGCCTTCATCATGAAGCTAGATGCTACAGATCTTCGATATATCACCTCTGATGAATTCCGAGTCTTGACGGCGGTGCGATCTGTTCTCGTTCTCGTCACCTCGTGTATACTGATCCAACTGTACAGGTCGAGATGGGCTCCAAGAACCACGAGGTCGTGCCGACGGTCCTCATTGCCCAGATATCTGGCCTACGGAACGGCGGAGTGAATAAACTTATTGGTTCGCTGGCAAAACGTAATCTGGTGTCCAGAGTCCAAAACTCGAAATGTTTGCCTTGTCTGCCTGCAATTCATCGCATTCCAGTGACATATCCTTTGCTGTGCAGATGATGGGTACAGATTGACATACGGTGGATACGACTACCTGGCTATGCGCGCCATGTCAAGGAGGGATACAATGCATTCTGTGGGGAACCAGATCGGTGTTGGCAAGGAGTCAGGTGAGCCTTCCTCCCATTCGACCGTCGACATCTGACGAATTTGACAAGACATTTATATTGTTGCCGATTCTGAGGGAAAAGAAATGGTCCTCAAGCTTCATCGGTGTGTTTCTTTGAGCCCGACCTATAATCTTATCACTCGGTTATAACGTGATGTTAGGCTTGGACGGATATCCTTCCGCGCAATCAAAGAGAAGCGAGATTATCTAGGAAAACGCAAGTCCGCGTCGTGGATGTATATGTCACGGTTGGCTGCCCAAAAAGAATGGGCGTTTATGAAAGTCTGTCGCAGTTCTTAAATTGCTCTGTTCAAACATTATTTATGATGTCTAGGTTTTGCACGAACACGGATTCCCTGTTCCACTACCCATCGACCAAGCAAGGCATTGTATTCTGATGGAATTTATCGATGCCTATCCACTGTAAGTTCCTGGTCCAGACTATTAGTTCTCCACTTATACCGTTTCAGGCGGCAAATAGCAGAAGTGCCGTCCCCTGGAAAACTTTATTCCACGCTCATGGATGTGATCGTTCGATTCGCCCGCGCAGGATTGATTCACGGAGACTTCAATGAATTCAATATCCTCATCCGTCGAGAAACCGGCGAACCTGTCGTCATTGACTTTCCACAAATGGTTAGCACTTCTCACGAGAATGCAGAATGGTGAGCCATGTGTCTTTTTTTAGCTTTACCTCCGTCTCATTTAATTCAGGTACTTTAACCGTGATGTTGAATGCATAAGGACATTTTTCAGACGTCGGTTCCAATACGAGAGTGCCTTGTACCCGAAATTCAGGAAAACTATGGCTAAAGAAAATGCAGAAGATGGAGAAAACTTCAGGTTAGACGTCGTGGTTGCAGCGAGCGGCTTCGGACGCAAAGACCAGAGAATACTAGAGGAGGTGAGAATTTTTTTTTTTTTTCCATTTCATCGCACAATCTTTATTATTTCTCAAGTATATGGAAACCGTGAAAGGCAACGAGGGAAATAGCGAGGAGGAGGAGGAGGAGGAGGAGGAGGAGGAGGAAGAAGAGGAAGTAAGAACTGAGGAAGAAGAGGAAGGGGGCGAAACTCTGGAGACTTCAGCGGACAACATAATCGCTGAAAGAGCTCTCGATCAACCAAAAGACAATCAAACATCTGTACCTACTTCAACACATCCTGGGGTCCCAGATGACGAAACCGGCGATGCGCCACCAGAAACGGCGGAGTGCCTCCCGAGATCACCTCCACAATCTCCAGCGCTCGATCTGGACGGGATTAAAACGATCGTCTCTGCCGACCTGACCAAGGCCCGCGCATCGCAGCAACGAAAATATCACTCTAAAAGCGGTGTTCGACGCGCTGGTCGACCTCAAGGAAGCAAGGCGAAGCAAGACACCCGTGTGAAGCTGGATCGGAGTGGGATGTGGGACTAGAAATTTGTTGCGCTTCTTTAGACTTGTGATGTATGTACTATTATCTGTACTATTACTATGTAATGGTGCCTATGTGTTGACGTTCAGGACTGAAAATAATTATAGTGGGTGGTCGGTTGCGGCACAGATCCAGAGACATGCTCGGCAACTGGAAGGTCTTGCAGCGTTTTCTGAAGCCCTTGGTTCTATCAGAGCAGGGTCAGACATATTCAGCGAAAATGTCCAGGAGACGCACAGCTCGCTCCAACTCGAGTAATTTTAGTTTAGCTACGGACGCGTCGTGCTGGAGGCCGGACACAATACTCTATTGAGATAGTGAGTTGCGTGGGAAAAACTCGGAGCCTTTTGGGGCACCTTTGCGGTTTTCGAATTCAAGCCGCGGTAGGGCTCAAGTTGGTCGAACGCGACTGGCCAAAATCCAATACTGCAAGGATGGCAGGTAAGTTGATGTTGAATGATTAAACAGATGTACAGGGACGAACTCGAGTAATTGAGAGTGGAGCTTGTCGATATGTGCTTCCAGACTAGATATATAGATCGTTCTCCGCTGGGGCGCACCGATAGTGGAGCTGCTGGTGTGTTAGAGGGTAGCAAGACAGTGGAAGAGGAATATATACATTTCGTAGGGGCTGAAGAGAGACTTTTCAAGGGCGTGGTTCCAAATTTTTCGACGCTTTACTTGTTCTTTCTTTGCGTAAAGGCGTGCATAAGGGTGGGCGATGGTAACCCTGGATGTGGAAGTGCGAGATGGGGGGAAGGCAGAGGATTGATCGGTGAGAGAGTAGGGCGGGGGGTGGATGTAGGGCGTGGAGTGGTTGTATTCTGGAAGTGAGGCGGAGTGGGAAGAGCCACTCGGGGACGGGTGTGAGGAGGACTCGGACGCGTAAGGGTACGGGGAGGCCATGAAAAGCAAGGGGAATAAAAATGAAGGATTTATATAGAGATATATAGAGCCAGATTGGGCGAGATCTGCAAACCGGAGAACATCTTGCGCGCAGATCTGGGAGCGCGGCGTATAATGCGGCTGCGAACTACACAGAAGCGGGTCTGCGCTACAACCGTGGGATCCCCCGATTTCCGCCAGATCTCTCCAGCACCGACTCACGCTCCCGCCCACCGACGTCCACGACGATCAACCCGACGTCCACCCCGACCACTACCCCGACGCCAACCACCCCGACCACCCCAACGTCCACCCCGACAACCATGCCCGACCACTCCCGTCCCTCCAGATCTCGAGTCGATCCAATCTCTCCACACAAGGCAGTTCGAAGTCCCAGACCGTCACCTGCCACTTTCTGCCCTGTGTTCTCTGTCGCTGTACATGTAATAATCGCGGCGTATCTCTCTCCTCGTTCCCTTTAAATATCCTGCTGCTTCTTGACACTGCAGGCAGCTGCACCATGGACTTCATCCCCCACACTCACAACGCTCTGGCCATTCACATCCCTGTCAACCAGTACTACAATGTCAGCTTTTGCTAATTTTTACGGCGTCTGTCCTGACCCCCTCCCGTAGCAAATCCACGTGTCCTCTCCTGATCCTCAATACTATCCCTACTCACCTGCATTCTCTGCCTCTCCCGCCGCCGATCCAACGTATAACCCCGCAGTGCACCACCCTGAAAATGAAGGTGACCCGCGCTCTCCCTGGGCCGCCCCTGCAATTCCCTATGACCCCTACGGCCAAAATGTCGCCTCTGTGCAGGACCCTAGTCTCTCTAGACCATCTCCAATAATGATCCAATATCCCGAACTGCCTCTTCATGCCCCTGCACCGCTCCCTGGACAGTCATCGTCTCTCTTGTCCTCTGGCGCTGACAGTTATCACGATCAGCCACCATCTCCAAACCAGTTTTCCTTTCCCGTCGAGGACCACCCATCCCATTCACAATACGAATCTCAGAAATCCCTGTATCATTCTGAATACGACCCTCCCCAACCCTCACAAGCCACCTTTCCTACGCCGAGCGAGATGCTCTGCGAACTCGCCGGCAGAACGACACTTCCGCCGTCGGTCATGGACCCAGGCTCGCTTGAAAGCAAAACCGAGACCGTTCGCAAAGCCCGTCGCCGTGCCATGGCCGAGAACATCGGCTTCATGCCCACTGACCCGTGCGCTGCGAACCCTGCTCCAACCCCCATCCCAGAGCCCCCGCTGATCGTTTCCCCTAGCGACTCCATCTCGTCCCACGAAAAGAAACGGCACTACCTTGAGTGTCTTGAGTATTACGTTCTGTATCTTCACCAACAGCTGGACCTTGTGGGCACCCAACCTGCTACCTTGCAGCGCAGCCTCGGGCGTGGCATGAGCAGCCGATCAATTCGAGTAAGCTTTGGTGGCCCCCTTCCCCTTGGTTAAATCCTCACTGGCACCTTGCCCACATCGCCCCATAGACTCTTCTTGTCCATATGGAGAATGTCAACCGGCGGCTCAATCAACAAATCATGGCTGAGGAGCAGCGAGTAGGTGTTCACGTCGATTCTCACTCCAGATTCTGACCAGTGGCGATGCACCAGTTCGTTCATCTTCGGGAAGTGGTCTCTGAGCAGACAGCGCTGCAAGAATCCTATCCTCAACAAATGTCGTTCAACGTTCAGCATTAGACAGGTCGCCGACTGAATTGAAAACAGAATGCGCATGTCCAGGCGACAGATTCCTACTCAACTTTTGTAATAAAACAAATCAATATTATGAACGATGCGAAGAAACACTTGTATTCCACTAGACTGTGATAGGTGTGCGGAGAATCGTGAAGGACATCGAAGCGAAGGTTCGTAAGATATTAAATTGAGGGCTCCACCACCGGAGAACGAGCGAAAAAGCAGAGTAGGTCTACCAAAGTGACGGAGCAAGATTTGTACAACACATGGGGCGAGATTAATCATTCAAAATATACTGCAAGATCAGACAGACAGACGTCAGTGGAGTCCTTTTTGGACATGGAAGCCACGCGGAACGAACCATGGGTTTCTTCCTCTTCCTCTACTACAAGCGCCTCAGCGTCGACGGCTTCGTCGCTCTGAAGGGTTCGTTTGGCCTATCGCTCCCGCCGGCACAGAATTGCCCTCCAGAGCGGCGGCGATTACCTCAGCAGGTAGATCGATGTGCACGCCGTCTGCGTATGTGAAGGCGTCCAGGGGGGAGTAAGCCGGCGGATCACGTCTGGTTAGTCGTGGGACGGGACCAAGCCGATCGTCCGACGGAGCACTTTCGGCGCCGCTCCCAGAGCTTTCCGACCTGCGCTGAGAGCCACGTGTAGTCCGGGAGAGCGACTGGAGGTGGATGTCTCGGTGATTGGGGGTGGGGGGATTCAGTATTGGGCTCATGGGCGAATCAGGGGGAGGGTGTATCTGCACCGTTAACTCGGCTGCGCCTGGCACCACGTGAGTGAGAGAACGGTGACGCCGATGGGTCGTAAACGGGTTGATCGCACCTGAAGCAGCGCGGACTGGAGAAAGCGACCTGGATGAGGGGGAGGATGACGGACCCGATGCGGATCCAGAATCTTCCACGTCTTCGTCAGGGCTCGATGGATCTACGCTTAGCCTTTGGTAGCCTTCGGGAGGCGCATTCCCGAAAAGGCGCGCAACTCTTGAAGGTCCAGCATTTGAAGTTGAAGTGGGCTCTTCTGGGGGCTCTTCTAATTCTTCTTCGTGGATGGGCGTTATTGGTGGCGGGGGTGTGAGGGGAGAAGGAGCGGAGAGGTATGTTGATCGTAACGGTGATGAGCCAATCTGGCTACTTGAGAGCTTAGGGCGCCGGGAGCGATGGGAGCGACGTGAAGGCGATGAGCTGCTCTGTGGTGTGCCGTCCGCATTTGTTCGAACACGCCCGCCGACATCTAAGAGAATACTTCCACGCTCACTACCGTAGGCTGGTGGAGGTGCGAGGGTTCCAACGCTCGGCGCTAGACCCCATTTCTTCACATTAGCCTCAATAAACACAAATCCGGCCTGGCCGAGATTGACATGAACACTGCATGGACCATCGGCACCGATGGTGGGAAAAAGGTTCCACCTGCTGAGACCGATGAAGGCATCCTCCATCTTGCGCCCGTTGCGCGTGAAGAACACCGTGCCTGTTCGAGGGCGATACCCAACGCCCAAGACATCACCTTCCTTTAGAACCGATCCAAAGGGAGATGCAGTAAACGGGTAATTGTGTGACTTGTCGCCGTTGGAATGATAAGCCACAGAATACCTGCTCAGTCCAGGCAGGCGAAACGCAGGATAAGGCTTGGTAGCCAGGCCCACGGATACAGTTGTAGGCTCTGGAAGATCAAACATCTTGACTTCCCAATAGTATACCTCGTTTAACTTGGGCAGCGGCAGATTAGACTGAACACATGAGGATGACGCAGGGTCGGGAAGGAAGGTGATCTCTGTGCGGGCGTGGACAAGAAGAGAGTTGACGGTCTCGTAGTCTGGCTCAAATGACCATGCTGAGACCCCCTTTTCTTGAATTGAGAGGAACTGCGATAATGTGATGTCTGTTGGGAGAGAATTGGGTGGGTATTGTAGTTGGTGATCTGCGATGACATGTAAGTAAATTGACCACATGTGCCGGCAGGAGTCATACCTTTGGCGCGAAGGTAATCTCGCCTAACATGTTCAGGCACACTCTCGAGCCAACGAGTCTCGACGCCGTCGAAGCCGCCCTCACCCTCGATGAGCTCCTCCCTGCTCATGTCAACGGGACCATCATGATCGTTTAGGGAAATACCCCTGCGACGGCGGATGAGAAGAACGCAGATAAGGAACACGAGAAGGAGGAAAAGGAAGGTCGAGAGGACGATCAGAAGAGGCAAGAGGACGAGCAGGGCGTCGGGCTGCTGCGGGGGAATGCTGCTGTCTGGGGGCTGGTACTGGGCGGTGTGGACATCAACGAGGAGATCGGAGAGGGCAGTGTGGGCGACTTGAGGATGGGCCATGGGCGCGGTGAGCAAAGGCAGGTTCATAGTGGTCACTCCGGACAACCAGTGTGAAGGGCAGTGGTCCGCTCGGCTTCTTCCGTAATTAAATATTGCTTCCACAAATTAATAAATAATTGCCAATTATACCTCTTCCATCGATGGCGACTCTGTCCCCCAGCAACTCGCCCAAGGTTGTCCGCCGCAGAGTGTCGACCAGGCGACGCGCTGCCTCCCATCTGCCCCCCTCTTCACAGGAATCACACGATGCTTCCCTCAACGCAATCCGCGCCTTCCTCAAGAGCCACACTTCCTACGACGCCTTTCCTGTCAGTTTCAGGTTGATCGTCCTCGATACAAAACTTAACGTCAAGAAAGCACTCCAATGCCTTCTTCTCAATGGTCCGTCCGTGTTCAGCCATTCTGTCGTCCTTTGCATATCTGACATCCGATTCAGGCGTCGTATCCGCACCCCTTTGGAACAGCGACAAGTCTAGATTCGCCGGAATGCTCACAGTCCTGGACATAATACATCTCATTCAGTACTACTATCACACCGCATCGTATGATTATGCCGCGACAGATGTTGAAACATTCCGCCTCGAATCTTTGCGAGGTAGTTCATGCTCTTGTTATCTGCATCTACCCTTGATACATAATGCTTGGATAACAGACATCGAGAAGGAACTAGGCGTTGCAACTCCTCCTCTTCACCGGGAACACCCTTCTAGCACTCTCTACGACGCTGCCAAGCGCCTCATCCAGACACACGCTCGCCGCCTGCCTTTGCTCGATAACGATACCGAAACTGGCCATGAGGTCATCGTATCGGTACTCACCCAATACCGCTTGCTCAAGTTCATATCAATCAATGTTCGTCTGGTCCTGTTCTTGTTCACTCTTGACCTTGCTTACGTTTCTGCCGACAGTGTCACAAAGAGGTTCAACAATTGCAACTATCGTTGCGGAAACTCAAGATCGGGACCTATGTTCATTCTTCATCTCCATCTGATGTCCCCAAAGGCCATAGCCCATACTACCCAATCGCCACTGCCTATCTCAGTACGCCTGTTTTCGATGTTGTGCATATGTTTTCGGAAAGAGCCATCTCGGCTGTCCCCATCATTGACGAGGAGGGTGTTGTTGTCAATCTGTATGAGACGGTTGATGTGATCGTAAGCTGCGCTTCTGACATCTCTTCCTGATATTGAGCCGACGCCCTTAGACACTTGTCCGCCTGGGAGCGTATCAATCGCTTGACCTCACCGTATCAGAAGCGTTGAATCAGCGCTCCCCGGACTTCCCTGGTGTTGTCATTTGCACGGCCTCTGATTCTCTGGGTACGCTTCTTCAGCTGATAAAGAAGCGCCGTGTGCATCGCCTGGTCGTGGTCGAAGGCGAGGTACGTTGCACTCTGCCTATCATAAATATGCAAAGTTGAACCCTTTCCATAGGAGGAAGAGAAGAAGGGTGGCAAAAAAGGACGACTATTGGGCATCATCACCTTAAGTGACGTCTTGCATTATGTTATAGGAGAACCTGGAATCGGGGAGGGCATTGAGACGGAAGAGCAGCAGAAGCCTGCGGCAGAGGATGTTGGGGCTTCATAGTCGATCCTGAGTTTGTCATGTACTGGTTTTATTGTAAGTTCTATCTAGACCGCCACATCTCTGGGATATTTGCTTGTTGTACTATATAGATCTCTTCACTGGAGAGTAGGATATCTGTGTACTATTTTCCATGACGCCTTTATGCTGTTCGAAGAGTCATGTTTCATCAAACGGATCACATGAGCGGGATTGCTGCTTATTTCCAACCACCATGGTGTGGCCACTCACCTTGACCCGCGCAGTATCCTTCAAGAAGATTATCCACGCTTCGCCGGACACCGTACTAAAGCTTCTTCATGACCCCAATGTGCTCTTTACAGGCAATCCCCTTATAACGGACGTTATCTCAGATCCATCCAATCCCTCGGCCTACACTGTGACAGACCGCTTGGTCGTCCTGGGATACTTCAAGACCCAGGTCAAGTACAAGTGTCGGCTGAGCTTCCTTGAAGATGGAGTAGATACTGACGTGGTGGCTGGCCTCGGAACGAAGTCCAAGGGACAGTACCGAGTCCGAGATGGAGAAAATGGAACGACCGTGCTGAGTGAAGACGCGACCATAGAAGTGAGTTGTTTCTCCTACTGACGGACTAACTCTGGCTTACAGTGCACGACAGGGCCTCTGCTTCCTTATTTCGTACATCGTGAAAACAATGTCAGCAGCTCATGAAGATGTTCTCGAGAACTTGGGCGCCAAGGCAGAAAATCGTTCCAGTCGGTCCTTCGCATCTTTTACTCCCTTTAAATTTATTGCTTACTCTCATAGATAGGCAAATGAAGGATTTTACAAACTTGAAGTCGTCCGGCCACCCCACAATCTCGTTCATAGTCGTGATTCTAACGGCTTTGATTGTTCGCTATTTATACCCCGCCTCCTTTGGTATACCCTTATACATGCTTTTCGTCGGAATGGTATCGGTCATATATTGGTTCAAGGCGGCGAGCGATCCATATGGTCTGTTCCACTTGGCCTTGAATAAGCTTCCTGGGGACGATGACAATGTCCCGCCAAAGACGGAGTGGCTTAACATGGGCTTCTGGCAGGTACGCCGTCTCCGCCATGCTCTGTGTCCAGGGAAATAAATTCCATGCGAAGAATACAGATGTATTCCCTCAAGCCTGCGCAGGTGGGCATCAATTGCAGATACGTATATCTCTAAACTGACGGGCACGCAGCTCTGGCCATGAAATTAACACAGGCAGCCCAATGTAAGACGGGTGACAGGATCCTAGGTATTTTCTCCACCCCCGACTGTGCGGCACAGCTTGACAAGGGTGTCTCTATGATAGATGTCGGCCACGGCACTGGTGAATCGGTGATGCTTCTTCTGTCTGAACCGTCGATGCCCCGGCCATCCTCGATCACGGGTATCACGAGTCTCCCCGCGCACCATCGTCGCACCCAGGAACGTGTCGACAGGCTTCTGTCTTCTCAAACGGATCCGCTGCCCGATGTATGGCTCCATTTGGGTGATGCGGTCTGTCAGTCTGAGCGGGCAACACCTGATCATCCGCTTGCACCTTCGGCAAAGACGACGTTTGACAGGATTCTTGCGCTAGACTGCGCGTACCACTTTGATACTAGGCGTACATTCCTGCAGCAGTCTTTGAGGAAGCTTGCGCCTGGAGGCCGAATTGCTCTGGCGGATATCTGTTTCGACCCCGATATTGTGCTGCGAAGCCGGAAGGCGTGGTTGATGTCGTCGCTGTTGAGGCTGATGCCCAAGGAAAACATGGTGTCGAGCGAGGGCTACAAGACGCAGATGGTGGATATGGGGTATGTTGACGTGCAGGTGGAGGACATTACGAAGGACGTGTTTCCTGGGTTTGTACGGTTCCTGAAAGGGCGAGGGATGGGGTGGCGGATGTTTGGGTGGGTTATTGAGTGGTATGGCGGCATGGGCGCGCAGTTTATTGTAGTTAGCGGTAGTACGTAATCAAGCTGGCAGCCACTCTTTCGATGACAGCGATCCAAGCAGTGAACGTCCGTGGTTATGAAGAGCGGTCCTCGCCCAAACCACACACCGTCTATCGCATAGAGATACACGCCCATGTCCGCTCCTGGCAGATGTGGCGCCGCTACTCCGAGTTCGACCAGCTCCACACCCAGCTCACCAAGTCTGTCGGCGCCCCTCCCCCCGTCTCCCTGCCCCCCAAGCACAGTTTCTCACTTATCCGATCCCATACACACTCCAACATCCTCGATCAGAGGCGTGGTGGCCTCGAGAACTACCTTCGTGCCATTATCGGCGCAAAGGAGGACAAATGGCGGGAATCCTTTGCCTTTAAAGACTTTCTCGGTGTACCTATCAGCAGGCAAGGCGGCGGGCCCCCGACCCACTTCACCTCCGCCACATGGCTCGATGAGCACATAGAGCTACAGACTCGAATACGCGCCATCCGCGCTGACATCAACAAGCGCGACGCGCTGTCCGACCGCGGCGACGTTGGCGCCTCCCACAAGGCCAACGTCACCGCCAAGGCTAAGCTGCCAGGGCTCTCTGCCCGAATATCCACCCTCGAGAAGGGCTTGAACGAACTCGGAATGTCGGGCATTAGCGAGGGCGAGCTGCAGCGTCGTTCTGACATGGTCGCACGACTCCGCGACGACCACGAGAAGCTCACACGCATGGTGACCGCCGCGCGGCAGACATCGCGACCCACCCCAGGTCAATCGTCGTACGCTAATGCAGCACCCGAATCTGATAGGGAAGCGCTGCTGAGTACGAGTAATCTAAAACCCGTTACAAGGGTGTTCGGCGCGAAGCAGGTGCCGCAGGAAACCGAGCAAACCCGGCCCCTGGACGACCATGGGATCCTTGGGCTACAGCAAGTTCAGATGCAGCAACAGGACGAGCAGCTTTCCCAACTGACCACCATCCTGCAGAGGCAGAAACAACTGGGCATGGCGATCGGCAACGAAATTGGCTCTCAGATCGAACTTCTTGATGACTTGTCGAACGAGGTGGACAGAGTTGGAGGGAAGCTCACGACTACCAACCGGCAGTTGAACAGGCTGGGATAGCGGACCTGGGTGGATTGCATCTCTCCTCTTCTCTTTCTCTAGGTTTATATGCGTAATGATGTACATGGAGTGGAATGGGGTTTCAAGTGTAATATCCTATGAAGGTGTATATCGTAACAATTAAAATTCAGAATGGTGGAATGATAACTCTAGGGTTGGATATCGAGAGTTCAAGTCTGTCGCAAAAATTTTCCCACACCCTGTGGTTGATCGGTCAGTAGGCAACTGGTGCAAAAGGGAGAACACAACTGGCCTCGAAACATGCAATCATGATACCACAAGCAGGTGCAATCTTTGCTATCCGCGGCATGATACCTGCAAACAGCGCAGGCACTCCTTCTGTCTGCACGATTCGCAGTAGAAATGGAATGCTCGAAGATATTTGACCATGTGTTGTGGGTGCCATTATTAGAGCCTGCCGTCGTGTTTTGAGGACGTCAAAAGGCGAAGTCACCAGAGCTGCCGAGGTTCCACTAACAGCGCCGCTGATAAAGGCGACCCAAGCGCCTTCCTGTCCCCGTCGACCAAATGCTCTCTTCCACGTCTCGTAGCTAGCCCAGTATAGTCCGGAGAAGGGAACGTCGCGCCACAGTGTAGGTCCTAGTCCCCGCCATAAACTCATGACACCTCGGTCTCGCACAAGGGCGCGGATTGAAGTGAGGACGGAGCGGAGAGTATGTGGGTTTTGGGGTGAGAGCGGCGTAGATTGTAAGTTTGTACGAATGAGTTCCAGAGGAGACATAGCGGACGTGATGGCGGAGCGGGCAAGTATTCCGGCGGCCAGGGGGACGATGGCTTCGTGAGGTAAAAGTGGGGGGAGTACGTTGCGGAGTAAATGGTCGTACGTTAAGATGTAAGACGTCGACGAAGGCACACCGATAACTCTGACGAAAGGTAAGGGAGTCGGCTTCAAATGAGGTGTTACGGGACATACAACGAAGTACCAGCTCCTTTCCAGAGTCCTCGGATGCCTTCTACTCGCCAGACATGTCGCACAGCGTCTACGAAACCGTTCACACGCTCGGTCCTGAATATCCCGTGGTCCCATAGACAGACGACCTCTGTGGTAAGAGGGCGCGCCATGGAGGACATGTTCCGAACGCAGATTGCCGCCTTGTTCGGTTGGCAACATGCATTCGACGGCGGACGAGGAAAGAGCACCTTGGGCTGGACTGGTTGGGTTTGGAGCCGGGTCTTGATGACATCGAAGGGGGTCACTAGAGAGGAGTCAGTGGAATTTTAAAGGCGAGGACTAGAGAGCTGCGTACTTGTCAGGGCGGTAAGGGTTGACCCCGTCGCCGCTGCAACGACCTTTGCATGGAAGGCGTCCATGTCGCCGTCAAAAACCAAGGTGCGTCCGATCTGACTGCTGACTCAGAAAAAAAGCCTTTATCTGATAACGGAGCCCAGCCGAGATCTCCGGCCACGGTAACCTTAGTCACGTGCTGTCAACTTGTTGACAAAAAAGTTGATCGCCACTTGCTACAGCAAAACAGCGACACGGCCTTTCCAGCCTAGATAATACCAAGTATCCAACTCTTTGTTTCTATAAACACATCTGTCTCTCTACGAGACGCCTAATATCACCTGGCCTCCCACCACCATGTCTTCTACTCTCTCTGGCCCTGCCCTCCAAGCCTCGAGAGCTGCGCTCTCTGCTGCTCTGGCAGATCAGCCACCATCCACCGCTACCGACGACTCTTTGGAACCCGGCGAAATTCAGGAGGTCGACATGCAGTCCCAGGCTGAGAGCATCCGCACCGTCTTCAGTGATCCTACCAACTTCAACGTCAAGGTGTGCTTACTATCCGATCTTTCTGCCCCCCCCACTTACTCTCTACGTCGATAGCACCCTCTTTACTCTCCCTGGACACTCTGGTTCGACTCTCCTGCGACCAAAGGCAGAAATCTCCCACAGACCCCCATCTCGGCTTTCCCACAAACCCCCATCCCCGAGACACCTGGTGCTGTGGCTGCCCAAGGGTGGATGGAGGACATCAAACGTGTTATTAGTTTCGACAGCGTTGAAGAGTTCTGGGGGTGAGTGAGCCTCACATGCATCGTCTGTATTCTGATTTTGACTGATTGGGCGACTCTAGCCTTTACAACAACATAATACCACCATCCCAACTGCCACAAAAGGCGAATTACTATCTTTTCAAGGTCATCTATTTTTTTTCCTGCTTGCATTCTGTGTTGGGTATCTGACGGTCAGACTCAGGAGGGTATCATTCCCGCTTGGGAAGATGAAGCCAACAAAAACGGAGGAAAATGGAGCATCCAGCTCCCTAGGGAGAAAAACCGGGGCAACGTTGACAAAATGTGGCTATATACGGTGCGTGACTATTCGCATTGTAGACCTGCTTTGGGTTAACTTGATTGGTTTGCATGCCATGCAGATGCTCGCTGCGATCGGAGAGACGTTTGACCCGTCGCCGGTGCTATCTGACGGGTCAGGAAACGCACCCAAGTCGTTGATCACGGGTGTGATCGTGTCAGCGCGCCCGCAATTCTACCGTCTTTCGATATGGACACGGCTTGCGCCCTCTGCGACCGAAGAAGATGGCCTTCGGGAGAGAATCGAGGGCGTTGGGCGTCATTTCAAGACAGGTGTGCTGGGATTCCAGGAGGGGCAGAAGCTAGGGGGAGCACTGGCAACGGAGGTCGAGTTCCTGTCGCACAAGGACTCTGAGCGAAAGGGCAAGTCGGCCAAGAAGATTATAGTGTAGTGGCGGGCGAGTAGCACTGCCACTGTGTTTGGTTGGATCACGTGTATACATATATATCGATGACGACAAACGCTATAAAGACGCAGCACTAGAGACAATTCGAGCTCATCCCTCCTTCCTCCCTCTCTCTCCCATGCCCGTCTCCAGCTTTCTCGCATCCTTCGCCGACAAGGCCCAGTCCGCCATCAATGCCTCCCCCCTCGCCGCACATCTACCGGGCGCCCGTCCTACCAGCCCCGACTCTGCTGCCCAGCCGTCTGCCAATGACGCCGCTGCCCAGGGTAGCCAGAAGTCTCACACTCTAGGCGCAATCCAGAACCATCTCCGTGCGTTCGGCCAGCAGTATGCGTCAGTATCAGCTCCCTTCATATCGCGTCTACATCTCGCTCACGTCGTTGCCACAGATCTACAACCCCTGTCCAAAAGATCATCACCGTGGAGAAAGGCATTGCTATTGATTTTGACAGTGTATCCCGCGATGCCAAGTCTCAGAGCAAGGAACTCTACACTTGGGGCCAGACCGAGCCCGAAGATCTCAAGGATGGTGGGCACTTACACATCGCACTCTTGAAACATGCTCATATTTTTGGGCAAGTGACCGACAGGTTAGCCTATCTCAACTTCGTCCAGGGATCTCTCGCCAGCTCGCTCGCCCTCAAGTTGGATGCTGCCCGCGCACCTCTCAAAGCTCTGCGCGATGCTGAAACCGCCATCGCACCTCGCCGAAATGTTCGCGCAGGATTGAACAATCAGCTTGCAAAGATAGAACACGATCAGCAAAAGGGAATGGAGAAGAAGATCGTCGAATTAAAGGATCAGATTAGGAAGGCCGAACTTGACGATCAACCACAGGAGAAAGAGATTGAACTCCTCAAGCGCAAGGCCGTCCGAGAGAGTGAGCAGCTCAAATGGGAAGCGTTTAGAGAGGTGAGCATCGGCTATCTGCTTCCTGAATATCTGGTTTCAATGCATTCTTCCACAGTATGGTGAGAAGTTGGTTCTCTTGTCGCAGGCGTCGGCGCCCATAATTGGAGCCTTGCCTACCTTGCCTCCTTCGCCAACTCAGCAGTACACGGGTGCCCAGGTAACTGGAGCTGCGCGGGCCTCTCTGCAGCGCGCCCTTGATAACTACAAGACAGGGCACATAAACTTGCCGCCCCAGCTAACTGGCGCCGACCTCCACAGGTCGGACACGCGCAGCTTTGGCGAAAGCCACGCCAGTGAACTCTCGAGCATCACCTCAGATGTCACCCGCGTCTCTGGCGTTACACATCCCGGTGTCGCAATTTCGCCCCCCAGCGAATACAAGACGCATTCACCGGCCCCTGCGCCATTCAAGCCCTTCCCAGCGGTAGAGAAGACCACTATCGACCCCGCTGTCCTCAATCAATCACCAGCGCCGATCCCCGTTTCATCACCAAGTATCCCCATCCCAATAGCTGCACCTGTTCCGACTTCTAGTTCCCCCCACGCCCCAATAATTCCCACCGTTGCAGAGACAGGTGTACCTGTGTCGGCAGGAGCTGATGGACCCGGACCAGCCAGTGGCTCGCTTCACGATATAAAGGCTGCTTCGCCAAATGCTGGCCCTCGAAGTGGCGGGCAACCCGGCAACGGCGCCACCGCACCTCCTTATGGTCAACTGCCTGTCGAAGGTGTGGCGACTGGGCACGTGTCTGTCGAAGAGGAGAAGCAAAGGCTACATGCTTTCCACTCTCAGGTTCCTTCAGACGCAGCCCCTCAACCTCCACAGGGACCTTCCACTCCTCAGTTCGAGAGTGCCGAAGACGAGAAAAAGAGACTTGAACGAGAGGAAAGGGAACGCCTGTTGGGGGGCTCGGGCGGCGATGATTCTGTGAAGAAGGATGGTCATGATGATCTGCCTCCCACGTACCAGGATTTCTGATACCCTGCTTTCACGATTCTTGAATGGATAATCTGTCAAGCGGAATGTTACTAACCCCTCCATGTTACGATATACGTAGGCTTCTACTATGCATGTACAGGTTCAGAATTAGTACAGTGTATGATACAGCTTTTAAAATTGTACATTGCGCGATTAACGCTGTGATCGTTTGTCTGGTGGGATGTGTTCTGTGCTGTGGTTCCGAATGAATTCTGGCTGTGGCGCATCGTCACAATCATGGAAGCGGAGCCGAATGTTGGTACTCACCTCGTAGTATGCAGCGTGCTGCTGCATCTCCCACCTCACTCTATAATTGATTTCAGTCTCCCAAGGCTCCAATGTCCTCCGGCTCCGCCTGGGCCCTCTCGCCTCCCTCGTTGTCACCTTCTCCGGTTGCTTCGGTAGGATGATCTCATCAACTATCCTTGGACTCGGGCAAGCTTTTTTCTCGTCCACCTCCGACTCCGGTTTCTGCTTTAGCCACCCATACGCCCTCATTTTCCGTCGAGGCCATCGCCCAAATGCCAAATACAGTATCAACACCACCAACACCAGTCCAACCACCATCCCAATCCCGATATACCTGTGGGGTCCAGGCTTCTCAAAGTCCACGGGCCCCGTTCCGCCCTTGTTGTTTTCCCTCTCGATAGGATCGGTGCCGACGATCGCCATGGTGGGCACGCAGACGCGGTCGGGGCCACATACGTCCTCCCCGGTCTGTTGAATAGTGCGCGACAGGAACATCGTGTGCACGGGCGGCTAGAGATGTTAGCGCTTGGGGGAGGGCTAAGGTCATCGCGAGCACGGGCGAATCAGTCTTTTTATATGTGCATGCATGTATGTAAAGCACGGCGCTTCGATCTAACTATCTCGAATTCGTATAGTGGGTGACGATTCCTATCCATCACACTTGCTAAAGCCGGGCTTCTCTTCGGATGCCACTCCATCACATTACAAAACACAGACTAGTGGCTAGTGTATACATTTTAAATTTTCAAAACGTTCCTAACTCGTTATAACAGCTTCTTGCTCCATTGTCGACAGATTAAACGACCCAAATCTTCTAGGGCTCCAACCGCTTAGGGTCGCGCGGGAACAGCGATGCCCGCCTGATGTTGTTCAATTTCAGGAAAAGCATGACGACACGTTCCAGCCCAATTCCACCACCACCATGAGGCGCGCAACCCATGCGGAAAGCATCGATATAGCCTTTCATACTTTCAGGGTCCACACCCTTGCTCCGCATCTTCTCGGCCAGCAATTTGGGTTCGTGAATACGCTGAGCACCGGAAAGAATTTCTTCACCGCGCATGAAGAAGTCGTAGGAGTTCGAGACGGTCTATCGAGAGCGGCTCAATGGCGGCTGAGGATCAGGATGGTGGTAAAACTCACAGGATCCTCAGGGTCCGGCATCGTGTAGAACGGGCGAATTTCCATGGGGAATTTATCGATAATGAAATAATCGGTGTCGTACTTGGCTTTGATGAGGCGTCCGAGCCTCCTCTCGTTTTCGGTGCTGATTGGGGCCAATTGAGGTCGAATATGAGAACGGAGGAATTGAATTACACTCACTTCATGTCTTCCGTGGGTCCAATCTCCACGCCGTCGTCGACGAGCATCTGAACGGCTTCTCGATGGGTGAGCCTCAATGTTCCCTCAGGACCCTCTCTCCACTTAAACTCGTCAGCAGGGAATTGCCTTCCAACCGTTTCGATCTCGTGTTGATACTTCTCCTTGAGCCCTCTGAAAATGCTCAAGAACAGCCCATCAAGTAATTCCATGACCTCGTGATAGTGTTCCTCGATAGTCATCTCCAAATCGAGTCCAATGAATTCGGTTAGATGACGATGTGTGTTCGAGTCCTCGGCACGGAAGACAGGCCCGATTTCATAGACACGTTCGAAATCAGCAGCAATCGCCATTTGCTTTGCGAGCTGCGGAGATTGTGCGAGGTACGCAGTGCCTGTTGTGCGCAGTGTCAGAATTGAAATAGGCGAGATTATGAGATTTCAACTAATTATACCTTTGAAGTAGCTGACTTTGAAGACCGATGCCCCAGATTCGGTAGCCGCGCCTTGAAGTTTTGGGCTGTGAATCTCAATAAAACCGTTGATGCTCAGATAGTCGCGGAACAAGTCCCCGATAGCTGCTTGCAGTTTGAACACTGCTTGGTTAGTTTGCGTCTAGCAGAACATCAGGCCAAAATCTGTCGGTTAAACGATTAAGACATACACGAAGATCGACGACTCTGTTGTTGAGTCGGGTGTCCAAAAGGACTCGGTTGAGCTGGGTTTCTGATTGTTCGATCTCAACATCGGGTCGGGAAGCATCGTCCAGGGAGAAAGGCAAACGCCCATCGATGCCAGCGACTAGATGAAGCTACATGATCAACTTAAATCAGTCACACGCATGCATTACTTATTCACGATCTCACCTGTTGGACATGGAGTTCAACATCGCTCACGCTGGCGCCTTGAATCGGTATCGGGCTCTGTTGAATAACGCCCTCCACAAGGACAATGCTCTCATCAGCGAGGCTTGAGGCCCACTTCACCATTTGTTTCGAAATCTTCTCCGCCTTCACTGCCAAGACTGCCTGAACGGAATGAGTACGTTGCCGTAGGTTCAGGAAGACCAGCTTGTTTCCCTGGGCTCGAGACGTCTGGAGACGTGCACGAATAAGCACAGTTTCGCCATCGCGGGACGACAGGGTCGAGATCTGGGATCTTTCCCGGCGAGGACGAGATTGTGATTGATTCAAAGGCAGAGCGCCATAGAACCCTTTCGCGAAGTCCTATTAGACTCGTCAAGGTGATGAAGCATACATCGGATAAGCTGTAGGACTTGCAACTTCAGCCGCAGCTTGTTGTTGGGCGAGCTCCGCCTGCTTAACCGCCCTCTCCGCAGCCTTTTTCTCCTTTTCCGCAGCCTTTGCGCGTTTCTTGAGCTCGCTTTTGGACAGGCCGTTCGGTCTAGGCTATGTGAGCATTGTGCTGAGCTGCCATTGAGGGGCTTACTGCTCCGAATTGTCGACTGGGTTTGGGTCGGCCATTGGTAGAATCAGGAAAAGCCACACGAAGTCCGACGATGATGGGGTGCCAAGATGAATAGCCCCTAGACTAGGGTTAGGTTTGCAACCGCTCGGATTCGGAGTTTGGTCGGGCCAATTCAAGTGTTGCAGTCAAAAACACCTGGACACCGCTAAACAGCTTTCCGTCTTTCTCCTTCTCCCCTCATCCTTACTATGCTCCCAACGGCTTTCTCCCGTCGAGCTGCCATTGGCATTCATTCCAATGCCTTGCGCTCCGTTTCCACCTGGTCAGCTGTTCCTGCCGGACCACCCGATCCCATTCTCGGTGCGTACATAGTTTAGCAGTCCTAGGCAGACGTTCACCCGGCCCTTCCTCAGGCGTGACCGAAGCGTTCAAGGCCGATAAAGATTCCCGCAAAATAAATCTTGGTGTCGGCGCCTACCGCGACGGTAATGGCAAACCATACGTGCTTGAGAGTGTGAAGAAGGTCCGTCTGGAAATTGCGAGTATTATGTTTTGTCTTTACGCCCGCATACCAGGCAGAGGAACTTCTGAACGCGTCGAAGACCGACAAAGAATACTTACCCATCACCGGTCTCGCTGATTTCAACAAGAGGGCCGCCCTCCTGGCTTATGGCGCTGACAGCGTGCCGCTCAATGATGGTGCTGTATGTACCTTTCTTTTGCGTCACTGTTCATGTATCTTATGCATTTGGCAGATTGCCGTAACACAATCCATCTCTGGAACCGGTGCTCTTCGTATTGGTGGAGCATTCCTCGCTCGTCATTATCCTCATTCGAAGGTCATCTACCTCCCTGTGCCGTCATGGGGCAACCACACCCCAATTTTTCGTGATTCCGGCCTAGAAGTGCGCGGTTACCGTTACTTCGACAAGAAGACCGTCGGTCTAGACTTTGAGGGCCTCAAGGCCGATTTGCGGGTATGTCAAGCCGAATCCTATGTTTTTTGAAGCGTAGCCTCAACCTCCATGGCTACCAGGCAGCTCCTGAACAATCCATCGTCCTTTTGCACGCATGTGCACACAACCCGACAGGTGTCGACCCTACGCAGGCGCAGTGGGCCGAGATTTCCGACATCGTGAAGGAGAGACAGTTGTTCCCATTCTTCGACATGGCCTATCAAGGCTTTGCCTCTGGTGACACCACACGCGATGCCTTTGCTGTCCGTCACTTCGTGTCGCAGGGACACCAAATCGCCCTTGCCCAGTCTTTTGCCAAGAACATGGGTCTTTACGGTGAACGTGTCGGCGCCTTCTCTCTGGTCACCGCCGATCCTGCCGAAAAAGCGCGCGTCGACAGCCAGCTTAAAATTGTGATCCGTCCCATGTACTCCAACCCACCTATTCACGGTGCTCTGATTGCAAATGCCATCCTTGGCGACAAGGCATTGTATGCGCAATGGGAGGGTGAAGTCAAAGGGATGGCCGACAGAATCATCTCCATGAGGGAGAAGCTGTTTGGGATGTTGACTCATGACCTCCAGACTCCTGGCGAGTGGAGCCATATTAAGAGCCAGATTGGCATGTTCAGGTTTGTCCCTCCCTCTAGATCCTTCGTTGAAGACTAATAAGCCACCTGAAACAGTTTTACTGGGCTCAATCCCGCACAGACTAAAGTTCTCGCAGAGAAGGCTCATGTTTACATGACCGCAGACGGCCGTATCTCGATGGCTGGTTTGAATGCTGGCAACATTGTGCACTTTGCTGAGAGTGTCGATGCTGCTGTTAAGGGTAACTTGTAGATATGACCCGCTGGCTATAGATGTGGGATAGACTTGGAATTCACCATGCCAAAATTAATGTTTAACGTGTCACGGGGAGGGCGACGCGAGTCCGTGACACTGACTGACGCTCAATTAAGATTTGGCGACGCGTTCTGGCCACTGTCTCCAGTTTCCAGCCAACATGGCGGTTCTGGAGTTCACTCTGCCAGCAAGTCCTCGCAGTCCATCGCCGGTCATCCCTGGCGCATGGCCTGCTACTTCTCGTCCGTCGACTCCAGTCCACAGGAGGTCTAATACGTTTCCTGATGTCTCCTCGCAACCTCGCAACCCCTTGCATTTGGACCATGTCCGTAACTTCCAGCACCGTCTCTCTCGCACGCTATTTAAGCCTGCCGAATCCTTCAACGGCGACGCGATGTGCGCACGAGAGCTGGCGGACAGTCCTTCTGGTTTAAGCGATATCGTTTCAACTCCCTCAGATGGCTCTGATGTGACAAGGTTCACTCAGGCAAGTTTTTGCTGATACATGCACCTGATATGGGATTGACATACTCCAGCATGACACCAACACGTCTATCTCTGTGTTCGGAGTGCGTGTTGACGATCTCTTGCCAATCCTTCACCATCTAAATGAATTTCATAGGACACGTCAGTCGATACCGCATATTCTTCTGCAGTTCGAGATGCAGTCAAGTTTCCGGTGTACCGACGGGCGGGCAATCCTGATATTCAGAACATCGTCATTGAGAAGGAATCCCGCATACACGACGGTTCTGGTCACGCGTTGAACGGAAGCTCTCTGTCACCCTCGAAGGACCACTCAGCATCGGATTTGTTGCCTCCTTCCACCCAAAGCTCCGTACGTTCCAGACGCCCCCGCGTCACAATTTCGACAGCTCGCTCTCGGTCCTCGTGTTCCTCTCATCCGTCACCTAATGCTATCTCGCCAATGGCTTTCTCTTCGCCGGCTTCGTCCAGTCACGTTGTGCCGTTTCGTTCTTCGTATCACGCCCAAAAGTACTCTCCTTCGATGGATTGTTCTAGCTCCCCGTCTTGGGAAACGTCTTTTGAAACTCAGTTGGGGGGCGACCTCGACTCGCTGCACATAGAAGCCCCTTTGCACACGGGAGCCCGGCCTGTACTCATGCTGGGTTCACCATCTCGATTGCCTCCGACCAATGAATTCCAGGAGAATAATGAGTCTTCTACAGAGGTCGATGTTCTTGCTGTTCCTATGTTAAATACCTCGTCGCTCCCGGGAAGCGTCAACACCAGTCTGGACGTCAGCCGTCGTGGATCTCCCGGACATGGCCCTCACCTGCATTCGATATTTTCGCCGTGTGCAGACGTCCACTCCTTTTCCTCTCTCACATCCTCACCCGACTTTTTCGAGAGCCTCGGGATGGCTGACGTACCAGTCCTAGATTTTCCTTCGCCATCTCTTTCGCTTTCACCGTTCACAGCAGCTCCTGCACCAGAGTCGCCCATCATTGACACACTGAACGTAGACTCCAGCACTGTCCAATATGCAGCTGCGGTCGTATCTTCGGCATGGGGAGGCGATATATCCCTTCATCCTGACTTTACAGGTACATACACTCTCTGCGCCGCGGCATTGACTGCAAGACCAGAGGTACATCAGGATGAAGAACATGACGTAGTCTCATCGAACCGACCTCTTGCAAGCACTTCGATGGCGTGCAAAATGAAGAAATTAGGAAAAAAAGTGAAAAAATTTATAACTGGCAAAGCTCGCGGCACAGGGACCGGGCCAAACAATGCGGACAATAATAAGAAGAAAACGGATACTACTTGCAATCCGCGGACTTCAGAGTCTGCGGTAAATCACGCCAACGTGTCGGGCCTTACGGAGCAACATCAATCTCTTCGTCTACCTAGAGACGATTCTCTTGTTAGCGTGGACGGTTGTATGTCTATTCCACTTTCCTTCCCCCCAGGCCTAGTGGTGTGTGGTGGAAGCTGTCTTTTTCTTCCTTTTGTGCTGATGTGTGGCCGCAGCGTCCGCCAGGCGCGGAAACGCCTCGTCCGGGCCTTTCAGCCGATACATATACCTCGGCATCAGTTTCCGCGAGCCCCGCTTACAGCTCAATCAACCATATCACTCCGCCTCTGATTAGAATCACGTCTTCCACTTGCTCATATCGGACCCATCCTGCTTGTGTCCCGGTCGAAACCAACGAGAACACCCAGGCCCCTCAGACCCATACACAGCCACTCCAGATCCAAGCTCGCCCGAAAACACTTGCAGAAATCAAATCGAAACGCAGGCTCTCCCTCCCCGTCTTATCCAGTACCAGTCGCTCGGCCTCTCAACCTACTTCCTCCATGGTCGCAGTCGCTCGCGCTCGTCAATGCCCGAGTTCCACTATCATCTTTACTGCTGCAAGTTCATCCTCTATCGCAGACGAAGACGCGTTTCAAGGTGAAAGAGATAGCCCCTCTACAGCTATCCCCATTCCCGACAATGAAGACAACGGCCTCCATGTATCCGCGCCTAGGTCATCCATCCATGGATCGCTTACGGCAAGAGTATCGACTCCCGACGGAAGAGAATGCCGCGGTACGAACAAGAAGAAGAATCGTCGATTTTCCCTCTCCGCCCTATCAAGTCTGGTCAATCATACCGTTGGAAGCGACTGAGCGATGCAAGAAGGCTATGAAGTTCATTTGCTCATAATTCTGATAGATGGCTCGACATGCGAATGTGGTTTTACTTGAAAAAATATTTACCTAGCGCCGAGGATAACATGTCGTCTTCAGATATCTAGATCTTCGTCAGGATCGTCGTCGTCGATATCGTCAGCAGAGTCAGGATCGTAAAATATTGTAGGCATTGTTGCGTTGGGAGCCGGCCGAGTCTGGGGTTTGCCTAAGATTTGGAAGGAATCAATATGAGCAACAACGATTTATCATCGTTGCAGCGCACTTGCCTTCGTGTGCGTACGGAAGAGGCACTTGAGCACGCGATTCTTGCTGAGATGAAGTAAGGCTCAGGTTAAACGACATATTCTGTGTAGGATCTAGGGCGACCTAGAGATACAGATTGAGAAGCCTGAAATCAATCCGAAGGAGGAAAAAAAACTGGAAAGGAGGCTAACCTCCGTTACAGTTTTCTTGATCCAAATCTCCCTCAAACTCTCGAGCTTCGTCAGATCGCACGTGCTGTTAAGCAGGGACCAACCCTCCAGTTCTCGCTCAATACCGCGCTTCCTGCCAGAACCCTCGCCGCCCCTGATCAGGATCTCGACGACCATCTCAATGGTGCTACCACTGCCTTCACCACTGGCCCCGTAGACGAGACGTTCGACATCATGAGTCCGCTCGCTTAAGGGTAGAAAAGCGGTCCAGAACTTGGCTTTAAGGGACGCAGGAGGTGGTGGCGTAAGGTAGTCCCTTGCAAGATGGGTGAGAAGGACAGGAGGGTGCACGATTAGCTGTGTGATAGAAGGCGAGAATGAGGGTTGTGCCAGGAGCGGTACCAGCTTGGATGGACGGGTCGCATGTAGTACTAATCGGGATGGGACTGTTTGGTCGATGAGCACCGATTTACATCCAGGTAGGGGGGTGAAACCTTACTCGGACGAGCGCGAATGAGGTTATGCAGTTCAACGAGGAACTTGTACGTCTCCGAGACGGATCCCACATCTGAACAGAGCGTGTCGATAGAGTCGATGACGACTTCTATGGACCCTGAAGGGGCTGCTTTGGCATTAGCAAAATATACCCTGCGGTAAAAGATCGCACACACCCCTCTCGGCCGCTAGGAGAATGGCCGCTCGAGAGTCAGACCAGTTGTCATCATATCCCGGGATAGTGTCAGTCCAGTCAAAGGTCTCTATGTTCTCGGGAAGAATTAAAACATCCTTCAAGATGTCTGGTGGTGGATAGACAAAAGAGAAGAGCAAGAAATGATTCGAAGATCGGGTCTTCAAGTTTTTGGCCAAGATCTGACAGAGGAGTGGGATGCTCGACTGTGCGATGGAGGATTGAAGAAGAAGAAATGGCTGCTGCGGCCGCGGAGGGTCGTCGATCGTTGCAAAGAGCAGAGACATGTTACTCGGTCTCTGAAACTCGGGAGTGTGCCAAGTCTGTCAACTCCTATCCATCCATCTATATATTATTTAACTCGAGCAAGTGCCTCCAAGTGCTCATTCGTTTTTCTTCTCCCAGTCACTTCTCATTAAACCCATCATACCAAGCTGCCATCCAAATATGCCGACCTTATGTGTATTCTCTTCAAGTACGAAAGATGCGTCGCGAAGACACCGATAGACATAGGGGATCAGGGGCGAGTAGGAAGCTTTCACCACATGCAATACCGGGTTAGCTTCGAAGGCAACACCTAGGGCATGCGACAACAGGTCATTCTGTATTCCCGTACTCCGATAGACTTCATCGACGAATAAATGCCGAATGATCGCAGTGGAAGATGCCTCTTTAAATGGTGACTTTTGCTTCGCATCAATTGACGCTGGCGAAGAAGTGTCTAGCAAAGGTTCCGGGGTCGCATCGAGCGCAATCATCCCAACAAATAGGCCACCGAATTCACAAATGTAGAATCCAGATGCTGGGGAACGGGAATAATATTCATGGATGTCACGCATATCGGGACCACGAAGCAAATCTTGAACGAGCTGCTCAAAGCCCGGGCGGTTGAGCCTGGCGTCATATCAATTTTTCGTCCTACAGAGGGCGATTTGCGACTCACCAGTCAATCAAAATCATTATCGGAACAGAAGACGCAGCCAAAACTGGAATGGGTTGCGAGTAGCCAAAGATGCCATATCGATATGTCGGCCACAGATCCAGGTAGCCAATGATTATGTAGGAGAGCAGAAGCCAGGCAGCCATAGTCAAGGAGTGAACATAAGCTGTAGATGATTTTGATTAAGGAGAGGAACAGACGCGAAAGACTTGCTCAAATTTTACCTCGGCGATTAGCTACAGCCAGGGACTCCATGGAAGCCTTCCCAATTGTAAAGCGAACGAGCTTGTCGTCGGACGCCTTCAATGGGCGGATCTGCGCGTCAAGTTCAGCCATTTGTGGATCAGTAAGGAGAAGTGATTTTTCAACCAGCTGCAACCTTGTACGTCTCAGTTCGGACACACGTTCGTCACGGCGCCGTCGGGATGTGACGACGCATAGCAAAGTGAGATAGCCCGCTTTCCGAGATCAGTGGGCCCCGCCAAAGAGATGGAATAACTGGTATTAGGAAAACATAGCAGATTGTTGTTACGACCGAAAATACTGGTCTTAGCCTTGGCATGGGCGATCTACAAATAGCAAAGCGATCCTCCGGGTTGCCTTCGAGCCTCCATTGTTCAACATGCTCATCTCGAAAGCTTTTTACGACATCCCAACCAAGCTCGATGCTAACGGTCGCCCCATCCGGATTTTTGTAATTTCGCCAAACATTTCAAACTACCCCCAGGCAAAGTTCCCAGGTGTGATCACAATTTTGACGATGATGATGGCGATAAACTTGAACATCGAGTCCATTAGGCGTTGTGGTGTTCAGGTGCATATGCAATATTCTGATTACTGCATGGATCGCAAACCAGATTTGTCGCTAACTCTATCGTGAAGTGAGATATACCAGGTGACTGGACCCGTAGAACGCTTTGCTGGTCAGATTGCCAGTCAAGGTTACGTTGTAGGTTGGTTTAAAGCAATGCCGTCGAACATGTCGTGATGTAACGTGGACATACTAGCATGCCCCTCCATCTACCACGAGTTCCAGGGTTCAGAGGCAATCCCCTACGACATAGAGGGTGTGTATTGCTCGAGACATATGTACAAACTTGACAGGACGCTCTTTCTGCTCTAGGTACTGACAGGGGGAACAAGTACAAGGTCTATGAGCTAGGCCACCTGGATTTCTGGAAGTCAAGCTAACACATTCTTATTATAGATTGAGAAAGAGGTGGCTGCATACGATGAGGTATAACCTTTCCTCCTAAACCTTTGCGGTACTCAGTTCCCACTGAAGGATGCCACGATCTCAATTGATCTCCTGACATCATTGAACAATTGCAATGGTCGTATTGCAGGTATGTGTTCTCCTAATCAGGTGGAATCACCGCCCACTAACGCTCACCAAGCCACAGGAATGTGTCTCGGAGGTCACCTTGTATGTCCGAAGTCCCACAACCAACTGATCGATTCTAATGGATGGATGGATGAATTATCGATAACACAGGCATTCCGCGTGTGTAGCTTCGTCTGATCCTTTTGTGTTTCTCCCTAATAGTGGTCTACATAGGCGGCATTCGACTCCCGTATCCTAGCATCGGTTTGCTTCTTTGCCACCGACGTCCATAGTGCAACACTGGGGCAAGGCAAAAAGGACGACACTCTGACACGGGTCAAGAAAGGCGATTTGATCGGTAAAGGAGAGTTGGTGGTACTTATGTTTTCCAACACGTTCGATGCTGCCGTCGTTCCGCTAACTTGCCTGGATCGCAGATGATTTTCGGCAAACAGGCAAGTACGAATTATCTTAAATTATACCAGTAAACAGATTAACATGAAATACAGGACACGCACGTCCCGCGAGCTGGTCGTGATTTAATCCGCTCGACCTTGGAGGACACTGATATTCCAGTTTCGGTTCGTTTGTTTGTCTTCAAGTGTCCACTCGGAAGCGAAGGTCTCATGATTGATTAGTTTTTGGAGGTCCAAGCGCAGCATGCTTTCATTCGCGACGAGCATTCGAAGGGTCGCTGGGATGCTGCCTTGACACGTTCCCTCTTTAATTTTATGATGGAGGTCTTCGAGAGGACTGTCGGGAGAGATCTCGGTCCTCGAATTGAGGACCGTGTAAAACCGGAGCATGTGTGCTAAGAAATCAACAAGCAAGCGCTTTGCTCATAATCGTATATATATATGTTTGCGAAGTTTTCAGATGCCCTGTATGTGCCACAATTACCGCCGTTCTTTCTTGAGCCGCATGTAGTTGTTTGACCTTGACGGTCCTCGGAGCCCAGATCTCAGACTCCACCGTCTCCACGATGCTTCACGACTTTGCAGGTCCATCAAAACCGAGGCGCCACATATCAAATTAGCTAAGGTGTTGCCAAGTTGGGACAACATGTTGTTGGGCTTTTCAATCCTTACCACAGACAAATATGGGCATGGAACATTCAGAGTTCAATGCCTCAAGCCTCGGCGTAAAAAGAACAAATGGTGATCAGAAGACAAAAGCCATCAAGTCAGTGGACCTGGTAATCAAGGAATTTCTTCGGACAACGCTTCGCTTCGGGACCCTGGCCGCCGAAGAGTACATGACAGGAAGAATGGACCGTCACCAATGGTTGTCTCCCGAATTTGCATATCTGCTGGAGATCGAAAAGGCAATCGATTTCTGCCACTCCGCCCTTTTAACACCTCCTCGGTGAAAAGGCCCTTATTACTGCCAGCCAGCCCTCCTTTAACTTTTGCTCGACATTTCGCTGGACTCGGAACCGTATCTTTCCCCATTCCATCCTGCACGCGACTATCTGGTGAACGGGATTTCGATTTCCGACGAGATCGTTGCCAGGTTCTATGCGAGGCGACTTGGAGCATGTCTCGGACCCACAAACTTCACATGTTACCCCGTAACGTGCAGCTAGCGGGATCAAAATGTGTCTCATTACTGGACGACTGTCAATCGAGGAACGTTGAATGGCCTACTCATCTCCCCTCGTCAAATTGGAGAATGGGTTATAATGTATCCTCCTTACAGAGCAACGGTGATCATGATGCAGCGTCCAAGTTCGATGCTCCCGATACTCTCACGCCCCAGTCAATCGAGGCAGTTGCGCTGGATCATGGGTGAGCCCTTGTTCGCGCTTCAATTATCTTTTCGGGACGGGCTGAATAACATTCCAGTGGTTCTGGTTCTGAGCTGAGAAGAAGACGGGTAGTGAACCAAGAGGGGCAAGCACCCAGCGTATCGTTTGGATTTTCCAGTGAGTCAATATCCCATTTTCAACTGCACCTACTCCCCTATTCAATCTCATACAACCGTAGCTTCTTTGGTCCCGAGCCACGCACAGGACGCCCTCTCCTTGACACCGACAGATGCGAACTCGATACCTACATCCATTTGGAAGGCTACGACTGCTATTCCACTACCCTTGACGCACACATCTTCGTTGCTGACCGCACGGAAGCCCCTGTCCGTTCTAGACCCGATAACTCGATCTCTAATCGACCCTCACAGAAAATCACCACTTACATACCGTGATGGTATTCTAAGTAGGCGCGAAGTGCATGAGCGTGTATTACTTGTATCGTCAACCGCGGCGCCTCCTTCTAGTTGGATTACTGTTTATCCAGATTCCTCTCCGCCATCCAGCACGGCTACCTATTTTTCAACTGTAACGCCAACGTCCGAGAGCATGCCCGTTCCGACCACTTTAACGATCACATTTACGCTCCCTCCAGGATCGCCTCCAGTATCAGACCCTGGGTCCAGTATCATATCAAGCACATCTATCTCGACATCTTCATCTGTAATATTATCATGCGGCTCTTCGTTGTCTACATCGCATCCCAGTTCGCCTAGGTATGTCCCCAGCCTTTATCTTGCTTTGCTCCGACTCCATTACAATCCTCAGTTCTGTCACAACTCCATCTGCCAGCAATCCTATGTCCGTAACTTTACACCGCCCCACAGGCACACTGCTTCCATCAACGACTATACTGTCGCTTCCTCACAGGCAACCTTCACAGACTACGATACCTGTAATCACTGCGACGCATTTCACCACTATTCATCGGTCGAGTAAACGTCGATATAATAGTTACAGCCCTACCTCCTCCGTTGAACCGGGGGTATTGAGTACCAATAACCCCAAGGGGCCAACGGGGTATGTCCAGATTCAAATATCTTACTGGATCATCTCATCAATGAACTTCAGATTCGCACTGAATACTGCAGCGATAGTCGGCGTTTCAATTGCCGCCACTGCTTCTATCATCATCGCTGTCATTGCAATATTTTTCGCTTGCAAGCGGTACAAAGGGCGACGTGCCTTTGGCGTATCAAGTCACGGCGCTCTCCACTTCACCCCTTGGCATCCACCATTGGCAGGTGACGACGATGCCCAATATTATACTGACCGATATGGCGGCCTCGTAGCAGGGTCATTTCGGCAACATATAGGGAGTCATTCAAATACCAACGAGATGGCTACTGTCGGCACTGATCAATCCAATGCTGAACGCAGTCTTAGCCATGAAGCAAGCAGCTCGGAAAGTGGCCTTTCGCATTTACATAATGTATCATTTGGACGACAATCGCTTTCCATCTATAATCAGGCAGTGGATGCGGCATTCCCCTTTCCGGGCATTGTCAATGCCACTAGCGTGCATCCTCCACCTATGTCCTTGTCGGGGGTACCTGACGGTATGCCTGACACCTACGCTCAACAACAGAGAGAGGCAAGTACTAGTGCTCCATCACTCCACGCAGGTTCGTCATCGCAGGGACACTTCGCCGCCTCCACATCGTCCGGCCATGGACTCATGGCTGCCATGGCTCTATCATTACCCAACCAGGGGCCTTCACGCTTCAAGAGCTTCATTGGCCGCCTCCGGACTGATCGTGGTTCCCTCCCGGATATCGTCCTCCACGGGTCGTCGTCCAAGTCGAGTTCGTGCGAGTCCGTATCTTCGTACAAGAAGAATATGCCACCTCCACTCCTCGGCATCTCGTCACCGTCCCATTCCAAGAGGCCCTCTCTAGAGCCTATACAGTCTAGCGACCTCTGGGCGCCTGCCACCCTGCCCCCTTTACCCTCCCCAACTGCAACGGAAAATTTAAGAATGCTCGAGGACCTGCTAACTCCCCATCTGGGAACGCGCGTAGCATCGAGTGAGCATTCAAGCTCTGCGAGTTTACGAGACCATGTGGATTACTCAAGACCAATCAGTGGTGTGAGTAGCCCCGCCATTTATTTGCACATAACTTACGATAAACCCTGCAGCTTGTCAGGAACAGGGTGCACAGTACAATGACCTTCCAGACAGAGGATACCGCTACAATTGTGGATGGAAAACTTACGTCGACCATACAATAATCATAAGCATAGTTACATAAAATAAAATGGCGCTTATATAGAGTATTATGGAGACTTGCCGTTCCGACTCGAAGTTGTCTTTCTGTGACATTTCAAGATACAGGACATGCGGCGAGGATTACTCGCCGCCAGCTTCGTTATCGTGAATACAGCAGATGAGGATGATGTGGGTACGGGAAGCACAAGATGAGTAAAAGCAAAGACGAAGAAAAACCGATGAGAAAATGGTACAATAATTCTACATCTATTTATTTCTTCTTGGCAGCCTTCTCCGCAGACTTTGTCACTGAAAAAGGGAGTCAGGACGTTCCAACCAATAGGATAGGGGAATGGCTAACCCTTGCCACCAGCCTTCTCAGTCTTGTCGACGGACTTGATGATACCAACGGCAACGGTCTGCCTCATGTCACGGACGGCGAAACGACCGAGGGGAGGGTACTCGTTGTAGGACTCTGCAGGAAAAAATAAGAATGCGGAAATTTTGTTTTGCAAAATTCGTCACTTACCAACACACATGGGCTTGGAGGGAACAAGCTTTACGATGCAGGCATCACCGGACTTAACGAACTTCGGGGAGTCCTCGAGCGATTTACCTGTTCGACGATCGATCTTCTCGATGAGCTCAGCGAACTTGCAGGCAATGTGGGCAGTGTGGCAATCGAGGACAGGTGCATAGCCAGCACCGATCTGACCAGGGTGGTTGAGGACGATAACCTGAGCGTTGAAGGAAGCAGCCTCCTTGGCGGGGTCGTTCTTGGAATCGGAGCAGACATTTCCACGGCGGATATCCTTGACGGAAACGTTCCTGTAGGGTCATGTTAGGATGGAGCGAGGGTGGAAAGCATGTAGTTATGAAATCCTACTTGACGTTGAAGCCGACGTTGTCACCTGGGGCACCCTGCTCGAGCTGCTCGTGGTGCATCTCGACGGACTTGACTTCAGTGGTGACGTTCGAAGGAGCGAAGGAGACGACCATTCCAGCTTTGATGATACCAGTCTCAACACGGCCGACCGGCACTGTCCCAATACCGCCAATCTTGTAAACATCCTGGAGAGGAAGACGGAGAGGCTTCTCGGAGGGACGGACGGGGGGTTCAATGGCGTCAATGGCATCGAGGAGGGTCTTGCCCTTGGCGACACCAGCCTTGGTCTCCCTGGACCAACCCTTGTACCAGGGCATGCTGTGAAAAGTCGATTAGGCACAGCAACTGGTTCGTAACATAGAGGTAAAATACTTCTTGGACTCCTCCAACATGTTGTCACCGTGCCAGCCGGAGATGGGAACGAAAGCAACGGTCTTGGGGTTGTAGCCGACCTTCTTGATGAAACCGGAAGTCTCCTTGACGATTTCGGTGAAGCGGTCCTCACTCCACTGTTGATTATCATTAGTAGGGTACCCAGGAGAGTGATGGACGGACTCGGCTTACCTTGGTCGTGTCCATTTTGTTCACAGCAACGATGAGCTGCCTGACACCGAGGGTGAAGGCAAGCAGGGCGTGCTCGCGAGTCTGGCCGTCCTTGGAGATACCAGCCTCAAACTCACCAGTACCGCCGGCAATGATGAGGATAGCGCAGTCAGCTTGGGATGTACCCGTGATCATGTTCTTGATAAAATCACGATGCCCGGGGGCGTCGATGACCTAAAAGTGGAGGTGAGTTGAGTGCTCGTGTGCTAGATGGTTGGGAACCTACAGTGACGCCATACTTGGGGGTCTCGAACTTCCAGAGAGCGATATCGATTGTGATACCACGTTCACGCTCGGCCTTCAGCTTATCGAGCACCCAGGCTGTAAATGAAGTAAGATATCGGTAGATCAGGGAAAAGGAAGCCAGGACATACCATACTTGAAGGAACCCTTGCCGAGCTCAGCGGCTTCCTTCTCGAACTTCTCGATGGTACGCTTGTCGATACCACCGCACTTGTAGATCAAGTGACCAGTGGTGGTCGATTTACCGGAATCGACGTGACCGATGACTTGTTAAGAAAGAGACTTAGGCCAGGGTCGTGTTAAAGGAGATCGATAAGATAACGCACCAACGACGTTAACGTGAGTCTTTTCCTTTCCCATTTTTGGAGGAGTTCTGCGAGGAGTATCGAGTCAGTGGCGTGGATCGTTGAGGATCAAGGTAGAAAGGGGGGGAAAAGTAGAAGCGGGGATAGTGAGGAGAGCTCATCGGCAGAGGGGAGATGAAATCCATTGCGATAAGGGCAGCTGGTGGGCTGCGAGACCGGGGAGGAGGAGAAGGAGGAGGGGGAAACTCACTTTAGTGGTGAAAAATGGGCGAAGCTGGAGGGAGAAGGTGGTGGTTGGGAAGAGGGAGATGGCTGGAGAGTATTTGTGCTAGTTATAGTATTTGAGGTGAAATTTTTTATCGATAGTGAGATCTGATCTGATCACTGATAAAATCAGCGTGACCCAATGTGACTCCACTCGGCTCCGTCACAGGATCCTGGGCAAATTCAAAAAGTCCGGCGCGGTAACTTTCTGGTTAAATCTACATGCTGTCTACTACATCTTCCAATGGTATAAAAAAAAAACAATTGAACAATACAGGCAATCGTGCACGGCTGATATACAGAATAGATAACGTGTCGCAACAAACCCTTGACCCTATTGATCCTCCATCCCCCATCCCCCGACACCCGCCAAGAAGCGACATTGCAAGATCTTTTCAAATGTTGGACGCGCTGCGACGTCTACCTGAAGACATGCCCTGACAAGCGCTGCTGCGTCTCCAAGCGCGCCGCCTCCGTCACCTTCTTCGTCATCACGTTCTTTGCCCTCCCCACATCGTTCGTCCAGTGCAATTGAGGCGTTCGCAAAGGGAGATTGGAGCCCCTCTTGCGTTTCTTCGGCAGTCATAAATGGGCATTCCCCTACGAGGAGCACGAATGCCACAACTCCAAATGCCCAAACATCCTGTTCTTTGCCATGATATCGCTCCCCCCGGAGGATTTCTGGCCCAGCATAATCCAATCTACATCGAAAAGCCCGTTAGTGACAGATGTTCCGTTCCATTGCGAATCAAAATATACATACGTTCCACTGAAAGTATCCCAACCATTCTTTTTCACCAGTCCTGAACTCCCGAAATCAATTAAAATACACTTGCCAACAGGCCCAAGGACAACATTTTCGTCTTTCACATCTCGATGTACTAAATAGAACTGATTAGTGAGGACGGGAAATATCACGAGGCAATGCGGCGTACCAATTCCCTGCATATGAAGGAAGTACAAGGCATCTGCAATTTGGCCCAGATACGTTCGAATGGAACTCGCCGGGAGACCTTGAGGAAAGGTCTCCACCAAATCAAACAGATCAGATGAGGGCGGGGGTTCGTTCGGCCGTTGCTCTGGTGTCGTCGAAGGGAGGACGAGATAGTAAAAATGATTATCTTCGAAGAAATCTAGGAGGGGGCAGATGTTGGGGTGGCCTTTCACCACCCTGCCTTCGACCCACGAATCGTCCACCCCACCCTGCGAAAAGTGTTCTAGAGTTTTAAGCGTCGTGGAAGTAAACCGGGAAGGGTCCCACGGCCGCAGAGGAGGCAGTACATATGGCGTGTTAGAGATCGCAGACATAACATAGATTTCGATCGGAATCGTGCCGTGCTTGGGGTGCTTCTTCCAACAGTCTGCGAGGATACGGGACTTGATAATCTGCTTGATGACCAAGGGAGGCTGCGCAAACGCCCTTCAACCATAGAACAAAGCTGATTATGAAATGAGGAAAACGCACCCCCGTTGAACCGTCGGCACGGACTTCTCGGGCGCGCTTCACTAGTCCATAGGCACCCCGACCGATCTCGCCGTCGATAACAAAGTCAGAGATAGTTCGACCACCCAGGAAAGATCCTGTTTCTTTTTCAATGGTCGGCGATGGTGGGCGGGTGCTGGCGGCCACGCTGAGGAAACTACTTGAGCTGTTGTTCCGGCGTATACTCTGAGGCAAAACGGGCGAGGGTGGATCTATCGGAGCAATTGAAACACGTCCGGCAATAAGTGACACGCGTTGGCGCGAAGAACGTCGACGAGGTCGAGGTGATGAAGGAGAGCGAGACGATAGCGGGCGAGTGGAACCCACGGAGCCAGCCAAGCTCGGAGGTCGTGGAGATGTAGATCGGGACTGTATAGGAGAAGCAACAAAGGATTGTTCTGGAGGAGATGTTGTGGAAGTCATACGAAGTGAAAAGGCGGTGGTTGGAGTAAGGCTGGGAGGACGTATGATGGGCGATGTATCATTAAATGCATGGTTATGTTTGCGACCATGTGCTGTTTCAGTGGGCTTTGGTGCAAACTCTAGTTCCGAACGGGGTGAGCAGGCGACGGCATCTACTACTATGGGAGAACATGGTGATCGCGGCCGGTCGTTGTTGTGGTCGTTCCAGTCGAATCCCCTCCCAATTGACGTAACACCCCAGCTCCCGACACTTGCTGTTCTGTAAAATTTAGCAGCGAGCGGCGGCGCCTTCCAATCATCGTCGATAGTGGGCGCCGACAGCATATAGCTCGACGAAGGATAAATCCAAAGTCCCTGTGTAATCAGGAAGAGGACAGCTGTAGTAGTGGTTGGCGCTAGCTTTTTGACGATTTCCGTTTCACCGTGCCACTCAGGTCTCAGGCAGACCCACGTGGGTCTCGGACTTGACATCCTTGCAATTTCGCTGCTAAAACACATTATTCAAAAGACTGTATGTTTTCCACAATTGCGCTCTTTAATTAATTGCAAGGTCTCCTTATGTAGTGACCCAAGTGAGCTGCTCAGTGAAAAACGCTCCTTGTCAACCTGTGGCAGTGCAATCCTACGTCACGTGACTGACCAGAAGCTGCTTTTGCCAGACTTGGAATCGTCAACGTCGTCCACCTCAAGCCCTCTAAATCTGTGAGTATATGCGTTCTACACTGAATCCATGTCCTTGAATGATTCCACAATGTCGGGCGAATCCAACGCTATGCAATTTGTCACCTTTTCATCGATGGATTTGGTGGATGGATACGACTTCGACTGGATGACCTTTTGATCCCGGCACCAGACATAGACGCGAATTTCTTGCTGATACTCCCTCTCCTTATAGCTCGTCATGGCCGTCAAGATTCCCATAGTCAAAAAGCGCACCAACAAGTTCAAGTGCGTACCCTTCCTGTCCGACATGATTTTTGTCTGAAGGTCTTGCAGGCGCCACCAGTCTGATCGTTACCACTGTGTTAAGGAGGCATGGAGGAAGCCTAAGGGAATTGACAACAGGGTCAGGCGCCGTTTCAGCGGCCAGACCGCCATGCCTAAAGTGCGTTGAACCAGCTCTGTCGTGCCTTTTCATGCTGAGTATATGCTATTAGATTGGTTATGGAAGCAACAAGAAGGTGCGTTGCTGGTGTCTAGACGTTGTATTCGATTTAACTTTGAATTAGACACGCCATCTTCTTCCCAACGGCCTCAAAAAGTTTCTGGTGAACAATGTCCGGGAGGTCGACCTCCTCCTTATGCACAACAAAAGCTTCGCCGCTGAGATCGCTCACGGTGTCTCGAGCCGCAACCGCACATCAATCCTTGAGAGGTACTTTAGACTGTCCTGAATGAGTTGATGTCAACCGTTTGACCTATTTTCGCGCAGGGCCAAGGTTTTGGGCATCAAGGTGACGAACTCCGCTGCCCGTCTACGGTCAGAGGAGTAGAGGGTGGTTATCGGTCTCTTGCATCTCACATTCATGTAACACATATGCTGGAATATCCATCCTGCGCCATGCTAGTATGCACATATCTAAGGCTGATTTTGGTAACAATTTACATGACTTGCCGCCATTCCTTTTTGGGGATGGAATACACAACTACGTTCACTTCTTCACCACACACTGCACACTTCATGTCTTGGAGATCTGGAAAGCAAGTCTGCCGCCCGTCGAGTTCATCCATGTCTTTACATAGTTATTTACAGCGTAGGGGAAGTGAGGTCGGCCTCTCATGCTGGCGACTGGTACACTGGAGAAGGTCTGTTTCTGCTCTCCAGTGTCATCGTCTAGGATCGATTCCATTTTGCCTACAGGTCAAGGGCTTGATGCTGAGCTCTCTGCATGGCTCAGTGCTGTGGGGCCGGTCGATGAGCCTTATCCTATCAAGGGATGTAAAGCAGTGATCGCACCGTTTGTCCTTCATGCATGATCTTCGTTCGCGATCCGATGTCTAATTAATTTATAGTCATGCCGGGTATTCATACTCTGGACGTGCGGCAGCATGGGCCTACAAGAGTATAGACACCACCGGAATGTAATGTTTCCAGTTCATATCGTTCGCCGAAAACTGAGCATCATTGCCCCCAGCAAACGCGTTTTTATCCTTGGACCGTCCCACCACTTTTATCTGCAAGGATGTGCGCTTTCATCGTGCAAGGAGTATGCTACCCCCATCGGAAAGCTACCGTTGGATACTGAGAGTGTGTACATTGACCGTCACCCACTTTGGCCCAGGAATTGACAGACTATAGCCATCGAGGAACTTTGGTCAACAGGCAAATTTGAATCGATGTCCATCAAAGCTGATGAGGACGAACACAGCATAGAGATGCATCTTCCCTATGTACGGAAAGTGTTTGAAGGGTACCAGTTCCCACTCGTATCGAATGAATCAATACCACTGATACTGGACCCTTTAGACAGGACATTGCTATTGTTCCCATTGTGGTCGGTGCTATCTCTCGCGAATTGGAGGGCAGCTTTGGGTCCCTTCTTGCCCCGTATCTGGAGCGGGAAGATACGTTCTGCGTCGTATCCAGTGATTTCTGCCATTGGTGAGCTTCGCCGCTATGCAGCCATGGACAGACTCTAACCGTGTCCTGCAGGGGCACAAGATTCTCCTACACCCATTACTATCCGGAAGCGGCACCTAGCGACACTCCTGCTGTTCGCCTTTCGCGCTCAGTAGCGCCAACGCCCTCCCATCCCATACATCAGTCCATCAGGCAGTTGGACCACGAGGCTATGGAGCTACTGAGATTGCGGCCCACCGCAACGGATGCCCATGTCTCGTTCGCGAAGTATCTTGCGAATACCAAGAATACGATCTGTGGGCGCCATCCTATCGGTGTTCTACTTGGTGCCATGGCGTTTCTGGAGAAGGAGAAGGGTACCCAGCCCATACTTAAATGGGTGAGATACGAACAAAGCAGTGCTTGCATGACGATCAGAGACTCCAGTGTGAGTTACGCAAGTGCTTGGATCCGGTTCTAGTACAAGTGTCACTGTATACAACTTTTCCAAGAGATCTACAAGTTACAAGAGAGTTGAATCTGAGCACCGACTGGTTCGTCTTTCTCTATGCTAGCCTCTGTGCCGGGCACACCCGGGTCTTCGACGACCTAGATAACTGAGCATAAGCTCGTGGATACCTGCAAAGGAATATCATGTTACCTTGCCTGCCGCGATTTCTATATCCTCAAATCCCCAATCTCGCGAAGCGCCTTCTTTCAAGTGAGCACCATCCGCAAGGCGTGGCGCTATCCAAGCGCCCAAAATGTCCTGATTACCCTGATCTCGCTCGAACTCCGAGAGAGAGCAACATCCGACTCGGAGGCGCAGGTCCCTGTCGCCCATCAGGCTTCTCGCCAGCGCGATCACCGTGGCAGCGTGGCTCACAAAGAGGATGCGCGAGTGCTCTCCTGGAAACCTACGTTCCAATTGCACAGCAAAGGCCTGAAGGAAGCCATCGATCCGCTCGTGGATCTCTTCCACGGCTTCACCCTTACGTGATGGATACCATACGGACGACCACGAAGGGTCGATCTCGGGAAAGTACTGTCTCAGCGACTCTGCAGATCCTGGACGCGGGTGCAGCCCCGTGCCCGGTACGACAGGCGAATACCATTCCGCGATCCCTGCACGTAGTTGAATGATAGGCGACAATATATAAATAGGTGCAGTAGCTATGCTTACCATGCTCGACATAAATTGGAATACCGAGTGCTGATGACACTGGCTGCGAAGTCTGCAGGCAACGATCTGGCGTCTTTCGTCAGCGCACCGTCGGGTGACTTGCCGAATGAGGTGGACGTACAATACGGAGATGAGAATATGGCTGTGGGCCGCTCCTCCTGTGGGAGAGATAGGAAGTAATCTCCAAGTTCCCGAGCTTGAGTCTGCGAGGGGTATTTTAAATAGGTTAGGTACTAACACAAGGACCAGAACTCACTTCTCCGTAAGATGCCAGAGGAGGATCGCGAGGAAGTCCTGTCTTGCTCTGCCTATGGTTGTTTGAGATACAGGAAAGCGATGATCGTCAGCCAATTATGTAGATACCAGTTGCTATTGATCCAGTTCAGCCTAAATCCTGCATAGAGTTCGATAAATGGAACGGAAGAAACGAGACCGCAATGCATACCATGCCGAGCAACGTAGATCTTATCAACCATGATGATGGTTGATTGTAATTTATGGGATGTTGACAGGTCAATAAAACGAGGAAAGGGTTAGCTATCAACTCATGTCACAATTTACAATCAAGTGACAATCTTGATTAAATCGCGGTTGGAGGTGTGGCGCCCGAACTGCACATCAGATACGTTTCACACATTCATCTGTGACCAGAGATTGCAAAACTTCCTACTACTTACCTAGGGGGCAGTGCCCACTGCCAAATATAGAACAAGCTATTTTTGTGGTCATCGATTTCATTCACGGATCATGCCATAAGTCGATATCGAGAAGGGAAACAAGACGAAGGAACAGGTGACATCGAGAGAAGGTAAATGGATTAGAATATGATGCAACAGATGAGCAGCTGAGCGACGGAACAACAGAACATTTGGCACCTAAAGCCCAAATCGCATGACAAACTTTTCACTACCATGCAGAAGATGACTGGCTGGAAGGAAGGATTCAAGATAGGGAAGGGAAGGCAGTCTGGTCGTCGACGTTGACGACAGGAGCAGTGGCTTGGCGGGGGCTGCGAATTCCACCACCACGTCCACGTCCACCGCGAGCTCTGTCACCACCGCGATCACCACCACGTCCACCGCGACCGCGACCACCACGGTCAGGTCGCTCGAAGCGAGCCTCAATTTCGAGGAAAACCTTCTCTTCCTTCTTGGTGCGAGCCTTGGGAGCGTTCTTGGTCTGGTGGGGACAACAAGTGAGCAGAAGCCGTCAGTCGAAGATGATTCTCGCACCTTGCCGACGAAGTAGGCATCCTCCTCAACTTTTTCGAGGGGAACAACATCTTTCCAGATGTTGGCATCTGCACCCTCATTGGCTCGGCGAGTGCCTTCGAGCTTAGGAATGACAGTTTCCTTCTCCTTCTGTTGGGCGAGATACTGATCGAGGGTCAAGGTATTGTCCTCCTCCTCGGGTTCTCTCTCCCTGCGAGGGCGGCTTTCAGCCTTGTCACCCTCTGCGGCGGGGGCGGCATCGGCGTCGGCAGCAGGAGTGCCCCAATCGGCAGCAGGAGCAGAATCAGCAGCCCATTCGTTGCTCTCGGCAGCAGCATCGACGGTGGCGTCTTGCTCGTTCTTCAATTCGGTGTTGCCATCGGCGCCTCCCCAGGACTGTTGTATCTTTTTGTCCGAATCGCTAAATGGGGTCGAGTTGGAGCTAAACTTTTAAGCTGTGAATTCGGTAATAGACGCACGTTTTGCCGGTCTGGCTATGCTTGTCAAAAGGACGACGACCACCCCTGGGAACACCTCGAGCACCCCGACCCCTGCCACGGTTCTCGACTGTTCAATATGATGAGATTAGAAAATGAACAGAAATTATTAGAGGATAGTCTTCTCACATCTCCTTTGGCCCTCTACAGGAACGGGTTCCTCGACACCGTTCTGGTTGGGGTTGGAATCCTTGGGAGCAGGCTTGTTTGCACCACCCCTAGCGTAGTACTTTCCACCTCGGGCAGCGGGACCACCCCTGGGCTTCAGGTTTCCGCGGGCAGGGACAGGAGGAGCTGGAGGCGCCTGAGCAGCGGGAATGGGAGCAGGGCTAGAGGGTCTGGAGGCACCTTCAGCTGTTGGATATCGAAGATCGGTTATATCATCAGATCAGATTAAAACAAGAGAGGGAGAGACGGACCATCCAAGAGGGCAAACGGGTTTTTCGTGGCCACCGACATGTTTGACGGGGCCCTTTTAATGGACAGTCAGTTGTGGACTTGGGTGGGGACGGTTGGACGAATTTTTATTTGGAAGCGAGCCTCCGAGACGACAAGAGCAAGGTCTGCGACTTTTTACACCGCCAGACCCCAGAATTCCCGTCCACCTACATCCGGGGTCCCGTCAAGCCACGCGAGGTACTGTACAGTTTATACATCCCTATAAAGCCCGTACCTTCCCTCCTGGTTTCCTAACGCAAAATTTCACAGGTGAGCTGCCCCCCCATGCATGTCGTGCCGCGCACAACGTCGACTGACATCTGTTTAACAGCCACTCAAAAGCATCTCGACGATGACTCGCCCGCCTGCTTGCAGGACTGGAGTGATTCGAGGACCTCGAGACCGTCATAGTAGGCTGGAGAGGGAGTACACGATGGGACTGGGTGCGGTGGGCTTTGATGTGCTCTTCTGAGTGCGTGCGGAGGACCCTTCGTGGTTGCCGCGTAGGCACTGTCGCAATGTCTCGTTGTACATTCGCTTTATTATTGAATCTGCTATCATGCTGCTATCTATTTATTTTTGAATCTTTAATTTGTGTCACCCAATTTGTCACAAGCGTGATCGCGGTTGCCGTTGTAGCCGCTGCCGTTGTCGCTGCCGTTGTCGCTGTCGCTGTCGTTGTCGCCGTTGATCCCGTCGTTGCCGTCGTCGTTGTCGTCGCTCTTGCCACTGCCCGCCGCCAACGATGGCGTCTCGACGTCTCGACATCTCTTCGTTGCTCTGCAATGATCAAGTCCCAGAACCCGTCGTGCTTGCCCCGCATCTCAGACACCCTGCCCAATCGTCGACGCCGTCCTACGCCCGGCATGCCCCGTCGCCTTCAATGTCGCCCACCTTTCCCCCGACGTCCCAGATGCCTTACTCCCACCGCCCATCGTCATCTCATTCCTACCCTTCTCGCCATCGTCTCAGCCCACCCTTAAATCCTTACCCGTTGCCACCGCCATCCTTGCCAAGTCCCCGCCAATTTGCATCTCCAGCCTCATCCACCGCACACAAGCTGCCTTCTTTTGGCTTGGAGGCTCTCGTCCAAGCCGCAACCGAGGAACGTCGGCGTATCAGCGGTGGCAGCTCGACCGAGTCGGATGTTCCAAGGCGTCCAAGTCCCACTGACCAACGCCATATATCGCAACCTCAGCAATTCCACCATCCCCAACATTTTCGGCAACCCAAACCACCTGATGATTATGTCCGTTCACCCATCCTTCACCAGTCTCCAACCGTTAGTCCAGTTCAAACCATCCAAAGTCCAGTTCAGCCCATCTTGAGCCCTGTCCAGCCCAGTCGTAGTCCAGCCTATTCACCGCTGCTCCAGCACCAGTCACAACCTCGCCACCGGGTTGCCGACAGGCACCGTGTCCCTCTGGATGAGCCCCAGATTCGGCTGAGCCCTGTTGATGATATACATTATCGCGCTCCCCAGCCTGCCTACTTATCCCCACCACTTCAACCTCAATCTTCTCGGCAGCAGCTGGAACACGAACACCGCCTACAACAACAGCATGAGCTGCAGCGCCAGCGCCAACATCACGAGCAACTTCTGCGTCAAGAACAGCAGCAACAACAACAGCTCGCTCGTGAGCGCCATGTTGTATTCACAGAAAGGTCTGCTCCTCCTCCTTCTTCCCACTCGCACCGTGGACCGTCCATGCCTTTGCATGTCGAAGTTCCCTCCCCGTCCCCCCATCGGCCCCCCCCAATTCCTTCGCCTCACACCAGCGGACGCAAATCGGATCCGGGCCAGCTTCACCGCGTCGTAACGCCAGTTCACGCCGGTTCTATTTTGCCTGTGACCATGCACTCACCCCCTGAGCCTCTGTCGATGTGCGAGACTTCCCTGCATCCGAAGAAGAAGCGAAGGTACTCCGACTCGCCTGTGCATTCGATTTCTTCAGAGGACAAGGAGCGTCTTCATCGTGAGCGGGAGAAAATGATGATGGGAGACCTTGGTTATGGACGTCTCGAGCCTGTTGCCAATGTCGTCACAACTGGTCCTAGAAGGCCTGGTTCAGGCCATGGCCATGGTCGGAAACATCTGGGATTAGTGGATCTTATCACACCAGATCGTGAAAGGGAGCGGGTTGCCAGTTTAAATCTCTGTGCTGTAGGGAGTATCCGTGAGGGGCATAGTTTGCTCACTCCTCATGGCCGGAGGTCTCCTCCTGGTAGCGAGTCAGGCAGAGCCAAAGCAGCGAGGAAATCCGGAGATGTGGGTCGCACTTTGCATGGCCTGGTATCACAGGTCGCTCCCGACAAGACACAGTTAGCCGAGGAGGAGGAGACGAAGAAGACTCAATCTCGGCCTACACCCGAGGTTTTAACAAAGTCAGAATTAGGGCTACCAAAGATTCATTCACGTCCTCTCCCTCCTTCTCCTACACCGTCTCCAATCAAAGCTACAGAAGAGGACGCCCATGAATGGTTCCTGGAACATTTTGATGACTACAATGCACCTACCAATTTTCAACCATCTCCTCCCGATATTCTGCCAACTGCTCCAGTCTCTGCTTCTCTTGCTTCCTCTGGCCGTCGTATATCTGAAAGCCCTCCCCCGAAGAAGCAGACCCCTACGCCCATAACAATGCCTGAAGCCGCAGTCGCCCTTGAGCAGGAATTGGAGGATTTAATCGTTCATCCTGTAGCGCACGTCAGCAAGACTGAGCCTGACATGGATGTGGACGTGGACCTTGCCGTGACTGAGCTCGTTGCGAAGACACTGGAGGCAGACGATGCCAAGGTTGAAGATATCGGGATTGGGATGGAGGTAGACGTGGAAGATGAGCTGCTCAGCCTGGTGGATGATCGACCTGCCGTACGTCGACCCACGGGAAAATCAGCAACCACCACCCCTGGTCCATCGATGTCCAAACCACCGGTGCCGCCGCGAGCTGCCCCGAACGGTGCTAGGCATGCGTCACCTTCTGCCATGTATGCAGTATCGGCTCCCTCCCCTTCTGGCTTCCTTTTGCCCGCTGTGAGACCGACATCCACGCGGCCCACGTCCGAACGTGGATCGATGCCTCCGCCAGCATCAGTTGCCCCAGGTCGAGGCAAGGACAAGGAAGACAAACCTATGGAAAGAATAGGCAGTCTCAAGAAGAAGAAAGATCAGGCATCAAAAGTGTGTCGCACAGTTTCCGTGACGAGACCCTTGTACTAATCATTCTAATAGCCTGGTGCAAATACAAAGGCCGCGAGCGCACCATCAACAACGATCAAAGCCCGAGCGAAACCTGGTCCGAAACCGAAGCTAAAAACTTCAGATGTGTCTTTGTCTGCTACAGTTGCGAAGCCCAAAGCAGGTCCCAGAAAGCCTGCCGCGTCTCGGTCGCGCTCGACGTCCGTCATGCCCAGTGGATCTGTTGGGCCCGAAGGCGGTGAGACGAAGGCGGAGAAACAGGAGGAGGAAGAGGAATCTGACGGTCACGAGGACGACAAGCTATATTGCGTGTGCAAGACGAAATACGACGAGGACCGGTTTATGATTGCCTGTGATCGGTGAGGCATTTGTTCGTTTACGTGAAACTTGCGCTGACGTACTCCTGGATAGCTGTGATGACTGGTATCATACTCAATGTGTGAATATGCCTGATCTCGAGGTTGATCTTGTGGATCTGTTCGTTTGTCCGCTATGTATCAAAAGTAAGCTAGTTTATCTTGGATCATCGGTAAGCATTCTTGACCTTTTCACAGAAAATTCACACCTCTCGCTCCGGACAACGTATAAGCCGCGTTGTCTTTGGGGACTTCGCCATTCTGATCCTTCTTCGCCGAAAGCATGCCACCGCCCTGCACGCGGCGCATTCTCAAAATACTGTTCTGATGAATGCGGTGTTAAATGCATGCAGTCGCGTGCGGATGCGTGGGCGAAAAAGGGCGGGAAAAAGGAGAAACTTTGGGAAACTGTCAAAGATGCCGAGAAGCGGGAGGGAGTCGCGATCTGCACCGAAGATCAGAGTGCTGCAAAGATGGAGGTCGATGAGACGTGCAAAGACGAGAAGGATAAGGCGACTAAGCAGAAGAAGGGAAAGATCGAACGAGAGGTGGAAAGGTTGCATATACTCCTCGATTCTGTCGTGAAGATGCGCGAGGAGATCAAGAAAGGTATGGAGAGTGTGATCTGGCGAGAGAAGTTACTGGAACTGGCCACCGAGAGAGCAGAGCAGGTTGGGGAATGCGGGTGGGACCAGCGACTTTGTTTTGGTGACGAAGAATGGGCAGACTTCGGAGCGGGTGTACTTGAGAGTTACGAGGAGGGAAAGGCGGAACAAGTTGGAGGAGAGGCTGAGGGCGAGTGGTGGTGTCCCGGGAAGAAGATGTGTGACCGCCACGCTGGGTGAGTCCTCCAGATCTGCGAAAGTTTGTTTATTCTTGTGATAGTGATATTGATTTTCTTCATCGTTAATCTTTAGATGGCAGACCGTCCGATACAGGGATGTCTGCAAAGAAAAGGAGAAGAAGGAGGATGCCCTCTCCAACCTTACGACACGAGAACGCGAAATTCGCAAACGCATGGAGGATATCCTTGATCCTCACGGACGCAACTGTAACGACCCATCCGGTAAATCGCCATTAAAGGCTTCTAATGCCAAACTATCCAATGGACATACGAAAGGGAAAATGAATGGTGACACGACGAAGAAGGGCAAGAAACGCAAAGCTCCTTCATAATATAGACCTGTATCTTACCTTCCCCGTTTTTGGAACTTTTTGAAATAGTCTTCTACGCTTTGAGGTTTTTGCTCTCGTCATTATGTATCCACTTCGTCTTGTTCTGCAGCATCTTTTCCATTGGAAAAATCAATCGATTTCATTCCTGTGTACAGAGGGCAATCGTACATCTGGCGCGAAGCGGTGTAAGTATAACAATAATACAGTGTAGTCCAGATCCCTGTTAAGACAATAATGAATCTGCCTACGTGACTGGTGGCGATTACATCAGGCTGCGGTCCGAAAGGCAACAATGCAGAACGCTAGTATCCATCCCCCTCTCCTCCTTCTTTGCAGAATCCCTTCTTCTCGTAGAGAATCTGGGACTTGCTCTCCTCGCGTTGTTTCTTGGACTCAGCGTCGTTCTTGTGGTAAGGTTCCAGAATGTGCCAATCCACCTGTTGCAAAGGAATATCGTCTTCTCGGTCAAGGTCCTGTGGGGAAGAATTAATGCAAATCAGAATCAGACTGGCGTCCAACGCACTATTTCGCCTAGAAGTACCACATTTTCGCCACGAATGAGGTAAAGGCCCCTCCAGCTTTCAGCAAAGGCATTTCCATGGTATATTCGTTCGACAGTATCCTCCAAAACAAGGTTTGCTAAGGAGAAGGGTGTGAACTCAACTTGAGGAACGATACATGTGCCCTCACCGAATTGGTCATATGAACGTAAGACCCCGTGAAGTTTTCGGCCATCTCGTAGTATGACAAGCATCTTCCCTAGGCAAAATCGAGCATGAAAGAAAGGAATCCATGGTAAGGCATGAGTGGGGAGACGACAGTTGTGCTCAGGATGTGATGCTGCTGCATTTGACTTGGGGTAAACGTACTGTCCACGCAATCCACAAGAGACCCTGAGGTTGTAAATGGGATCAGAGAGTCCATGTTGATGGAAACAGCAAGTGTTCAGCACGAGTCAAATCGAACTTGATTTATTTGCACCGGACTGTGCAGCCAAACATGACTATGCCCAAAGTTCAAAAAAGGCAACAAGTTTGACAGGTGACAGATAAGCCACAACTACACCGCCATTGTGTTGCCATCTGAATATGCTTAAGCTCTTGACTCTGCTCATTAACGAGCGCTTGCGCAAGTGGGCTGAAAGTGCTAATATCCTGCCCGACTCCCAAAATGGTATCCGCCCAAAGTATCGCAACAACAACAACTCCTTCATCCTTCGGTGCGCTATTAAGCGGGCGCGAGCAAGCGGCAAAGCCTTATACATTGTCTTTGTCGACCTCGAAAACGCCTTCCCGTCCACTGATCTCTCCATCTTGTGGACGAAGCTCTACAGCGCTGGAGTCTCAGGTCCCCTCCTCGACTGGCTCCGCAGCGTCTACGCCGCCATGACCTACATTGTTCGCCATGGAGGAGACCTCTCCGACACCTTCACTTCACTCCTCGGCCTGCTCACCGGCGACATCGCCTCTCCCGGCCTGTGGAACATCTTCTTCTCTGATCTCTCTATACCTGACCATGCTGACGATGTCCTGCTCAATCACCGCCCCGTATCTCACATTGAGCAGGCTGACGACGTCGCAGTATTCACTACATCTCCTCACGGTCTACAATACAAAATGGATGCCTTCCAGCGATGGTGCTCGCTCAACCGCATGATCATTAGTACCGTCAAAACCAAGTGGTCGGTTGCACGGCATGGGCCCACCGACTCCGATGGCATTCGAATCACTGTTGCGGGCATACCTATCGAGTTTGTGACCTACTACACCTACGTTGGCATCACTTTCGACTTCGCAAACTCGTCCATGTTTCAAAAGCATTCCAAGACAAAGACATCAGCAGCGCAGGGTATCTCAGGGGCAACTTTCACCATTGACTCCTTTGTCGGCATTATCCCGCCTCCCGAAGGGCGCAAACTTTACATGGCCCGCATTGACCCCCATCTCATCCATGGATGCGACGTCATCCTCGATACCAATCGCGCTGCACTGAATGAGCTCGAGAACGTGCAGCGGACCTTCATACGAAGGATGTTGCATTTATCCGCTCGTTCTTTACTGCACCCGCTGTATACAGAGACAGGCTTGATGGCTCTCAAATACCGCTGAATCATGTTAGCTGTGGGATTCCTGAACTCTATTTACTCTCTTGCCCCCCCCCCCACTGTCTCGCTTACGCTGCCCTCATGGACTCTATCAACCTCGCACAAACTCATCCGCATGACCGAACCTCGTCCTGGGTCAAAGACCTTATCAAGGTCTGTGCACAGCTCCCGGACCCCGTTCATGTCAACGCCGATACCTTGACCGACACTGCTCCTCTTTTGTCCCATCTGATTGAAAGCTCTGCACGGACGTCCCTGCAGGCTCTATGGGACAACTCTACAAAACTTGTCTTTCGCACCCGTGGTCATGATGCCACTCAGCGTCGCATGCAACCATACCTCAAAATACCCGACCCCCAACATCGGCATGCCCTTACACGCCTGCTCCTATCCGACCATCTGCTCGCTGTCGAACAGCTACGGTGTCACCGTTTTTCTCGAGGTCGCATCGAGCAGCACCATCGCTTATGTTGCTTCTGCCACCTCGCTATTGAGGATGAAGTACACACTTTATTCGGATGTCGCTCGAATGACCGGCTCTTATCTGCCCGTGACCGATTCCTCGACACCTTATTCCATCATAACCCTCGCCTATGCGTCCTCTTTCTCTCTGCCCCTGCTACACAGTTTGTTGACTTTCCCGTCAATCACACTAAAACTTTAAAGCCATTTGCGGCTTACGTCCACCAAATTTTTGCTATCTACGACGAGGTCCCCATGTGCATCCCTACTATATAGTAAACTATATCTGTCGGGTCCTACATTGACGTGAAGCCCTCATTCTCTCTCTCGCGAATGAGTCACCCCAGTCATTGCACTGTTTTATGGAACGACAACCTGGTGCACTCCAAAAACAACTTGGTGTCCGTGACAATGCCTCCTTTCACAGTTTTTATATCATCATCCTCTTTTCCCCCTTTTCCTGCTCACTACCGCTTACTCCCACACAACATGCTTCTGTGTCTCGCCGTATTATTTTGAGCTCTTGTCTAAACTAATCCGTGAGATTCTGTATATCGCATCGGCTCTGGTTTATTCATGTCCGTCGCATACATTTGATGTCATGTATGTAGAACAGACCCCGCTTGTTCTTTTTTGGGACCGCTGCGGGTAATACATCCATCCATCCATCCATCCATCTGTCCTGCATGCGGAGCCGAGAAATTTAGCCTGAAACGAGACTGTCATATCTGTGTGGACTCGGCTGGGTCGCACATCAAAAACACAATTCAAACCTCGTTAGGCCACTTCGACGTGCCTCCACGTATTTCATTTATCTGTATAGCAGCTGAAGTCCACCTGGGCCCAATGTAATCTTAAAGGCATGAATATATGATGTGGCCAAGGACTGACCTCCATGTTGCTCCCCATCTGACCGTCACATTGGGGGTTACTCGGTGAATCATTGAGTAATGGTGATTGAAGATTGAAGAGCAGGTTGTGAGTACTTGAGAATCACGGAAGATCAACGAGGCAGGCCCATGTCTGTAAGATCGAAATCACGATGATATTAACATTATGGACATGCAAATCAATGGTGTACACAATGTCGAAGACCGTAGAGTATTAGATGGTGGGTAATGTAATGACAGGCTGGGTAGATAAAATTAAAGAGAGTACAATAATTGCTAATGATGTCGTCAAATGTCCTTTGGCTGGCACGGCAGTAGAGATCTGGACCTATGCTGCAACGGGCCCAGCGCGACTGCATCCGACGACGATGTTGTCGACACAGACTAGCAAGTCATCGGTGTCACCCTCGTTGATGATATACCCATTGTCAACGCCATAGGTCTTGTGGCCGGTCTTGAGATAATTCTGGAGAACTCTAATAAGACACGGTGTTGATATCGAAACCTGCGAATGAATAATCGAACACTTACTGGTCGATCTTCTTGGAATCGCAATCAGCAGCCTCGCGAACCAGTTCCAAATGGTCATCGACATTGTTCCAGTAAGTGTTGCCACTACTGTATTCAACGTGAAACTTTCGCTGATGCAGACTTATCAGTGTTAAGCCCGCAAAGGGAAGGGAAAGCGTACCAAAGAGCAATCCGTGCACAGAGAGGCAACATTACAGCACACTGTGTGTCTGTAAGGTTCATTGGTAGACTTAAGGGTTCATACTGAACTAAACACGACCGCGTATTGGATTGTGTGTAGTGGTAGTGTAAATAAGTCTAAAGATTATATAATACAGAGGTGCTGGCTATATATGGCCAGCACCTTTAGAAATAAATAAATACAAACAAGAATTGCTACCATATTCGGTAACACCCGTTACACTCTCCCCCCTCTAGATGGAGCCCCGGCTCAATCTATTCCCAATTCCGTTGTTTGAATAGTAGACTTGTCAAAGTCCACCATCGTATTACTCGATAGTTATAGCCATATAATTTTATATGTCTATGTTGTTGTTTCTTAATTTTTTTTTTTTTTTTTGTGGGTGGTACTGTCATCCCGCCTGTGCGCCCCTCATGCCACACCCTCCACCTTGCCGTCCTCCAATCCCGACGGTACTCGCCCTGAAACCGAGCTGTCCATGGGATCGTCTGGCACCTCACCGCCAGCCCCCTGTGTCTGGTCACCGGGCCCTCCCGCGTTTGCGGGTGGCCCTCCGCTTGCGCTGCCCACCCCAGCCCCGAGACCTGGTGTGGGCGCCAATGCCTCCACCGCTGTAAGATTGTTGAGTCTTGAGGTCCTAGCTTCAGTCACAAGTGTGTTTGATCCAATTCTATAGTGAGAAGAGCGAGCAACACAGGCGTAGTGAAAGTAAAGCAATGGTAAAAACTAGAGCCCGTGGGAATAAGTATCCGGCATGATATACTCCAGTGTCACCCAGTCACAACCCTTACAACCGCTGTTACTGCCCCGAGGGGTCATCACAGCTCCTGACAGCCCCGTGCTCGTCCTCGAGGGTCCGGCCGCGGACGACCCATAATTCAGGGCCGCCCAAACTCCTGCTGTCAACTGGTGCAACTGGTGTGCCTCCGTCAACGTCGTTCTTGTCGCGGCCACTGACTGATGACCCTGCTATACTGGACATTGACATTGTTGATGCTCCACTTGCGCCAGCTACTGGCACGTTAGTTTGTCGTGGGGGTGGATACCACCACGTCGCTTCCCCGGCAACGTTTCTTGAGTCCAGTCATGCTGGGTCAAGGCATAGTTGGCCATCTGTGAAAACATGGCACTGGCCTCGCGGTCCTCGGCGTGGCCGCCCTGGTAGTCCCGGAGCCACTCCATCCCAAAAGGCTGAGCGTCGACGAAGCATGCGACACTCACTCCTTGTTGAGCAAAAAATGCGGCAATGTCTTCCATCATCGCATTGTCGAGTGGTTGTGTAAACCACTTGACTGTCTCGACTTCTGCAATGCTCATGCCGAGCAATTGCAGTGTGTTGTGGTACAGATTGACTGTACCTATCAACTCGCAGGCCATCTGGAGGAATCGAGTTTGATTCCTCATCGCTGCAAGGTCTGCTACACGCCTCAGCGCACATACATACACTACACTGTAATGTGACCGACACTCTAGCAGGCCTATACAGTGTACTGTAGTTGACGCATCCAGCGGGTCCTCTGTGCTGTAGCAGACGTCTTTACAGTGTGTGGTTATTAACAAAGTAGCGGACACAATACACTGTATCGTGGTTTACTGCAGCAGCGGGCTCTCTACACCCACAGAGAGCCATGGGACCTGTAGCCAAACCATCCAGGTATATTGTACAGAATTCACGGCCAGATTCCGGGTTGGGTAGTGCATGGAAACTCTGGCAGGATGTGCACGGGAACTATGGCTGAACGTGTACGGAAACCACGTTCAAAACCCGGATTGAGTACTGGACGGAAGCCACAGCAGCGGGTGCATGGAAATTCCGGCCGATATCCGGATCGGATAGTGTACAGATTGTACAGCAACAATCCGGATCCGGATAGTGCAGGGGAACTGCACGGGAATGGCACGAGCAGTTCCGAAATCACGCCTGAAACCCGGAATGAGGACTGCATGGAAAGTAAAGCAGCGGGTGCATGGAAAATCCGGCCGATATCCGGATCTGATTGTGCACAGGTAGTACAGAAACAATCTGGATTGGATAGTGCAGCGGAACTGCACGGTAACTGTGGCACGAGCGGTTCCAAAATCTTGCCCAAAACCCGGATTGAGTACCGGTCAGAAACTACAGCACCAGGTGCATCAGTTATTTTCTATTGTAATTGAGAGAAACAATGTTCTGAAGTAGAAAGTGGATTGAAACTGGATGGCACAGCACAAACCCACAGGACAAAATTATTGAAAGCTGCAGCATCAAATGCATGGAAGTTCCCAACAATCATGGCAAATAGAATGCAGAAGTCGCATGGAAGTAATGGTACCAACATGCAATGGGTCAACAAAAGCAGGACAGGCATGCACAGACAATGCACAGAAGCTAAGACTTACAGCAGTGGAAAGTGAATAGAAGCCATGGACATTAATGTTGACTGTAATTTCAGAGCACCTACTGTTGGATGCCTTGGTCGTGTTGTTGCTGTACCATCTGTATACTATCCAATCAGGATATCAGCTTGAGTATCTATGCAACTGCTGCTGTAATTGCTGTGCGGTACACAGTCTAAGTTCTGGGCACGATTTCTGTATATCTTTTCCATGCAATTCTATTGCACTATTCAATCCGGATTGTTGCTGCACTATCTGCACACTATCCGGTCCAGATATTGGCCAGAATCTCTGTGCACCCGCTGCTTTACTTTCCGTGCAGTACTCAATCCAGGTTTCTGGCGTGATTTTGGAACTGCTTGTGCAACAGTTTTCATGCAGTTCCCCTGCAATATCCAATCCGGATTGTTTCCGTACTATCCGTGCACTATCCGATCCGGACTTTGGCCGGAATTTCTGTGCACCCGCTGCTTTACTTTCTGTGCAGTACTCAATCCGGGTTTTGGGCGTGATTTTGGAACCGCTCGTGCAACAGTTTGCGTGCAGTTCAGCTGCACTATCCAATCCGGATTGTTTCTGTACTACCTGTGCACTATCCGATCCGGACTTCAGCCGGAATTTCCGCGGACCCGCTGCTTTACTTTCTGTGCAGTACTCAATCCGGTTTTCGGGCACAATTTCTGCATACCTTGTGCTTCAGTTTGCGTGCAGTTCCGCTGCACTATCCAATCCAGATTGTTTCCGTACTACCCGTACACAATCCGATCCGGATATCGGCCAGATTTTCCATGCACCTGCTGCTTTACTTTCCATGCAGTACTCATTCCGGGTTTCGGGTGTGATTTCGGAACTGCTCGTGCCATTCCCCCGCAGTTCCCCTGCACTATCCGGATCCGGATTGTTGCTATACTACCTGTGCACAATCCGATCCAGATATCGGCCAGATTTTCCATGCACCCACTGCTTTCCTTTCCGTGCAGCACTCAATCCGGGTTTCGGGCGTGATTTTGGAACCGCTCGTGCCACAGTTCCCGTGCAGTTCCGCTGCACTATCCAATCCAGATTGTTTCCGTACTACCCGTGCACAATCCGGTCCGGATATCGGCTGGAATTTCCATGCACCTGCTGCTTTTGTTTCCGTGCAGCACTCAATCCGGGTTTCGGGCATGATTTTGGAACTGCTCGTGCAACAGTTTCCGTGCAGTTCCTCATTGGGCACACTCAGCGATGTAGCGGGACCACTACACGTAGCCGCCTGGCGCGGCATCAGTGGGCCCGCTGGAGCACCAGCGGGATGCCTATATGTAGCCATGTGCCGGCGGGGCCCTACATGTAGTCATCTGACATGGTACCAGCAGGCCTATGGGCAGGCTTGCGGGGAATTGGCTATGTCCGCGGACCTCCGCAGGTCAGTGTCAGGGCACACCCAGCACTGCAGCGGCCAATAGAGGGTGTTCGTCTCCGGAACAATGCATGTCGGCGGGACGTTATGATGTCCGCGGAGCTCCGTCATCAAGAAGGGTTTGCAAGAATATTTATATAAAAGCTATTGACAGAAGTGCACATAACTATGATGAGTCCAATCCCCCTTCTTATAAATCGTCCCCCTGAGGCCCGTCAATTTCATCACGCATGGTGCGGAATGCACTCAGAGCACTTTGCTCACTGTGAAGTTTGGCAACCTCCACCAGGTAAAGCTGACGAGCCGCGGAGGCATATGATACGTTGTGGAGTTGTTGAAATGCTTTGATCTCAGCGTGGAGACCAAGGAGCTCTCGCTGGGTCATTGGCTAATAAATGACTGTTAGTTTTGTTAAAAATGTGCAAGTAAACGATTTACAGGGTCCGCGGGGATAACAACCTAACCGGAGGCTAGTGTCAGGAAACCCCCCTCCCTGTGCATATGTGGCTTATCAGATAGGTTAGCCATGAAATACAATAATCAGCAATGGCTCCGCTTACCCCCGGATCTGCCTCGGCCTTCTTCAACTCTTTTGCCTTTAGTGCCTCAGTGAGCAGCTTCTGCTCCGTAGAAGCGGCCAAAAATTGGGGCACAAGGTACTCATTACCGCCAGACTTGATTACAACATGTCCGCGGAGCGGAGCGGACTGTATGTCCATGGGGTTGGGTTGCGCAGAGGTTGATGGGTTATCAGTGTTCATTCGTGTGAGGTGTTCAGTAGTGCCTGGACAAGGTCCGGAAGAGCCTCGACCTTTATGGTCTGGAACAGCCTTGACCTTCAACGTGTGATAAGAACCTGGTAGAACAATGAGGAATGATTGATAAGAGAAAAAGATTATATTTAGACAGGGTTGTCACGTGACATTTGTTTAAATTTTCAAAATTTTGCCCTCTCTTCCTCTCTCACATCCGCAACCCCGCGCCCCAACCCGCACTCCAACTCCGCGCACTAACTCCATGTCTATCATCGCCCTCAATAAAACCGTCGCGGTTGCAAGCGGGGATCGTGCCGCCCTGGCCGCGGTTTACAAGAAAGCAGTATGGTTCATTTTTATTTGACTTCCCTTCATATTACTGACTGCACTTTATTGATGTAGAAAAAAGTCTGGCCCGAGGCAAAGGCCAGCACTGACCCAAAGGTGGTCGAGGCCCGGCTCGCGTCCCTCCTTGGCGCCACTGTCAGGGAACTGCAGGGCATTCAACACGGCCCCAAGGACTTCGATGAGCGGCTTAAGGGCCTCCGAAAAATTGTGCGGGTGCATGAGCGGGCATCCGCGGCCAATGCTGCAAGGGCCGCGGAGGAGGCGAAGGCCGCAGAGGAGGCAAGGGCCGCAGAGGAGGCGAGGGCCGCAGAGGAGGCGAGGGCCACAGAGGAGGCGAGGGCCGCAGAGGCAGAGGCAAGGGCAGAGCTGGCGAGGAGAAAGAGGGAGGAGTTGGAGAAGGAGTTGAGGGAGAAGGCTGCGAAGGAGAAGGCCCAAAGGCAGGCAAAGAAAAGGGCAGAGAAGGAGAGGAAGGAGGCAGAGAGGGAGCGGAAGGCGCTGGAAGAGGAGGAGAGGGCAAGGGCAGAGAGGGAGAAGGAGAGGATGAGGGCGAAGAAGGCCGCCGGCAAGGGCGCCTCCAAGGAGAAGGCCGCGGACTTGGAGAGGGCAGAGAAGGAGAGGCGGAGGAAAGAAAAGGGGAAGGACAGGGAAGTAGCGGAGCCCGCAGGTGTACAGCCCGGTAAGTTCACTTCTTCCTTTCATTGCTCATACTGACCATTTATGCAAGGGCCCCGTATCCGTGCCGCGGACCCCCTCCCCTCCGCTGCGGATATGGGCCGCTCATTTCAGGACTTGGCCCGGGAGGATGATGAAGACATGAATGCGTCGCTCTACGACTGTTAGGGGAACACCCGTTCAAGCCCTCCGACGCTCACCGACTGTCCCCCGACACGTGCGATCGCTCCCGACCGATCGCGCCCCCGACCCCGACGCTCTGACCAAGCGTCGGTGTACATACTTGTACATTCCTGTCGCTACGTCCCCTTCCAGCACGCACCCGATCCCGACGTCCGACATCCCGACGTCGGTCACCCGACCTCGTGCCCGCACCCTGAGCCACGAGGATCGGACAGCGTCGGGAACGTGTACATACACGCGCCGCTGCCCATCCGTTATCATTTACGTACCATACACCCCAGAGAGCCGGCCCTCACGTATCTTACTCGTATATAGTCGTCCTCCTGACATGGGGGAATCCTTTACTCTATTCTCATTGGATTCCCCTCTGCCAGGTAGGTTTACTTACGCTCTCTCTATCGTACATAATATAACATTGGATTCCCCTCTTCCAGCATGACTAAGCTCTGCGCTGAGGTCGCCCTAACAACAACCCCCCGTGTGCGCGATGCCTGCGGAAGGGGCTGGGCTGCTTGAAACTGGGGGGAACGAAGGCGACTGCATGCTTGCCTTGCAAGTATGCAAAGCAAAGCTGCATCCATGCAGCGGCGCTCGGGGCGTCCGACTCCGCAGGATGGTCGAAGCCCAGCAAGCGGGCAAGAAACTTGACCCCAGAGTATGTCCCAAGCGAGGAGGACAATGCCGCGGGCCCATCCAGTAAGTCTCTTTTCTTTTTTGGTTCAAACTATTGTTAACACCTTTACAGTGACCCGTGCCGAGCACGCCGCTGCAATGTCCGCCCCCGCAATGTCCGCCCCTGCCATGTCCGCGCCCTCTGAGTCCGCGGAGCTCGTTTCACTGCTTGCTCAGAATGCAAGCCTGCAGTCCACCCTGGCCCAAATGAAGGCCACAGTGAAGGAGCTCCTCAGATGGGACAGGCGAAGGGGATTTGACATGGAGCTTCTCCGTCTGGAGATGGAGGAGCTCAACAACACGGACAAAGAGTTGAAGGAGCAGGGGATGAATACCGCGGCAGTCAGCCAATACCATGGGGAGGAGCTGTGGCGGATCCGCAGGCGGTTGGCGAGGGTTGAGAGAAGGGGTTCTGGGCAGCAGGGAAGGCCCGTGGCGACACCCGCGGAGACACCGCTGGAACACCCGCGGACCCCGATGCTCTCGGGGAAACGGACATGGACTGGAAGGCATTTCCACCTCCTCCCCCTCGAGCAACTCCGCCCCCCCTCCCAACATCACCTGCCAAGTCTGTGGCTTCATCGGCCCCTCCGCGCAGTCGGGCATTGGGCAGGCCAAGCCGCCAGTCAACTCCGACATCCACGCCATCCACCCCTGCCAAGTCCGCAGATCTGCCAAGTCCTCCGCCAGCACCAAAAACCCCCTCCCCAAGGCTGACCACCCCCCCACCCCCAACTCCGAGCCCCCCTACCAGCCCCCGAGGTGCCAAGCGCAAGGCGTCGGATGAGGGTGATAGTGACAGGCCCTCAAAAAAGTGAATGTGCACCCGCGGACATGATTTTTTGGCGACCCCGCGGACAATCGTTTTTTTGCAAACCCGTGGACATTTATATACATATTTTTTTGTAGTCTCATGCATATATATCTTGTAATACTTCTTCAATATAGTAGCAAGATCAAGAAGTAAATTGTATTATACTTTCAAAGTAGTATATACAAAATAATAGTGCTCTCCAAAATCAGAATTTTTTCTAAGTAAAATGTGAAGTCAAGTACAAGCAAAAGACTAGCGGCGCTTTGATCTTCCAATGCCAACCCCCGCGGACTTCTTTGTTGTGGCTCGCATTGTGGTCCCATTGCGTGTGCGGCTGCCCCTGGTATTGGCACCAAAGTCTGCGGCCTCCGCAAGCAGCAAATCCTGCCTTGATTTCTTTCGCTTGGTCTGTCCTTCAACATGCTTGCGCTTGCGTGTAACCGGAGGTGGGGGTGGAGTTGGTGTACCAGGCGGAGAGGGAGTAGGAGTGTTGGGGGGCGGAGTTACCTCATTGAGCAGCTGCATTGCAGTTGCCGGCACCATATACTGTGGCAGCCCTTCGCCAGGCCCATTGATGGGTGCCTGAGTCGGAAGTCCGCAGGCATTTAAGCAGTGCATTGTTGTTTCGTCAATGGTGACCTGAATTTCATTGATGTTGAGACCATATTCATCAGTCTGTTCTCCAGGTCCGGGTATGTTGGATGCTCCGCGGGGTGTGTTGGGTGGTCCGTGGGAGTCGTTATCTTGTGATTGATTCTGATTGTGTTCTGAGAGTTCATCGGGTGGTCCGCGGGGTCCGTTATCCGGTAATGGATTGAATCCCAGGGGCGTCGGATGTTGGTTTTCATCTGGTTGTTCACCGCCACTGCCTTCCAGGTCCAACATCGGAATAAGGCTTTCTAAGGGGTCCGGAGCGGGTGCTTTTTTTTTGCCCTTCTTCCGCCTTGCTTTCTTTGCTGCTGCTGCGGCAGCCAAAGCTTCCTGGTCCTTTCGCGCCCCATAGACCGCCTCCATTCTCTCTTTTTTCTTGGTCAAGTAACTGGACCAGCGAAAGGTCTCTGAGGGTCCAAGCCTCTTCTGGCGAGAGCGCCAGGAGTCAAGCAAATCCTGGAGTTCATTTAGTCAGAGGTTCCGCGGGTCTTGAATTCGGATGTCCGCGGGCACATACTCCGCAGAAATGAACATCCCGTTGTTGGCCTTTATGGAAGTGAATGGAGGGGATGAGTAGAGGTGTCCAGATGCTAGTTCTGTAAGGAAATTAGTATGGGTGGTCTGATATGACATTATCACATACTATAATGATGTTTTAGGAAGGCGCGGACCAGAAGCTCAAGGTCATCTTTGCTTTGTTGCACCCCTTCTACTAACTCAGGTAGAATTGGAAAACCATCATTTTGTTGATCCAGCTGTAGATCTGGACGTGGCTCAATCACTGTATCAATCTGATGCAAGGGGTCTGGTGCAATAGACTCCTGGAGGGAAAGGACATAGTCCATAAGCTTTCTTTTGAAGTCCTTCACCATGTGCAGAAAGGTATCAATGAAACCTTTGCTGATCACTCCTGCATTTGCCGCAATGCTGTCATGACTGCTCCGCGGTGAACATCAGCACAAGTCCGCGGAGTCGATGAACAACTCACGCCCGGACATTCAGTTGCCCATCTTGCCCTTTCCATACCACAAAGGTAAGGGACAGCATGCCCATCTCTCGCCACCTGTTGGCATCCTCATTCTCCACTCGTTGAAAGCCCGCTTATCCGCATTCCTGAGATAAGAAGGTATCAACTCCGAGATGTCCGCGGACCCCGCGGAGTCACTCACTTGCGCTGCTCCTCAGGGGGAAAGCCCTTGGTGCTCCACTCACGGGCAGTGGCCTCTGCCTCCTGGAGTTGTTGCGGAGTGAGTTTGTTCATCACCCGTGCCAAAGCCTTGTTGTGTTGCTGGAAGGCCGCGGTGGGAGATTCATCGACCTCCTCCAGTATCTCTTTCAACTCTTTGGTAATCAAGCCGCGCATTGTCCGATTGACTACCTGGCGCACAGTAACCTTCACATTACCCGATGACTGGTTATATGATGGGTAGGGCCTCCAGTTGTTCCTCACCCAATCTGCCAATTTCTGTGTGCTGATCAGCATGATGGCACAGGGATACTCCGTAACCTGACAGACCGTGGTGGCGGACGCAGACTTCTTGTCGGTCTTGGGTTCTGTTCCCTTTGCCTTCCAGTAGTTGAATATATCAACAAGGACTTTGTCTCTGAAAATGGCTGCCCTTTTGTCCTTGTCCGACTCTGACCGGTACTCCTCTCGGTACTTGTTGAGGACCGCGCGCTCGTCAGCCGGGTAACGGGGCTCCTTGCTTGTCTTCTTTAGGGCCGCGGGGGCATGTGGGACAGTTTGCGGTGTGAAAATATTTTCGGACATGGCGGAGCTCCGTAAAGAAATGTTCAACATGCTTGACAGTTATCCCACAGTACCCGCATTTGGCAAGGAATTTTCCAGTTTAGGTAATATGAGGAACGGGTGCATCAATGGCCCCGATTGTGAGTGCAGCTGACCTTTGCACAACCATGAGGACATGTCCGAGAGTAATCAGTGATACATCAGTAGACAGTTTCTGATTTTTCTACCATATCAGATCTCACCCTTACCCACCATGTTGCGTGCAGTAAAGCGCACACGTCGCAAGAAGGATGAAGTCCTTCAGGAAAGTTCTCGTTCACATGCCATGGATGTCGAGACAACAGTCAGGCATACCCAGAGGGGTGACATTTTGGAATCCAGGAGTGTCCCTTTGCGCAAGAGGTCACCGGACCCTGCTACATCTGTCCCTCAGGGTGTGCAAACCCATGTCCAACCCTTTCAGCATTCGGACATTCACTCAACAGAGCTGGATGACACCACTGATGAGGTTGCCCCCAAACGGGCCAAGGTGAATTGTTCTTTGATGTATTGTGTACATTGTGTACATGTAACTGAATCAAAGCACAGACACAAGCTGATTACCTTCAAGAGTTTGTAAACCATGTTCCAGAGCTGTTGGAGGGGCTCCTTGGGAGAGAGTACATTGAGAATCATACTCAATGTTCTGATTGTCCCCAAGGGCAACTATGGACGTTGGTGTTGCCGAGACTGTCTCAGTGACAGGATACTCTGCCGGGGTTGCATGCGGACAACTCACAGGGACAATCCTCTACATCGCATTGAGTTCTGGACAGGTCAATACTTCCAGGCAGCTCAGCTGCAGGAGGTCGGTACCTACTTGCTGGTCCCTCACTCCTCCAGGAAGGCACTCTGTGATACGCTACAGCTGCAACAGGAGCAGTTGGAGAAATACCAGGTGGTATATGATGTTGAAGAACAGAAGGACCACCGCACAGAGAAGCAAAACGACCCGGCCCACATGCCAACCCCGCAGATGCTGCGGACATTACCGAGCAGACTTCCTATGATGCACAGGATGACAATTATATGGCGCGTTTGAGCCGCGCTCATGGTCAAGAGCCAGGATTTCATCCGATAGCTGAGGATGGGTCTACTCTGGACACAGTTGAAGTTGAAGTTGACGAGGAAGATGACGATGACACTGGTCTTAATGATGACCTTCCGGCGAGAATGCCGCGGCACGATGCATTCAACAATCCTTATGTGCACATTGTCCATGTCAATGGAATTCACTACATTCCACTTGTCTTCTGTTCATGCCGCGGAGTCAACCGGGTCAATACAGACCTCATGCACAAACGATTGGTGCCTGCCAGCTCACTCGGTACAAGACCCTCTTCACCACTGCAGTCCTTGATGATTATCGCCTTGCAAACCTGGAATGCAAGGCATCTGCATTTCAGTATTGGCACAAACTCAGCCGGACTATCGCTGCAGCAACAAGCTCCGCGGACATCGACAACTTTTATCGCGAACTCCGCCGGCTCTCGCGTTCATGGAGATGGCTCAAGAAGCTCAAATGGGGTGGTTTTGGCAACAATTACAGAGATCCAATGGAGACCACCGCAGGGGAGCTTGCCATCTTTTGTCCAACATGTCCGCAGCCAGGTGTGAATCTCCCGGGGTGGTCCGCGGACCCGAATAAGTGAGTGCATTTGGTGACAATTAATCATCGTTATTGACATTATATGCAGAAAAGTATACATGAGGTCTTTTGTCGCAGATGGCAATTTCAAAGCGGATCATGTTCGCCAAAAGAACAATGCCATGGATGTTTGGCTGTCAGAAGGGTCAGGTATGATGGCTAACCGGGCCAATTATAATGAGTTCCTGAAGGAAGCATTCAATGTGATGACAGTGAGTCAAGTCCGATCACCTCCGCGGCATAGCCTGCAGGGTTCATCAACCCCGCGGCGTTCTGTGCTAACCTCTATTTTAGAAAGCCCCTTGCAAGAATCAGTTCCGCGCTGTTGAGCAGGCAATGCTTGTGTCCAAGGCCTGTGATGTTAAAGGAATTGTAGCCATTGCATGTGCGCGGCATGGCTGTTTTGCCACCAACAGCCTGTCGGACCTCCACGCGGGTGAGCAGCAAAAGAACGTGGACTGGGCATTCCTCCAGGTGCTTAAAACAACAAATGTGGAAGACATTGACCAGGTGTTATTGATCTATGATATTGCCTGCCAATACATGGTACACTTTCTAAAGCGCATCGGCCACCTACTCCCCCCAGGGATGACTATTGCTCAGGCCATTGGACTACTCCATGTTCACGGTCACAAAGATGATTGCTTTAACCGCTTTGCAACTTCATTCATTCCAGGCGCTGCTATAGTTGCGGGTGAAATTCTGGAGAGTTTGTGGGCCGTGTTGAACACTGTGTCACCAATGACCAGAACCGCAATGTTGGCACACCGAGCAGAGATCCTGGACGACCATATGAATGATTCTAACTGGAAGAAACTCCTGCAGATGTGTTAGTAAAATTTCATCTATTCCATTACAATAACTGACCATGTCCGCGGCCGCGGAGTAGCGGTCACATTGTGTCGGACATACGAAAAGGTGACAGAGATGTTGGAGACTGCCCAAGGATATATCAAAGGAGTTGCCCAGGGAATAAGCCGCACACAAACCACAATTTGGGAGGCGGAGATCCAGGAGGCCGAGCAGAGGAGGGTTCATGATGTCAAGGCTATGGACATCCTCAAAGTGCGCACCGCGGACATCGGGCAGCCGGGAGATTCCAATGGACCTGTGGAGCACTCAACAGCTGAAGAGGAGTGGATACAATCAGGCCTTGATATTGAGGAGCGCCAGTAAGACATTTTATCTCTATTTGTCTTCCGGAGCTGAACAGTTTCCATCTAGAATTGGCCTTCAAGACAAAGTCCGCCAACTTGTCCGTGAACCGCGGGAAGATGTTCGCAAAGCCGTCGAAACTGAAAGACAAAGCCTACGTGCACAAATTGATGTGTTCACGTCAAAACAGCCGAGCATAAATTTCATTCCTTCGGCCTCCGCGGAGGATGTGCCAGGGAACGTCGAAGCCTTTGACAACCTAGACGAGAACCCCGTGGACTTGCCACCCTCCGGAGATGCCACGGCACCAGCACAACCACGTGCACGTCCTGTGCCTGTCAGTGCAACAGACGGGCCCCTACCACCAGAGCAGACACCTATTTGCCTGCCATCCTCAGCTGGGGAAACTGAGTCACATCTGGCTAAACTCGAGCTTGCATTGCGCAAGGTTCAAGCGGAGCGTCATCTTCAGAACCTCCGTAATGCAATTGCGGAGAAATTATTTTTGTACTCACACGTCATCCGAGTTGCTCCGCGGAAGGGTGTGGTGACACGCGCGCGGGGGAACATCACCACCCTCAATTGCACAATCACCACCCTTTGTCGGATGTATGACAAATGCAGAGCAAAGCTCGTCTGTCTGGGTGCGGATGAAGGCACACTGGAAAGGTACAAAATTCTCGACAAGAAGCATGTGAAATCGAGCACCGCCATACTGGATCCCAACACTCCGGGCTCAACTGATATCCGAAGTACCAGCCTTTCTTGGATCTGGCAAATACCTGGTCAAGCAACAGATAGTCCAGAGACTGTGCTGGAGTGTATGTCCTTTGGTGTCAACTCCGCGGAGTTGTTACTGACATGATACCAATAGTCCAACGTATTCATTTCTTAAGGGCAAGGGCACAAAAGGATCGATGGACAGAAGAATTTACTCTTGTTCAATATGAAATGACTTGGACCACCCGATATTTCCTTCATCAGGCCCAGATCTGGATAGAGTGCGGTGCGGAGGCCACCGCTGCAGGACAACTGGGCCCGACAGCATATGCACGGCGGAAAGCGGCCATGTAGAGACAACTGGCTTGGTTGGCAGAGCAATGATTTAAAACTGTCAATAAATCATATATAGCATTGCTTCAATAGAATGGACCATGCGGTTTTGTGTCTGCGGGGTCATAACAATGTCCGCGGATATGAATCGTTAAATGTTGCCCTCTGCCTAACTATGTCCGCGGACGTTGCCTTCCGCGGATGCTGATCAGGGCATCCTTTGGCATATAAATGCCTTCTAAAGCATGTGAACCTGATGCAGCGGTAAGAGATCAGATGTCACCCCGCTGTCCACCTGATAAATGTCAGCACAGGTCATGTCCGCGGACATTGTTGCCACATGCCCTGGTCACATGACAGTGTGAAAGTCACCATTACTACATGTGGCTGTGGCAACAGCTTTTTTCTTCCCGCTATCTGATCCCTTATCGCACCTCATCCAAAGCAAATCAATGACTTCCTCCGCGCTGCACTGGATTGATTCCGAGAGCTTTTTGCTTCCGATGTCGGGCGGGGCCGCAGTTCACGTCCAGGAGGTGCTTTACTACTGTGAATCCCGCTTACGTGTTGCCTTGGTGAAGTTTGCAGGTGTGCACAATGCGGAGGTCCGGGCTTCAATGCAAGTGCGCTTGGCCGCGGAGGTGGTACATTGCTGACTTAGCCATCTTCTGGATCAATGACTTATTTCACTACAGGACTTTGCAATGATATTCGTCGGCGCTGCAACGAGCATGATGATATCATGCAAAATTCCCAATATCCTTCGGCTTCTCGCTTCCCATTTCCATGGGCAGCTTGAGCCTCACAGCCCACTCGTCCTTTCCGATTCACTGATTCTCGCGTTGGACGGCTCCATTCCGCTTGAGCACCCCGCGGCCGCTGTCTCCGAGTACACCTGTGATTGGTGGCACGAGCATGAAGACAACAAGCCCCGTGAACCACTCAGTCATGACACGTTGGAGGAGTGCCTTGTCCTTCACCGCTTCAAGCGGCAGCAAGCGCCACCACTCTGGGTTCCGCAGACGAGAGCAACTCCGCAAGCCCTGCAACAGTGTCGGACTCGGGTCCAGGGCTTCGAAACAATTTATGAAGCTCAAGCCTATCAGACCGCCCGCCGTGCCTCGGCATTCCACACGATTTTTGAGGCAGCGATGCAACAGGCCACCGCGGGGTCCGCGGGATCCGCAAGGGATGACACAGAAATGAGCCCCCATGAACTCTTCAAAATCTTTGATCTGGAGGCGATGGAGGAACCACTCGTGTCAGACTTTGGTGGGGAGCTGCCATCAGGGAAGGACATGGGAGAGGAATCAGACGAGGAGTTGGGCGTGAGCTCTGACACCCCTGCGAGGTATGACCTGCTCGGAAGTGACATCCACCAGCCCAGGGAGCTGCTGCCTCATGAGTTTCCTAATCACTTCCGCAGGCCGCCACTCCAAGGTGACAATGTGGAGTATAAAAGCTACTACCAGCGGCACTTGGCACAGCATGATAAAGGGTCTGACAGCGGCCCCGCAGATGCGGACCCCACGGGAATTATATCGCCAGATTATGTCCCCTCTGAGGAGGATGAGGACGAGCCCATGGCCGCGGATCCGGACCCCGCGGACATTGAAGGTAAGAACAGTGATTCTTATCATTTGTACTGCATTCAACGTTTTGCAAGGCCGACCTGCACCCCGTTATGTATCGCCAGAATATGTTCCTTCTGAGAGTGAGGATTCTGAGGATGAGGACGAGTCCATGTGTGAGTTTTATTACTTATACTCGTATATACTTACCTTTCACCATTTTTGTAGGTCAATCAAATGAAGACCCCGATATGGTGTTCTCTGATGAGGACAGCCCCGCGGAGGACACCCCCGCTGTCCAAGGACCCGAGATTGAGTTTTCTGATGAGGAAGCTCTGCAGAGGGCGCCCCCGCTCTCCTCGAAGATCCAGATATTGTGTTTTCTGATGAAGACAGCCCCACGGAGCAACGAGACACCACAATGGAAGTGCTTTCCCTTTCCGAGGACTCAGGTGAGGAAGAGTTTAGGGTCAGGAGGAGACACAGGAGACCACCCGTTGAAATGCTTGAAGGCTTATTGCAGTTTTCAGACAGTGAAATCAATGAGGAGCTTGCAATTCCAGTACCCTGCGGACAATACACTGCCGCCTCCTTTGCTCACATTCCATCCAACATTCTTGATGATTAGATAGCTTTATCTTGAGGTCTTTTCTGCCTTTTCCTTTGTGACAATGAACATTCTGCCTTGTGATAATCAAAATATACATATTATAACCTTGTACACATTATAAGTCTTATAAATGAAACACGAAAGGGGAACAATTGTGGGTGCCCCTTGTTGATACATCAAAGCATCTGGGGGAGAGCCCGCAGTTAATTATGACCATGTTCGCGGACATTTATGGTTTTCACCACTGGGTGTGCCCTGACACCGACCTGCGGAGGTCCGCGGACATGGCCAATTCCCCGCAAGCCTGCCCCCATAGGCCCGCTGCAGAACCAGCGGGCCTGCTGGTACCGTGCCAGACGACTACATGTAGGGCCCTGCTGGCACTGTGCCACATGGCTACATGTAGGCATCCCGCTGATGCTGCGCCAGACGGCTACATGTAATGGTCCCGCTGGCACGTTGGACATGCTACATGTAGTATGCCCCGCAAACAATGAGCCACGGACATGTTTTAGTCTGCAGCCGCAATCCCCGTAAGCCCTACAGCACCATATAGGCCCACTGCATCGCTGGGTGTACCCAATAATAATCCGCGGCGGTCCTGTCAGGGGAACTCTCGTTCACGCTCTCCGACGCTCACAGATCGTTCCCCGACTCACGCGCTCGCCCCTGACTGACCGATCGCGATCCCGACCCGACGCTCCGACCCAAGCGTCGGTGTACATACTTACTCACTTCCTGTCGCTTCCCCTCACTCCCCGCGCGCGCCCGACGCCGATCCCGACCACCCGACATCCCGACGTCGGCTGCCCCGCCTCGTGCCCGTACCCTGGGCCACGAGGATCGGACAGCGTCGGGAACGTGTCCATACACGCGCCGCACACCATTCGTTACTATTACATGTACAGTACACTCTGGAGGACCGGCCCTCACGTCCTACACTCGTATATAGTCGGCCCCCTGGCATTTGGGAATCCTTTACACTATTCTCTTCGGATTCCCCCTTGCCAGGTAAGCCTTACTTACATTCGTTACTGTACATCAATATAACTTCGGATTCCCCCTTGCCAGTGCGATAGCGCTCCACTGTAAGGGTTGCCCTAACAGCAGAATAGTGTAAACCGGAGACCCGACGAAACCGACCGATCAGCCTCCGCGCCGAAACACGTGTCTGCTACACGCAACCCGTCCAGCGCGCGCCTGCTCCGATCGTCGCCCAGTCCCGTCTCGAGATGTCCGACTTCGGTGAATTTGACACGCCTCCGTCTCCTGCTGCGCTCACGCCAGAGGAACGACTGGTGAGCCTTGAAACCGCAATGTCGGCTCTCTCACAATCCAACACCACCAACTCGGCCACCATGGACCGCATCGCCGCTCTTTTAGATACCATCGTTTTGGGGAACCCCTCCGCTGCCTCCCCAGCAGCACCTACGACCCCCGCGACGCCGGCGCAGCCCCTGCCGACGTCCCCTCCCCTTCCGCGATCGGGATCGCACATTCGGCCGTCGCCCCCTCCCGTGTACGACGGCGCTCGATCGGGCGGCCGCGCCTTCTGGAACGCGTGCCAGCTCTACTTCTCCCTGAGCGTCGGACAGTTCGCCGACGACCACGCCCGAATCAGCTGGGTGTTGTCATACATGCAACACGGTCGCGCCGCCGACTTCGTCGGTCGGGTCTTTCAGTATGGGTCGGTAAAGCGCGCATTCCCGACCTGGAAGGACTTCGCGTCGAACTTCGAAAAGGAGTTCTTCCTGTTCGACGAAGTCGCCGACGCTGCGCTCACCCTTGAGTCGACAGCGTACTTCCAGAATGGGCGCACCATCGACGAGTACATCGACTCGTTCAAGGCGCTGTGGATCAAGGCCGACTACCCAGACGGCCGCCATCTGGTCCTCAAATTCCGTCGGGGCATGGACCCGAAGCTCTCAAGGAGGCTTGGGAGCATCACCACGGGTCGGCCCGACGACTCCAAGATTGAGGACTGGCTAGCGATTGCCCGCTCCCAGGACTTCATCATGAGGACCGAGGAGGACTTCCACCGTCGGTCGGCTCCGACAGTTCCGACTGCGAGTCGCCCGACTGCCCCCATTCCGATGCCTGTGGTCGCGCCCATGCTCCGATGGCGAACCACTGCCCCACCGACCGCTCCCGTTCGTGTGTCGGCACCGGCGCACTCTCTCAGCACGCCCGTGACGCCGTCTCTTCCCCCAGGTGTCCCTATGGACATCGACCGGCTCCGCGGACGTCCTGTTCAGGACGACACCTGTCGTCGATGCAAGCAGCCGGGGCACTTCTGGCGCGACTGCCCAAAGCGCTTTGACCTGCGCCACATCATGCCAGAGGAACTGGATGAGCTGATCATGCAGCTACTGGCGCGCAAGGATGCGATCCCAGCTGACCCGACTCCCGAGTCGGCCGACCCGACCGCCTTGGCCACGGAAGAGGATTTTTAGTCGCACAACGGGTGAAAAGTACGCCCCCGTTGTCTAGTCGTAATCGGTTCGCCCCCCTATCTGTAGAGTACCCCAGTATACTTAATATTGCTGCTACTTCTACGGGTGAACCAATCGACGAAGACGTACAATCCTCTCCTGACCAAACGCCATCTCCTTCGGTCGCTCCCACCGAGCCGACTGTACCGTCGCGTCGCGGACTACCGCGCTGGGAAAAGCGACTGCCCCGTCGCTTCGTGATCGCCGCCTCCCCCGACTCCTTATCCCTGTCGCTCAAGGTCGAGCTCGAGACCACCGACACCCAAGAGACGCATTCGCTCGCTGCCCTCGTTGACAGCGGGGCATCGGCCTGCTTCATCAACACTGCCTTCGTTGAAAAGCACAAGCTGAAGACGCGACGGCTGAATCGCCCGACACGTGCCTACAATGTTGACGGAACCCCTAATGAGGCGGGTGCCATTGAATACGTCGTGGACGCAGTCTTACGTTACGACGGTCACTCCGAGCGCGTTCTGTTCGCGGTCGCGGGTATTGGAAAGCAGGATCTCATTCTCGGATTCACCTGGCTCCGAGACCACAACCCCGACATTGATTGGGCAACGGGAAAGGTGAAAATGAGTAGAGCGCCGACACGTTGCGACACCTGCAAGGTTGAAGTCAAGGAGGAGCGTCGTTCACGCACCAAGCTGCGAGCCGCCATTCGGGCTTGTCGGGCGGAAGGCATCCCGACAGTCGAGCCCGACCTGCGAGCCCCGACCTGCCCCTACGTCGAAGACGACTCCGACACCGACGAGTTCCTCCCCTACACTCCGATCATGGAGGAACCCGATCCAGAGTCGGACGACTTCCTGGTGGAGACCTTCCTGAACGGCGATCGCATCTTTGCGACTGCGATCCACCCCCCTCCGACCGAAATGCACATTCGCGCCAGTCAAACGACATCGCAGCGACTCGCTGAGGCGCACGCCGCGAACTCTGCGCCTAAGTCATTCCGCGACGCCGTTCCGACCCACCTCCACGACTTTGAGGACGTTTTCTCCAAGGTCGCGTTCGACGAACTCCCCGATCGCAAACAGTGGGATCACGCGATTGAGTTGGAGCCAGGCGCTTCGCCGTCCGGCACCAAAGTCTACCCACTGTCGCCAGCGGAGCAAGTCGAGCTCGATGCGTTCCTCAAGGAGAACCTCGAGTCGGGTCGGATCCGTCCGTCGAAGTCGCCCATGGCTTCGCCAGTGTTCTTCATCAAGAAGAAGGATGGTGCGCTCCGGCTGGTGCAGGACTATCGGACGCTCAACGCGCTGACGGTGAAGAACCGGTACCCACTGCCGCTCATTAGCGAACTGGTGAACAACCTCCGCGGCGCGCGGTACTTCACCAAGCTGGACGTCCGATGGGGGTACAACAATGTTCGGATCAAGGAAGGCGACGAGTGGAAGGCAGCGTTTCGGACGAACCGCGGTCTCTTCGAGCCGCTCGTCATGTTCTTCGGCCTCACGAACAGCCCCGCCACATTCCAGACCATGATGAATGACATCTTCCGCGATCTGATCGCCGAGGGTGTTGTTTGCGCGTACCTCGACGATATCTTGATTTACACCAAGACTCTCGAGGAACACCGTCGGGTCGCGCGACTCGTGCTGGACCGACTCCGCGAACATAAGTTGTTCCTAAAACCCGAGAAATGCGAGTTTGAACAGACCAAGGTCGAGTATCTTGGGCTGATCATCTCGCACGGGCAAGCGGAAATGGATCCGGTCAAGGTCGCTGGAGTGTCGGAGTGGCCGGCGCCGAGGAACAAGAAAGAGGTGCAAGCGTTCTTGGGCTTCACCAATTTCTACCGACGGTTCATCCAGGATTTCTCGCACCACGCCCGACCCCTGTTTGATTTGACGGGCAAGGACGTTGCCTGGCGCTGGGAAGCGTCGGAGCAGTCGGCCTTTGACCTCCTGAAGTCTGCGATCACGTCGCGACCGGTGCTTGCATTCCCCGACGACGACCGACCGTACCGCATCGAAGCTGACTCGTCCGACTTCGCGACGGGCGTGGTCCTGTCGCAAGAGTCGCCGTCCGATGGCAAGTGGCACCCGGTCGCGTTCTACTCGAAGAGCTTGAACGCAGTCGAGCGGAACTACGAGATCCACGACAAGGAGATGCTGGCGATCATCCGGTCTCTGGAGGAGTGGCGACATTTTGTGGAAGGCGCAAAGCACAAGGTGGAGATCTTGACCGACCACAAGAACCTTGAGTACTTCCTCACCGCGAAGAAACTCAATCGGCGGCAAGCCCGCTGGTCGCTCTACCTTGCCAACTTCGACTTTACCCTCCACCACCGTCCGGGACGCAGCATGGGCAAACCCGACGCCCTGTCGCGTCGCGCTGATCACGGCGACGGAAGTGGCGACAATGCCGACATTGTGCTCCTCAAACCCGAGTTCTTCGCGATTCGCGCGACCGAGGGTCTGGCACTGGTCGGAGAAGAAGACGATGTGCTGAAAGCGATCCGCAAGGGCAATCGCGACGGTGCACAGGAGGACGCGGTCGCGAAAGCGGCACAACTGGTCAAGGCATCCAAGACTGCCGGTCGCTCCCTACGCTTTGGCGAGTGGGGGGAGGAAGGTGGTCTGCTCACGTTCCGTGGACGGATCTATGTCCCGAACGTTCCTGACCTCCGCCGACGCATTGTGGAGCAGCATCATGACTCCAAGGTCGCCGGTCACCCGGGTCGCTGGAAGACGCTCGAGCTGGTGTCGCGCAACTACTGGTGGCCCCAGATGTCACGCTTCATCGGTTCATACACCAGCACCTGCGACATGTGCTTGCGCACAAAACCCCGCCGCCAACTCCCCGTCGGACAGCTGCAGCCGCTCCCAATTCCCGAAGGCCGATGGAATGTCGTATCGGTGGACTTCATCACCGAACTCCCCGAGTCCAATGGCCACGACGCGATCATGAACGTCGTAGATTCGGTCGGAAAGCGCGCGCATTTCATCGCATCGCACACGACCTGTTCGGCCTTGGGAGCCGCGAACCTCTACCGTCGCCACGTCTGGAAGCTCCACGGTCTCCCAGATGCCTTTGTCTCCGATCGAGGTCCACAGTTCGTCGCCGAATTCACGCGCGAACTGTACCGACTCCTGGGTATCAAGCTGTCGGCTTCGACGGCGTACCACCCGCAGACCGACGGACAGACCGAGCGTGTCAATCAGGAGCTGGAACAGTTCTTGCGGGTCTTCTGCAACGAGCGCCAGAACGACTGGGAGGACCTCTTGCCCGACGCCGAATTCAGTTACAACAACCATGTACATTCGGCGACACAGCAGACCCCTTTCTTGCTCGACACTGGTCGGCATCCGCGCATGGGCTTCGAGCCTCGTCGGGGCGCTTCCAAGAACGAGTCGGCCGACGAGTTCGTGGAGCGCATGAAGGAAGCACAGGAGGAAGCCAAGGCGGCGCTTTCAAAGGCCAAAGACGACATGGAGCGGTATTACAATCAGCGACACGCCCCGACACCCGACTACCAGCCGGGTGACAAGGTGTACTTGGACGCGACCGACATTTCTACGACCCGACCGTCTAAGAAATTATCGCATCGCTACCTTGGCCCTTTCGTCGTGCAAAGGCGAGTTGGCCCGCTCGCATACCGCCTCCTGCTGCCTCAGTCCATGAAACGCATCCACCCAGTCTTCCACGTCATAAAGCTTGTCCCCGCCGTCGCTGACCCAATCGAAGGTCGACAGTCCGACCCTCCGCCGCCACCAGACATCATCGATGACGAACCCTACTACGAAGTCCACAAAATCCTCGACAGTCGCATCTTCCGCAAGAAACTTCAGTACAAGATCTTGTGGAAAGGCTACGGCTATGAAGAAGCTTCGTGGGAGCCCCGGGAGAACGTCGCCGCACCCGACCTGGTTCGCAAGTTCCACCGCGACAATCCTGATGCTGCGCGCCACATCCGTGGCATCTTCACTCTATCCCCCGCCGTCTTCGCCACCGTCACCCCGCACCGAGCCGTTGCGATTCAAAAGGGGGGGTGATGTCAGGGGAACTCTCGTTCACGCTCTCCGACGCTCACAGATCGTTCCCCGACTCACGCGCTCGCCCCTGACTGACCGATCGCGATCCCGACCCGACGCTCCGACCCAAGCGTCGGTGTACATACTTACTCACTTCCTGTCGCTTCCCCTCACTCCCCGCGCGCGCCCGACGCCGATCCCGACCACCCGACATCCCGACGTCGGCTGCCCCGCCTCGTGCCCGTACCCTGGGCCACGAGGATCGGACAGCGTCGGGAACGTGTCCATACACGCGCCGCACACCATTCGTTACTATTACATGTACAGTACACTCTGGAGGACCGGCCCTCACGTCCTACACTCGTATATAGTCGGCCCCCTGGCATTTGGGAATCCTTTACACTATTCTCTTCGGATTCCCCCTTGCCAGGTAAGCCTTACTTACATTCGTTACTGTACATCAATATAACTTCGGATTCCCCCTTGCCAGTGCGATAGCGCTCCACTGTAAGGGTTGCCCTAACACACCTGCTCCTCCCTCAAGCTCTGAAGGCTCGGGCATCCCAAAGGTCTGCAAACCGCGCATGTACGACGGAACCATCGGTCAGCTCAGTTTGTTCCTTTGAGAGATCAACAACGCCCTACACCTTCAATGTCGCTCTCTTCCTACGGACTACGACAAAGTTTTGTACTTCAGTTTTTACCTCAAGGACGGATCACCAGCATTGTGGTATGCGAGTATCGAAAAGATGCACCCCGAACTTGTTAGTGTCAGGGGAACTCCCGTTCGCGCTCTCCGACGCTCATTGGTCGTCCCCCGACTGCGCACGATCGCTCTCGTCCTGTTCCCGATCGCATCCCCAACGCTCCGATCCCAGCATCGTGTACATACTCCTACATACCCCTACACTCATTTAATCCTCTTCCTGACGTGTACCAACACCAATCCCGACAAACCTGACATCCCGACGTCGGCTGCCCGACCTCGTGCCCGTACCCTGCGCCACGAGGATCAGACAGTGTCGGGAACGTGTCCAGACATGCGCCGCTGACCATTCCCTGTCATTACATGTACAGTATACCGTAGAGGACCTGCCCTCACGTACATACATCGTATATAGTCGTTCCCCTGACATCTGGGAATCTTTTAGTCTATTCTCTTTGGATTCTCCCTTGTCAGGTAGGCCTGCCTCTACTACATTCCTTACTGTACATAATATAACTTCAGATTCCCCCTTGTCAGTGTGATAGTGCTCCACTGTAGGGTTGCCCTAACAGTTAGAGGACGTCCGGATGGGCAAAGGCGAGCGAGGAGCTGCAAGCCGGCGCAAGCCAAGAGGGTCCTAAATGTGATCAAGTGAGCAATCAACAGTGCGAAACGTGAAGAGGGCGACAAGAGAGCAAGCTAAGAGTTGATCAATGTATAAACCCGAAGATACTGTTATTGTTCAGGTTGGAGATAGAATATCTCCAACCCAGGCTTATATACTACATCACTGAGCCGGTGACTAAGGCGGTATGTAAAAGCGCTGACTACTGATGAGTAACAATTTCCAGCTGACTGATAGGGATCTAAGTAGTGGTGTCGGTGTGGGAGTAATAGCTACAAAAGGGGCGTAAGAACAGTATGGCGGTCAGCAAGTATGTCTAAGGCGGGGCCATGGGGGCCGATGACAGAGAACAAGAGACTAAGCGATAATAGGAGTGGGCGCACCCCCTTACAGAACTCTTCCACGACTTTTGTGGATTCTATCAAGCATTTGTGGAACACATTGATGATACTGATAAACACGCTACTGCCCTCGCTAAGGTCCATAAGCTCAAGCAAGGACCCGAGCCGGCTGCCAATTATGTGTCTCGCTATCGCGAGATCATTGCTGACCTTAACTTTGATGAAGACTCCAAAATCGACAATTTCTACCCAGGACTCAAAGAAACCGTCAAGGATGCCATGGTTATTCCCCCTCATCCCAAGACCTTTAATGACTATGTGAAGATGATTATTTCTATTGACAATAGAATCCATTGTCGTCAAACGGAGGTCAAGGAACACCACATTAAGACTCCTAACCCTACTTCTCAACCTCGGCAACCTCCGGCTACCGCTCATGTGCCACACACTTTGTCTTCCTTGTCGTCCTCCGACATCGTTCCAATGGAAGTTGACAGTATGCGCCGTGGAAAGGTTATGCCCGCTGAACGCGAGCATCGTCGAGCTAATAATCTTTGTTATTATTGCGGTCAAGGTACACACTCAGTTAATAACTGTCCCAATATGTCTGAGCATGCAAAGCGTGATATGAGGGCTAGACAAGCTAAATCTACGCCCAAGGCTGATCCCAAATCGGGAAAAGCCTAACCGGTCTCCCTTCAGAGGTCCAAGGGCTACCGGACAACAATGTAAGGACCCATCTGACCACTCTGGAGCTCATTGTCCATTTTCGGCTCGATAACGGGAGATGGACACATGTTTCCTCACTCCACGCACCTCGTTATAATTTTCCTACAGATACAAAAGCCTCGTCTCCCGACCATTTCTTTATTTTGGTTTCGCTCAATTTTCCAAATCACAAACCCGTCAAGACTTTTGCCCTCATCGACTCAGGTGCTTTGGCATCTTGTATTTGGGATGTCTTCGCTATGCGACATTCTCTGCCACGATGCGCAAAGGAATTACCAATCCCAATAATAGCAGTGGACAACTGACCCATTGCCTCTGGACTCGTTTCCTCTGATGTAATTACACAACTAACGGTGGACAAACACTCCGAGTGCATCACACTAGGCATAGTTTCTGTCCCTTTCCCTGTTATTCTAGGTCTGGATTGGCTTTGCTGCCACAATCCACATATCGATAGGGATAACCCCGATCTTACTCTTTCTTGCTGCAATCTCAAGCACACTTTTCTGGTTACGGTCCCCGCTAAAGGCTTTGGTCTTACACGGCCCATTACTACACAAACCTCAATTCAAGCATGTCCTATTACCATGGCTGGCTTAGGCTTCGGTCTTGCCAACACCCCTATGTCTTCAGCACCAGCACTATCACCAACACCACAACCACCTCCAACGTCAACACAATATCTCAAGTCTTTCATCAACTGGACTAGCTTTGGTCGCTCTATCTTCGACAATTCTATGCCCAAACCCAAGATCTTGGTTACAACTCCAAGAAGATTCCTCAAATATGCCAAGAATGTTCCAGTTTCGCTATTTCGTTTCCATCCAACAGGATCTCCCATCTACGTCTGCGCACAGTTCCTTCAAACATCTCAAACGCGCGTTCACTTCTTATCCCGTTCTTCGACCCCAACAAACCGTCCACTCTGCCCTTCTTCACCAACTTAGGTTTCTACCCTACCTTTTCTCCAAAATGTTCCAATCTTTCTACCGTCCCCGCTGCTGAAAACCTTGCTCAACTTTTAGATCAGATTCATGCTGAACTTTGTGCCAAACTTCAGTATTTGCAAGAACGTCAAGAAAAAATATTCAACACTCGTGTTCTCCCTTCTCCAACTTATGTGCCCGACCAACTGGTGTGGTTGCTTTGCCAGAATATTCGAACAACTCGACCGTCACTTAAATTGGATCATTGACGCCACGGTCCCTTCCCAGTTGTTCAATGAATCGGCTTACAATCATATCAGCTACGTCTACCATTCTATCTCTCTCGTCTACATCCAGTTTTTCACACCTCCCTATTGGAAGCTTATTAAGATCCCTCTGAATTCCACCCACATTCCTCTCCACAACCCTTCCAACTCGCCGACTCTCCCCCATCTATTTCCCATATTCTTGACTCTCACAAAATAGGTCACCGTTATGAGTATTTTGTCCACTGGTCTTCCCTACCCGACACCGACAACTCCTGGATTCCTCTCTCTGACATCCCTACCACCGCCAACAAAATCATCGACTGTTTCCATTGCCGACATCCTTGTGCTCCAAGACCTCACCCAGTTATGTTACAACAACATTTTTCTCTTCCTACTGATACTGTACCTACTATCCCAGACACTACTGTACCTACACAAGCGGTGAATCAAGACAAATCAACTGCCGAATCTCCCCTCTCTATGGCTGAGTCTCACATATCGCACTCCGGCATGACTAGCATCACGTCAGGAGACATGTCAGCCTCGGTAGATGGTTGTGAACAGGATTCGGTACGCAATTCCACTTCATCGTTTTTACGACACCATGCACGATCCAAATCCCCTGTTACGAAAAAACAAAATCCTTGTTCTGTCTATGTACCTCCCCCTGCTACTACTACTCGTACAGGCCGCGTCACTTGTCCTCCCCATCGTCTCGACCCGCCATTAAGCCTTGACTGTAACAGAATGCCACTTTGTTTCTCGAGTGATCTCCCCTTTAGGTCTCGCACAATGGGATGACCACATGTGCTTCTGTGGAGCATGAAGGGTCCGACTTAGAAATTTGGAGCCTTGCATACTATTTGGGTGCCAAAAATGCAATTATGGCTGTGTATGTTCGGGCGTAGTTATTTCGATGAGTGAACCTATATGCAAGTATAACTTGGCTTTGGTAGATAGCCGTGTCTCATACATACTTTGAAACCGCTAGAACTCGGACCTGCCGTTTAACGGCCCGCGCAACCAAGTACAGTGAAACAGAGTTAAGTTGAGTTATGTTAAGTTAGAGTTAGAATTGCATTGGATTGGCAATGGTGATGGTGATGGTGATGGTGATGGTGATGGTGATGGTGATGGTATCTTATCCAAATGTTACACGTGAGCATTGAAACTGTGCTTTAACACCGACTTAACGCCGAATCGACCCGTCAGCCAAAACCTCTGCCAAGAAGAGCAGACCTTATAAAACAGATCGACTGTCATCCGTTATAAGGTCGGCTACCGGAGACTATAACTTTTATTCCAATTTCAGTTCTCCTTACCCAAGCACCCTTTCGTATGCGCGTGAGATCGACTAAAAAGAGTATTGGCTAACGATCTCAGAACTTTCTTCTACGGCTTCCCGCTGGACGAGGAGGGCTCGCACGAATGTGGCCAGGTCGTCGCGCCCATAGACCCACTGTCACTGGCATGGAACGTGAGGCTGGACTTGTCGATCAGATGAACTCCATAAATTGGCACATTTGAAGGCTTGTTGCTCCTGTATGGCCCAACTGTGAGGCCGCAGTTGGATCTAACGGTGGCGTACAAGTCATCCTTGCTTTGATAGTGTGTACCCTCCTCCCGAGATGTTGCAGGAGTTGAAGGAGATTCTAGCGGCAGAGGGGTTCAGGCAGAACCAAGGTGGTTTACTAGGTAGTGAAGTAAACCAGGTATGAGGCATTCACTACATAATTATGGCGACTTTTTGATCGAGAGGGCATATTTCAGTCTCTTAATGCCGTTAGTGATGTCCATTGCATCCTTCTGTTCCGACTGATGCCCATAATTCCATGTGCCAATATACCACTTTGAACGAAGCACGTATTGCCTGATAAGCACCCTGATTTCCATGGATGCCATCACAAAAAACTTATGTGCTCCTGCCTGCGCTGTGCAGAAGCGGCACCGGTTGATATCGACGGCGAGAGTCAAGGATCGGATGATACACTAACACGCTTTTCATTCGCCTTTCACAGTCTCAACAGGTGAGCTCCCCGCACCGGATGTTCATTCATTCAATCTCCTCGACCACGCGCGGAACACCCTGGTCAAAGCACAGCTTACCCCTCGGACCTGGCAGAGTTTTGCAGTTCAGATTGACTCGGATCGCAGCCGCTTTCCACTCGAAAATGGCGAACACTTGAAGCCTGTTTCCAAAAAACTGTCGCCTAAACCCACAGTAGCAGACGGTGCATCTGGCCGAGGCGAATTCCACTTCGGGGCTCTCAAGGTTATTTTCAACTTTCCAGTTGTTTTTGTGTTGATCATTCAGGTTCCTCTCGTCAATCCGAAAGACTCTTCTGCAGACCAAGATGGTGTAGTGTAGAAAGACTACAGGAGGGAACAATGAAGGTTGTTATTCCGGCGTGTTTGCGTCGGAGGTGTGAGCATAAGCGGAAAGGCTATGATATCAACAATTGTATGAAGTGACTATCAGGAAGTCGCCTAATTTCTCTCTTCCGTCGCTCCCGATTCTTCCGGGCAGTAGGAGCGGTCAAAACACGTCGCCTCCGATCACGAGCGGGACCGAGCCGGTCACCTGATTGATTAAAATCCGTCCAGTCGAAGTACTTAGCAAAGATATCTTTACCTTCTGAACTCGCTTTCATCGACTCATTCATCCCTATAATCGTGACAAATGTCCACAACTGAAGCCATTGCGCAACCCCATGCAAGGACTGGCGGCGCACCACGTGGAACAGGCAAGAGAGGCAGTTCCAGAGGCCGAGGTGGACGAAATCAGAGCAGTATAAGTCGAGGTGGACGGGCGAACGGACAAGCTCTAACAAATACGCCTGCTCAAATCTCAGAGGAAAAGGAGCAGGCGGTCGAAGTTGCTGCTGCAGCGGATGGCGGTGACGATTCGGACGTGTGCTGGATCTGCGCGGAACCTGTGAAGTACTACTCCGTATCGGAATGTAACCACCGGACCTGCCATGTCTGCACACTACGACTACGAGCGCTCTACAAAAAAGCTGGACTGTGCATTCTGCAAGGTTCGCTCCTATATGGAAGTCCAAGGGATGATCGCTAATGACACCATGATAGGAACCTCAACCATCCGTAATCTTCTCAGTGTCCTCGGAAGCACTCTACACTTCATTCGCACCCGATTCTATACCTTTCAAAGATGCAAAGCTCTCGATCTTCTTTGAGACTCAGGAGATGATGGAGGAGACACTGATTCTCCTCCGTTTCAACTGCCCCGATTCCGATTGCGCTTATATCGGGAATGGCTGGGGCGACCTGAAACTACATGTGCGAGCGACGCACGGAAAGCTCATGTGGTGAGTTGTATCTTCTCTTATATATTCATCGTTCCGCGTCTGCTCATTACAACCAACAGTGATCTGTGCATCCGCTCGAAAAAGGTTTTCGCGCACGAACATGCCTTGTACCCTCCAAATGTCCTCTCTGCGCATCTACCCTCCATGCACCACAGGCCACATGGAAAACAAGTGGTGAAGGATCAGATCGAGGGCGGGGTGCATCCTCTGTGTGAGTTTTGTCGCGAGTGCTTCTTCGGCGACGATGAGCTCTACGCGCATATGAGGGAAAAACACGAGGAATGCTTCATCTGTAAACGAAACGAGGTCAGGGATCAATAGTAAGTTTCTTTCTTTCCGATGCGCAAGACACATGCTGAGCTGGCTTCTGCTCTCCGATAGCTTCCAGAATTATGAGAACCTGGTAGGAAATCTTCTATGACTCTTCTCTCCCGAAAGGATTTACGATAAGAATTACCTCTTAGGAAAATCACTTTAACCGAGCGCATCACCCGTGTACCCAAAGTCAATGCCTCGTCCAAAAATTCGTCGTCTTCAACACGCCCCTCGACCTCCAAGCCCACATGGTGGAGGAACACGGAAGCGACATGACTTCCCGTGACAAAAAGGACGCTCGGCGGGTACAGGCTGAATTTGAATTCGAGGAAGTAGGTGTTGGCGGCCGCCATGGGCGCCGAGATCGCGGTCACAGGGATCGTGAACGCGAACCACCCCCTCATCATCAAAGACATGCACAGCAAGAGCAGCCGCCGCCGCCTACTGCTGTTCCACCGGGCATTGTACGACCTCCAGGACCTGGGCGGCGCAGAGAGGGCTTCGGTGCGACCTTGACGGTCGACGGTGGTGGGACCCCATCACCGAACAACGCTACGCCTGATCACAGTCGCCCTCCTTCTCCACCGCGCGGTGATGTTGACCCCGCAGTTGTAGAGTGAGTGTTTCTTCCACTGCTGCTGAATTCTGATCTCACAGGTCTTATTTGTAGGAGACATGCGATGTTTATTGCACGTTTACAGTCCTTGGCCCCGAATCCAACGACCGCGGTACCTGTGGTTAAAGCGGCTATTCGTGGCTATCGTGCCTCAGAATCCAGTGCCAAAGACCTTATCTCTAATGTTTGGAATGTACTCGACCAGAATCTGGAGCATACAGCGAGCATTGTTAATGCCTTCGTCGATCTTCTTGATCAGGAAGAGAAGAAGCAGGATCTTTTGAGTTCCTGGAAAGGGTTTATAGTAGAGGTGTGTGGAATCCTTCACTGATAACCGTCGCCGTCAGAAATTGAAAGCATCTTCTTTACAGCAACGTAGACAATTCCCGGATTTGGTTCCGACAGCGGTGGCCTCAGGCTCCGCACCGTACGCAGGAATTACCACAGGGCGAGTGTTAAATGCCAAACACGCCACCGCTACCCGCTCCTCCCAGCGTTCTTCCCGCCAAGTGTGGGATCGTGTCGCACAGGCTGCAGGCTCTTCTTTAGCTGCAAACCAAACACACACTTCCAGACCAGTCGACCGCTTCCCCGCACTACAATCCTCAAATGCTGGGCCATCCCATCCACCAGCCCACCGTCAAGGTCAGCGCAACACCCCATGGTCTGCAAGTTCCGCTGGATTCCGCCCATCCGGCCCAATGCCCACCCCCGCTCAAGCCTCCTCTACCCACCTTACCATCATCCCCAACCCTCAGGCTTCCAAACCACCATCAGGGCGAAACACACCAAAACAGCCACCGCCCAAGTTGTCCAATGCGCTCTTCCCAGAGTTACCGTCGTCGGCGTCGGCGAGACAGAAGGCACCTGTGAGCGGAAACGTCTCGCTGAGAAACATATTGGGAAATCCCACGGCGCCGACCGTCCCTGCTTGGGCGGCTGGTGGCACCAATGCCAATGCTGGTGCTCCGACGGGGCAGGCTGCTGCTGAGAGCGGGGAAGGGGATACATCGAGCCCAGCTGCAGGTTCTGGCAAAGGGAAGAAGGGCAAGGGAAAGCAAAAACAGACCTTGTTCACCCTTGGTTCTTTCCCCACGTAAGTTAGAGAGGAGAACTTGTCCTGTGGACGAATATATATACAATATATATACTTCGCTTGAATACACGTACGAACAACAGATGAGTTGGTGTCATTTCAGATCTTCTGTAGACAGTTGTGCGTTGAGGCGCGGCAATCAGGTTTGCAAGGTCCTAATGAGAGGGATGAAAATGATTTCCGCTAACAAGTAAAGCATTATTATGAACCTTGACGGAACGTCAGCCACGCGAACATTTTGAGTAAATCAACACCACGCACTCGATTATTGCGTCGACATAAAGTTCCTATCCTTTATACGCTGCTTGTTCTCCGTCCGCCTCCGTACCCGCTCAGCCTTTCCACCTGGCCCATCTTCTGGCCACACCTTGGGTTGCAAAATGCTCCATAGCCATTCCGGGTACTCTTCGTCGGCGCGCGCAAGAACGGGCGGCTGTCCCTTGAGGTAGTTGACCCCAGTAATCACGGTATCCGGTGCACAAGACGACATGGGTGGTGCGGCCGCTTCAAAATAGAAAAAAAATTGTTAACGGGGCATGGCTCGCTCGGTTGGAAGGGTGTTGACGTACCAGCTACACCTGCTGGTGCCTTTTTGGGCTTGTCTGCGGCATTTGCGTATGATGCAGCAGTTGTGGCGAATCCACGGGCCCTGCAGAGAGAGCAGAACTGTGGACGCTGCAGGACGCGGAGGAAAGACATTTGGTGTGACGCGAGCCCGAACGTCACGCGTTCGGGCACTTATAAAATGTCACAGCCTTTGCAAATTTGTAGTTGACAGTATCAGCTTCGGACAATCCAAGAACATCCTGGATAAATAGTATGCTGCAGTAAAGCTATAAGGCATGTAAATGAAAATGAACTACAAGTTTGACTTGGTAAATAATTTCAGGGATTACTTGACAAATCTAATCCGATGTTCCTGGAAGTCTAGCATTTTAGTTTCCACCAGTGCCTATGGCCCGGCACTTGTGATTATTTCGTGTCCTACAGGAGTTGTAAATACTAGAGATCTGCCTTGAAAGAATTTGGAATCGCAGTGGTTGATGATTTGATCATCGACAATGTCGACACTGATTATTCTCTTCATATTGAGCAACGCATGGGAAGCGATCAGGGAGAAAAAACTGTCACAGTGGAGTCAGCCATTATTTCGTTCAACGATGTATTGCACTCACACGGTGCGTGGTCTATTCGCGGGGGAGCTTTGCATAAGTAGCTGTCAAAAAGTGGGAGATTGAGAAAGAAGACGCACGTGTTGGTAAGTTCTATGAGGGTCGGTTTGCCTACAGACCAATTCAAAACGGTTGCACCTATACATACTGCAAAGGGAGGACTCATGATGAGTGGCGTGCAGTAGGGGGGAAAAAAAGTAAGGCGAACCAAAGACGCTCAAAACCAGACAACCCCGTCTCGGAGGAACAGTGTGATTGTGGGCATTCGACCTGCCGACCCCATCCGATAGGCGCTGAGACATCGGTATAGTGTCATCCCTAACATGATGAACGCCTTAGACAGTATGTTAGGATTGGATATGCGATTCTACGATTGACATACCACGACCAGCGAAGGACAGCGTAGAAGACGAGATATCGCGCAACACCTGTAGCGAGGCATATCAGAACAGGCTTTTATCGAAGCACAGTAATTTCGACTGACTCTGAGGATAGCAGCGCGTAAAGAATAGGTCTGTAGAGCAGTAAAGGCTTGTCTAAGACGGATGGGCGGAAATATTTCCTGTCTAGGAACCTACCCAAGATATATGTAGCCTGTCATCGAGAGTTGAGCGTAGTGGCTTCAAGTAAAGTGAACTTCAGGCTTGCCTTGAGCTTTCGGAACGACAAGGAGATCGATTAAAAGCCTGTGGGAAGCGGGGTTATCTACTTAAGGTCGAGAGCCTTCAGAAATAGCTTCCGCTTACATGACCGTGGCTTCGACTGGGCCAACGTTAGACATACACAACGGGCTTCCCAGTCAGAAGACTCACTTGAGATCAGTGTACGAGAAAGAAGAGCAGTCGTCTGTCCCGAGTATATAATAACCAGACTCTGAACGGTAATCAATACGAGAGGAAATTCAGCAAAAAGCGATGAAAAATACCTCAAGGCCAACACGCTGTCTACCATAACAATGATGGTTATGCAGATTATCCCCTCGAGCTAGACAGTGATGCCGGCAATGAGAAGTGTAAGTCGAAGAGAAAACCGAGGATACCCAATGGAAAGCTTGACAACTTGCAGGTGGTCAGGTCAATTTCAGATGATACTTGATGTAGCGACGGTCAACCACAAGATTCCAGTGACAATAAACAGAAAAAGGACTCTTACCTGATTGCCAAAGCGCAGAAATACCGGTTCTATTCATTCATTCGCATGAGTTCTATGGATCAGAAATCGCAGAGGATCAAGCGTACAAGAAGCTGTCCAAAGAAAAATGTGAACGTCAAAAGTATAGACAAATACATGCTGATATACCCACATAGAATATTTTTAACGATCTCCATCTGCTGCCTTGCCAAAACAATTCCACCTGGAAAACATTTTGTTAGGCGTGAACACACAGGCTGGCGGGCAACGAAGATAACACACCTCATCGCGAAAGCTGATCACATGGTCATATCTGAAGGGTAATATTTGAATGTCTGTGTAGTGGTCAGCCAAAAATGTACACGCACAAAAGCCATGTAAGGGAAGCAACTGTTTATCGAATCGATGTTAAAGGGAATTTACAGCGAAAGATGATTATACATA